>OW679195.1:90117782-90150038 GCA_940337035.1 Agriotes lineatus | reverse complement strand
TTACATTTCGGTTTCAAGGACCGTTAGATTAAATTACTTAATTTGAATTGTTTCTAGTAAGTAGCTTCTTATGATATGGCAATTCTTTAATATGTGGCACGCCACTGCTACTGTCAGATTTAAAATTTTTAAACGTTGTTGTCAATAGTGTCGGATGGGTTGCCTATATTACGTGATTTTCAATATTTTTCGAGGTCTGTATTAGTAACATCTGTATAATATTTGATAGGACTTAAATGTCTAAGTTTTGCAACTAGTTCAATTAATAGTTTAATAAAAGATGTATTTATTGTTACAAGCAAGTTAATAAATTATTTTGCTATAGAAAAATATGGTTGATTGCGTGTAGGCTTAATTATAATGTGAAGGCAAACATTAATTCATCTGTTAGTACTAAATATTAATTAGCATCCGTTGCTCATTTATCTTTGGTTAATAAAAAATGAAGAAAAAGTTTGAATTATTGTTAAATATGCATTATTTAGTCGATCTGGATTTATATCATAATATTGGCTTTTCAACATCAAGAAACCACTTGCAATTGTTTACTGTAATAGGACCATTAGAGCAATATGTATTTAACCGCCTAAACTATATTGCAGCAACGGATAGTAATAATAATAACTAATAATTACTCTAAAATAAAAATTGTTTCTTTTTCATCGGTGGTAATAGTAGTAGTAAATATTAGGTTTACACAAATAATATAACATATTTGAAGCCTATAGTATGATCAAAAAATATTTTCATCTTGTATGGATATGGAATAGTTCCTAATTTATGAATGTAACTAGGTTTATGCTTAAATGTCAAATTGGGCATTTGATTCTGAAGTGACTTATAGTTTCATTCATAAATTAGGGCTTACCTATTCCATAGCCATACTAGATGAAAAGAAATTTTGATCCTACTACATTCTTCTTCTGATTTTGTATTTGGCAATTTTCAGTATGTATACGGAAAACTTACTCTGGAATTTCAATAATGTATCGAGATATTTAGTACCTACTTGGCTTTCGTAAAACAATATTTGCCTGGATTTAGATTTGGATTGACATTAAAATAATGGCCATGAGTCCAAACAATGTGATTAATTCAGGAGCTGATAAATATGTGACCTGTATATGTATATAAATTTAGTGTTCACAAGGAGATTGACCTTGCATCTTGAGGTTTCTGGTGTTAATTGTTACTTAATCCTAAATATTTTAAAATTATTGTTTTGCAGTAAGAATGGTTCTAATCAGTGGCGGCTCGTGGATAATTTTGATAGTAGAGCCAACCACCGACCGTAAAACGAATTTTTTACACCCTCATAGACAAAGACAGATTTCAATATCCCGAGATTTAAATATTTCTCATATGGATTGGCAAAAGTTAGCATCCGTGAAATAATTTACCAAAGAGTCTAATAATATACCTATATTATTTCAAGATGTGCCACAATTTACAGTAAATTATAAATATAATAACATGGATCATACGTGTCCAACGTCTCTTCTGTCGGAATTGTACACACGGCCATTGTATGCTCCGGTGCAGCGTGGCGTTTCTGCATCTAAACTCGACGAAGTGTGCGTACGGGCCAAAATTGTAATCAGAAACTCGATATGTGGGCGTTATCGCAGGGGCCAGGTCAGATTGGGGCTGTTTGATGCCTTTGCTGTAATGGCTCACATTAAATCTTAAAATATTCTTACCTTTTGACCTACTTCTTGCCTCTCAGCACCTACTGCAGTGTATAGGCTGAAAAGCCGAGGAGCAGCTTTGATTTGGCACAAATTAATGCGTCCGTGGAAGCAAGCATCGCTTATCGTACAGTTCATATTCATGATATAAAAATTACTCGTGCTTTGTTTAAATTTTAATATGAGAAAATGATGAAATAGAGGTACAAAAAGATGTTTTTTTCAATGTTTTTTTTGTTATGGTTGGCAGAGCCATGGTTCCTTAGAACAAGCTTTCACTGCTAATGTATTATTTTAATAACTTCAATACGATTGATTAACTAATTCTATGTTGATGTATGATGTAGTCCTGAATTGAATAATTTACATCACAACTTTTTATTCATTAGTCAATATTTACTCTGTACCTCTAATACGTATAACTTGGATGAACACTAATTCTAAAGCTCCAAACCAGATATTTTCGGTACACGTTTTTAATATAACAGATTCCAGTCAATCATTACTCTTGGAGGCAATGTTTATATAACAACGAATAAACAAAAACTATTCAGTGGACGTTTAAAAACAAGAACCCGATCTGTTTACGACAGTATTACATAAATCATTGATATGCCCATATTAAAGAATCGTCTGCAACTGACTATCCACTGCAGGGAATTCCGGAATTAATAAACACATTTCTCGAAAAAGTTTTTTCCGAAAATGGACGGTCAACGAGTTTAACCGCAGTAGCACATCCTGTTGACGATGGTACTGTTTTCCATATGGATTGAGCTATTGTTTACCAGATTTGATATAAGCGGATATTTTTATCAGGTTTTTTGAACTCCGACGTGTAATTAGGATTTAACTTCGCAACGAGGCTGCACGAAAAAACTAGATTAAACCGTAATCACCCGCAAAATAAGTCGTTCACGGTGATGGCTCTGGCTTGTATGGCGCATAAATGATTATGATTAAGCTTTACAATTTACATGCAGAATGCTGAATAAGACTCGGCGGGACAAAAATTGTTACGCAAGTAGTTCATTCTGTTGCATAACTTTCCCATCGCAGGCAATATCCACATTCATCTTTGTAAACGACCTTCAGCGTTTTATACGCTTCATAAAATTTTAATTACCTGTGCTCATCATCTTATTTGTACGTATACCTCGATTCAGGATTTACAAGCTGGAGCTCTGTCTAATCATGAAAGCGCTACGGCGAAACTGCACCAAGAACAGATTTTATGTCTAAAACGAGTAACCTCGAACGGTTTATCGTACGCCGTGTAAATGGAATCGCTGCGAAATTAACATAATGAACTAGCAGCTAATGGCACGTTATAACGCAGGATGCATCGAGCCATCCACGAGAAAACGAAACCAGCCCGAGACTCCTACAAAACACATTATTGATTAAAACAATAAACCGATTCCGAGAAAAAGATAATTCCGAGAAAAAGCGCGGCAAAAAGCATTTAGAAAAAACTCCGTTGTTAATTAAAAATTATGATCAAGACGCCTTGGGCGGTAGTACAGTCACGGCATTGAAATACTGTTTCGAATCCACTCGTATGTAGCATTCTACATGGAAACATGACGAATCGTTGTTTTTCCCATTACCAAGATTTCCATTGCATGATTTATGATCTCATTTTTTGTTTGCATTGTCTACTTCGGTAGCTCATTACCGATTCATGATCGAAGTGTGAGGTTACCCACGGTCTTATTGTGCCGAATTGCGGCTAAGTGCGCAACAGCCGCGGATTAATCTCCCTGGGTACCTGAACATACAGTGCGTATTCTAATGCGTTCCTGTCATAACAGTACAACAAAGGAGCCGAACTTCTAAGGTGGATTTTACCTGAAACCGTGAGCATACCTGGCTTGCTCTCGGCTCCCGTTATAAAACAACGTGTTCTTAATTTCTACGTGCAGGCAATATGTTAACGGATGTTTTCGAAATATCTTCACTGTAAATTAATCAATTCGAGAGTATGTCGGAACTTTATTGCCTTATTATATAAGCTCCCAGCTCAAATCGTGTTACAAGATAAAATTGCTATTGCACAGCTTAATTACTTTTTTATAATCCAATAAAGTCTAATGTGCTTTAAGTTGTAAGTAAGCTGTCTAAAATTTTGAAACCTTTGATTTCGCTTCTAAGTTATAATTTATCAAATACATAAAGTTCGAGAAGCCTTCCTGTCTTAAATTAAGACATTTATGCCATACTACGTGAGGATCAGCGTTTCTGAAGCTACGAACAAATTTCAAAAGTCTTGTTTCAAGAAATGGTACAATAACAACATTGTAACACAAACAAGCCTACTTTGGCATTATGTAGTTTAATTTTAATCAGTTAGATGACGTAAAATTATCCTAATCATATAAAAGAACAACGTATTAAAATTCTTCAAATGCGATACATTTTAAAAAATATCAATATAAATATCAATATAAGAAAGTAAAACAGAACAGAAAATTCAAACATTGAACTTCTAGCTTTTCAAAATCGTTATCAAAAAACCGTGTAATAATATTGCTAATTTATAATAATACAGAATATAACACTGCTGGAGCCTGTGGTTTGAAAATATCACAAATCGTTAAAACCCGTCACCACACAAATATTTAACAACTGCTAATGTCATTTGATGATGGCCATTTGAGATTTGGTCAGGAGCATATCGTTGTCATTTTGCTGTGTAAGTTTCGTAGCTACTAATGATCACAGCTTGGCTGTCGAAATACGTATTTAGCAGTTGCTAAAAATTTGTGTGATGAGGGATTTTAACGATTTGTGATACAAAATATATGAAACAAAAAATATTTTAACTAATTATTTAATAAATAAATTAAAAATAGAATTCAATCAATGGAACCCATGTGAACGTTTTGCAGCAATACAGTTCACAATGATGTTATATATTGTTTGAGGCTTTCGCGATTACTCGAATTATTCTTAAAAAGGAATTTCGGCTTAGACCGCGTAGTCTTTGTAGATGAACGTCTAGCATTCTCTGGCTTAATGTGCCTTGCCCGGAAAACACCCGAATAATATAAACAGAGATTAATATGTTGAAATTGGAGATGAATCAGCTAGGTTGGTTTTGTATAAAATTTGCCACTTGAAAATCGATTTGAAAATCAATATTTCAAAAAGAGATTCGTATTGTCAAATTACACATTAAAATTTTATTTAATAGTAAGGTTACGTTACGTTTCGCTGGCATAGCAGCTTCATCAGGCAATAACAATTTTTAAAAACAATAGCCTTTTATAATAGTAAATCTGTAAGGAAAACAAGCAATTAGAATAGGTGAAGGAATAAAGCCTCACTTACATTACATACCTGATTGAAATTGTAAAAATGTTAAAGAATAGGATTCATTCGACTACTCGTGATTGCTTTATACATTTGAAAATTTTCAAAACTTCAACCATTTGAACATTAAAAAAGTTGGAATTAATTAAAATATACTTCTGGATTTTTAATTAAGCTAAAAAACAATTTTTTTAAATATTAAATGAAATCCTATGTTTGCTGAAGGACAGTACTTATATTTGTTTTTTTTAAAATTTTAATGTAGGTATATTTTTCCCCTTTATTTATACTTTTCGAGATGTCGGGTAGTTAATTTGTTTAAGAACCAATACACAATTTTTTAATTTTATTTGTTGCAAATCCTATTCTGAAATAAAAATTATGGCTTTAGTTGATAACGTTCTAGTATTGTAAAATTTTAATTTTTGTCCCTTTTATCTTGTAAAATGGTCAAATAAAATTTTTGAATTAATATTTTTCTTTGTAAATCTCATTAAATATTGATTTTATTTCTGTATTTTCAAAATTGTATTTCTCAAACAGGTTAGGTTCGTGTTTGTTTTTTTACAATTTCAATCAGGTGTGTAATATAAGTGAGGCTTTATTCCTTCACCTATTCTAATTGTTTGTTTTCCTTACAGATTTACTATTATAAAAGGCTATCGTTTTTAAAAATTGTTATTGTCTGATGAAGCTGGTATGCCAGCGAAACGTCATGTAACTTTACTTTTAAATAAAATTTTAATGTGTAATTTGACAATATGAATCTCTTTTTGAAATATTGATTTTCAAATCTATTTTCAAGTGGCAAAGTTTATACAAAACCAACCTAGCTGATTCATAACCAATTTCAACATATTAATTACTGAAACAGCTGTAATTCAAATATATATATAAACAGAGATGTCTTTATACTTAGTAAAACGTGGATTTCGTGCGATACACGATTTCAATTTGCGCTGCACTTGAGCGACCAATCAGCGTTACGTCGCTCCGACCGGCTGGCACAAAGGACTATAAATAGCTTTACATCTACCTTCGGTTCTTAGAACGACTTTCACTCTGATGATGCAAGCTGCAATGTCTTGCTAAAGGTTAGTCAAAAAGCCAAATCTGCCTACATATCCTTGTTCTCAAGGTACTCAAACAACATGAGCCACCAAAAAGCATGGCCATCGCGTGGATTCTTGATCTTGCTCTTCACAAGGTGCAAGGCACATTAAAGCAGAGAACGCCGGACGTTCATCTATAAAAACTACGCGATCTACGCCGAAACTCTTTTGTAACAAGAATAATCACAATGATGTTCTAAATGTTTCTGGACTACTTTATTCAAAGTTTGCAATTTTTATTGACGGTTTTTAATTTTAGAAAAAATGCATCTTCAGGCAATTTTAAATAAAAAGGTATTAGTTTTTATTAGCGCCCAAATAACCATATCTCTTTTTTTATATATTCTATTTTAAAAGATTTAAAAGACAATACGTTGTTTCAAAACATTAGGTGTAGACGCATGTACACTTAGCAATTAATAATATAAACACGTCTGTCTATATTTCGCTGTATTCGAAACGCCTTGAAGTTAATTACAATCACCTGCGCCATCTAGTGTGAGATTAGCAAACTACAGTTTTATACCAGGTGGTAAGTTATACATGTGTACATACATAGACGATTTACACTATAAATCCTGTTTACGCGCATTCCTGTTTCGTAATTCAATGAAAAGAATGAAAATGGTCTCAACTGAAAGGAAAAAATATTTCACATGCTGACATGATGTCTACTACGTAGCTCTTTTTAAATGGTTTTCACCATGAAAATATAATAATAATAAATAATAGGTAATGTACCTGCTTCTAAATCTCGGTTGCCATTGCTTATCACAATAGTTGACTATCTGTTACGTTATCACCTTATATAATACGAAAAATTTAAAACATTTAAAACGAGTTATGTAGTCCCACATCATATTGAAATATTTTTACCTTTCGATTGAGCATAAACATGATTTATAGTGGAAATCAGTTATGTACACATGAACGACTTACCACTCAGTATAACCAATTACAGTTTTCTATAAGTAATCATTATAAATTAATATAGATATTCGTCGCCTTCTAATTCTTAATTACAGAATTTATAAATTAATGTAGAATGTATAGTTTAATAACAGGTACTATTGTGTTTTAACTGAAGTACAAATAATAAATTTAAAAGCAAGCTTTCCTCGCTTTTATATAAATGGGAATTCGTTAAGCAGATCTAGACTAAATTGATAATAATTTAAAAAAATAGTACATACATACAAATAGGGAAATTGTAACTCATTTTTACTTCATGTGGGCACATGGTGCCAACGGGTTGCATATTGTTAATTTGAAACTGTTCTTTATGAAGACTGTAGCTACCGGTTTAATAAACTTTCCTATAAATGATACAATTTTTCAATATACATTGACTAATGATAGTCGAGGTCAAGATTTTCCTTTATTTTACAGTTCAGTGTATAAAATGATTATAGAGTAGGATTACTTGCATTTACAGAGTATTTCTTCGAAGCTACTTGCGGTTACACTTATATAATCTATTGTTCTTCCCGTTGTTCTGTTATTTAATTATTTATAGCGTAAATGACACTAAAGCTGTGGAAAGTTATTCTGGAGTGAATTTAAAACGAATTAGAGAATTAAACATGTTATAGTCGATGGAAAAATAAAATTTGCTTCATTAAATTATTGAGGGTGCCAGTAAGTAATGACAATACAGTAAACAAAATTTGAGTTAGTCAAAAAGTCATACATTTTATTGATATTAAGTCTCAACTAGAAAAATGGTACTGGAAATCTACCACGAGTTTCATTTTAAATGTCATCGCGTCCAATTATTACATATTAAAATGTGCATAAAACTATTTCCCAATGATGTTAAATAATTTTCTTAGTTATTTTGCTGACCAGTGCATTTCTTCTTATTATTGTCAATATTTTGAAAATTAATTTTCTACTTACCCTAAAGGTAATAATGTTCATAGACAGTGTGTTTCACTTGAAATGAATACACCTAAACATCTTCCTATTCTAAAGCATAATTATTTGAAACTTTGTTGGTTTGTACAGACCCTTAAGCGCACTTAAGCTATGTATTTGGATTATTTCCACTTTTTAATACCCACCTATTATGAGTAATTAAACATATGAATTTTCCGAAAGTTACCTTAGCGATCAAGGTAGGCTGAATTTGATTTCAAAACCTTTTTTAGCATTCATAAAAACTAGCTGATACGAATTATTATTGCAAAACAATTTTTTTAGAAGCAATAGTACTCGTAATATGATAAAAATGTAAAATGATAAAATCGAAAATTTGAAATTTTGTGAAAAAAAAACAATAATACTCCTTAACTTGTTTTTTCGATTAAAAAAAAGTAACTTTTCGATTTTGTCATTTGGTTTTGACGATATTGCGATTACAATTGCTTCTTCAAGGTTTTTAGGTTTTTTGTGGAACAACATTTCGTATCTGGGGGTTTTTGAGAATGCTATAAACGATTGTGAAATAAAATGCAGCCTAACTTGGTCGTTAGGGTAGGTTTCGGAAAATTTGGATTTTAAGTCGATCATAGTAGGCGAGTATGCAAAGGTGGAAATAACTCAAATTGGTAGCTGAAGTTTCATCAACGGCCTGTGCAACTATCAAAATTTCAAATCATTATGTTTAGGAATATAGAAGATGGTGCATTCAGTTCAAGTCAAGCACACTACATAACCTTAATTTTTGTAAATTTAGTGCCACAGTTATCTATTAACATTTGAACACAACCGGATTAGTTATAATTATGTTATTAAAACAAAGTACATAAAAACTGAAATTGGGAGTGAGCATTATGTATAATATACATGCAATTATCACAATTATTAAAGAGCAAGACTTGCAGGCAATTACTAAACTTTCGTTATTTTGTATTTTTCTTTATAGACTTCTGCCTATACCTTATTTTTCATTAATTGACATTTTGACAAACTAAAGTTAACCGCCTTCTTGGTACAACAGTATATTATTTGTTAATTAAAAGTAGACTCTATACACAGGCTGTTCCAGAAATGGCATAAAACGCCAGATAGTCATGAAGTTTCTTGCACTATAAACAAATGATGTCACTTTGACAGAATATTTAAACTGACTATCTTTTATTATTTCCATCTAACCCGATAATATCGAAGTACTTATAGTACTACTACTGATAATATAATAGCCGATTCCCGAATAGTGTTGCCTATTTAAATTTTTTCTTTAATTGGCGTGAGCCACCTAAGCGCCATTCAAGTTTCTTCCTTCATAACAATTTTTACTCAAAATTATACAGATTACATGGCTACCTGGAGTTTTGTTGAAATTTATAGGGCACCTTGTATAATATGCATTATAACGTATTCAATGCTGACTGAAGGAAAACGTTATTTATATAAGAAGTTAGGAATTTCAATTCTGGTTAATAACCGTTAAAAAAGCATATTCACAAATGAATAATCACTAAAAGCAATTTAAAATATCTACAACTTGTATATTTCTATTTATCTTTCTTTAACGATATTATTACTTCAGTATTAACTTTTTCAACATTTAAGCAAATATTATTTGCTTATGCACAGAATGATTCATATGCATGTTGATTAAATTTAAGGTTAGTTAGAGGATATCAAGCAGAAAACCCTCACATAATAAACTATACGTCAAAAATTTATAATAATCAAACAAAAATTACAACATTTAACGGTTTCAACTGATTAACGGTCGCTGCAATAAATTTCTGTAAACATAAATTCGCACAGGTGGTTGCGATAGGTCCGAATTTGGATAAAATGCAGAAGTAAAAACAGCTGTTAGGGTATTTCAATCAGTTATGGTGCAAAGAAGTAAATGTATCCTTAGATTTTTCTAATAAAGTTTTTAGTGATAGTTAATGACTCTCAAACGTTTGTCCAAAACCATAATGCAATTTTTTATTTCCCTCGTCTAAAAAACGAAGAATGCATTGTAATCGCGAAAAAATCACCTTGCGAGATTTCTTCAGATCTTCACGTTTCAGCGCCCCTGGATGACGAAAAACAGGTTTTTCCAATTCCGCCTGTTTCTCTGTCTGAATGTATGTATGTTTGTCTGCTTGTTGGTGGTAGAACTCAACAACTACTATTTGTTGGAGGAAGACGATATTTTACATACACATTATATATCTACCTGGCATGAAACGAACAAAATTTTAGACAAATATATACAGGGTGAGCAGCTTAAAAAACAAAATGTTTATTTTTGGTTTAACTGAGAAATATATAAAAGCAATAATTTGTACCTTACCAAAAATGTGACCCAACAGATACAGGATAAATGTTGTGCGAGACAAAAGGGCAACGAATAAGTGCGTCACCCTAAATGCAGCTGCATCGCAAGAATTCGAAGCATCCCGATGGCTCAAGTAGCAGAAGCCTGTTTGCATGCACTTAAATTCGAATGCGATCACGGCTAATATATTTTTATTTAAAAATTGATGCATTACCAAGTATTTCCTTCCATTGTTTCAGTATTATTAGAAACCTGAAAATATTTTTACCCCTAGTTTCCTTTGATTTTTAAAAATATTTAGTGACGCAACAACCACTTGCGAGGGAAGTTTTGAGTAAAGAGCTTTACAGACTTTTTTAATACGTGATTCATTTTTTGTGCAATTTACTTCTACTAAGTATACACCATATTTATGAACGACCCTGTATAACTCAATATTTATATTGTTATTAGAAACCACTATGGATGATGTTAAAATTCCAGGTATACACATTATGACGTGTTGTGAAAGCAATAGCCACATGTCTATAAAACTCCAAGATTTATTACATAACGACGCCTGAAAAAACGGTAAGAAATTGGTGCTTCTTCTAAGTTATTTACATCGCTAAATGTTAAATACGTTTAGGCAACTCATCTCCTGGATGAAAAAGTCTGTACCAAGTCACTATTTAAAACAGCGATAAATTAAATTAACGCACGCGGAAACAGTTGTACATCGCCACTATTGTTGAAACGTTGGATGAAAAATTCAATAAATGTGCTAATTCTACCAGACTTTGCATAGCCCAAGGCGATAAATTAAGCGAGCACATCGGTTTTCTACAAAACGGAAAATACCAAGGTTCTTAATGATCTTTTTCGCTCAAAATTAATGTTCAGAATCAAAGAGTGTGACCAAGGCTGGCAACCGGAAGTCCCTACACATCTATCTTCAGATGTCACTCGTCTGAGAAATGATAAAAACATAATAAAATATTCTTACCTCATGTTCCAGCGGGTAATTACCGGCATTATGCAACTTATGACATTTCACTGATGTGCAAGCACAAATCGAATCTAAATTTTACGTGCGGCCACGAGCGCATTTTTCAGCAGAACGGAGCACGCCGCGGTGGGAAGAAATTAAGAAAAACGCGGACCTACTAATGGGCATACGAACCTTTTATTAACCCATCTACACCTCTGTTTAATAGCTCGAATATACGCACAGCCTGCTGTAATTCCCTGCTTAAATATCAATTTAAACCTCGTTTGACGCGGGCTCGATTTGCCAGTAATTTATTAGCAACCGTGAAATGTTTTTGTTTGGAGGAATGGAACGATGGCTTTATTAGTAGTTGCTTTTTAGTAGCGTGAAGAATTCAATGCAGATAAAGTCGGAAAATGTCAATAATAAAATTATTAAGGTTGAGGTTGCTGCAATTGTTCGCAAGCTTTTTTAATGTTACCAGCTCGGTAGAGCAGTAAAAGCCAATGGGAAGTTAGTTTTGATCGTTGGATTAACAAATGAAGAGCTCGGACTAGTTTATAGTTATTTTCATAAAGAATTGTGCACTTGTTTACATGGATTTAGATGTCATAATTTTCAATTTAAATTAGATCAAGTTAGAGAAGACGGTGTCATTGCCAATTAAAAACTGAATGGATTTATTTGACACCGTTATTAATTGTTACGGTAATTTCCGTGTATATATCATAGTACTGCTTTTTTAAACTAATTAAATTGAGATATCAAACCTTATTGTTTATGTGCAATCAATTATTTTTTATCTAGTAAAACAAATTTAAAACGCGGATAAATTACTACCTTCGATAGTCATGCCCTCTTTATGTATTCAGGTCAAATAGTTTCCGTAAGGACACATAGATGCCACTGTTATTGAGTTATTTTTTGGTATCTACAACCTTCTTATGTTAGAATGCATACCTCATAGATGTCGATGTCGTGAAGCTAAAGAAACTGTTTTCACAAAAATAACCAAAACTGAAAAACGTGCTTTTATCAACGAATGATGCATATAAACGCTAAAAAATCCACCAAAATACCCAGAATTAGTTCTTAGCGACGACTTAAAAAAACGAGATTAGTCGATGAAAAGCAGATCAAAAATTAGTTTCGACATACTTGTGCTTCCCATGCAAGGAATGTTTTTTTGATTATTAGATTGAAACATTAAAGAATCATTATGAAAAGCCTAGTAAGCTTATGGAGACTATATCGAAAAATGTGACCATCCATGTATAAACCATCTGTGGCATGACTAAACTAAAATTATCTTTTAAATTCTAAATAAACCTTTTGAAAGTGAAAAGTTCTTTTAAAAGAAGCGAAATTAGAAACATTTTCTTTGGTAATTCAATTCGTAAAAAGTACTAACAATATTTGCTTGTTTTCAAATTTTTACTATCGCTAGAAACTAAAGATTCTTTGGATTCGTTCATCTTACCATCATCGTTATCGCCTTATTAATGACCTCATCGATCCAAACGTAAGTTACGAAATTCCGCTCCCAGGGAAGCTTGTTTCCATTAAAAAAGGATTAGCACCTCTAATTAGTGCAACAAAAAGTAGAGAAGTTAATCAGTAGGGCCATATTCCCATACTCCCATCGTAAATTACAGTTCGCCTTAACTAAAAAGAAAACAGCAGATATACATACCGTTCTGAAATTTTACAACTGCAGATAATTATAGAATACTGTCGCGACCTTTGGCCCAATATCTCTTAATAAGTAATACTCGAATTAATTAAATTAAATTTAGAAAAGTGCGCCGTCATAACTCAACCTTCGCGACCAATTAAGCACTTAATTTGTGCCAAAGTTTATCGCACTTAAAGCAAATTCGAGCAAGTGTAGATTAACCATATTAGATGCTAATTGAATGTTAATTATTAATTGGTAACCTGTAATTATGGGCTATAGATACATAATTATACTGCAATGGGCTTTCGTAGTGTGCGTACTGTTGCTGGTTTGCAGGAATTATTTTTTATAAAACAGAATAAAGGTAAGGCATTTAAATTTTTGTTTTTATACAATGTCAGTGCTATGGTGTAATTAGACATTATAAAGTATAATGTATCGATATGCACACAAGACCTGAAATATGCTTGCTATAAATTTTTCAATTATTTTGTAACATTCTTGTGATTATGTATATGATACTGTTGAAGGTTGTATTTTCATCATTGGGATATCTGATCTTGAATTTATTGAATTGTATCTTGCATAATTAAAATTCCTAAAGCAGGTTTCTGCAACTTTTACTTAAAGAATAGACTTGGTGGAGCTGGATTTGCCGCAAGCTAATTATAATTGATTAATAAGTTAAATTCTGGAATCATTCAACAACAGTTGCAATGGTTTTTGCAACTCATTGCTAAGATATTCCACTATAATTAATTCTAAATTAAAAATAACATCTAAATTAATGTATGCTAAATACTTCAACAAAAACTGTAATCAAGTCGATCGCCTTCTTCTGAGAAAATGTCAAAGAAGTATGCGAAAAATGTGCATTCAATGACAGTTGTGAAATATGTGGTTCGAGTTGGTAAACACATAGTTATTTATGTTCAGATACTGTGAGAATGAAACCAAAACGCATAACAAGGAGGTTTTTGAACAAGAAAAAGGTAGATAAAAACAATTTGAATAGAGAAATTCCATATTTGGTTAACAAATGAAGGCAGTGTTTTAACTTTAATACTTCATAGGGTCTTTAATATATATTTATTGTATTCTTCTGAAAGACGTATCTTTTTAAAAGTTTTTAATAGCCATAAAAATGGAACTGGTAAATGTGTAGTACGTCCTGAGGTTGGCGGTAAAATTCTCCAGAAATAAGTTATTTATCGTACAAGTGAATAGACACATTTTATCCATGACTGGAAAACTTTCCCCAAATGGATGGAGAAATATTCATCTGTGGCATACACATTTTTTCCAATACTTACATTTCATTATATAAATAACTTCTATAGCAGAGCTAAAGTCTGCTTTGTACAACTCAAATAGTAGATCAAGTAACACTTCAATCACAAAATCTCAAAATCTGCTATAGAAAAACATATACGACCTTTTATACACCACAATAAAATGTAATTATGGATTGCGAAAAAGAATTTATTCGCTATTTAATTGCTCTGAATTAACACTTTCCACTGGTCGATAAAATAGAATTTTATCTTTTTGTATAAAAATAACTATTAAATAAGTTTACCCTCACAAGCAGTCACATTATCTGATTGTTTGTTACCAGACACACTTGTTTTAAAAACTTATTCTAAAAGTACCAGAAGAAAAGAAGACGTTTGATTTGTCGATAACAATTTCGAAGTTATTTACACGTTTTAGTTTAAGAAAAAAAAAATAAATGTAATACGAATACATACAGTGGCGTAGCTACAAATTTTGCTCTTCCCCCTCACCGCCTACTTTTTGGCCCTCGCCCTACGAACATATTAGGATAATCTGTAAAAAAAGTTAAACAGAATAATGAAACGATATTCGAATTTATTTTTAAACAATTAGAATAAATTGAAAGGCGTGTCATTTTATAACAAAAAAGGATTACTTTTGATTAGTACACGTTGTTCTTGATAGTAAGGACCCCCCCCCCGCCCCTAACAGTTTTATTAAGTGATTGCTACGCCACTGAGTACAGGGAAATCGTATTTTTAGTTTTTACAAACCAATTTAGCATATTTTTAAAGATGATTGAAGCAGCTAATGTGGAAAAATAAATGTGTAAACTATATATTTAAGTGATATGGGCAAAATTTATATTTTATTTAGATGAGTTGCAATTCTTAATATTACTATGACTTCTCAAAATAGATATTTATGCATTAAGGGAGATACGAATACGTTTTTTCCCTAAGGTTGAAGTTAACTGAAGGTAAGAACATGAAAATCTCCCATGGTGCATACAATATTTTATTTACTAGCATATTAGTAAAAATACTAACATTTCGAATGTCATTAAGTGCATTTAAAATAAGAATATTTAAGTAACAGCAAGGGTTGCCTGAATGTATGATTGCCAAGACGTTATTTGTAGTTGCATGGTTACTATGAGTTTGAGGGAGAAATAATTTGACAAGTCCCTTGGGAGTTATGAGTAGCTTCTCATATTTGTATATATGACGAAAATGACAATATCATGTTGCTAGTAAATAAAGTAATTAATCGACCTGGCTGTCTAATAGTATTGATACAATAGTATGGGTTTTATGATCACCTTGATAGTAGAAACCCCCAACATGATGGTTTTATTTGAACCTTGGAATGGACACTTTAAAGTTGATCTTAAGTATCTATATTGGTTACAAACACAAAGTAAATACAGAATGTGCAAAATGCTCACATGTGGGTTCCGGAGAAACTGCAGAAATGTGTACATGTAAAATGCTATGAAAAAGTTATATGAAGTTTTTATCTTATGTGCATAGTTTTTGAAGTAGGGTTGAGTGGGTTTTCATTGCTGACATGCTTGTGTTATCAGTTATTTCATATTTTTTTATAGTTAGAAATAATTAATTGTTGCTTACTATATAATATTATTGTACAGTGTTCAATATAATTTATTTATGGTGAACCGGCATCACATGCTGATGTTGCAATTCGGGAATATGCAGAACGTTTATTGATAAAACGTTTTGGCCAACTACAAATATTTTATTACATTAGTAGTCTTATACTTTTTCTTATGTTGTAGATAGATTTGCAATAAATTTTGCATGAAAATTCACCTTCAAAAGTAATTTCGTGTATAGGATATGTTAACATTAAGTATCTATACTTGGAAAAACCATACTGTAGTTAAAAAATACAGGATTCTACTGCTAAAAAAAGGTTTAAGCGGAATTTCAGGAGCTAGACCAACAGTGAACTGGAACTCATTATTTATAAATAATTATATATTAACATTAGATCCATTATTTGTGGCGTATTCTTCGTAACACTGAAAAAGAATTAATGACTTCAATACTAAGAGTGTGGTACATAGCAGACATAGATATGCTATTTTATAGACTAAACGTCAAATTTACTGTAAATTTAGAACCAAAATTGTAGAATCTTTTGCCAAAGAACGTTTATAATCTACCTTTAGGTTTAATTATTTTTATACATTAAACGAATGCTGTGATTTCTTCAATAATTTAGGGTGTACATACTATGTACCATGACGAAGCTGTAAAATTGAGCTTTTAATAAATATTATCATCATTATTAATTATTTTTATTTGAGAGGGCTCAGATATAGATGAGTTGGAAAATGCGATTATTTCCGTGTTGTCACGCTTTCCGTTTTGTAATTCTAAAATAACCATGTTTGTGGTAGCACAAGGTCTGGTGGATCTACAAAATAATTAGAATTGGCATTGAACGTTGGAAGTTTGGACATCTAGAGATCAATCAAAGTCAAGACTTCCGTTTTCTACAGATAATTAATCGAATTTTTCGTTTGCGTAGGTTACATGTAATATATTACGTGCTAATTTTATTAAAAGTCCTGTAAAGGTAATTCTTTCTGAGGCCGATGTGCTTGAATTTTACAGAAAAGATGGAATTTGTCAGGGAAACTGGAATTTGTTCGAAGCAGTGAAAGGTAGTGGGGTATTAAGCGACGCATTATTGGGTAAGTGTGCCCAAGATCAAAGCATCGGAAAGTGGTGGGCTAAAGAACGTAATGTGACAATATAGTAAACAATGCCGACTGATTGAATAAGGATAGTTAGCAGTCATGCAGGGGTGATATAATAGCGGTCTAGATTATAATAAGGCAATTTTCTCAGCGGGTTCGCGACCGAAGGGTAAACATCGCGCTGCCAGTGACGTCACACTGAGCTAATACCACCATTCAAAGGGAATTCATGGCGCAACACGTGCCCCCGCACAATTCTACTTGCCCGTCAATAACAATCGATTAACTATGTACTTAACCATTTCACTTCGCTTGCTACTTTCAATGCGATAATTTATTAGTGTGCGCTTGATGATTTATGAATCAACGCACGGGGATAGAGATTAATGAAGCGTTTGTAACCGTTTAATTTGAATTTCGCAACAAATTTGTACGCTAGCACGCAGTTCTAAAATGCATCACTAGTGACCGAAAGAGAGCCCCGAAAGGTCAGGGCCGGACTGTAGGACTAGGACTTGCGGCGCCCATGGGTGCCTGTCAAAAAATTATTTATGTCTAGTGCCGAAGGGCTAACATTTTGCACTGACTTAAAGAAAAATAGAGTTAATGGGAACTTTACCAACGAAATTATTATAACTAGCTTCGAATATTAGCAAGTCATCATGATATTTATTTTGGGTGAGATTCAGTGCATCCAATGAAATATTGATGAATAAACTAAAAATATATCTAGGCTGTTCTTGTACATTTTAACACCCACCTAGAGGGTTTATTATTAGAGATAGAAATATAAAGGCGGCAGTTATTCGAGCTGCTAAAAAAACAACTGATCATCACAAAATACGAAAATAAGACTAATATAAGTTTCTTTTAAATATTCCAACTTATAATTCGTAAAAACTTTGACGTGCTCCTTATTTTGATTCAATTTAATATACAGTGTGTTCTCACCACACCCTTGTATCTTCTTATCTTTCTTATTTATTTTTTGATCGATTTTATATCTTGCTCAGTTACACCTACTGCCCTTTCAAAGAGCTACTCTGACAATTGTTAAATAATTTTAGGCTACATTAGTTATTGTTACGTTATTAGAAAATGCTAGTTACGCAAAATAACAAAAATAGTCAAAAATCAGTATGTTATTCGAAAAAAATATTGCAAATATTTTATAATATAATATGAATTATTTAAATTCATTGTTGTAACAAAGAGTTCTATGCGCGAAAAGAGTGTATGAACTCTTAATTAACATTACTAACTGCCAATTAAGCGTCATAAATTTAAATAACAAGTTGAATAATATCTGGTGTACGCCTGACCACTGCTGAAAAGGTAGAAATATTGCGTTTGGTTGGTGAAATATGATTACCTTTAGAGACAATGCATTCATTAATACGTCAAACTAATAAAGTCAAATAGTAGTCGGTTTCGCTTCAGAAATCAATTAATTATCAAAAATTCAATATTTAGAACAACAAAGTTGGACGTAGTTCATTTCGCTGTTGCTAATTATGAAAACTCCAGTATAGATATTTCGAATCAGGAAAATAAGTTTCGCAAAGATTTTAAAATATATATAGGGTGTCCATTCAAAAGACCTATGTTAGTGTTTTTTGTATTTTGTGATGATCATTTGTTTCCTTCCGATAAAAGGTTCTGGTGGTTCGAATAAAACCCTACAATTTTTGAAATTTAGTTTTTTAATATTCAATAATGAACCCCACAGGTGGGACTCACCACTGCATATTTTTTTTTTCATGAGAGGGAACTATATTAACGTGTAGCATATAGCTTATAAAATCAAAATTTTATTATTGCTTATTTTCTAATTTATTATGTAAATATCTTCAAAATATTTTATATTCATCATTATAATCTTCAACTTCAAACTTTAAGCCTGTAAGTTTATTATGTTTCTATATATTGGTTTAGAATTTTTATCTCAATTTTTTCTTTGAATTCTATGTGGTCTATTCTAACATGTGAGAAAACGAAAATGAAATCAAGCTTGGCTTTGAAATATTTGTTGTGCTAACCTCGATTTGACATAGACTTACAGTGCCACCAACGTATTATTCATACAACAAATATTTCAAAGCCAAGCTTGATTTAATTTTCAGTTGCTCACATGTTAGACATTCCTGTGCTTCTATTTAAGTATCCCATCTTCACTTAGTAGTGTTCTGTGATATCACTGAGGAAATGCAGATTATATTTCAACCGTACTAACAACTTGTTGGTATATAAGGATGAAGTTTACATATATTTTGACTACCCAGAATATTATACCAATTATTTATTGCAAGAAAATTTGTGTCGCGTCATATGACATTACAATAAGGAGCAAACTTATTGCAAGTAAATGATTTAAGGCAAAGGAAACTATACATATTTTCACTTCTGCTTCAGTTATCGCTCTAGCTTGCTTGTGTGAAGAATATTTCTCTGTTTGTTTCATCACTTCTATATAATGTTTTGCTAATAAAATATACATTTTTTAAGTTCCTGAGCACCGAAATAAATAGTCGGGTACGAGAAACTAGATCGATCTATCTACCTGGCCTCTATGTCGGTATTTTAATTCTGATTATTTGTATTTATTGATTAATTGATTAGTAACAGCAAGCAGGATTAAATACTTTAATTCAAAGAAGTTCATTACATCAAATAAGTATTAGTAAATATTTGTTTTACTGTACTAAAGCAATCCAGAGGGCAAGACTCTTTGTGAAAGACGATAAATTGAGTAGTATTCATATAGAAATGTTCATACGGATGATTATTTCATGTTGTTAAATTAAGTACTTCTGGTTTTTAAGTTCAATTTGTAACGGATTTAAATTTTTACGCTGTTTGTTTGGCATGAAGAAGGTTTATTCATGAGTATGGGTGATAATAGAGTTTCTGTTACATCATAATTTTGTTGCTTTAAATTCTGTTTGTAGGTAATACAGAATCAAGAAAAGAAGACAAGTTTTTAAAAACTGATTTCAAGGCAAAATAAAAAATGTTATCAAGAAATCTTGATGATTTCTTGCTTTTCAGTTACTAGTAGCTAGTACTTATATATCTAAACTTTTATGATTTTACCCAGCTATGGGTAGGTTTATCTACATAAAGTATGCACATTTCAGTAAAGAACGGTTGTATCAAATTAATTTTATTTGGGATATAATTAATTATAAGGTATGATAAAATATACAGTCCGTTTCTTAGTTTACCTCGCGTTGTAGCAACTTTACTATGAATTAAACCCCAATAAACTATAATATATTTTTGAAGTAAAAATTAAGAGTCCTATCAGTTGGTTATGTTTTTATTATTTTTTATTTTTTACCAAAAATGGAAAACTAAACTCTATAGCATATAATAAAATTCTAATATTTTTAACAAGTTATTACAGAAGTAGTTCAAATGATCTTCCTGTTGCAGGTACATTTAACGCCTTCTTAGACCTGTTCTGATAGAATTGATGATTTTGACAGGCTTTAACTGGCGAACAGCAGCAAAAAAAGTTATAAAAGATAATTCATCGTAAGGAGCAATGAAGTAAAATAATAAACACCTAACCAACTGATAGAGATTTTAATTCTGATTTCGGTAATACATCTAGTTTGAGGCATTACAATTTATGATACTGTTGCTAAAACGCGCGACAAAATAAAAAAAAACGGACTATATAAGAGTAAATAATAATACCTACTTATAGCCCAATGACAAGAATATAGTAAATACGTTAGTTATTTTACATTCTCATTAAGATATATCGTTATTAAGCCATGAATTATAGTTATTTAACCAACAAGTGTGTTAATGAAGGCGATTAATAATCGAAACTGTTTAAAGCACGAACGAGCGATAGCGAGTGAGTACCTTTAATAGTTGAGATTATTAATCGCCCATTAACAAACGAGTTGATTACAAAATTTTTTCGTTGACCGCAAAATCTTTTTTTGTGGCGAAAAATTTGATTAATACAACTAAGAATTTGCGGGATAGTTGCATTGGTTGGTGACTCGTGAACACTTACAAGCCACCCATGATTTGGTCAGAGCACTCAGAGCAGTTTTGACTCTAATAAATGATGCATAAACAGGAAAAAGACAAGTTTGCATTGCTGACAAGGTACTTTAATAGCACGAACCAAATCATGGGTGGCTTGTAAGGGTTTGGGTTTAACAAAGTATAGGGCACATAAAACAATGCAGGGTGTTGTCTACAGAGAAGATGCGATCTAAGCTGAAATTTGGGTTTAATATTAACAATTCGAGTGCCTAACTGCGAAAGGTTCAAACAACATACACGCAGTTATAGTTTGCTATGCCAGGGAAACTCCAGGAGTTAAGAAATTAAAGGTTTTTGATTCAAGATAAGAGATGCAATATCAAGAAGTAATCAAGAGAAAAAACACACAATTTCTTGCTTGATCATCAAGACAACACAAGAAATAACGTCGAATATAACAATAAAACTATTTTTAATTAGAGAATATTTAAAATATACAAAATTGTATTAATATTTAAATATTGAGGTTTTCAATAAAAGCTTGAACTTACAGGGAATATATGCATTTTTAGTTTTCGCAATTCTGCAACTTTACGATCGTGTTGCAATTTTTAGTTTAATGTTAAATATACATCTAGAAGGTATGTGGAATTAAAAGAAATCCTTTAAACAAACAAATGATTTTTACTCAACAAATCTTAACATATTATATGAAAAATAACTTATCTTACTTGCTAAGCATAGGTCATTTATATTTGGCAAAAAAAATTATATGCGGAGCCATACACCCAAAGTAAAAAATTCCTTGTACTTTATAGACATACGTAATAGTAACCGAAATAGTAAATACCTATTTATAAGCTTAGTTCTAACAACTTTTGTATATTCAACCTACTTTTTGAAACAATTTCTTATATAAGTTTATTTTGTATGCTAAATAGATGATCTGCAAGTCAGAACAATGTTTTGTCGAATCTTCCTGCAAATATTCAATCTTACGACCTTCTCACTTAACCTAACTTGGGCTTGCGGCTTTAACTGGTTTTATCCAAACTATATAAGTCGTCAGAGCGAAATGAAAAATTTTGTTTCTAGTTCGAGACAATTATCCAGAGCATGACAATATGTGGAACTCGTTGATAAAAACATTACTATAGGATTTTTACGGTAAAACTAGTTTCCTGGCGTATAGTTTTCTTTCTGCGAATTCGAGGATTGGCACGAATAAACAATAAAACTACACATGTCTGCGTTGCATCAGTCCTTCTGCATGGCCACTACGAGGGATTTTAATTGCCTGCATCGTCGCGTCCTCTTTTTAATCTGCACCGACGTATTTTCACTTCTATGTAGCTGAACATTTCCAGCATTCGTTCTTTTTGCGTTGCGATAATTCCGCCCGGGCTTTTCTCGTATTGTTGCATTATTGTTTTATGTATTTGCCAACTGCAGGTGTATGGCAGTGACCTGATCTCTGCAAATCATTATGGGCTCGCTGCCTTTTACTCTGAGCTAATAATTAGCTAAATTAGTCATGACTTTTTTACGTCTTGCAGTTGTGCTGCTGCTGGTGTTTCTACTCTATTAATTTTCAAGAATCGCGGCAATCGTAGTAATTGTTGGCTTCGGTAGGCTTGAGTTGACTCCAAACGTGTACTTTTATTGATGCAAATTTAATTGCACCTGCAGAAGTCAGATGATTGCTGATCTGTTAGTTTTTCTTGGTCACCTGCGGTTTTATTAAACCTACATATGTGTAACTTTTGGTGGACTGTACATTTGTACAGGATTCATGTTGTTTATTAATGGGTATTTCGCCACTTTGAAAATTAAAATGATCAAAAATCTAACGTTTCGAGAAAAACATTGCTATGGTTATGAACGAAACAACAATTAAAACTAAAAATTAACATGAAAAACTTAGCTTTTCACTAGGACTGGGAAGCGACCAACCTATAGTAAATTTCCCGACAATGTCAAAAGCTAAGTTATCTTTGTTCATGTTTAGTTTTACCTAATTGTTAATTCGTAGATACTGAGGGCAGATTGTTCCTCGTAATTTTTAATAATTTTAATTTTTCAGGGTGACGATATACCCATTCAACGTGAATTACATCACACCACAAAAAGGTTTCATAGACTGTACAGGATGTTTAAAAAATAGTAACTTTTATATATACCTCAGTACATATCTTCTTCTACTACGCATGTTTATCCATTAATTGATGTGTACGACCACATTTTCTGATGGTCTCATGAAATATATATCAGGCTTTCCACGTTACGCATTTTTCCCCTATTTTTTTTACCTTCGATTTTCCCTTCAATGATAAGCTGCAATAGGTGGTATTTTGTGTTATGCATAATATGCCCAGATATGTACCTCCTCATTTG
Organism: Agriotes lineatus; assembly: GCA_940337035.1. NCBI lineage: Eukaryota > Metazoa > Arthropoda > Insecta > Coleoptera > Elateridae > Agriotes > Agriotes lineatus. The sequence continues at coordinate 90,126,639 of OW679195.1, read as the reverse complement.
TTATTCTCTCGGTCCACGGTATTTTAAGCACTCAGTACATACAACGAAATATATTCAAATAGAACTTGTATAATATTTAGTTTTCCACTGTTATATTTTTTGGCGTGTCGTCTGAATTATGATGGCACAATTTTCGAAATATCAATACGTATTTTAAACCAATAGAATGATTAAGTTAACACGTGATACTATCGTCATAAAAGAATAATAAGAAGGCTCAAAAACAATCAAATTAAACTGTACTTTGCATTTTATAAAGTGGAAAAACTTTCAACTGGTTTGAAAATTGTGGCAAGCTTAGTTTCCTGTCGGAAAATTCCATTAAGTCAATGGATCAAAAGTTTATTTTATTAGATATTGCATATTATAAATTTCTAATTAATACGAAAGGCAAGTGTTATGTTTCTGGACTGTCGCTATAAACTAAAGGTAATAACATTATGAAAACATAAAAACTTTATGGGAATATGTCCACCGTGAAGGTAATACCTTCTGTTTCATTGACATAAATAAAACAAATTGTAATTATGTGTCTAATAGCTATTACACCATCAATTATTTTTTACGTAGCGAAGTTTCTAAGAACTGGCTACGTGTAGTTTCTTGCAGGAAAATTCGTATTTGTGCCAATAAACAAGATAAGATCCTTTTTAACGAGAAATATTTTTTCCATGACATTTAATGGCTATAAAAGCATAAAAGTGCGATATAAAATAGCCTTTTCTTCATTATCTCTCCCAGATTAATCTAGCAATCTTAATTAGTATCCATAAAGACTACTAATATGCATTCTTACTGGAACTCGGGGGTTTGTTGCTATTCGATCATTAAAGTCTCCGCAAAGCTGGAATTGCAAATTAAGGGTTGGGACTAATTTTTTGTGGTTTTACAGAGGTTTGTTGAATGTTCGGTTATAAACGCGAATTTTTTATGTGTATTTACTCCAAGATTACCCATTATTCCCTCGTCCTACATTTTCGAAAGTTATGTTCTATAGCGATTTCTATAGCTACAGGCGGCTAGTTACACAGTTTTATTATCTAGTCGTAAAATGTACAAAACACGAAGAAAAAAGAATTTTCAGTTGAGTGTACAACTACGCCTTAGGCTTCATTCCGTTTCCGTTTTACACATGGCAGCACACACGTTACATATGCTACTCCGTGCCCTGTTTCTGGGAAGCGGCTGTGCCTCCCACACCGCGTTTTCCGCCGGTTACATAACTGCTTCCTTGGCCGCTCTCGACCGAAAAGGGCCCCACTAAATGCAACTGTTATAACACAATAAAATTAAATACCGGGAAACCATTTTGTATTCAATAAAATATATAAAGTTCGTTTTACCCAAATAAATTATTAAATTGGGTCGTAAATATGTTGCGTTTTCAAGCAGAACGGGCGACTTTGATGGCTTGAAAACGTGGTTAAACGGTCGATGGAAGTTAAGCTTACCCATGTTGAAAATTAATTCAATTGTTTTACAAATGATGACATGATTCATTTAGATGTATGTGGCGTTTTGTTCTCCCGCGAGAATGGGTTTTGTTCTCATACTGGTCGGCTGCCCATGTTTTCATTCGACTATGCAAGGTAAGAAGCGGCAGAAAAGCATAATACTTGCGATTATGAGGCCAAAATAACAATATTGCCAATGTTGCAATACGAAAATAAAGCTAAGGCAGCTGTGATGTAACGGAATTATTTTTAACCGTTGGGCCAATGTGTACGGCGCTATTAAGTGGATACTTTTTCATACCTAATGATCGCATTAAACGACCTTGAGGCCTGATTTCTGAAATCATTTAGGTAGACTTCCTATTTAAGCCGTTGTGGTTACAATCAAATAAACAATCATAAACTGGTGCTGTCTAGCTATAGCGGTGTCGTAATGGGCTAAATAAACTTCACAACGTTGTTTATTTGGTTTTGCCATTACTGTTCATTAATCATATTAAAGGTTGTAATGGTTAACTACTATTTACTTGCTTTTATAGTGCTTAGCATAGTAATGAATATTGTGATATTTCTTAATGCTGTGGCTGTAAGATAAAAAAATTGGTAGCTTATTGCTTATTGCTACAATTAAAAATTACATTAACGTGGTTTCTAGACAAGGCGTTGTTTACTATAATTAAAACATTATTTGTGATTTTAGCTCCTATGACCTAGTAAAAATTAAACTAATTCTATATTTTGGCTAAAGTCAATAACTGTAGGAGGGACATAAAAACATTAATACTGTAACAAGCAACTATTAGTTACCTAATGGTAGATATTAAAATTAGATATTAACAAAAGCAATGATTTGATAAACCAATTTGTAAGTAGGAGTCTGTAGCTTAGTTATAGTTGGTTTTTCAAATATAGACACAAACACTTTTGTATTCTTAAGTGAAATGGAATTTTAACAAATTGTATTGTACAATGTCGGCCATAAATTTCGATACATATGGAAAGAAATTATTATACATTTTTCAGAAAATTTTATTCTTGATAAGAAAGTCCCTGCATTCTCTCAAACGAAAAATGCCTTATTTCCCGAAATATATAAAAATATTATTTGAAAAAGTTGCTTAGAATGAAAAAGAGGACGTCAAATATGAAGTAAGAGCCACCTACTCCGAAAAACAATTTTCACTGGATTATCGTATTTTCTCCTTGCCGCCCTGTGTATTATAATATTCCAAGACTCACATCCGTTACTTCAACAGACATAGTGACGCTTATTATCAAATGTACACAAGGAAACGTCCTGACATTAGGGTGACCACCTCTCAGGGTTTCACCCGGAGTCTCGGGGTTTCTACATCTTTGTTATAATTTCGCCGGGTTACACTAATTTTGTAATAATGTGTCAAATTAACTTAACCGTAAATCAGTTATATCAATGGAAATACAATATGTATTATATTTGCCTTTTTCCTAAATTATATTAGGATTTTATTTCGCATGCAGCCTTCTAATAGTTAAAAGACAAGGAGAAATATTTGGAAATTTAATAGTATGTATATATAATTGCTTTTGATACCAAGAGAAGCTAAAATTGTTTGTTTATGTTTTAAATCGCATCTAATAGAATAAACGGTAGAAGTGAGCGATATGAAATAAGATATTAGACAAATTAAAAAAAAACAGAGATATATAATTATATATAGAGCGTTCTGTTAAAAAAATCCAAGTTATTAAATTTGCAAATTTTGAACACTCTGTATAGCATCAATACTCAGAGGCACTATTTCTCACTCTTAAGGTAATTCGAACAAAAAAATGAGTGTTTGGTAACGTTTTTTCTATTCAATTCTTTCCTGTTACTTAGAGCAGCCGCCTGAAATTAAGTATTTTTAAAATAAAATCGGTATTATCTCCAAAACCGTTAACTTTAGACCCATACAACTTGATATTATACCTAACTACAGGGCATTCTATTAAAAAAAGAGTAAGTTTGATTCGCCACACTGTTGGGAGCCGCCATGAATAATAAAAACAGTTTCATAATGTGCACCATTTTACTAGCTGCAACTTTTATATAAGCGCATTTTATGTAACTTTCATAGTTTTAGAAATATCTTCCACCCCCGCATCGTTGCCGGGCCCTGTATACATATATAGGGTATCACTGAAATGTTTGACCATATTTTAATTGCAAATTGGCAATTCTTAACCTTTGCGAATGCATTAGAAGGGGGTTAAAATAGGGTTTTTGTCATTTTACTGAAAACTCGGAAAGGATATTCAACTGGAAATTGGCAGATCTTTTCTACCAGTTGAAGTCTTATTTATGATTCTTTTTTATTTTTGTATGGCTATAAGGGACTCAAATTAGCAACTCATGATGTATTTTATTTTTTGTACAAAATCTATTGATTTTACGAAAAAACTAAAAAGAGCTAACAAGTTTTTTGCAATCGCTCTTTTAACCAAATTCTTGTCCGTTAAAAAGTTCTAATAGAAACATGTAGGTATACGGGTTGCTAATTTTAACACGTAAAAATTAAAAACCATTTCACAAATAAGCTTTCTATTGGTAGTAAAGATTTACCAATTTTAATTTGAATATTATTTTCCAATTTACAGTAAAATTACAAAAACCTAATTTTAAACCATCCTCTAATATCTTCACAAAGGTTGAGAACCTATGCTTATATGAACCGTTTCGGTCAATTTGTGACGTAGAATCCACCGTTAAAATATAGGCAAGTATTTCAGTTCGACCCTGTATCATATTTGCTAACCATTAATAGGAAGGAATAAAAACATTGTTTTTATTTTCTTGCTTTTTGATTTCTATAAACATCCTGTATTTCCCATTGAAGAAAACCTTTTTTACTCAAGAAGAATCTCGGGGTTTGTATAAATTGAAATCTGGTCACCCTACTTGACACACAAATGCCAGTCCATAGGAAAGCACTGCTTAAAAAGGGTCCACAGTATGACTGTATGAAGATATATATACCAAACCACCAAAAGCCTTAAAAAATGTTCGTGATAAAAATAGTTTGAAAACATTTTTTACGTATCAGGACCTAATGACATCTCACAGTTATTGTTTCTGTACCCTATAAAATTTTAACCAGTTGTGTATGTTTGTTATTTTTACAAATTATTGCTTATTAACTAGACAATTTTCTTATCATATATTAGTATTTGACGAAGAACAAGTTTATTTTCTGTAAATTAAACGGCTTTAAATAAATTACTATTAGTATTATCGAAAATGAGATACTTCAAAGTTAACTTATTACCGGATACAATAAGGATGTACTGTCACACTTGCGTTTCGCTCACTTAGCAACCAGAAAAATATGTTAATCGAAAATAGTGCTAAAAAATTTCATTTTTGTGTTCAAAGTTAAAAAACAGAGGTATCTTCAAAATTTAATAACAAGCGACGGTATATCATTATAGTATGAAAAAATCGGTGTGCATGCCTGTGAGTTCATATTTGGCACCTTACTTTAATTCTATGCAACGTTTTCGAATAGCATTTTTGTGTGTTTTGAAAAATGAGGTTACTCTATTCTTGAGTCATTTTCATATTTTTTAACCTCCCCCCTATACGAAAGGAGATGTTTCCATTTCGAAAGGGGCATCTTTAGTTTGAGAAGATGCAGGAATGCAGTCCATGTGTCCAAATTTATGGCGGACACTGTAAACTACATATTTATAATATTTTGATTTTTGCTCAATCTGTGATGTTATAATTTTTTTATTACAAATTATCATACAATTTGGTAAACAGCATATTTGAAAATATTCAGTAGAGTCCTATTCGACTTGACAATTTAACTTTTAAATGATTGAAAATGGCCAATAAAAATACTCCTAACACTAAAATTATAAATTCACAAAACTAGTGGCCCTGGAATTTTGTCCATAGTAACCGATCCTAGCAACATGTTTACAAACAATCAAACAAAACTTTTCTAAAACTAAAATCCAAGTTATTTTACATTAAAAAATAGCTACAGAAAAAATTGTCGCTGAAATAAAGCCCCTCGAAATATTGTCACTAAAATAATCATTCGAGAGTTTTCAGATTTCTTTCTGAAATTTCTTGTATATCTAGCTGGTTTGGTTTTCTTCCCGCAAATACCCACTTTGCAGTTGTGCAAATACCGGGGTATTGCACTTGTGCAAAATATTCGCTGTATTCTACTCTGATTGGTTCAAATTTTGAAAAGTGATTGATGGTATTGGTTTATATTATCTGAGGGGAATAGTTTCGTAAAACTTATTTTTGTAGTAGGGCCGGTTCTACAGTGCCGGTTCTATACCTAGAATAAGCTATCCAAGGTATAAATGTCATAGTTTTCTTTGTTACAGCAACCGTTTCTAGGGTATTTATTCCCCGGATAAATTTATCCTTTGCTTGTAGAACCAGCCCTTAAACGTTTACTATTCTGCGAAATAAGGGAAAAGGCGACCCTATTTTCTATTTTACCATTGTAGTTCTATGGCAATCGATTAAATGTTTTTAAAAGTTAAAAAGTAACTCTGTTATTGTATTACAGAAATGAATGATACCCAATGGATATTGATTATTGTATAAATAATGGAATAAATTGCTTTAAAGGAGAAACGTTTATTTTTATTTTTCATCACAAAATATGGAATTTTACATCAAGCGGAAAAATATCTACTTCAAATTAATACTTTATTTGGGCCGGTTCTACAGTGCCTTCAGAAATGCTCGAACGTTTTTGAATGATCATTGTTATACAACGTATGAATAATATGTTGGTGGCACGGTAAGTCTATGTCAAATTCGAGGTTAGCAGGTTAGGTTTTGCGCCAGTCTGTTGAAATAATATTCTTTCTTACTTTTTTTTGCGTAAGAATATTGACGTTTATACTCGTCTAAGATATTAAAGAATATAAATAATTCTAAACATTATACATTGAGATTGTTCTAATAGATGCCGTACGTTTATAATAAAAATTCGACAAAAAATGTTCAGTTAACCATTTATTGTGCTTTCATTTTTTTTAACAATGTGACTTTTTGAATAACTGATGTATTCTCAAAGTCTTCGAACATAGAATAAAATTTAGTCTTCGAGAATGCGTTTCTTTAAATTTTGATAGATTATGCCTGGAAACTTTAAAAGAATAGTTTTAGTTTTGCTACAGGTAAATATGAAGAATGGTATGGTAAAAGAAACGAACTATAATGTAGAAATGGGGAAAATTCTATGTATTACATATTGTATTACGTAATTTTTTTAACTTTTAAAATGACAGCAGAAATTTCAGACATTAAATATGCTTGCCACAGTTCTATGTAGCTGTAATTTGAAAATTTATAAAATTGCACCACACGACGTACGATGGACGTTATGAAACCAATTAGGCCACTTAAAAAAAACTACCACATAGCAGTACAGTATCTACCGCTGTTAATTATTATTTTCTGTCATACACAGCTTCCGTAGCATAATAATGTCTATTTTTGAGCCACTTTTAATTTAAAAAATACATTCCTTTCATACACGAAAATTAGTTCGAGGCTGGACTACTGGTCGCAGGCTTGACGCAGTTTACAACCTGAGTTTTAGCACTTTGCCCCGAGGAGCTATTAAGCTTTACCATTAGTTTTTCTGCTTGCTTTACTAATTTATTACAAAATGAAGGAAGCCGTACCGGCTTAACGATCAGTGCTTAAAAAGGTCGAGATCTACTTAAGTTGTATTAGGCCAGTAATCGACATATAAAACATGAGCAGGAAAATGTTTTCAGTGTTCGTAAACATATCGTAAAAAACTGTTTTTCTGCTTCCGGGACACGTTAAATTTTGTTTTGGGCTATTTGTTTCTACGCACTTGTTATTTAAATTAAGTAATTGTGGCTGGATGCTATTCTTCTACCAATCATTTAATGTCAAGCTTTAAGGTTTGGAATTAGTAATAATTTATTATGTACAATGAGCGTCTGGAATGGAAAAAAGCCCATAAGCATGTGGCGTGTATAAACTGCCAGTTTGCTATCTTTTCCTGAAACGATTAATTAAGGCCGCAGTTATCAGTACTCGACAAGGTACTGTTAAGCTACAAAAGCTATCTGGTTGATTGAAAAGTTTTAATCGAGAAGCGACTTAAATCAGTAGCTACAGGTGCAGAAGAATGCGTACGTTCGTTGCCACTAACACATGGTTAATTTGCAGCTTGATTCTCAAAAGCAATTAACTGTTACTTTGTTAGATCCTATTGAGTCGTGGTTGTTGCATTGTAGCCCCTATAAGGCTTATTTTAGCAGTCTATTGTGCCCAGCTCTTCTGGCTTAAGATGGCTATGAAGTTTTCTAGAATGTAAATAAGGATAGATTTATAAAAAAGGAATGATAGTAATAGGAGGTGGCGTACGATTTGAACCATATCCCCTCAAACAATACAAAATATTATTTGCAATGTTCCATACTGCCACTATTGGCAGACGTACAACATACTAGGGACAGGAAGTAGAATATAGTTTTTGTTATTTACCTACATGGGGTGGGATTTCAATGTAAAAAGTAACAGTTTTTCTGCTTTGGAAAAATGAGCAATAATTTGAAACTGTAGTATTTAGATGTATCAAAATAAGCAAAACAATAATTTTAGTTTTTTTTCGAAAATGTACGATAACAGAAGTATCATCAATGTTTGGTTGCTGCTGGTTCGAACGCTTTGTTAAGTTTTATCATAGGAAGCTAGCAGAATCGTGTAGAAAATACAATAATAAAACTAGCAGATAGAACTGTCACAAACTAATTAAAAAAAATACTATAGTTTTTGCGAATCTTTAGTTAACATGTACTATTGGAATGAAGAATACGCTGATATTTAATAACATTTCCACAAGTAGTTATTTCATTATTTATTATAGTCACCATGACACCACACTACGATAATAGTTAAATATATTACAAATGTACAGTGGCACTTAAACTTGAGGATCATTTCTTTTTAAGCATTTTGTATCTACGAATTGCTAAACTGCAAAACGTTTAAATACATTTTATGTTTATTTTGCGTACGGGAACATACCTTGAAAGTTTCCGACACATTTTAAAACACCATGTATACCGGGTGTAACAGGATCATGGTACACCCCCGTATCTCCGTTAGTTTTAAAGGTAATTTATTGAAATTTGGTATATCACATATACATAATAAGCGGCACTTTTTGACCTGCAAATGATTTTTTTTTCACTTCCGGTTTCGCCGGAAGTGATACCAACTTTCGATTTTTAAATAGAACACCCTGTATATTATTACATTTCTGAAATCTGCATAATTTTCTGAATCCAATGATACCACATAAGTGACATTTCAAACGTCAAAAATTTTTTTAATTTAATTTTTAGTTTTCCATTTAAGTGTG
>OW679195.1:90027614-90117682 GCA_940337035.1 Agriotes lineatus | reverse complement strand
AGAATGTAAATAAGGATGGATTTATAAAAAAGAAATGATAGTAATAGGAGGTGGCTTACGATTTGAACCATATCCCTTCAAACTATACAGAATGTTATTTGCAATGTTCTATACTGCCACTATTGGCTGACCTACAACATACTAGGGAAAGGGAGTAGAATATAGTTTTTGCTATTTACCTACATCGGGTGGGATTTCAATGTAAAAAGTAACAGTTTTTCTACTTTGGGCAAATGAGCAATAATTTTAAACTGTAGTATTTAGATGTATCAAAATAAGCAAAACAATAATTTTAGTTTTTTTTTCGAAAATGTAAGATAACAGAAGTATCATCAATGTTTGGTTACTGCTGGTTCGAACTCTTTGTTAAGTTTTATCATAGGAAGCCAGCAGAATCGTGTAGAAAATATAATAATAAAACTAGTAGATAGAACTGTGACAAACTAATTAAAAAAAACTATAGTTTCTGCGAATCTTTAGTTAACATGTACTATTGAAATGAAGAATACGCTGGCACAACTAGTTATTTCATTATTTATTATAGTCACCATGACCCCACACTACGATAATAGTTAAATATATTACAAATGTACAGCGGCACTCAAACTTGAGGATCATTTCTTTTTAAGCATTTTCTATCTACGAATTGCTAAACCGCAAACCGTTAATACATTTTATGTTTGTTTTGCGTACGGGAACATACCTTGAAAGTTTCCGACACATTTTAAAACACCATGTATATATTGTATGTGTAAGATTATTTGTATATTCGTTGTGAAGCACCTTTTTGATCAACGATGCTTGTAAAGCATACTTTGAAATTACTCTTACAGCTTTGACAATAATTGTATTAGCGTATTATAAATATTTCTACCTAAAACAGAAATGGTAATTTTATTAAGTTAATGTACATATTTAATTGTATTAAGCAAAAAATATACCATGTAACATATAAATAAATAGGAAAGATTATGTTATTATTATCATTATTATTATTATTTTATAGCTAAGATGAAGGTCTTAGAAAACAGAGTACTAAAGTAGACAGGAATAGTATATATAAAAAGAAAAAATACGGTACAATTTAAATAAGTATCAAATGACATATAACTATATTAGAGATGGTCGTACATCTTTTTGAAAGTGTTTAGAATTTGAATGATTGCAGATCGCATAGGAACGTGATTAATACTTGTTTTACAGGCAACTAAATCATAGATTTTCCAAAACTTTAATATTTCCATCTGGGTATGTTAAAACAAGTACGAAATAGTAAAATGCACATATACATTACGCAATGCAATTTTACCATATTTCTCTGATTACATCTCTATTAATAACTTTAGATAAAAGTAAAATAGATAGCCTGGTAGAATTGAAAAAATATTAAATATGTATTTATTTAATATTAATTTATATGGATTTTTTTATTATTTTATATAATTTTAGAATTTATTTTTAATATAAACGCTTTTTAATTAAAACAAATAAATAAAAGTGACGTTACTTCCACCTTTTTACATTTTTAATATCACCAAAAATATATTGAAAACGTTATCAAATTGTCAAAAAGTTTTTATTTTAAATGTTCATGTAAAAAATAATTAATGTTACTTATGCCCAATCCAAGATATTATTCATTCTTTGAGCCCATTAAGCAGTATTACTGTAATAGATAGCTAGAATTTACGATCGTATTTTAGAGCACTGACAACTTACTTGCCAACATTATAGCTACATACCAGGAAGTCAAATTTTGTTTCCTTGAATCAGAGCTGATCAGTAATTAATTACTTTTTAATTAAATTACTAATTAAATTCCTTTTTGTTTATTTGCCTTGGAATTGAATTACTTTTTAAAATGCGGCAATTGTAATTGGGAATTGCCATTTTTGTTAAAAAGTACTTGAAAATTACTTTTTGAAAGTAATTAATTCCTACATTCAATTACTCAATTACTTGTGTGTAATTAAATTACTCTAACGTATTTAAATTATTTTACAAGTATTTGAATTACCCGTGGTAATTGAAATACTCGAGGTAATTGAATTACTTTGTGGTATTTCAATTACTGAATTACTGACCTCGATAGGGTGCCAAATCTCCAGAACGCAAAAAAATAAGATAAGGTCTTATTAAGTTACATATTAAGCAAATCGCAATAGGGTCTTCCCCGATCAATATAAGCCTCATTTATTATTTTTTTGGAACACCCTGTATAATTGTTATCCTTGAATTTATTTATTTACTTACATCTTACATCAAAAGAAACTAACAACTTTTGGTTTTGGTGAATGGTGCATGTACCTACAAGATTTAATTATCAAAAAAACCTTCAAAAGTGAACGAGTCTGTATGTTACTATAGTTAACAGAACATAAAAATTAAGCATTAATAGATTACGATTAGGAATCGACACGACACTAATAATAGTTGCAACTTGCAAAAAAGTTCTACTAAATACAACTAAATGACAATAATTTTTATTGAAAGTAATTTCAGAAGTAATTGATGTTGTACAATTACAATTACTAAGTAATTGGTAATTGAATTACTATTTCCTGTGAGTAATTGAATCTCTGGTAATTAAATTACTGCATTGGGCGGTAATTGGTAATTAGTAATTAATTACTTTTTAAAAGTAATTTGCCCAGCTCTGCCTTTAATAATGGTTATCTCTAGAGCATTTTTTTCCCAAATTCGTTAAAACACCTCACCACACAAATAGAGCCTATTGTAAAATCAAAGAAATGTTTTAATTTGATCTACGTCCGAATATATGGAGTATAAAAAATATGACAAACAGCATGGTTTACTAAATATCTATATTAATAATAAGGTACGTTATGTATATAAAATTAACACTTTGGTGAATAAATAACGCCAGTTCTTTTATTTATGTTGAAATACATTATATATTAGAATGTTGATAAACATATTAAATAATAGATGCAATAAATAAAAATTGTTTACTCTGTTTTAACAGTTTTTCATAAGAACTCGAGCGCCTGTGTTTGCGTAGAATAAAAACATTCGTTAAAAACCCATAATTTTCAGGTCAAAGTTTTTCTTCTTTTTGCATTATATATAAATAAAACATCAACAACAGCAATTAATCCCACGTAGTAATATTGTAAATTATCGTAATTATATGCATTTATTACAAGGTACCTACATTCAGGCACTTTTTTGGTGTGGTGTTCTACGTTCCTTCTATAACACATATTTATATATATTGTTAACAATTAACATTTCAATGATATACTATGTTACATTATTTTAGCAGGCACTTGAACGAAAGTCAATCCGTATTTAGACCTATTTTCATTTGTGGTAGCCATGTTTCTTGTAGGTATATGTAAAACCAAATGAAAGTACAATTATATTCCACAAAGTATTACACAGACTACTTAATTAAACAAATAATTTACAATGGTATTTTGTTTCGGTTTTGCATTCTAACTAATTTCAAATCTGAAGCACGGAAATTCGTAAATCACTACTGTTTACGAAGCATAGATGGAAACACTAGCAGCGTTATTTTTATACAAGTGCAGCTCATAATTTGATGTTAATTGCCTATATTTTATACTTGTGAAAGAGGAAAGGCACTGTAGGATCGTAAAAACGCTCGAGAATGTTTCAACATTTCTGTACTTGCAGAATCTGCAACAAATATTCCTGCAATCTTTCCTGTCTTTAAATTCTTTCATTTTTAGCGCGGGTAATTGTTACAGAATTCTATACTTTCGTTAACCACGAAGCCAGCTATGTTGCAGAAGTCTGGACGAATATAATTGTTTCCTATTAAAGGACTCGAGCAAAAATAAATTGCTGGCGTGGGTGCGTGTACTTGCGGACATGAAAATTTATGTGTAGACGAAACTGCAATTCCGACAATCGGAGTCGCCGGAATTCCGTAAAAATGCGAATTATAAATGGAACTGGATTAAATTCTGATTAACATTGACTTAATTTGAGTCGCCTTGATCCCTGTAAGAGCGGTCACCTGCTGGATCGGAATTCATACATTTATTCCCTCGTTAGTTTCGTTGCGAATCTTAAGATTATTGCCAATTACTAAAAATAATGATCGCAGACCTTGTAGGTATTACATTTGATGCATGTCTTCATGCCATAGTCATATCAAATGTTCAATTAAGAAAACAATTACTGTAAAGGATATGTTCTATTTTTTATGGCGTTTGCGTTTCGTTTCTTATTTAATTTTGTTTGAGAATTAATTCAATTGGCTCAATTAAGCGCGATTGGACGTAGGATAAAGGGTACTCCCAAAGGAATGCTGTTTTTGTTGCTAGTTTTCTCATGTTACAGGCTGTAAATTTCTCATTTGACTTAGTTTTACAGTACGTCTTATCAATAGTAACACACTATTTGAATTTAGTTATAAGATATTTAAAATTATAAACAAGAGTTTAAATTCTAAAATAAGCTGGCGTACCATATAAATGTCTTACTAACGAAGGTTGGAACATATCAGATCGAATTGCTTATTAAATGGCCTTTTGTATTTATAAATTATTCGAATCTTAATTTTGAAATATCCTCGGTAGTTGTACTAAACATTTTCATTGTTAACTACAGTTTTTCTCCTCTCTGTTTGCTATCACGATCACAATTACTTTCATAATTGTTGTAATAGAAACAACAGAACAATTAACAAAACAATAAATACATAGATATTAAAAGACACTTAAATGTGTAACTACCTGAAGATAAGAGCTGCTGTAATAATAGTTTTCAAGTTGTCTTTAAAATAATTTAGTTATAAGGATCTGTGTGGCGTCAATGCCAAACCTACTTGCAATTCCAAACATTTAAAACAGCGAATTAGATTTAAAAAATAATTATGAGGAATAATGGGTGCTATAACTGCAAAGCAAAGAATTTGTCACTAAATGTGTCATTTCGTTAAGTAAAGGTGCACGATGAGCCTAATTACCGTCGGTACAGGGCGAGTTTAAAGCAAAACAGCCATGTAAATTTTTTATGGACATGAACTCAGTTATGACGGTATTTAATATATATTTAAATTTATCGGGAACCGACAGGTGATCAGAATGAAGAACAAAATGATATATTAAATATGAGATAGCAATTACGGGATAAATTATATGGGCTAAGTGACAGTTTAATCCTGAAAAATGAACGAGACATGAGGGTAAAATAAAATCGCCAAGAGTTTATTAAACTTAAGTAAAAATTGAAAAATGCCTGTAAATTAACATCATAGTGGCGATTACATTTTCGAAATAAAGGTAGAATGACCATATGTAATTTTTTTCCAAATTGGCATAATGTGTTGTATCGAGAGATAAAAAAAAAACCGTTCCTTAGCGGGCTGTGGAAAGTCAACGTATGCATAATATGTTGGTGACACTGTACGTCAATGTCAAATTCGAGGTTAGCAGGTTAGGATTTGCGTCATTTTGTGTCAAAACTGACTGATCTCTCGATACAAGATAGTTATATTTTAAAAATGATGAAATTGCTGTACTCAATATTTTTTAAGGAACAATGCAAGGTTTTTATATTATAAGTAGAGGCACAATCCAGGCCCTCAGGTAGTTTTATGTCATACACATTTCTATTTTAACACCCAGGATAAAATTGCACTGCACGAGCTTTAAACATTTCCAAAAAGTGATGTTAAAAAACAATAATAGATTTTGAATGCCACATGATATTGCGTATTCCACCGATCTATTTGGTAATAAATAAAAATCACATTGTCGGACTACTTGAATTTGACTTTTAAGTTGATCTAGTGTAAATATTACAACTTTTGTATCCAAACATTTTGCAAAAATAAATAGGATTGCGTTGAAATACTAGAAAAGGTTGAATACGTCCATAAATAGTTGAGTTTTGATTAAAGGTTATGCCCTATCTAAAATCGATGGTGATTTGAATTAAAATCAAAATTTAAAGTATACTTGAGCAATAAAAGATCTCTTAATAAATACAGTGCAGGGAATGTGGTAAGAACGGTTGATTTTAATTTAAATTCATAGGGAAAAAATTTTTATTTTAATCTATCATTTCATAACATTCTAAGCTGTTCGACCTAAACATGTTTAACTTTGCTTACTACTGAATTGTGCTGTTTATTGAGAGCTACATAATAATAATGACAATAAAATATATACAAGAAATCAATAATTACTAGCTGTATGAAACGTAAATGTCATATATGAATGCAGATGCTATGTAAATTATTTCCTAAAAGCAAATGGTATGCAAAACACGATTGTTTATATGCAGCTAATAGAATAAACTAAGCTTTAGCTTTTTTGCATTTTTAAGGTATATTTTACAAATTCTTGCAATTTTTGCGGTGTTCCAACACTTCAAACAGCTGTTAAAAGTGACGTTAGTGATATTTTTAAGGTTAGGTTAGTACACTGTTTATATTACTGTTTATATTAGAAGTCACAGCCTGCTCTGAGTCATGTTAAAAAAAGATAGACTATATTATTTCTTCTAAAAGCCGTTTAGCTCACTCAATTTTTTCGTGAAGCTAATGTGTTATTTAATAAAAAAAATAATAAAATACGTTAAATTCAAGACATTTCGCTGAATAACTGTGCCGTGCATCATAATGTATTTTATGTTTTGCACAAAATATACAAGTTTGACTAGAGAACTAAAAGAGCTAAAAAGGTTCTTAAATAAATAGGGCTTCCTAGTATATATTGAAATTCTTGTCCGTTGAAATGTCTAATACAACCACCCTTTTTAGGGTGGTGTAACTAGACTGGGTGGGATTTAAAAAAAAGAGTTTATCTAAAAAAGTATTTAGATATCGTGGCTAACTCCTCGTTGTTTGTAAGTGTTGTTCTGCTTCACCAGCTTATGTTAGTAATGATATTATATGTGTATTTTTATATTTTCTGGTCAAAATTGAATTTTTATGTTCTATATTTTCTATACGTATCCTGTACAAATGTGAGCATTTCGAGATAGTATCACGAGACAAGAGAAGTAATGTATATTATTTTGGTTCAAATATCATTAGAATTAAACTCATATAAGTTAAAGATATCAATTTTCTGTAACTTGAAATATTTTACACTAAGTATATTACAGAAACTATACATTTTATTGTTCTTTTGTGCCATGAAATGATAATCATTTTGGAAGGGATGTAGAAGTGTAAAAATGTACAAGAGCAAGAGCAAAATTAAAGTGCAGCTTAATCTGGTTTTTTAGAATATTTTAGACGTCTTAGAATAGGTAACATAGGATATATTTGGATTTTTTATTATCTATTTATCAGAATATTTATTCTTGATAAAAGTCCCTACATCTTCTGAAGCTTTTGGTATAGGTACGCGGGAGGTTCGATAATATTAAAATAACTCAAGTAAATGAAGTGCCTGTATTCTTAAAAATAATAAAAAAATATTATTTGAAAACGTTGCTTAGAATTCAAAGGTGTCAAATGTGATGTTACAGCCACATAATCCAAAATACAATATTCAGTTTTTCTTATTTTTTCCTACCACCCCGTGTATTACGGAAATGAGATACGTCAAAGTTGACTCATTATCGAATATGATAAGGATGTACTGCAGCCAGAAAATTAGGTTAATCGAAATTAGTGCTAAAAGTCTCACGTTTGTGCCCAAAGCAAAAAAAAACAAGTATCTTCAAAAAAATTTATCAACTAACCATCTGAACATCAATAACAATTCAAATCAATTAGAATTTTTAATTGCAGTGTTATTCGACATTTAAGCTATTTTGATGATTGATATTTAACACCTTCTTTTAATTGTAAGCAATTTTTCCAAGTAACTTTTTTGTATTTTCATATTTTCGAACCTCTCCTATGGTCTAAAAGAGATATTTGAATTCTGGCAATGCATGTTTTGTTTGAGATGATAGGGACTCTTGTCCAGAATAAAATTTTCTGATAAATGAATAACAAAACAAACGCGCTGAAATTTATGTCCAACACTTTATAACTACAAATGTGCCTTTAGATAGTAACATGTGTTGCCTGTTCTAAAATGTAAGAGACCATGTAACAAACTTGTCACACTTAATTGACTAATATAACACAAAATGGACACTCTAAGCAATAGTTTGTAGACCCTTTAGTCGTGGTAGCATTGGGATCGATCTGGAACTACATAATGCACATATTTTTGCAATATTTTATTGTCACTTGAGCAATATATTACATTCTGATATTTTAAACATTTTTTAATTATCGACAATGGCTGTGAAGGCTTCTGAATAAATTTAATATTTCAACTTAGATATTGTTTTACTAAGACCGTTTGCTTGAATGCCTTCTTGAGACGAAATTAGAAAAAATGTACGTTTTGTATAAACGAGTAGCAACTCGTTTAATTCACACCTGCATGCTGTTTTCTGAGTTTGTTTGAAGTAAAGAGTAATTATAGGGGTGTTGGGCCTATCCATGTGTTTGTATTTTTTTGTGTAGTTGGAAATGGCAATGCTGGTTAAGATTATCAGCGGCCTGTATAGTTATAATATTTTTAAACAGTTACCTATAGGGTGATCTGTCTTAAATTGTTGTAGAAATGTTTTAATGTCTTTGAATGAGAATAATAATTATTTAGGTTTGACAACCGCTGAAATAACGACGCATGCTTAAGCTTGGAAATGTATGATCTTGGATGAAATGATTGTTAGTTCAGGTACTGACTTAGCGTACTATATCCTGTTGCAACCGGAAATCTGTGCTTTACATCTTATTAAATAGGAGTTTGATCGCCTACCAACTCTGTCTTGCTGGAAATCGTAAAACACCTTATAGTAGTTTTTATGTGCCCCCCATATTTTTATTTCTAGGTGCTCTAAAAATCCTTAAAGGATAATTCATCACCGGCAGACAAATTAACACGTGCAAAAGGCATAATGAGATGACTAATTCATTTAGGACTTGTAGTAATAACATTTAAGAATACTTACCTTTACCTTTGTGAGTGATTAATACTGCAATATGTGTGTATTTAACAATGTTTAAATAATGTTAGCTTGGCTTCCTTGACTTAGTCGCAGTTGATTGGATCAAAACTCGATTGCATCGATATTCGAAAACTTTTTAGCCCCCAGTAAAAAGTTGTACTTTCGCCTTAATTTATGTGTTTCCTCTCTTAAGCAGTAGCAGTCGAATTTCATAGCCGCCATAAATTTTCCAATTCTCTACATTTAGTACCTTCTGCTTCTAAATATCAACTTTAATTTATTTCAGTAGCATAAAACGATATTATTATTTATGCTTATCAAGATAGCGCGGAGTGTTGTGTACTTAACTGATATTTAATTGCGTATCTATGACTCGAGGTGAACGAACACATTCATTCCCCGTTTGCAAAAGTTTCTTAACAATATGGAAAAACGCTTAATGGGAGCCGCTGATTATGTTTTTATGTTTTAAGTATTTTATACACTTCGTGAGTGTACAGAGACCCTGGGGCGATTCAAAGGTTGAAGCAAAGGAAATGTTACAAGGCCTTCTAGATATCACGGAGATTGTTGCTGCGTTTTGTAATCGCTGTCTCTCTCGCCGCTGCTTTTTAATTATTATTTATAATGAGTAAAAATGAACGTCATGAAGTTGAAGACTTCATGTAACTGACGGGTCGCTGCTGCAGGCTCCGGTTTTATTGCAACAAGGTTTATGAATAAGTTAACTTGAATTTTGATTAGATATGTAGTCGGCTCTCCGAGGAAATGTGCTATTAGTTTTGCCCGTCTCTCGACCGGCAGCCGATAAAAGGAGACCGATTATCCAGTAGCGTGTTTTCATATGGATCGTTTTGTTGTACCTTTTTTCAGGTGCGCGATGTTTTAATTTATATGCTTAATTGGATTCTATATTCGCTGTAGTACATATTTCTCTTTTGGGGAATTTCATTTCTAACGCTTTCATTAATCTTAATTGAGATTAAATGAGCTTAATGCGTTTCTAGAAAGCATTAAACTATAGAATGCAGTGCTCTACAGAAAAGTCATTAATTGTTGTTGCCAGCAGTATATCCGGTCTTATAAATAATATGGAAGGAGTTTATTTACTCCTTTTTAGTTTGTGTCTCTGGTACCTAACTATTTTGTAGAACTTCTTTGCAAATGACTTGTTTATATAAACAAGGAACGTATAGAACAGGCAATTTATTAATTATCGAAAAATCATATTCTAGATTTGCGTTTAATAATTAAAATATAAGATCGCAGAATAATAAATAGTAGTCCCTGAACTAAAAAGTTAAAAATGGTTAACTTAATAATTGATAATTAAACGCATTACAACTCTAAAGCTAACATATTATTATATTTTTAATAGACTAATGCAATATTTTATTAGAAAATTATTTGGGAAAATACTGGAATAGTCTTTGTTTTTATACAGTGGTCGACATACATTTGGGCACATATAAAAAAAGCTATGTTATCTGAATTATCAGAAAATTGTATTCCTGATAAAAGTCCTTGCATCTCCTCTAATTTAAAATACACTTACCAAAATTTAAATATATCTTTTGGTATACAGGGGAGGTTCGAAAATATAAAAGTAACCCAAGCCCAAGAATAAAGTACCCTTATTTTTCAAACAACACAAAAAGGTTATTTGCTTAGAGTTAAAGTAAGGTAAAGTTTAGTATTGAAAGAAATGCAAAGTCGCAACTAATTACTCAAAAAAATACTGTTTTTTTCTATTTTTTCTTACCACTTTGTGTATCACGGAAAATGAAATGCGTAAAAGTTAACTTATTATGGAATACGATAAAGATCAACAAAAAAATACATTATTCGCTATTAGTGCTAAAAATCTAATTCGAAAAACGTAAAAAACAGGTATCTTAAAAAGAATGCACTAAAAGAACCAAGAACAGTGTAAAACAATTGTAATTTTTAATTGTGTGTTATAACAAATATTTATAAGGAAAAAGGGGGGGGGCTAATAGGATGAAATTGTTAAATATTCCTTCTTTATTACTTTGTATGTTTTATTTTTCTATCTTTAAATATCCTTTATCTAATAGACTTGTCTGTCCGGGACGCTGTTTTGTCTGTCTGGGACGCTGTTTCAGCAGCTAAACCGTAAGAGATAGAGAAAAAAGTTATGGAAGTTATATGTTTGTAATGGTCATGTCAGGTCAGGAACCGAATTTCAGTCACGTGACACTTCCGGTTTTTGAGAAATCACGTGATTTCTCGAAAACCGGAAGTGTCAGTACGCTGTTTCAGCAGCCAAACGGAGCTGCGACCCTCTGCGCCTTAAAACCTCGATCGGTTAGGCAACCACTTTGACACCTTCCAGGTCTGGGTACAGTTTTTATTTAATACGCGTTCTATTTGAAAAACGGTCTTTTTTGTTTTTTTAAATGAGACATTTGTCTCACTGGGTTGCTAGTTTAGTATAATATTTCAATTAAAAACTCTGTTTTCAATTATTTTTAGCACTAATTTGGACTAACGTAATTTTCTGGTTGCTAGGTGTACGAAACTCAAGTTCGACGGTACATCCTTATCGTATGCGATAATAAGTTAACTTTGAAGTATCTGATTTTCCGTAATACACAAGGTGGTAAGACAAAAATAGGAAAAAGTAGCGATTTTTTTTGGAATGGGTGGCTGTGACTTGGCATTTGGCACTTTTTTCAAATGACATTTTTGTGATTTTTCAAAGATAAGGGTAATACTTTATTCTTGAGCTGTTTCCATATTTTCGAACCTCCCCTGTATACGGGAGGAGATATTTAAGTTTTAGCAAGTGTTGAGTTTGGGTAAATGCATGGAATTTTATGAAGACAAATTCTTTCAACTGTTAAATGTCCGTTTTCGTCTAATGGCAGTTCTTGGATCATTTTATTACCTTCTTCTTGCACATCGATAAAAATGCCGTTTCTCTGCCTTTGTGTTGTCACGGAGACGTTTTGATTTATATTTCTCGAATTTGTGCAATCAAAAATTATTCGACCTTACTTTTTTCAAAATTCATTCGAACAAACAGTATAAAAAAAAACTCGTCCCTGCGGGCTCAGGTTTTTGATTAATGACAGTTTGCTTTCGCGAATTTTGCTAAGCAACAACATTTTCGTAAACAAACAAATTTTACCGATAAAACATCTTGTGATGTTACTGTTGAATAACATTTTTTGATAAATGGATAATAAAGTAGCCGTGGCTATGAATAATACGTATTCACCACAACAAATCTTCACTAACATATATTATTTATTTTGCAGAGCTTAATTATCCTAAATTAGGTAATATTTTTTGTGAAGATCTTTAAATATTTTATAACAAATATCAAAATCGTATACTAGTTGCTTGCCGGAAAACATTTTTGCCCAATAATTGCTAATTAGTTTGTTGTACCTATAAGTATTATATTGAAAAGCAACAATTCAAGAATATAGCTGACAATAATTTAATTTTTCTTATTTGATCCGCAAGGTAAATGAGGTTACAGATAATACATACATACATACATTTGAGACATAATAAATATAGCTATAGTTACCGAAACTGAAATAAGTTGTAGAAAAGAAAATCAAAGCAATTTTTGGCTATGGCACAAATTTCAAAATCATTAGTTTCCTTGACTTTTTATCATCAAGACATTTACCTAGATGTATTTTCTACAAGTTTTTTGAGTCTAACCTACGTATGTATACCATATCTGGATATAATGAATTAATGGTTAAAAGGAATGTTGCTTTGTAAACATTTTTTGTGAAATTGATGGGCGAGAGTATGCAGATCCAAGCGCAACGTAGTTAAAATACCGTACTATATGTAATCCACAATATAAACAGAAAATATGCACTCTAAAATAAAAAATACAAATATTATTGATATACTAAGTTTAATAAGAAAACAAGTTAAATCAAAAAAATGAAAACGGAATTTCTAACATAAATAATTATTCACTAAAACAATAACCAATATTCAATTTGATTTAGAATTTATATTATTAAATTATTCCTATGAGAACAAAAAATAATTATATATTTCTCTAAACTATCCACATATAAACCTTGCCGTATGTCGCTGAGAACATATTTATAGGTCGAAAGACTCCAGTCTTCAAATCATCAAAATGGCTATATGAAATATGGTGTATTTGCACAAGTTTGTCGTAAGTTAATTTTTTCTAGTACGAGCACTACCGCTTATCTCTTTTCGTAAAGATTAAGTTATAATAAAATTCTAACCTCAGAAAAACGAAAAAAAATGATGTTGTGTATGAACTGATGTCTCAAAATATGCATTGACATGCTAATATGCACTAACTACTCCCAATATGGATATATATGATTTATAAAATTTAAATTTCCTGGAAACGCAGATGAAAAAATACAGAACATGAGTGTGCTGTATATTAAAAAACAAAACATGCCAAATACATATAATCCGCTCTCAGTATGACGTAAAGGAACAACTTAAAAACCTGGTGTGATACACGCACACAACTTCCTTTTACAGTGATCTTATAATTAGAAAATTTGATTTTTAATTTTTAGGCATTTGTGAAAAATTACAAATTCTACAGAAACCGTACAAAATAGAGCGTTAGTTTAAGAGACAAATTTTCTCTAAAATTTTAAGCTGAATTAAAAAATGTAATAGTATACCGGGTGTTCTATTTGAAATAGGAGTTACCTAATAAAGAAATATGAAAAAAAAACAAAATAAACTCATTTTAGAGGCATTCAACTGGAAAATCACCTATCCCACATCAATACACATTAAGAATGTAATAAAAATGTAAAGTTAGAGCCGTTTTTGAAAAAAACAAAAAAACTGAAAAATCGCAAGAGTAAACACCATACTTCCGGTTATGCGATTTTCTTCAAGAACTTGCTGTCGCATGTAGATGGTAGACAAAACTTATATATGAAGTTTCAACGCCATACCTCTTTTTGTTTTTGAGATATTCTGTGCACAGACACACACACAGACAGACAAATGAATAAAAACATGTTTTGTGAGTTCAGAGGACTCTAAAACGTGAAGATCTGTTGAAAACTCAATTTCGAATTTTTGGGGAGAATCCAATACGTATTGTAAAAGGAAGTAAAAAGGCGATGTTATAGTATTCACACATTCTAATAGTATCTTTAAGTTCCTAATAAACCCTACGCAAAAATTGTTAAATCTTCACTAGAATTTGTATACAAATTGCAGACAGTTCGATAGAACCATTGGAAAAATAAGACGAATTTATATGTGATGGTCGTAGTAGTGTTCGAAAAGTGACAAATCAAGGACGCTTGGTGTAAAGTAAATTTAGTATTTTTATTAGACAGCTGAAGCGTGCTGTATTTCCTTAATTTGTATTATACTAATACGTTTGCGACTTTTCAAAATGAATACTTATGAAGTAACCGAAGAAAGTGAACTTGCTAAAGGGTTTTATAGTGGCAATTTATTTCGAGAAATTAAAGATTTAGTAGAAAGGACTTCTCGTTCACTAACAAATCTCCAATTGTTAAATTTTTTTAAACACATGGACGTTGTCACGGTCAAAGATGAGAACACGAAGGCAATTATGATTTTAACATCCATTAATGAATTTCTAAGAATCTGTACTGTAAGAACAGTTTTTGTAAAATGATTACCGGTGTATATATTACGGAAAATAAAGGGTATTTTTTTAGAGTGATAGAACTTTAAATTGAAATAAAACACAGAATTTTTTTTTTAATATCCATGAAATTGGCTTTATTTGAAAGATAATTTTATGGCATTTGTGTTTGAATATAACGTAATCTGGAGGTCCAATTTTCACACACTCTTCGCAGTAAATCAGGCTGTATTTCGGCAATAACGCGTCGAATGTTGGCTTCCAAGTGCTCAATTGTTTCCGGTTTATCGAAGTAGACATGCGACTTTACATATCCTCAAAGAAAATAATCTAACGGCGTCAAATTGCACGAAAGAGGTGGCCAATTAACAGATCCACAAAATGGATCCACGAAATGGATCCACGAAATGTCAGTTTATGAATCCCTTTGTATATATCGAAATAACGTTTCATAAAAACTATTTAGTTTTATTACAATATATTTTGTTGCAATTTTGGTGCAAATACTATATAAATATTATCAATATAGTTTAGTTTGGACTCACTTTTAAGATAAGTAATTATTACTAAAGACGTCTTTCACATGTTAGAACGTACTTGAATCGTTACCAACTTCCAGCTTGAAATACATCTTTTTAATCGGCTGCCAGGAATTCCGTTTTTCATGTTCAGGTGCAGATTTCCTTCATTCTCGCTCTGCTTCCAGCCTGAATTATGAATTATAATTCAAACAGCGATTAGAAATACGCAATACCCTCAACATGACTCACTGCTCATAAGTCATAAGCTGCATATCTAGACAAGTCGTACAACCTGTTCACTTCCGGAAGGCAGCCTTTGGTCTAATTAAATCGATCAGACAGGCCATTGCAAAAAAACTGTTCACACGATTTGGGCTACTTGGTATAGTTCGCGCTTTCTCTTTAGATCATTATTTTCGTATGTGTAAAAAAACCTCTGAGGTTAGGCATTGAGTTGGGAAAATGTTTGTTTTTGTTTTGATAAACAACACTATCACAACAGTTATCAAAGTAGTTTCCATGCAGTTCTTAGTTGTACAAAATTTAATTAAGGATTTTAAAAATTTGGGTTGGCAAAGCTCTCAAAATATTGTAGTTTTTTTAATGTTCGGATCTGACCGCGGCAGAGGTGACAAAAATTGTGTTGATTAAGACCTATGAAATAGTTAGAAAGTTTCCCGATTGTAAAAGAATAATTTAGCTAAATTACACTTGGCTTGTTTTGATGGACATAATCGATTTTTATGTTGACGTCGATATCACATTCCACTGCTTTTACACAAATGCACAGAAATGTACGAAATTCATTCACCCGTGCTGTTTTTCGGGCTAGTTGAAAAGGGAATTATCACGAGGTTGCTAGATCGTTACTCATTTCGCTATTTTAATTTACGTGTGCGGATGATGCATGCCATGGAGAGTTGTAGTATAGCAGATGGATGACGCACTTGTACGCAATCCATAGGTAAAAATTGCGTTGCGCTGGAACTTCCTGGAATTACATTGCGTTAATGTGTTGCCTTCTGTATTACATAACCAAAACTATAATTATAACTGTATTAAAGTAGCTCATACTCCTTTTTTGCGCCGACACTCGCACGAAAGGACAAACGTGTGGAAAATGAATGGCGCAAGGATTTTGCTTACCTTTAAATCACTGAAAGATCGCATATTTTTGGTTTTTGAGTCTCTGTTGCGGATTTGACCTTTATAATTAGCAGGTGCTTTGTCGAATATGGCAATGACAGCCTCTGGCAATTAAAATCCCATTTTAACGTACCGCATAGTTTAACACAGCCGTGTTTATTGTTAAATTATAAATTTATTGATTGGTAATTATTGTTACCTTTTTTATAATTTTGAAACGGAAATTCTGCTACAAATTCAATTTTGATGAAAAATTTTGAAATCAACTTTGCAAACGTAAATATCTGAAAAGCTTTGTCAAAGCTGCTTGGCATACAAATTCAAGTGGTTTAATTATTTTTATAAAACACTGTATTCAAATATTTTCAAAATTTCTAATAATTAAAAAAATATTAATGCTTCAAACCAGATATTGCTGAAAATCAGATTAGAAAAAAAATAAAGTAAAATATGTTGGAACACCTTTTTGAACCAGATTATATTAAATGCATTTTCGTATGAGTGAATTTTTATATTTTTTATATTATTGGCTCTATTTTGAAGTTTTCTTTTCAGATATGTAAATCTTGTGATCCGTGAAGATTAAAATATATATAAAAAATGTAATCGAATACCACGTTGGTGCTGGTAAATGCAGAATAATGTGTTTAGATATGTTTTTGGAAGTTAGAAGTTTATACGGGATGCTTCATGCAGACTTTTTTATATATTTTTATAATAGGGTTGCCAACACTCTTATTTCGACCCCAAGACTTCAGGTTTGGCAATCATCCTTCGGGATTCGGGTTTTCAATAATATTCTTCGGGTTAACTTAACAAGCCTACGTCTATGCTCAGCGGTAGGGTTACTTCAATGGCGTCGGTTTCGGAAGAGGAGGTTGGGCGTTACCCTCAGCTAGACACTGGATTTGATTGGAACAAAGTTTATTATATTTACACTAACTAACATACAAATAAGCTTAGAACTAGGTAACATATATGTACAGAAAAAGAAAAGAAAATGGCGGATGGGCATCCGCAATTGGAAGCGGGTGTGGTCCTTCGGAGGAGGTGCCGGCGGCTTCCTCCAGTGGTTGCAGCGGCGGCGGTGGCGACTGGCGACGGGGCGGCGAGCTGAGAGCAGCGGCGGCGGCAACGTCGGCGGCAGTGCTGATCTCCTTGGCGGAGGCGGCGGTTGGCGGCTTCCTTCGGCGGTTGCAGCGGCGGCGGTGGCGACTGGCGACGGGGCGGCGGGCTGTGAGCAGCGGCGGCGGCAACGTCGGCGGCAGTGCGGATCTCCTTTGGCGGAGGCGGCGGCTGGCGGCTTCCTTCTGCGGTTGCAGCGGCGGCGGTGGCGACTGGCCACGGGGCGGCGGGCTGTGAGCAGCGGCGGCGGCAACGTCGGCGGCAGTGCGGATCTCCTGGGCGGAGGCGGCGGCTGGCGAAAGTGGCTTTCCCAAAGACGGCAGGCAGCAGAGTCCAATGCGTAGGATTGGCTCTAAGTCCACGAGGGTGATAGGCTCTGGAGAGGCTGGAGCTGCTAGCTGGTCCTGGAAGCTGAAGTGGCTCGAATCCCAAGTCCCACGAAGACGGCAGACAGCAGAGTCCAGTAGATGAAACGGCTGGTGGTCCTGGAGCTGAAGTGGCTGCTGGTGGTCCTGGAACTGAAGAGGCTGCTGGATTGACCCGCCGAGGCAGAGTTGATGCTGGTCCGACTCTCCTGGCTGAGTAATTTCTTACTGCCAGCGTCTGACTATTTAAAGGAGCCAGTCCTTTGTCCAACGCGATCTCGACGCTCATTGGTCGAAGTAGAAGGGATGTTTTGCCCGATTTCGATATATTTCGGAATTATAGCCTTTAATTGAGCGGCGTGATCAATTATCAACTTGATTTTAATCGCAATCAATAGTTGTTGAAATGCCGATTCTAACGACACCCAATTTGCTATGTTTTGAGTAAAATTTAGCTCAACTTGGAATTTTTAATTCAGTGTTCCGCGTAAAGCTTAATTAAGTATTATTCTTATGGCGTGTGTTAAAAAGTTTATTATGCTTCGATCGGTTGCGCGCTATTTTTATAAGGCTTTTGAGACCCATTACGCTTTTCTGGGATGCTTCCTTCCGTTAATTATACTTTAATTTGTAATATTGTCTCCTTGCCCGCTGTATTTTGTCGTGGCCCGGCTTTCTCCGTTACAAAGGCCGCTGAATTTTTTCGGCCGTTCTCCCGGGCGCGCTCCAGCCGCATGTATTTGCTGTCTGATGGAAAAATTGCTTTTACTCCACCTGTATATGTGCTAGCGCCCTGCGGTTGGTTTTATTAGGTGGCGGTTGATTTTTCCTATCTTCAGTTTTGGATTTGGCGCACTCTGATTTAAGCGCGTTTTAGTGATCGAACTGCGTTTATTAATTTTCGCTGCGGCGCCGTTTGGTCGGCCATCCGTTGGCCCTTTTATTGCCGCGGTTTATACTTGCGAATTGGGGGCTTCTTTGAGTTCGCGTGCCGCGATTTATTGTTTTATGGGGGTAACGGTTTTCTTACAATTTTTGTAGGATCGAGGCGATTTGCTGGTGAACAGATGTTTGAGCTCTTTGTTTCGTTCGCCGTGTACTTGGCGACGTAAATTTCCTTTGTTGCCTTGTTCTGTTTACCGATTCATATTAATTCCCCCCTCCTTTGGCGTCCTCGATCCGTGCATAAAGTTCTAAGGAGCTGGGAAGAAGGGGTGGAGTTAATCTGCGTGTGTTTTTCCCTTCGACAACGTCTAACTGGTTTAGCGGCGGATTCCGTGGTGGTACTGCGAGATATGAGTGGCCGGTTATCCGTAGATGCCCTTGTGAATCCTCACATGGTGATGATTGGTTGCGAGTCGCATGATCCCTTGTAGCAGGTTCTTGAAACCGGAGGGGATCTTTCCTTTGCTGGTTCGCTGGCCGTCATGCATCTTTGGGCTAAGTGGTTGCTGAATCCCTATGGAATGATACGCTGCTTGGTGGAGGTATCTCGATGAGCGAGATGTTGGGCCGTTGAAGGTCGTTGTTGGGGCCTTGGCGGCGGTGAGAAGCGTTCCGATGGAAGGTGTCGTCAGCCGGGACTCGTGGAGGCGGTTGTCGGCCTGGGGTGTTAGAAACTTCGGTCAGGACTCCTGGTACCTGGGGCTCGTGTCCAAGCGAAGTCCCTTGGAGCGTGGGCTTTTTCACGTTCTGGAGCAGATCTGTGGCTGGGCGTACTTCGCCAGTACACGGCTGGTGCGGGCGGAAGCTTGGGGGTCCAGGCGCGGCCAGATCGGTCCTCGGTGACATAAGCGCGATGCTAGGAGTTCGGGGTCTTGAAGTGCGTGCTTAGGCGGAGTCCTCTCCTTGACGCGAAGTTCCTATCTTTCTAGGTGACCCGACTTGCTGACGCGGAGGCGGCTGAGGTGGGACACCTTGTTCGGGGGCTGCTAGGGCTAATCAGACGTGTTGACGTTTGGGGGAGAAGCCAGGTGGATCCTCGTCGTAGAAGGTGCCGTGCTTGATATTCCGGAAGTGGGAGCGCGTGACCAGGCGAAGTATGGCGGCGTTGCGGCAGTCCTCACGTGCTGAGTCAATCTGCGGAAGGATACACCTCGGCGGCACGCGGTGGGTGCGGGCGGAGGCTTGGGGCATCCTTGGCGCGGACAGATTGACCTTCGGTGGTGGAGGTGGCAAGTCCTAGCTTCGGGGACCTGGGGCGCCTGTTCCGGCGGAGTCGTGAGCTTCGGCCTTCTAGTGAGCGTGCTTCTCTGTTGCGCTTCTCGGCGAATTTGCGCTAAGTGCAGGTGCTGGAGTGCCTGCAGAGAGTTGGTGGCGAGCTTCTGGCAGCAGATTGGCACTGCCGCCAGAGAGCTGGTGATGAGCTTCTGGTAGCATATTTGAAGTGCTGGCCAGAGAGCTGGTGTTGGGGCCTTGGTGGCGATGGAAGCGTTCCGATGAAAGGTGTCGTCAGCCGGGACTCGTGGGAGCGGATGTCGACCTGGGGTGTTGGAAACTTCGATCAGGACTCCTGGAACCTGGGCTCGTGTCCAAGCGAAGTCCCTTGGCGGCGTGAGCTTATTCACGTGCTGGGGCGGATCTGTGGCCGGGCTTCGGCGGCACGCGGTTGGTGCGGGCGAAGTTTGAGGGTCCAGTCTTGACCAGATCGCTCCGCGGAGAAGTAAGCGTGATGCCAGGACTTCGATATCTTGAAGTGCGTGCTTAGGCGAAGTCCTCTCCTTGACGCGGAGTTTCTGTTTCCCTAGGCGACCCGGGTTGCTGACGTGGAGGCGGCTGAGGGGAGACACTTTGGTCGGGGCTGCTTGGGCTAGTTGGACGCGTTGACGTCTGGAGAAGAAGCTAGGTGGATCCTCGTCGTAAAAGGGGCTGTGCCTGATGTTCCGGAAGCGGGTGCACGTGACCAGGCGAAGTATGGTGGTGTTGCGGCATTCCTCACGTGCTGGGTGGATCTGCGGAAGGATACACCTCGGCGGCACGCGGTGGGTGCGGGTGGAGGCTTGGGGTATCCTTGCCGCGGACAGATTGACCCTCGGTGGCGGAGGAGGCAAGTCATAGCTTCGGGGACCTGTTGTGCGTGTTCCGGTGGAGTTGTGGGCTTGGGCCTTTCAGCGAGCGCTGTTCCCCTGTTGCTCTTCTCGGTGAGTTTGTGCTGCGTGCAGGTGCTGGAGCTTCTGCAGAGAGTTGGCGGCGAGCTTCTGGCAGCATATTTGAAGTGTTGGCCGGAGAGCTGGTGCTGAGCTTCTGGTAGCACATTGGCGGTGCAGGCCAGAAAGCTGGTGATGAGGGATCCTTGAGATTGCTGTGAATCGTTGTGGATCATGGTTGTTGGTGGTGATGTTGTTGATGTTTGTTTTGGGCGCCACTGGGTGTTTTCTACCACTCCCAGAAGTGGTGTTGGTCGTCTTCATTCATCTCGGTTTGTACTGGGTTGAGACACTGTGGTGGTGTCCTCTGTCCACATGGAAACGGAGATGCGCTGTCTTCTGTGACTTCCGAGTGATGCGGGCTGACACTTGGTTGCGGTGTTTGCTGAGGTTCCTTGTTGGTCCTCGGCGGAGTTGCGTCCATCCTTCTTCGTCGACTTTACCATTGTAGTGGGCGTGACTTCCCTCTGGTGTCCACCACAGGTTGGCCCCACGTTCCGGGCGACAATTAACAAGCCTACGTCTATGCTCAGCGGTAGGGTTACTTCAATGGCGTCGGTTTCGGAAGAGGAGGTTGGGCGTTACCCTCAGCTAGACACTGGATTTGATTGGAACAAAGTTTATTATATTTACACTAACTAACATACAAATAAGCTTAGAACTAGGTAACATATATGTACAGAAAAAGAAAAGAAAATGGCGGATGGGCATCCGCAATTGGAAGCGGGTGTGGTCCTTCGGAGGCGGTGCCGGCGGCTTCCTCCAGTGGTTGCAGCGGCGGCGGTGGCGACTGGCGACGGGGCGGCGAGCTGAGAGCAGCGGCGGCGGCAACGTCGGCGGCAGTGCTGATCTCCTTGGCGGAGGCGGCGGTTGGCGGCTTCCTTCGGCGGTTGCAGCGGCGGCGGTGGCGACTGGCGACGGGGCGGCGGGCTGTGAGCAGCGGCGGCGGCAACGTCGGCGGCAGTGCGGATCTCCCTTGGCGGAGGCGGCGGCTGGCGGCTTCCTTCTGCGGTTGCAGCGGCGGCGGTGGCGACTGGCGACGGGGCGGCGGGCTGTGAGCAGCGGCGGCGGCAACGTCGGCGGCAGTGCGGATCTCCTGGGCGGAGGCGGCGGCTGGCGAAAGTGGCTTTCCCAAAGACGGCAGGCAGCAGAGTCCAATGCGTAGGATTGGCTCTAAGTCCACGAGGGTGATAGGCTCTGGAGAGGCTGGAGCTGCTAGCTGGTCCTGGAAGCTGAAGTGGCTCGAATCCCAAGTCCCACGAAGACGGCAGACAGCAGAGTCCAGTAGATGAAACGGCTGGTGGTCCTGGAGCTGAAGTGGCTGCTGGTGGTCCTGGAACTGAAGAGGCTGCTGGATTGACCCGCCGAGGCAGAGTTGATGCTGGTCCGACTCTCCTGGCTGAGTAATTTCTTACTGCCAGCGTCTGACTATTTAAAGGAGCCAGTCCTTTGTCCAACGCGATCTCGACGCTCATTGGTCGAAGTAGAAGGGATGTTTTGCCCGATTTCGATATATTTCGGAATTATAGCCTTTAATTGAGCGGCGTGATCAATTATCAACTTGATTTTAATCGCAATCAATAGTTGTTGAAATGCCGATTCTAACGACACCCAATTTGCTATGTTTTGAGTAAAATTTAGCTCAACTTGGAATTTTTAATTCAGTGTTCCGCGTAAAGCTTAATTAAGTATTATTCTTATGGCGTGTGTTAAAAAGTTTATTATGCTTCGATCGGTTGCGCGCTATTTTTATAAGACTTTTGAGACCCATTACGCTTTTCTGGGATGCTTCCTTCCGTTAATTATACTTTAATTTGTAATATTGTCTCCTTGCCCGCTGTATTTTGTCGTGGCCCGGCTTTCTCCGTTACAAAGGCCGCTGAATTTTTTCGGCCGTTCTCCCGGGCGCGCTCCAGCCGCATGTATTTGCTGTCTGATGGAAAAATTGCTTTTACTCCACCTGTATATGTGCTAGCGCCCTGCGGTTGGTTTTATTAGGTGGCGGTTGATTTTTCCTATCTTCAGGTACCCTTATGTGGAGTTTTGGATTTGGCGCACTCTGATTTAAGCGCGTTTTAGTGATCGAACTGCGTTTATTAATTTTCGCTGCGGCGCCGTTTGGTCGGCCATCCGTTGGCCCTTTTATTGCCGCGGTTTATACTTGCGAATTGGGGGCTTCTTTGAGTTCGCGTGCCGCGATTTATTGTTTTATGGGGGTAACGGTTTTCTTACAATTTTTGTAGGATCGAGGCGATTTGCTGGTGAATAGATGTTTGAGCTCTTTGTTTCGTTCGCCGTGTACTTGGCGACGTAAATTTCCTTTGTTGCCTTGTTCTGTTCACCGATTCATATTAAACTGAAGGCTCATACATAAATGGATTGCAATTTTTTTTACTACTATTTAAAAGCTCCAGAGCAAAAGTGGCCAAAGAGACAAAAATTACAATTTAAAAAAATATTTTAATTTTTTTTTCAGAAAAATGTAATTTCGTAATAGTTTACTTAACGTCTAAGATAGATTTTTAAAATGTTATTTAATGGCATGTAAAGAATAGTTTTGTTCTTCATTCCTGTGATTTACAAAGGCCGAAAATTATGCTATGTGTAACGGACCAGCACACCAGCTGCATCCCTCACCCAGGTTTATTTTCATGCTTGAATGTAGAAGTCAAGTTGTATTTCTTATGTTCTATTGTTAAATCTAATACCGTATTTTATGTAAGCAAATGTTTGCAAAGTCGCTCCTGCGCTGGATGTGTATTGTGAATTTTAGTTTTTGCGACTGCAGGAAGAAATACGATGCACGCGGGATGTGGGGATTTTCAAGTCATGCAAAATTTAACAAAGTAGACGGCATTCCTACGCAGCCTTTTATGAGAGCTGCATGGGTTTGTTCGACTCGAAAGTATAGTACGTGAATTCGCTCAGGACGATGTAAGATAATTTTAAGCGGTCTGAAAGAGCCTGACAGCCAGCGATTACTGCAAACTACTACATTTTGACATTTGCGTCCATTTAAACACAATTATTTCAACGTTAGTTTTTGATGATGTTTTACGTTGTTCAAGCTACATCGTTTATTTCTTTTGTGTTTCTGTGTGTTTTCTTTGTGCTTTTATGTTTTTATTTGTTTTTGACGTCAATAAATTAAATAAACAAATCGGATTTTCTTGTCCATTGTTTAAAGTTAAGTTTCAGTCCGACCAGCACTACTAGGGGAACCAGACTCCTGTTTTGGCAGATAGTGATTTTTGATAAGCCACTAACTGAGATATTAAGAGAGTTTAATGTTCCCTGAGCTAGCTAAGAGATAAAAAGGGCAAATAATTATTTAAATATTAAGGAGTACGAGACGTCTTGTTCTAATGTAATGTCTCCACGGAGGGGTAAAAAAATTAGTAGATATTTCATATGCTACTTAAAAAATTATAAAATAATTTTTGGAATGATGTATTTATAAATTAAGAAACTTTGATCTTGATCTTTTGATTAACTTAATCCCCTACCCCCCCCCCCCCCCCCCCTCCAAAATTATTTTCTTCGGGTCAGCATTCACTCAATGTTGGTAAGCCTATTTTATAATCTTTAGCCTAACTTACCTTTCGTTGTCGACGACCATTCATATTCACGCAGGAAGTGTAAAGAAGGGAATGGACCGTGTGCAATTTGCATTACGCTCCTTTGCATTCAGACACACCACATTTAATAATCTTAAATCTAACTTAAAGCTATCTTAACTAATGATTTCAAATTCATTGCCCCTCTGAGAAAATTCTTAACTATGGCCAGATTTGAACCCACGTCCACCTGGTTGCTAAGTGGTTCCTTAGCCATTTGTATGTTTCTATAGTATACAATATTAGTAACAGTGAAATATATCATACTAAGTTTAATATATACATATATCCTAGAGTAAGATTGAGAACTTCAATCAGCACTCTCAGGATGAAGTGTGAATATTTAAATCTGTTTCCATTCTTTTTATTACATTGAATTTTTTATACGTAATTCACGTTCTGCGGCTTGGTCTATTCATGAAGCGCTATGGTTTATTTTTTATAATAATAGACATATATTATTAAAATGGGCATCTTTATAAGTTACAAATTATCTAAAATAATTTATTGCCTTTATTTACGTCTCGTAAACAATATTAATACTTAATATAGAATTACACAGCCTTATCCAAATATGCTGTCTAGAACTTAAATTTATAGGGGATGGGGAACCGAAGAAGCATTACTTATTGGAGACCCTTTCTTCAAACGCACGTAGCGACGCCCCTGATTTATCATCATTAATTAACCTTTCTACAACACTTTGGCCAGGTTGCTATAAACACTTAACTGTCAGTTGCAGCTATAAATAACTTGGACTGTGCTCGCTGTATTACTTACCAATAATTTTATGCGTCTATTAAAGGCTTCCATCAGTGTGACGTTAATATTTCAATTATTAATTTTTATTACGGTTAAGGTCTTCGGCAAAAACGAGAGCTTTTTATTGCTTTCTAGAGTCGCCAAATGTTAACTTAATTATAAGTGTCTCGGGCTTCATTAATGTAACATTTATACCGTATCTCCATTGTCTCAACTAATTGATCATAGTAATTTTACCGTCAGAGGTCTATGTCGAACTGTTATTTCTCAACTAAAAGGTTGAACAAAACTAAGACATAACTATTAATAACTATTAATGGCAAAAGGAAAGTTTATCCCTATAGTTTTGATTTCGAAAACAAAGCCTTACTTAGTGACTTAAGAGAATGCGAAAGGATTCGCTAACGTCTATTTCTTTTGTTCCAGGTTAAAATATGGTTCCAAAACAGAAGGAGTAAATATAAAAAAATGATGAAAGCTGCTCAAGTTTCTGGGGGCACCAACAATAATGGTAATCCTGGGACGACGCATTCAGGTATCCTGGGAACTGGTGCCAACCTTCCGTCGGCCAGTCCTGGACCTCAGGGACAAAATATGATGCCAGGTAGGGTTCAGTGTATGTATTTTTTAAGTACTCACTTACTATAGGTTGTACATTTTCTCTTCTTTGTAATATGCCTTTAGTTTGTCTACTATTGGCTACTGTTTATGAGCAAAAATATTTGAGTATTCTATAAAGAAGTTGTGGTAGCAGAAGAAGTAGAAATTTGATATTGCTATTGACACATCAGTCAATTTGTATGGCTTTTATAAAAGTGGCATTTATATTCTCTTGTTCTTCGTATGAATGATATATGATTTTGTAGTTATTTCTGAACGTTCTTTAAAAATTGTTTATCATTTCCTGAATTTTGTTGTTCTTTTTGTATATTACTGCTTCATTTTACAGTTCAGTAATTGCAATCGTCCAGTCAATTTGCATACTTTTTATTGGAATTCGTATGACGTCCATATAATTTCTATTGTAAATTCATTAATCAAAATCGTCCAGTCTATTTGATAAAATATAGTAATACTAATGAGCAAAAAGTAAACTGAAAAAATGTATGAACGAAACACATCAGTTAAACAACACAAACTATAGATTGACTCTTTAGATTAGAAAATTGATTAAATTTTAAAGAAAATAATGTAGAAAATAATAGATAGAGAATAAGTACTACATCATATTATTAAAAAATAATCATTAAATGTTCATCGTGTAGATTATCAGATGATAAAGGATCTGAGGTTTAAATATGTTTTTTAGTTTTTGTGTTTATTTTTGCCATATGATAGATTTTCCCTTGTAGGATGTATCAAACTTCCCTTGCATAATCTACTGAAAAAATCCAGGGTATTATCCTTAATGCATGGCATTTGTTGTAAATTCATTACTGCATAATTAACTTTTCAAATCGAGGTTTGCTCGTGTTGCAGCTACTTATTTAAAAAAAATCAAGCTTTTTTAAGTAATTGTTAAATATAAATAAGGTGTATACGTATAGGGGAAATAATTCCTACATCTAACAGAACTGCTACTCACGTCATAAGTAATTACTTTTCCCAACATCTAAGAACATTTAATAGCTGTAGCTTTGGGAAGCATTACCGCTAAATGTAGATTATAAACGGCCAGAACTGGATCTTATTGCCCTATCTACTACCACATAATTCTTAAAGAACGAACTCGGCGTAGTTCATTGTGTTCAGCAGTCGCTTTATTCTTATTACCGTTGTTAATGTCTTTCTTGTACGGTTGTTGAGGAGTCGTGGCCGTCTGGACTGCCCATAATATGGAAATGTAGCTTTGCATTATCTAACTCAAACAGAGAGAGTTTTATTAACGATTCCTTTGTGTTTGCAGGGGGCGGTTCGTCGAGCGGTTCTCCGGCGACGGGTTACATCCAGCACTCTTCCCCGGCCCCGAGCTCGACCCCCGGCTCGGACATGTCCATGTCGGGGCAGCCAGCTGCGAGCCCCAGTTGGGACGTCAAACCCCAGCAGCCCATTCACCCTCCGCCTCACCCAGCACCACACCCTCACCCACCGCATAACTACCTCCCTCAGTACTCGTGGTACCCCACCGACAACCCCGGCCTTCTGACGTAAGTATTTGTTTATGTACAGTAGCCTCCTAGGTGGTTAAGTCGCATAAGCACCCGGCTTAGCCCAGGCGGACATGGGTTCAAATCTGGTTGCGGCCCATATTTTTTTTGGAGCGGTGGTGGATTTGAACTCATTATTTATGCTAGCTCTAAATTAGGTTAATGTTTGTTGAATGTGTTGTGTGCGTGTGTGGAAGTGAGTGAGAGTAATGCATGTCGAATGCGACCGATCACCTCCATTACATTTCCCGTACATATGAATGGTCATGAATACCGAAATATAAAAGAGCCTAAAAATAAGAAACGAACGAATATATTCAGTGAGGTTATGTTGCTCTTTTGACATTTCAACCAGGACGTAAACTGCATTATAATAGTCTTTAGCAATAGTACACAGCGTGTTCAAGTAAAACAACATCTCGTAGACGGTAAAAGATCAATTAGTTACATTGTGTACCAAACCAATCCAAGTGCTTAAGTTTGTTAGGGACACTTATCCGGGACACACTGTGTAGTGCGGGCTATCATTTTCGTAGGGCCTTAAGTTTGATTTTTTCAATTTTTAATTTTGCTGTGCTGAGCTCAACAAATATGTTGTGACTTGTAGAGTACGTTACTAACAATTGAATTAATATGGTATGATTTCCAAATAATAGTAACTTTTGATTCCAAACTGATTCTTATGTGGTGGAAATTAATATTGCCTATATTTCCACTTTAGTTTGGCGTACGTACTACCGGGTGACTATAAATGATTGTGATTTTTTTTCTTAGGCTGGCACTGTTTATGTTGGTGGCACTGTAAGTCTATTTGAGGTTAGCAGGTTAGGTTTTGCTTCAGTTTTGACACAGAATGACGCAAAACCTAACCTGCGAACATTGAATTTGACATAGACTTACAGTGCCACCAACATAAACAGTGCTAACCTACGAAAAAAAATCACAATAATCTATAGTCGCCCGGTATTTGTAGACTGAGCTTCCCTAAATAATAAAAAACGATTTATAATATTATGCTTAAAATTACAAAATATTTACTTAGTTAATGTGAAGGGGATCACGTGATACCCCATTTGAAAGGCATATTAAGTAGAATACGTGCCTATAATTTCAGAAAAGTTTAATGATTCTGAACAATCTGGTACCACTTTCTTGATTCACCATACTTAAGCTGGTGCTGTTTTGTTAAAGATCATTAAAAGTTTTTGGCCCCATTTCCATTTAAAAAGTTATACAATATGGCGCTGATCTGCCATCTTCAATTTATGGTCGTTCTTAAATTGCTTGAAAACATGTGAAAGTGATATAGTTTATTATTCTAAAATTTTACTAAAATATTTTGATGCATTCAAAGGTCAGAGGGGAGCCCTCCCCACCCCTTTTGGTCTTTTGGTTCTCACTGTATAATAGCTGAACATGGTCTCATTACAATTAAACAGGGTGTATTATAACTTTATACACAAGCTTTGTGGGGGGTGCTTCCTGGGACCAGTACAAGTCCAATTTTTTACAGGTTTTTATATAGTACAAACGTTCTTAGTTTCAACAGTATCGAGCTTCAAAATGCTTGAAAAAAGAAGGTTTTATTAATAATAACATAATGCTTTTGGCAATTCGCTATATATTTGCAGGATGGGATTTAATATAAGTTTCAACGGATTTTGTTATTGCAATTTTCCCCATATCTCAAAAGTTTATATTTTGGTTTTTATCTTTAAACCGTTGAAAGTACAAAAATCGTGTAAGAGTGATAACAAAGTTAGATAATTAATTAATATTTATATTAAGATATTACTGCAGTAGTAGCTCTAACCACTATAGCAACAGTGATAACAGATCAAATGAAGGTAAAATATGACCATAATAAGTTATGTCCCATATGAAGGTTATCGCTCGAAGGGTTTTCTTATTATTTATCCCTCAAAGTTTGTGTATGGAGTTCTAATACACCCTGTACAATTCGTAAATGATAAAAAAGAAAGCTACTCAATAGCTGTCAAGTATAACTTTACGCTATAATTTTCTTAAACTAAAAAGTGTTATTTTGTATTGTAATAGGGTAAATTGTAGTAATATTTTAAAATTTTCTTAAAATTGAAAATAAAAAATGATTAAAAATGCCAGTTATGCATACAGTCGCGGCCAAAAGAAGGGACTGTTTTTTTAACTAATTTTCAAATTGCGAAAAAAATTGCCGACACTAACAATACTAATTACTAATTAATAAATGTCATCAAAAGTCATTATTCAATTAAAAAAAAAATGCCGGCACATATTGGAAATACGGATAAAGCGAGAATAATTGCTCATTGCGACCCATTTTGAGAATTAGGTAAAAAAAGTGTCCCGGTTTTTTATTGGCCGCGACTGTATATTTAATAAACGGAGAAATGGTAATCTTCACCATCTCTTCCTTTAACTGTAATGGTTATAAAGCTACCCTGTAAACCATGTTATTTTATGGATACCTTGAACAGGGTGAGACGTAAACCTTCACCTTTTGTATCATTTTATGAAAAACTATTTGGAAATTAGTGGTTTGATGGACATGTAATTATGTTCTAGCGTATATACAGAAAAATATTGCTTCAAAATATACATTCAAAAAAACATTCATCAGATTAGTCCGAGTAAGAGAATGACAGTGGTATAGGGCTTATCCGAGATTAATTCAGAAAAATATGCCAGTTGCAGCTAATCGAATTGACAGTTTTTGGGTAGCGCTTCAGTTTAACAAGTTTCAACGTATTAAGTATTATCGACAGAATAGTTTGAATCAGACGTGGGTTTTACTGATGAACAAAAACTCTCTATTTCGGAAATTCATAAGATAATATGTTTAAATAAAAGTGTACATTTAAATCTTTAGAAGATCTATAATAGTTGCAAGAGGTTATGCTAGTAGTTCCAAATTTAGTCTGCTTCGGACAAACACATCAGTGATCCTTTCTCCTGGTCTTGTCTGACACGGTTTTTCTTAAATCACATTTTAGTTATTAAAATTGCACTATTGGTAACTTTGCTATGATTTGATAGCAGATTTGTACTTCTTTTTACGATAACGGAAGTATCGGATTCACCCCAAAAATTCGAAATTGAGTTCTCAACAGATCTTCACGTTTTACAGTTCCCTGAATCAAAAAAACATGTTTTTTTTATTGGGATGTCTGTGTGCAAACAGCATATCTCAAAAATGAACAGAGGTATAACATTGAAACGTCATATATCTATAATTTTTGTGTATTATCTAGATACGACAGCAAGTTTTTGAAGAAAATCGCATAACCGGAAGTATGGTGTTTACTCTTGTGATTTTTCAGTTTTTTCCATTTTTTCAAAAACGGTTCTAACGATTTTTTTTCAAACATTACATTTTTATTACATTTTGTATGTGTATTTATGTGAGATAGGTTCTTTTGTTTTTTTCCTATTTTTTATTAACTCCTATTTTAAATAGAACATATTATTACATTTTTTAATTTAGCTTAAAATTTTAGAGAAAATTTGACTCTTCAACTAACGCTCTACTTTCTACGGTTTTTGTAGATTTTGTAATTTTTGAAAATTTTTGACAAATGCTTAAAAATTAAAAATCAAATTTGTAGCTAATCATAAGATCGCTGTAAAAGGAAGTTGTGTGCGTGTATCACACCAGATTTTTTTCTTCTCATAATGTAACGTTTATATATAGGTATAGTTAAATGATCTGATAAAAAAACAATACAGAAACCTATAGTTGAGAACCAAGTTTTAGAGGGGGTGCACTACTTATGAAAAGTGATGAACAATTTAAATTTTTTAATTGAAAAAATAATATCAAATAATAAATATAAAAATAATATCTATTAGGGCCAGGTTCATCAAGGGCGTGCAAAAAATATTTATTAAAGTTTGAAAATAACTTAAGATGATACTGGTTACATTGATGATTTTCTATTACATAGAAGTTTGGAAAACAGTTTCATCTCTACGAGAAAGCACGGAACGTCGTTCCGTTGCGTTTTGGCTCGAATACACTACTGAAGAGAAGGTTCAATGGCTCTGCTGTTGTACTCTTCAGATTTCACACTTATACGCTTTATAAAAAATATAATTGAGTTTCTGCAACAATGGAATATATGTAGCTCCGTATGCAGAATTCATATATTAGCGTAACAACTATTGGATTACAATAACGTAAGGAGGTACCTACCTTCTGAAACGAGATCGTATGGTTATGGATAAAACTTTTAATATTTTATGAGTTTCAAATTTTTTATGGTAGTTGTTAGCCAGTGCAACTGAAATAAGTGTGCTATTTTTTATTATTTCAATATGTCAAAGTATCGGTTGAATTTTTTAAGATTCCACACAAAGATGGCGAAACAAATTTTAATTGTTAAACTCTATGGCTATACTGGCAAGTTTAATTCTAGTATTCGGTGTGCTACTACTTTTCTAAGAAATTTGATACCAGAAATATTTTAAAATGTTACTCTAATGAATAGAAAAAAATGCATGTCGACTAGAGGTATAAATTACCTCTACTATAACGGAAAAAGTCTACCATGGCTTCATAGTGGCAACGTTTTTTTATGTTTAATGCCCAAGAAACAACTTTGTCGCAAATTAGTGAGTTTTGGAAATATAAGAGGAATTGCGAAAAAATGTTGACTATTAGCGTAAAAGCGTTTAGAAATATTTCTTATAAAATTTTAGTTTATCTTGGAAACAAGAATATTTTAATTTTGTGTTGATATTCTGCTTCACTGAGCACTAAAAAATCTTGATTTAAAGTTTTATGTCAAAAATGTCATCTAGGTACTCTATTGTACACATCCTGATAAGTTTTTTAAGGTGTGATCAACATCATATAACTTTCTAAGTATCCATCAACTTTTATACCACTATTGTGAGAAAGTTGTAATATTTTTTTTCATACATTGACTTGATAAAATTAGACTTCCCTTTTTTTGGTTTAAGTAAACTTTTTACTTATTCTTGATGATTGTGGGCATTTGGGAGCACAAGATGGTATTGGTGTTACACAGTTACACACATGGCTATGGTTTCGGGAGTTTGGATACTGTTTATAGTCAGATAATATTAATATACTTTTTAAATTTATTGTTGATGGGTACGGGTATTGTTACATAGGTGGCAGAGTAGTATAAAATGGTTAAAATGTAATTTAAGCAGGTCTTAATATTTTCAAAATCAATTTTTATAGATAATTTATTTGAAGGTTCTAAATATAATCTGATTGCTGCAAAAGTGTGCTTTAAAAATATTCTTGTTGCACTGTCACTATCAGTGAAGAAAAAACATTTTTTAATTTTCTGTGACACTATGTACAGGGTGCTGCAAAAACGGCGGATTAACTCCATGTTTTGTTATTAAGAGGCACTTTCTGAGTAGGAAAACAATAATAAAAGAATTCTTTGTGTTATATTTTTCAAGATATAGCGAAGTCTTATTAACCTTAAAACTAGCCGAACTGGCAATATTGTTCAATTACAAATAGATAAAGCTGAATTGCTTCCATGAATAGAACACTTAACAAATAACTTGTATGCATTTTATTAAGTACACTGTTGCCAACGGAATTTTTAATATTTTTAAGAATTTGTTTTGAATTTCAGATTTTAACTGTTCTTGAGTGTCTGTTCGTTAATGACAGAATTATTTATAAGTGGTTAGATTCGAATTATGCTTTAAGTGTTTAATGTTTTACTATCTCAATATTAAATATTAATGAAATCAATAATCAAACTTTGGGCTTCCATATTTTCCAAAAATGTAACACAAAGAATGTTGTGATTATTTTTTCTTACTCAGGAAGTGCCTCTTAATAGCGTAACATGGAGTTAATCCG
This sequence comes from Agriotes lineatus, assembly GCA_940337035.1. NCBI lineage: Eukaryota > Metazoa > Arthropoda > Insecta > Coleoptera > Elateridae > Agriotes > Agriotes lineatus. The sequence goes on along the minus strand of OW679195.1, from coordinate 90,084,406 downwards.
TCATTGTTGCAACACCCTGTATACTTGGTGATTAATTTTTTTTATCAAAATAGAAAGAAATAACTTAAGTTTGGAAACTAATATAGTGTTAGTTTTTTTAACAGTTGCAAAATGTTTTGTCATCAAAATTAGATGTCTTTAATATTATTGCAGCAGTTGTAAGGGAATTATTTAATTAAATTTAAATTTCAGAAACAGAGTTGCTATGTAAAAGAATTGCCAGATATTATGCATAATACAGTTAGACTTAACTGTAAAATGGTTGCTAATATCTCCTACTTAAAATGATAATACAAAAATGTTGCAACTGTACTTTCAATAACGAGCATAAACTGAATTTTTACTAAACCATAAAGCGACCAAGAAGAAGATCGTTTAAAACTTAATTCTAAACAATTTTTGTCCGCTTAATAGAACTTCGGATAATAATTAAGAAATTATAACACTATACGGATATGGTTAAGGCGGCCAATAAATTTGAAATTGATTTTTAAATTGTATGTTTAGTTAAATGTGTTATTTTGATTAGGTGTGACCTCTTGATTAACTTTATTAGCAATAGCATGCATTACTTTTAAACATTTTCAAGATACATAAAAAGGGCACGAAAATCAATTTCACATTGTTAAAATATTGGTAGTGTTGTTTTAGAAACGTTGTAGTCAAGGTGTATTTAGTACAAGACCAACTAAAATTTTTAACATAGGTGGAGGGTTGTAGATAAGAAGTTTATCACAAACAATGTACTATTATTTTTTGCCCTACAAACTATCCTTGAACCATTACTTTAATAATAAGATTAATAAGATATCTCTTTTTACCTTTGAAGCAGTCAGTTCTCAAGGCTATTCGATTGACGTCGGTGATTAGGTTCGGTTTCTTTGGAATACATTTTAATAATCAATTGGTAATATATGGAACGTTCATTTATTTTTTGTTCAAAAATATTTTACATCTGTTAATGATCGTAGCCAGGAAATGTGAAAACCCATGTTTTTGCACATATATCGCGATTTCATTTAGGAATATTTCATAATGTAACGTTTGTTATAAAAATAGAGACCCATGCTTTTATTATAAAAATTACTTATACCATTAGAGCTCATAAATACATACTTATGAATACTATAAGCTTAACTTTAATTTCCCATGTCAGTATAAATAACGACATCTGGTGAAGAGTAGTTCAAATAGCTTCATTGTTTAAATTGTTCAAATAGCATACTGGCAGCAAGTTGTTGAAGTTTCTAATTACACTTGTAACTTGTAACTTTTGTGTGATGAGGTCTCGTCATTTGCCTGCTTTACGGTGTATCATGAATGTTATTACTACATCGTGCAAATACAGCACTCCACCCCAAATTAAAATGTTGCTCGTCATAGTTTTAGATTAGTGACTTTAATTAAATATGACAACTCTAACAAATAAATTGTATTTTTAACCAAGTAGCTGTCTAGGCTGTGACACGATATAATTGTGCAATAAAATGTGTGAATTTATTGATGCTATTGGAATAATACAAAACATATACTCGTTAAAAACAGATTCGGTACGAGTTTCTGCAGAGTAGTTAAAACAGTCAGTATTGTCCTAACAGTATTAGGGTAAATTTATTTATAAATAATACGTACTACTGACAAGTTTTATTTAATTAATATCTTGTATTTTACATTAAAGTAAGAGAGTAATAGCTCATGTATGGTAAGAGAGAGCAAGAACCATTACATTAAACATCTGCAATAATAGCTTGTTTACCTTTCTGAATTACAAAAATAGTACACAAAGTCTAGATTAAAAATATATTTGTGTTGCAATCAAAATGAGATGTAACTTGAAAGATGTGGAACACTAAAATATGGTTATTCGAAAATGTATGTTTTTAAATTAAAAACAAATCAGCTAACATTTTTCAAATTTCAATAAATTCAAGTGAAATGAATTATATACTTTTTTTGTTAGTGTTTAAGTAAAATTTTTAAAATTTGAAAATATATTAAATTTGCATCAAACAATAATTTAGGTCTATCAATTGCAAATAAATAAAAATCTAAACTGTGAATATTTTAATAAACTATAATTATGTCCTTTTTAAGTAAATGTATGTCCCTATATTCTAATTTAAGTTTGTAGAACTGAAAATACTTTAGTTTTCAACATTATTTATTTTGTATTTCTAGAATGGGTTGGAGCTGAGTATGTCGCACGTTGAAAAACAGCTGTTCTAAAACTTGTAAGTGTCAACATTTTCACATATTTTCGTTTCTATTTTAAATTTAGAATAAATACATATATGTTTGTAGCAATCTCAATGAGTTTTCTTTTGAAATATGACAGAGGAGTACTCCTTTTGTTGTTGAACAAAATGAATCAGAAATTCTTATACACAAACCAACAGTTTAGTCTGTTAATATGCGATATGTAGTATAAGCTTCAAAGTTTTTCAACTGTTCTTTAAAACAAATTTCTAAGCAATATCAATTTTTTAATGCAGAATATATATTTTTTATGTTTAACATTTGTGTATTGCACTTCAACAATGAAATAATAAATAGAAATTGTTCTTTGTTAACTCCTGATTTATTGGACGTCCAATGTAAAGCATTTTTTACGCTTGTGCTGGGTTTTAAACCGTTCACGCTCCATAATCTAGTAAAACCGTAATCTCAGAACGCTAAATACAATTTTAATGGCGTTCTAACGGTGCACTTGGAAACTTTTATTTTATTCAATTACAGCAATCAAAGGCTGTCGGAGTAACTACGCTAATATGCACTTTTATAAATTTCCTTGCATAAAACTGTCGCTCTGAACTGACGCAAGACAGACTCCATTAGTTATTAAGGTGAACTAGAGTATGTCACAGAGTCGAAAACACGTATTAACGGTAAGACGTGGTTTTTAATTGCATATTACCACGTTATAATTAAAAGTGTTAATGACACATGTCTCTAGGATCATTTAGAAACTCACTTAATCAAATCTGCATCTGAAATTACTATGTCATAAACAAATTAAGTAAAAATTGTTGTCAGATCAGACATATAATTAGCATCCATATTTTTTACTCTAAAATGGGGTAATTCGTAATTCTCGGTAATTACCGTATGTGAAAATGCCAGTTCTTGGCTGGTGAAGATTCGAAATGATTTAGACACGATTTATTAATTACGTAGGTGTTTAGCTCGTCAGCCCACCGACCGCCAATATTTTCATTTTTGGCTAAGGGGAATTATGGAAGTAGAGAATATTTCGCTGCAACGGGCAATCACGGTGTTTTTTATGGCTAGATTTTTTTATGGTTTGTTCCAAATAAGTGAAAACGATGTCAATCTCATTCCCACGCATTAAAATTGAGAGGAGACAAACATTACTGCTCTATCAGAAAAAGAGGATGTCGCTTAGGGACTTGAGAAACTTCTCATTGCTACGTTCTACTGCTCACAACCATTGTCATTAGAGATTTTGATATAGCCTTTCTATGAACCAAGTTGTGAGCTTGTTTATTTTTAGATGTAATTCTAATTTTGCATACCAAAACCAATTGAAATGCTGCTTGTTCAATTTTTGTTAAGGATTAGAAATTAAATCAGCCAATTTGAATATTGTCTACAAATTTAAATTTTAAATTAGATCATCAATACTTTGTTTTTGCAATCATTGAATGTCATTGTCTCTGTTCGAAAATTGAAATTTTAACTGGAAGTGAATTTACTGTCATTTTAAACATTTGATTGGTTATTCTACATAGAGTTAGGCTTAAGTTCAGTAATAATAAAACCAACTTGCATCCCACATAACATGGTGTAAACTTAGTAAAAAAAATACATTTACATTTTGAAATTTTAAAATAGTGGGATAGGAAAATATTTAAGGTCAGCAGGATACCTGACCGGATACAAAGATCAAGTAATAGCAATAAATAACTTTGAAATGGTGAACTGTGCGAAGAGCTTACATGTTTAAATCCTATGGGGAGATTAACTTAAAATCATATCGTGTGTTTAAAAAAAATCATTCGTAGCATGCCATGATCAAATTGAAATTTACCATAACTTGATTGAAGCAAATGAACTATCATAAGTGAGGGAGAACTAAATTACATCTTGATCTTGAACTATTATCCTAAAAATATACAAAACACTTAATAAAAACAATTTTTATTGACTGTTATATGATCAATACACTCGTTGTTGTTGTGTAAATGCTATTTTTTTTTTGCTTGATACAAGTAAACTTAAATTAGTTTTGCCTGTCACAGTGACAGATATTTTCATAAACAAAATGCAATCTGACATTCATCTACAGACTTAAGTTAAGACATGACTAGATTTTCTATCTTTCTTTCCAAGGCCTACCCTAAATGAGTTTTTTTTTTTGGAACACACGATATTATACCTAGGCGAAATTGTGGTTTTCTGAGTTGGAACAAACAGTATTATTATGTAAATAATGTAAATACCTACGATAGGTCATAACACCAAATAAAATGCTAATTAGTTTCCTATCTTCATCTGTTATATCTAAGAAAGAGCCAATTTCAATTCCAATCTTAATTTTTGTTGAGGGTTGTATACTTGCCTTGCAGCTATAAATATGGTTGCTTAGCGTGATTTCGATTATGAATTCCTTATTGGCCTCTTGGTTATGACCGTGACTAATTACTTGAGAAGGGCGAAAATAAAGTATGATGTTGAATATTATAAAAGAAAAGTTGGTGAAGCTGATAAATAATATCAAAAATGTAAAAACAGCTGCAGTTATATACTTAACTCATAATAGATATTTAGATACATAAGCAGAAATTAATATTCTACAAACAGCATTGCATTATTAAGAGTTTAAGAATGTTAAAACAGTTGGTAACTATGTCATACAAAGAAACGTATTCTTGATTAACTACACTAAATAATCTTTATCGCAATTCTGCATTATTACCAACAATAAAGTTTCTCATTTATAAAATAAATATGTAACTACCTCTTCGAATTGTTCGAAAATGTGATAACGTCCAAATAGGAAATCGATATAAAAGGAGACTGAAGTAGATGTTTTGGTATATGTAGTCAAATATAGTTTACTGAAAGTTGTTTTACAAGAAGTTTGACGTTACTATTTTTACTATTCACGTAACTAATTTGTTATAGAAACCAATATAATATTTATCGTCACGTTTGGAGCAAATTGCTTTCAAAATGCCAACACAGGTCCTTTAAAAATGCTCATGAACTTAATGAAATTTTCAGAGAATACAAAATATTAACATAAACTCCAAAAATGGGATTTAACTTTTTAGTAGTTGTGTGTTACACACACCAGCATATAAAACATATTGGTTTTCATATAAATAAATTTAAATAGTTTGTAATTTAAAGATTTCATAAAAATACTGCAAAAAATACCAGACACAAAATATTGTATAGGAAGTTGTAGAAGAAAGGTCAATCAGGGGCTGGTTAATACTTGAAATTGGCGATCTTTCGTGCTAAACCAGACAAATTGTTTTTTTTTAATATAATTGAATTTGTGTATTTTAATTTGTAGTTGAAGCAACATCTGCGTTAGTCAGTTTTGGGCTTTTGCCGCATTGAAATAGTATAATATCGTAAAATCATATTACGACCTATTCTAGAACATTTAAAATTGTTTAAAGGTAGAAAAGAAATGCTTAGTAATAGCCTATACACATAGTATAGGTATAGAGTAATTTAGTGATTTTTTTCGTATATTTTTAAAATTACCATTTATCTAACAGCCTGTCTCTTTTGTTTCAGAGTGTGGCCAGCAGTTTAATATTTGAAGAAGTGATTAGTTACTAATTATATCAATTTAAAATAAGAACAAAGTGACCAACAAGGACCAGTGAAGTGTATTATACAGCGTGTAACAAAGAATTAACGCATACGTAAGGGTTCTGTTCTGCTCTGCGTTTCGCTTAATTTACAACGTTGAATTTATTCTGGACATTACTTTCGTTAAATTTTCTGTCCAAATTAATTGTAGTATGGTAGATCTCACTTTCAGATCATGCAGGTGCTGACTTATTACTGGATAGACGCACTGACAAGCTTAGATCCTAGTTGATAGTTACCGACTCAAGAAGCGCATGCCATTGGTAATTGTTGTCAATCATTGCAACGGATGATTTCATTTTATACGACACCATTTGCTAAAATATCGTATTATATGGTCTTAATGTATATTGTTCTTCCATCATTTTTTCGCCCTAATGGAGAAGACTAGATCAAAATATTTGTGAGATCAGTAAAGCTTTTAGATTTCGAATTATCGGATTTTCTAATTCAACGAATTCTCAATCGAATTCACAATCATCACTCATGCCCCATTTCTTCACAGTGTATACAGCACAATGAAAAATGAGTATACACTCGATAAAGCTTTGTCTGCATGTGATAACCGCGATTAAGTAACATCGAGTGTTTTTCTACTATGTAGATTACTCCTAGGCTTCAATTCGGTGAATAATTCTAATAGAAGTGCTTAGGTTGCTGTCTATCCATGTAAGTTGACATCTGAAAAGGAAAAATATGAATTCATCAATTCGGTGCAATAAAGTAAGTTTTTAAATCAGTTTTAATAATATGAAATATTTTGTGAAAACGTGAAATAGCTAGTGATTCGTACTAACGTTATGTTTAGTTCAACTTACTTTTATTATTTATAAATGTTAGTACGGTTTTGTTTATAATTATGTAAAATACGTAGAAGAGTGTTTGGGTATACTGGAGAGTCTTAGCTGTGCGAAAACAAGTTTGTTTTGTTTGTTGAAGATTTTTCGGTTATTTCTGTATAATATCCTATAGTTATTATTGATGATGAATGTCGGTATGTCAGCAAGAAGTTGTACCTAATTATGTAAAGTAGTGTTAAAAGCGTCTTTTATTTAGAAAGAATTATAATTATTACAAGAAAAAATATTTCTAAATGTTTAAAATATATAGAAAATGATAAGAACAATGAGGTGTTACTATTTAATATTTTGCAACCCAACCCTATACGTATATAGAGCAGCGAATTAATGCTATTATGTATAATAAAATTGTTTACCTATCACTGTACACACAACTAAAGAGGGATAAGTACGTGCTGTCAAAAATTGCAAACAGTAATCGAAAGGTGGAAGTACATAAGTTAAATGCCATGGTAAGTAAACATTATCTTAAATTACTAGTATTAGTGATAAATTATTCTACAACATGGAAGTAGTTGATACGTGTTTGTATTCCAATCTTCATATGTATTCAAAGTATATTCACGGATCAAAATTCTTAATTTTTTTCGACAAAAGCACGAAATCGTTATAATAAATACAGGAAACAGAAAAAGGCATTAATACAGGGTAATTAAAGTCAATCGTGTCACTTCTGGAGATGCTAGGGGACGCTATATGGGTCGAAAAGTACTAACCCATTTTTGATTTAGAAGTGTAATTTCTTAATTCACTGTTGAAATTGGTACCCCAAATTTTGTGAATTACTGTATGATACCTACTGCGTTTTTGTATATTTGATGTTAAAGCTAATACTATTTTTATGTAGACGGCGTATGTGACAATTGTTTTTCCAGCCTTCCTTAAGACACTGCATCAAGTCTCCAATTTAAAGCAAAGTACAGCAGCTGTCAACATTTTCTTTTTAATTTTCAACATTCGTTTTTACGAAAACTATGCATCCAAGTCAAAAATGGTTAGGGAATTTCGACTCCATATTGCATCTCCTAGCATTTCAAAAGTGACACGTTCGAATTTAATAACACCCTGTATAAAGCATAATTACACATTGGTTGTATAAATCATATAATCTATAGGGCATTCAGTAAATACAAAAACATTTAAATTTTTTTGAAGTTGGCATGTGCATATAATTTTTGTCTTAGGGATTCTGCTTTTTGTTTTTTGCGAAGGTTTTCACACCTGTATACAGGCAGATTTGAATTTAAAAATGACAGTTAATATTTCTGATTGTCAGTGTCAAAGTAGATATTTTTGTAGAAATTCTCACCTGAACTATTATAAAATGTAATAACATTACCTATTAATAAACGCTACGTCAATAGCACCCAACACAGTATTTACATAATATCCTTAAAAGTTGTTAATTACAACATTTATGACAGATGGGATGTAAATGTCACACCCTTAACCTATTTATTTTAGTAACTTTTTGTAAGTACATTCCTAGACAAAGATAAATTCTGGAAGTACACTCATGAAATTTTGGAAATCAAAGGCCACTTTGTGTTTTTATGTTTACTGAACAGACTATATTAACCATGTTTCCCCCCAACAGCAGGCTATGTTAGGATGGCATTTTTGTTGGTACACATGCGAAATAACTAGACATGATCAAATTGGGTTATGTTGTTTTCAATTTGTGGTTATGATTTTTGAAGGTTTGCACTGTTGCCAGTAAAACTTTTGTCTCCTGTAAAATTTTTGGCATTTTCACATTAAAATTGCAACAATGTCAATAAAGCAGGGGTAAAAAATGTCAAGTTCGTTCATGTCACCGTTTGACTTCTATCACAATTCATGCATATAACCTAATAAAATCATGTAACATCCTACTGCGAGGAGGAAACATTGTGAATGGATTAGAAGTATGGTTATCACAAAACATAACATTGGGCCGTCATTCAAAATGCAAATTCAAGGGAATTTTGACCTTTATTTTGTATTTTGGGGCATATGTAACATTATTTCACAAGGTACATGGAGTACGACCTACTCATACTTGAGAGCTATGGTTACGTATGTGACGTGTTTCGACCTTTTAGACAAAACGTTTTGCATATTAGACCTCGTACACGGATTTACGATATCTTTTGAAAGTTATATATGAACATATTTTAAAAACAATGCAGCTTTCATTCAGCAATGTTATGGAATGGCAGTGAGTTATGGAAATGGAATGAAGAATATTTTAACACAATTAATTCAACTTTGTTGGCTGTTTTTAGCTTCAATTAACAGAAAAGTGGATAAAGTTTCTGTGCAAAACATTTTGCTGCTAATGAAAGTGCTGAAAAATATAATCTTAACTTCGTAATATAGATCTTTAATCAAGGATATTTTTGAAGAGATTAATTAAAATGATTTTGGGGGCTTCCACGGCCATTGTCATTATGTAGCGAACGACTTCCAGGATTGGACTGTGTCATTGTAGGGTTGATTTACCTCAACAATGACACGGCCCAATCCCGGAAGTCGTTCGTTACATGGAGATTAATCACATTTTAATTTTTGCTGCCGCTTGATTTAATAACAGAAAGTGTGCGTGCACATGAATTGAACTTCACCGATTTTGCTGACATTTTGTATTTGAAGGTTTTACCTTTTTATCTGTATCGAAAAACCTATACTAAAACTATGCGGTTTCTCCGGTCTTCAGTATAAATATGGAATTTTAAATGTGCTAGCTTAAAATAAGCTTTAGACCTCTAAATGCCGATTAGTTCTATTCAAAAGCTGTTATTTAAAAAATGTTCAGAAAACTATAATTTTTTTCAATGCTTTGTTAATACATGGAAAATCTTTAATTTTTGGGTAATATTTAATGGATTTTTATAGTCAAGTGCACAATTCTAATTAGCTGCATTTGAATATTTCAAAAAATTATTTTCTTAAACTGACGACTTCTCTTTTGATATGAATTTTTACTTTTTTATTATGTAGGTTATATTGTTTAAGTGTTGGCATGGTACTTGTAATAATAACTCAATTAAAAGAAAAAAAACTGTTCTCAATAATCATAGAAGGTAATTTTGAAAAGTTTGTAGAATTCGACCAAATATTTCAGTAAAAAGTATGCAGGTACGTCTTTTACGAGGAAATTCATTTCCATGTATGTACTTATGTATGTACAGTCGTGTTCATTAAAGTATTGTACAGCATTTGTGCTTTGTGAATTTAAATTAACTACACCAAGTTCAAAAAGTGTTGCCTGTTGCATATACAAATATTTTGAGAGCATACATCTGGGTCTATCTAGTTAAAGATACCGTGTGGGCCTTTGTTGAGTAATTACACAACCGCAATAAACTTACAACTACCTGTGTACAGCACATTTTTGAACACGATTGTACATAGGTTCCACACATAGCCACGAAAGTTACGGACGGATTTTCATGAATTTTTACGGTGATGTTCTATGAAGCTTTAGAACATTGATATTTCACGGCGATGCACCGACACCGACCAATGACAAGATTTTTGATCATTGGAATGGAGGAAGAATTCGAAGAGCCCATCGTGCACTAATTTTTGTCAAGCCAACGTATTCATGTAGAATGCTGAAAAGGTGATTTCTAAATTTCCCAATAAAGCTGCTAATTGTGGCTTTTCCAATATCGCATTCTGCAGCACCAAAAACTTTGTTTTTTCAACAATATTTGAAGTGATCACTTTAACACGACGACCTTTGGGAGGATCATCTTTTAATGATTCTCTACCAAGTTTAAATAGTTTTGACTACTCACAAATAGTTGACTTGGAAGGATATACACGACAGACAGACATTTTTTCGAACAGGGTTTTTGGAGAGTTTTCTTGTTTTGTAAGGAATTTTATCACTACTCTATTCTATTTTATTCATTTTGCCAGGAACCATGCAAAGTAACAGTTAATAAAATTAGTTATGTTGCAATTGTTCCGCAAAATGACATATGAGTTACCAAGGCATAGGTGATTAAAAAACACTTTAATGGAAAATTGTAGTAATAGCTATTTAAGTACAAGGAGTGTAAGGACCTATTAACAGGTATGAGGTAGGTAAGTAAAGCCAAAGCAAAGCCGCGGCTTGTTGCCTGCTGAAAATGTTAATAGGCGATACATTCCGAGTTATCTTATTATATTTTCCCGAAGTTTATCGAAATTTTCCTAGATTTTTGAAAAAATCGTTTGGTTGGTCACCTGCCACCAATATTAATTTTCGTGAGTCGTGTTACCTGTGAGTGTCACATGTCACATAAACACTTGCAATTATAAACCAAAAGTTTAAGTCTGCATCTTCTGTTGTTAATTTTATTATCCTAGGAAATTAATAATAATATTAAGTTCCGTTGTCAAGGGAAAGCAGCAAACAAATATAATCGCCGACTTACACGTTTTGTTACTAAGGCTGTATCACTGACTTACATGATCGACAGCGAGAAACATTTAAAATTTTCGAGTACGGGAATATAAGAACGGTCCCTCGTATTTAATAAAATATAACAAACTAGATGTGACCTACCCGGTGTTGCCCGGGCATAATATTACGTGAACCTATGCGTGTATGTTTTGAAAACCATGATTTTTGCAAAACAAATAAATAAATCAAGAACTGAAATCACACACTGAACTATCGCTTTGAATTGAATTATTTTTCGCAGAATATGAATTTTCAATGCGGAACGTGTTGTTGTTATGAAGACTTGTCACAGAATGATGAAATACGCCGCAGAACTGTCAAACTGAACTTCACACAGTGACGCCATATGTTGATACCGAGACTCGAATGTTTTTGATGGACGATTTGACACAATTTGATCAAAATGAATAAAAAATCATGCGAATTGCCTGAGTTCAATTGGGAACATGACTTTTCCATTGTTCTATTCCGGTTTTTCCATTCTGAAAAAAATAGATTTTTCATAATTTTTCGAATTTTTCGAGTTTTCCGAATTTTTCGAGTTTTTCATTCCGATTTTTTAATTTTTCTCTGCGAAGAGCCATTCAAAAATACCATACAAAATCATCTTTTTGATTTTTCGAATTTTCCCACTTTTTCGGTGGATTTTCCCAAAAACCCTACAAACCTTGTACTGACAATTACAAACAAAACAAAAAACAATGAGCCAAATCGGTCGTGCCGTTCTCAAGTGATGATGTACCATACATGCCGCAATTGATTTTTATTTACATAGAATATAAAATGTGGTTTCATAACAGTAGTTTTTCAATTAATGAAAATGAAATGTATGGTTGACTTAATTCTGTTTTTTCAGAGGTATAATTAAAAGAATGAAGCCTTACATTGTTATCATCCAAAGTCAATACTAAATTATTCAAATTTCCATGTTGTTAGGAAATGTTACATCAAGAATTTATAGTTTTAAGTTTTTATTCTAATCAATGCTGAACGTAATCTACCAAAATTGATTTCGGCTGTCCATGTTGCTTGAACTTCGTGATGTAAAATGTCGTGGCAACTAAATTTACAGATTTATGTGGGAAGCTATGGCAAGTGTAAATAGTAGAAACTTGCAATTAAAAGGTAAGTAACAACTAGATATGGTATTTTTGCTTGTGCTTTGAGTGCTTGGAAGAAAGAGCAGCATAATAAATGTAATGCTTACCCAGAAGGAACGTCCTCAATATTGTAAATCCGATATTTTTAAAAATTAAAGTAATTTCTAAATTTTCGATATCAATTCAATTTTGTGGACTCTTCTAACAATCCTCACCATTGAAGCAATCTGCAATAAATTAATTATGATAAGACAATCATCAGGATTTCTTTAAAGGTAAGAGATAATGCCTTGTTTCTTCTCCTGCGGCCGTTTTCAATCTTTGGGTGTAGACTTCTCTCATATTCATTCAGATCTTTTCGTTTTGTCATTATCAATTTAAAGCTGCTCTCGGATGTATGTCGCCTGGCAGCGTTCATCTTGAAACTAGTTAAAATTAAATAAATTGTACACCATAGCGTTACCAAATTAATGTTTAAATACTATAAATTCTGTTTGTATAAGACGTTTATATAAATATTGTCCGAAACTATATATTGGATGTCCAAAAAGTATGCAATGTTTATCTCGGTATATATACATTTTATCAAAACATATTTCGAGTAGAAATTGTTTAGTATCTAGTTTTCCGCCAAAAGACAATATTGATTTATATATTTTATAACAAACGCAACGAATAACATTTTATTTTTTAAATGGAAAAGCGTCCCTATACAGTGTGTCCCAGATCGAGTAGGATTGCATAGGGAACTTTTTTATCATTGAAGATGGTGATTTGGTTAAATAGGCAAGGTTTTACAGTTGCATATGCTGATTTAAAATTGAAAAAGTTCAAAATGTCGAACCAGTCAGAAGTTATTTAAACAAAAAACTGTCATTTTCTTGTATGTCAAATATAAGAGATACGAAAAAAAGTTTTATACAAAAGTCATTGTTTTCGATTCGACCAATTTAAAATTGGTGTCGAATAAAAATTCAAACTTGGCTGCTTTTGAGGTACTCGTATAAACTTACTTAAGTTAAATAGAAGCCATGTTGGATTTTTAGGTTGATGAATAGAATTTTTTATTCTCTTTTCAACGATGTAAAATAACTTATGATTGAATAAAAAATACCAGTAAAATTAATTGTTTTTACATTTTAATCAAGTAGGCTTCCATGGATCCAAACAAAATTAGGTGACATTTATTTTAGAAAACCTTTGTATGTAATTCCTATAATAGTTAGTAACATGTTAATTCAGTACTAAGTATTTGAACCACAAAAAAATCGTGACATTACTTTTTAAATGTATAATCAAGTAGGTAAGTAGCTGTGATGAAAAACAATAACAAAGTTTGCGTAAAGTAACCCGTCGTGTCGTAAAATGGTGTCAACTATGTTTAGTTACGAAGCACTAAAACTCAGTCGTCTTCACCACTACATTTATTTAAATTGGCGACATGTTTCGAAACCAGACTGATTTCACCTTCTTCAAAAAATTTTATTCTTAATGCTAACGTCCTCAACGTTAGTATCTATTTTACTTGTTTTAATTTTAATTTTTATATTGTGGTGTATTAACCAGTATAACGATCTTTATAACGTAGTTTGTGGTTAATTAATTTTTTCTTCTCCAATGTGGTGTGTTTTTGGAATTTTATTGCTACCTCGTCTTTAACGCTTTAACCTAACCTTAATTTAACCTACAAATGTAACACGTGGTTTTTACTATCAATGATCATTTTGGCTCGAAGATGAAACCAGTCTGATTTCGAAACATGTCGCAAATTTAAATAAATGTACGTGGAGAAGACTACTGAGTTTTATTACTTCGTATCAAGACACCTCCACTATTAGGGTGATTGATCACCTTCCTATTAACTATGTTTAGCTAACAATGGGCAGCATTTTGATCATTTCATATAATTACCAGGATTACGTTTTGATTTTTAAATAAATTTTGTTGGTTTTTGTTTTGATACATGTAAGCATACTTGATTAAAATGTAAAAACAATTAATTTTACTGGTATTTTTTATTGAATCATACGTTATGTTACATCGTTGAAAAGAGAATAAAAAACTTAAGAAAGTTGATACGAGTACTTCAAAAGCAGCTATCTTAAATTTTTATTCGACACCAATTTTAAATTGGTCTCATCGAAAACAGTGTCTTTCATATGAAACTTTTTTTGTATCTCTTATACTTACGAAGATATTTGACATACAAGAAAATGACAGTTTTTATTTTTTTTAATAACTTGTGACTGGTTCGACATTTTGAACTTTTTCAAACAGATTTTAAATCAGTATATGAAACTGCAAAACATTGCCCATTTAAATAAATCTCCATCTTCAATGATAAGAAAGTTACCCATGCAATCCCACTCGATCTGGGACACACTGTATGTTGCTCATTTGATAGACACATTTTTCTGTTTTTAATGATATAAAACTTTAATGTAATTACTTCAGTAAATCTTCCAGAGAAAATGCCGATTTATTTTGGCAAACGGTATTAATCTAGGCACCTCAAAAAAATTACATATTGTTAAATAAATTGCACACTTCTTCCCGTATTCTTCTCCATAGCCCAGAGTAATTAGGCGATATTTTTCAGATATACGAGTTCCATGTTCTTTTTACTTTTATTGTCATCAGCATCATCATCATAGTCCAGCATTATACTTATCTACTCCAATTTTGGACATACGCCACCTCAAGGTATTTCCACTCCGTTCGATTCATAGCACCGAATCGAATCGCGTGTCCAATGAAATCCGGCTCCTTTTGCTACGTCATCCCTCCAACGTGCTCTCGGTCTTCCTCTATCACGTTTGCCTGTTCGTGGTCTCCAGATTGTTGTCCTTTTGATCCATCTGTTGTCCTCTCTGAGTACGAGATGTCCCGCCCACCTCCATTTTAGTGTGGCTGCATGTTCGGCTACGTCGTCGACTTTTGTTCGTCTTCTTATCCAAATGTCGTTCTTCCTATCTGAGAGTTTAATTCCTAGTATCGCTCTTTCCATTTTTCGTTGGGGTACTTTTAGTTTATCTATATTGGTTTCTGTAAACCACCATGTCGCAGCAGCATAGGCCAGAATAGGAAATACACACTGATTGAACACCTTTGTTTCGTGGTGTTGTACAAAGGGTCCCTTGAAAACTGTTCTTAGTTTCCAAAAGCCGACCAAGCGAGCTGAATTCTCCTTTTGATTTCGGAAGTTTGTGTGGGTTCGTTGAATGTCAGTTTTTGTCCCAGATTCGTTGACCAGTTCTATGCGCTCTCCGTTCAGTAGTACCTCTCTCCCATCGTTGCCGTTAATCATTACCTTCGTTTTAGACATGTTTATTTTCAATCCTACTTCTTGTGCAGCTTTTTGCAAGTCTTTTATCATGGTCTCGATTTCATCAATAGTGTGGGCGAATAACAGGATGTCATCGGCTAACCTTAGTTTGGTGAGAGGTTGCCGTTTATATTTATTCCTTTCGTGTGCAACTGAAGTTTCTTGAAGACGTACGCGAGTAGGTTTATAAATAGTTTAGGGGGAAGAGGTTCAATACAGGTGTTCAAAAGCCCCGTTAGGTAGGATATCAGCTCGTTTTTTCCTGTTTTTATCATTTCATTAATTATGTCGTCTGGTCCTGGGGCTTTGTTGTGAGATATTTGTGGTAGTGCTTGTCTTACCTCGTATTTTGAAATCTCCCGTATATCTTCTGTATAGTGTTTTGTGAGTGGAGCTCTTTCATCTCTCGGACAAGGCGTCGGCAGGGTTTTTGTATTTTAGAATTTCTATTTTGGTGTGATAAATGTTTCGTGATTGGTCGGTTAGACTTAGAATCGCTGTTTTCCATATGGCGAGCCTTTTCTTGAATACCTTGGACCCTTTGTTTTCTTCAATAACTTGTTGTATGATCTCGTTGTTTCTGATGGCTACGTCTTGTCTATTCTTTGTCTTATTTATTTTAGTCCTTCGCTTGTTATGTGATTCTTCTGTTTATTTCTTCTATCTATTAAATCTTTTGTTTCCTTTTTTATTTTACACGGTTGTTGAGTATTTTGTTTTTTTTTGTGTATTGATTTTCCTATAGGCGTTGCGTACATTGTTGGTGATGTGGGTGTATTTCTCGTCTAAGGGTGTGTTATCTTGTGCGACTTTTTTTAAGAGCTGGGAGTTTAATTCCGTTCTGTAGGCCATTTCGTATCTTCTAGTTAGCTCGTTGTTGAATTTTTACCTGTTTTTAACTAGACGTTTTCTTTCGATTTTGGTGTTGAGTTCTACTTGGGCTCTTACTAGACGGTGGTCGCTCATTTCAATCTGGTTTATTACTGTAACATCTTTTACAATATGTTTTTATTAGTTATTATAAAGTTAATTTCGTTCTTAGTTCAGCCATCTGGGCTTCGCCAGGTCCACTTTCTGTGGTGTTTTTTTACAGAAAAATGAGTTCATTATTTTGAGTTGATGGCTTTTCATGAAATTTACCAATATTTGTCATCTTCCGTGTTGGCCCACTGAGCTTTCTTTATGTTTCTGTTTGCCTATTTTCAGGAGTAATGTAATAAGCAGTATGCCTATTATCGATAATTTTTTTGATGAATATTATGATTTATAATCTCAAAGCTCGTCCTGTGGACTCGTATTTTCATGCATTGGGAATATAACGAAATGATATTCTTAAAAAAATTATAGATTATTAGGCATATTATGAATTATATTTAGGAAGAGAATATAATGACTTAAAATATATGGAAGAGGGAGTGTACTACTATATGAATGCTAATGCTCAATGTTTGTCCGAAATACACTTGTTGTAGCTTTTTATGCTTAAAACGCACGACCTAACCTCGAAAAATCAGCTGACATTTCTAAATTAGTTCATTTGACCCGTGAAACAAAACCAAGTTAGCTCGTACCAAATCGAAAATCGCGAGTCGCTATATTGTCAGTATGGTAGAGGGTCATATCGGTCAATGTCTTAAATTCAAGAGATGGTCATTGGCTCAACATTTAAGCAATTATATTTTCACATTAAAATTGTGTAAAACGTCTTAATGCCTTTTCAATCTCGTCGTAGAGTTGCTCCATTTCTTCGTCTGTGTATTCGGTGGTAGGGGCATAGACCTGGATTAGTTTTAGTGAGTAGCGTTTGTCAATATCGAAGATTGCATACGTCACTCTTGAGGATATTCCTGCGGTTGTTTTGAGATAGCTTGTCCACTTTTTTACTTCCTTTTACAGTAAAGGAAGTACTGGATTCACCCAAAAATTCGAAACTGAGTGTTCAACAGATCTTCACGTTTTCGAGTCCCCTGAACCCAAAAAACATATTTTTGTTCATTGGCCTGTGTGTTGTCTGTCTGTCTGTGTGTCTGTGAACAGAATTTCTCCAAAACGAAAAGAGGTATGGCGTTGAAACTTCATGTATAAGTTTTGTGTACTATGTAAATGCGACAGCAAGCTTTTGAAGAAAACCGCATAACCGGAAGTAGGTGTTTACTTTTGTGATTTTTCAGTTTTTTTCGATTTTTTCAAAAATGGCTCAAACTTTACGTTTTTATTACATATTTAATGTGTATTGATGTGATAGGTGATTTACCAGTTGAATACTTCTAAAATGGGTTTTTTATTAACTCTTATTTTAAATAGAACACCCGGTATATTATTACATTTTTGAATTCAGCTTAAACTTTCAGAGAAAATTTGTCTATTGAACTAACGCTGTATTTTGTACCGTTTTTGTAGAATTTGCAATTTTTGAAAATTTTTGACAAATGCTGAAAAATTAAAAATCAAATTTTTGGCTAATTATAAGATCACTGTAAAAGAAAGTTGTGTGAGTGCATCACACCAGATTTTATTTATTAACATACCGACAGCGTTCCTTGAGCAGTCTCTTCATCTCTGTAGTAGAAGAGTTTTCCTTGCTTGGTTTAATTAGTTCCTCTCCCTTTCTGCATACTTCTCCCAATCCTATTATGTCCCATTTGATGTTTTTGATCTCTTTTTCGAGTTGGATTAGTCGATCTTCAGAGAGTAGCGTGTGTTGTATGTACAAACTTGCTCTTATTGTACTTCCATGTAAATTAAATGAGCAATTTTTTACTGTTCAGGTATTTATGTGTATATATCTAAGACGAAGGTCAGTTATTTGTGTCTATATTACTGACCATTAAAATATTACCTTATATATGGTCTTAAATATTTTTCGCTGAAATGGATAATTACCGAGAGATTTAGCATATTCGATATTTATCTGACAAACTGTTTGTATAAATAATAGACTTCTAACGAAAATTATGTGTATAGTCTATACCATCTAAAGAATAAAGCCTACAGCTCTTCAGCGTAACGTCATACAGGAGGGTTAACAATCTATCGAATTTAGCATTAAATTGCACAGGCGCAGAATGTTTACATGTGTTAATGTGTGGAAACGGGGTTACCAGTCGTAAAGTGAGCCTTAGTCGCAACTCGTTTCAAAGTTTCAAAGCAAAACCGTAATTTGGAATACAAAACACTAGTATAGGTAGGGCATTATCAATCCCAATAATAAATATGTGACCAATTTAGGTATAAAATATAAAACTCCAAATTTGGTTTAGTTATTTGTTAAAGTACTTAGTCTTCTACCCTTATCTCTGTTGCTCAATCGATTATTATTAATTTATACCACAACAATTTTTAATTAAAGTATTGAATGTGGAGTCAATATTCGCTATTCTTGCTTCGTTATGGTAATGGCACCCAAGAAATTAACGTCCCCGTTATTTGGTTTAAAAAATAATTTAGTTTTATTTTAAATCATATTACCGGGACGTAACACCTCTTCTGTAAGACATTTCAAAACCAGATCAATTATAGTCCATATAATATTTCCTGTAAGAAACTGTAATTTGCATAATTTGGACCTTGGCGTGCTTAGTTGCAGTAGAGTCTGCCTTGGTAAAGCAGTCATACAGTTTTAAAAAGCGAGCAAATCGCCATACGGTGACAATGCCTTTATTTCAGAATCACATATAACGGTTAGTTGCGTGAAAATTGGTGCAAGACTGACAGGGAGTCACACACACGCATAGTACCAAACACTAACAACTAACTAAGCGGCTCGTCAATTTCAAAAAGCTCGATTACAATCGATAATTGCAATAAACATGTAAGTAAGATCTGTACCCATAGTTTACGTCGACGGGCATAGCTTTCCTTCCATGGCTGATGTCACAAGCCCATGACGTCAGAAAACTGAGGCTTCTTGTTTAGGTAGCAGTGATACAGTGTGAATTTGTAAAAGGTAAGAGCTAAACTTGTTTCTTCTTCGACAACCTTTAACTATCTTCTCTCATATGCTTTCCGGTAATTTTTTATCTGTTGTATATATCCTTGCTTTGTTAGTTTCACTTCGGTGAGTTATAATGATTTATAAAGTTTCTAAATGGAAATTTGTTAACACAAAACATATGTAATGACACTTCAGCGCATAGTAATTTACTAAGTAAGAATCACACAACTTAAATTACGCCAAAATCGACTCAAGAGTTGATCCAAATTTATTGTACACTACAGTATTTTTGTTTTGTGATATTTGGTAACAATTTAAATTTCTGGTCAGTTTTATAATATCCTAATAAGATTCATTTTGAGACTTGTTTAAATTAAAATAAATGCACACCATAGCAGGTGCTACTAAGTTCTGTTTGTATATTATATAAACGGAAATGGCTTTTAAAACATGGTTCAGAAATGTTTGTTATTAGTTTTATTCAAAGAAAGCGGTCATACCATCACTTAATAGAGCTACTTGGCCCCTTCCAATAATATAATATTTGATAGGTCATAATGTCCAACAATGTTTGTGTTATTGTTGATAATAACCGAATTATATACAAAAAACGAAAAAAAAGTTTTGTTTAATTTGCAGTAAATATTAAACGCGAATCGGAATGCGGATTATACTTGAAATGCTGTACATTTCAATTAATGTAACTGTCTATCTCTTACCATTAATATATGCTTATGTATAAAGCGCTTACCCAGGGCACCCGGTATATTAAATTCTCTTTACCTTTAAAGTCAAATAATTGAGTCTTCAAAATCTTGTTGCAGCTATTCTTTTAAAGAAGTTGTAGCTTTAAAGTATTGTCGATTTTGATATTCTTGAAATCATAGCTTTGGCTAGCAATTAACATGACTTATACCTTTAAATACTTTTGCAACAACTTTTTTAATTTTGTCCCACTTAATAAGTAAATAAATCGTTAATGTACAGGGTGGGCAGATTTCGATGTTATCATAGGGTATCTTGATAACTATATAAGATTATAAGATATGGAAAAATAAACCCCCATCATCGATCTCTTTTTTCGAGAAGAGCTTAATGCAAACCAAAATTGGTTCCAAAACATCGAAATTTGTTCACCCTGTATGTTTCGGTACTTCAGGAAACAAACTTAGTATAGCTGCATTGTGAATATCTAGTGGAATAGGCTATATATGTAGGTATATTATTTTCATCTATTTTAAACTTATTTTCACAGTGTATATGTACAATTACAATAATTAGCTTCACTGGCGAAGTGACTACGCTTATCTCTTTATGATTAATTTAGTTTATATATGTATCTTGATCGGAAATCGATTTGTTGTACTTGTAATATCTTCAAATTTCTCGTATAGTCACTCTTTCCGATCTCCATGCACAATTATTTCTGTACTATCTCAAACTAAATGTTAGAGATTGAGAAGCAAACGTCTTCTAAAATTTTTAATAAATATTTGCGCATGTAGGTAATATAGCTCCACAATTTCTAAGTGAGAGATAAATGGGGAAGCGTTACTATTTACTTCCCCTGCAAATGGTGTTCTAGTAAATTCGCTTGAAGCATCTGCAAGCATTTAAATTATATTTATTTATTAAAATTTATACAAAAAAACACAGCGTCCCGCAAGTTTTGCACAAATAATTTAAAAAACTAATTGCTAATCCATATTGTTAGTAATAACTTTAACGGCGATCCATTGGAAACTTAGTCCGACCCCAATTATAGTCATGATGATGGATGACTTGTAAAGCAGAACGTCAAATCCGCCACCTTTCAAGTGAATAGGACGGCCATCCTCTTTCTGGAATTTTTTCTGGTTTGCCTTCAGTCTTTTGAAAAACCTGGAGGGGCGCTCTTCTGCTCTCACAACTGCAGTTCGTCCGAAATTTCGAAGAAGAACTTGGGATGCAGTACTGGTTAAAGGCAACAACTTTCTACTGGTGTTCATTTTGACAGTTTGACGTTTCTAAACAATTTTCACTGCATTTGGGAGTTCATAAACAGTCGTCATCCCAGTTGCTTTGAATAACAAAATGTTATGTCTTTGATTAATTCGTGCAACACATGAAACGTCATTGAGTACTGTCATAGCGCATTTTTTTTCAGTAATAATGTACCGGGTGGCCATAAATATCTGATATCACATTACCTTTGGAATCAACACCGCTTTATTAAAGTGATGAATCCAACTAAACTAAATGTCATTAATGTCATCACAGCTAAAATTCCTATCTGTCAAAAATTATTACAGATTGCAATAAGTAATGGAGTTAGAACATGAGATTGTTATAATCGAGTAGTAGGCTAAACTGCAGAATCCAGGGCACATTCCCCTCCTCTTATTGCATTTTATTACATTACATACATGGTAATTGAAATATAATGCTAACCAACATTTATAAGTAGCTAATTCCATGGCTACCGGGATCTCAGATATTTATGGCCACCTGGTATTAAGGGCAAATGCTTTTGCCGGTAAAAATGTTTTACGAAAGTATTTTGTTTTGGCAATGTCACAAGACAAACTAACTTGATCAAATTCCCGAGCCGAAGGCGAGGGAATTTGTCAAAGTTAGTTTGTCGAGGGGCATTGCCAAAAAAACAACAAATCGTGAGTAAAAAACATTTTCCGAGCAAAATCATGAGCCCGAAATACATTTTGTGGACTATTTCCCAAATATCGGTTCATTTTGACATTTATACTGATGCGCAATGACAGTTTAAACGACGTTTCTTAAATACCACCTTGATTAAAGCAACATATTTGGTGGTTGCCGTGGATGCAAGTGGCAAAAGAAACTGACAAAATCCCAAGGGAAAATTTCGATTTTTTGCCACTACAAAAACACACGATTGGTTGAATTTTGAAAAAGCATGGATTTTCATTGGATAATAAGAGATGTGGGAAATAGTCAATTTTAATAGACATACGTTTCTGAAGTCAAAACCTACTGGGATGACGACTGTTTATGAACACCCGTTATTTCTGACGAGGAAATTTTGCTATTTGTCTGCTGTCAAAAATGCTTAACCGTAGAAATTGGACTGTTTTATACAGGACGTCCCAGAATTACGAATAAAGCTTTAGGTAATAATATTTATTCTCCTACTTAGACGGCTATATACCGGGTGACAATGGGATTAGGGCCATGCTTATATCTTTTTTATTAATGAATCGATTTGGATAAAATTTTATACCAAGATACTAGACATAATTTTTGATTGGCCGATAGATATAGTTAAAATGGCTAACTTCTGCTTTTACCGGAAATGATACTAACTTTGATTTTTTAAATGGAACACCCTGTATATTTTGTTTTTCTGAATATACGAGTCAAACTACATATAATAGTCTTGCCAAATTTCAATTTTTTTAAACAAAAAAATTATTTTTTCAATTTTTTTTTACCATAGAAGACCTTGACTTGGGAAAATCTATTTCAATTGACTCTAGCAACTCTTAATAATAGCTATGTTATCAATAAGGTCCATAACAAACCTTTAATAAAAGAATATAATTTTCAAAACTCGTTTTTTAAGAAAAAATCACTTTTTTTAAATGGCACCTACTAAGGGCCATCTTGCCATTAGATAGAAAATGTAATTACCAATATAACCATATGCATCATGCACTACTCTATCTTTATCTGAAACTGAAAATTAATTATTTTTTTAAATCTATTTAAAAAACCAAAGTTAGTGTCACTTCCGGTGAAACCGGAAATGACACTAACTTTGGCTATTTAAATATATCACTCTAAAAGTTTTATGTTTTTCGGAATCTACGACTCAAATTACATACAACAGTGTTGCCAAATTTGCTTAGGTATTATTAGTTAGTACATAAATTTTTTTAATAAAGTAATTAATCAATTAATTTTCATTTTCAGATAAAGATAAAGTAGTGCATGATGCATATCGTTAGATTGGTAATAACATTTTCTATCTAATGGCAAGATGGCCTTTAGTAGGTGCCATTTAAAAAAAGATACTTTTTCTGAAAAAACGAGTTTAGCAAATTATATTGATTTATTACAGGTTTGTTATTGACCTTATTGATAAAATAGCTATTATTAAGAGTTGGTAGAGTCAATTGGAATAGATTTTTCCAAGTCAAGGCCTTCTATGGTAAAAAATAAAAATTGAAAAAATAATTTTTTTGTTTAAAAAAATTGAAATTTGGCAATACCATTATATGTAATTTGACTCTTAGATTTAGAAAAACATAAAATATACAGGGTGTTCTATTTAAAAAATCAAAAGTAGTATCATTTTCGGTGAAACCGGAAGTCAACCATTTTGACCATATCTATAGGCCAATCAGAAATAATGCCTAGTATCTTGTTATGAAATTTTATCCAAATCGATTCATAAATAAAGAAGATATAAGCATGGCCCTAGTCTCATTGTCACCCGGTATAACTATAATTCAAACACGATGTTGCCTTCTCCTAACAGGTTCTGTTAGGGTGACATTTTTGTTGGGACACATTCGACATAACTAGAAATAATAAAATTGGATTATGCTGTTTTCAATTTGTGATTATGATTTAACAGTTAACTTGTTGTTTCCTTCCGCAAAATTTTCAGCGTTTTGACATTAAATTTGCAACATTGCCAATAAAGCAGTTGTAAAAAAGTCATAGTTTTTTAATGTTATAGTTTGATTTCTATCACAATTCATGCATACAATCTAATACAAACAACTAACAGCCTACGGGGAGGAGGAATCATTGTGAATGGATTATTGATCAATTGTAGACCCCTAATGTGGCACATAAGTCACTAGTGAGGTAAAAACCATTAGTTACTCAGTACTTAATTATTGGTAGCCCTGTTAGGATCTGTCAAATTCGAGATTAGCAGATTAAGTTTTTCGTCAGTCTGTGTAAAATAACAAACAAAACCTAACCTACTAACGTCGAATTTGACATAGACTGACAGTGCCACCAGCAATACACTTCAGTACTGCCAAACGTATAACACGAATCACAGGAGACTCTAATTATACATTTATTTGATTATACCATTCATAATGCACAAAATCCCTATTCAGGCCACGTATTAATAAGTGAAAACACCGTGGTGTTATCGTTTTGGTGTTCTCAATTTTGAGCTGTCAGCTGTCAATGTCATGCCATTTCCAATAAGTTGTTTAGGAGACGCATTAAATACATATTTAGTGTAATTCCCTTATTGATATTCATGGTATAATCTAATTGAATACTCACTCGACGACTTTATTATCAAATACTTTTGCTTACAAACTCAACGGGTTGCTTTGTAGAAACACAACTCGCCTTCGGCTCGTGTTGTTTCTAAGCAACCCGTTTCGTGAGAAAGCAAAAGTATTTTTGATAATTCACAGTCGTCTCGTGGTATTATTACTGATTATTCAACACTATAATGAAGGAACCAATGAAAATTGTTCAATTTGTCAGAACCCGCCAATCAAAATCAACTGTCTTTGAAAACACCTAATGTTGCAGTGTTTTCATTGGAGCCCGATTAGTGTCAATAATTTATTTTAATTTAGTGAGTAGCCTTTGACTGACATTTAGACAAAACGTCAAAAGTGAAGTTTGCAAATCAACGTCGTTCTAAAAACTCATAATAATCGTGTTGGAAGCTTCAGTATTGAATTAATAGTGGAAAACGTTAAAAATGTGTACTGTCGAACATGATTAAAGTCATCTACCCATATTTTTGAATAATCTTTCCAAATAGATACCACTCAAGGCAACATTTTATAAGAGATTTTTTTTGTCAACATGCAAGTTATTGCAAATTGCTGTCAACAAAAACTGCACAAATTCCACTCGACTTGCGGTCTCGCGGAATTTTTTTAAAATTTTGGTTTCTCGAAATTTAAACGCAATAATTTGCATGTGAACGAAAAAAATTCTCAAAAAATTTTTACCTTTTGTGGTATTACTCTTTGAATTTGTACTTTAGCTTACCTTGATGTCAATTTAACGCATTTGTCTTTTAGCAGGGTACAGACTAATCGTTGTCCGCTCCCTACTTTAGCCGACTCTCAATTAATTTGTCACCTTGACATAGCTGGCACTAGAACATGTATGTTTTTTTTAGATATTTATTGAGTTGTAAGATAAAATTTAGTATAGCACGCGTGTGTTTTATTATAAATAATTCACTCGAGAAATGACCCTCTCGGCCTGGCGAACTCGAGGGCTCAACTTTTCTCTTCTGGATTGTTTGTAATAGATTACACTTGTAGTATAAACTATTATCCAATACTCAATAGTAATATGGTTTTACTAGTTCGTTTTACACAAGTAAATGGAGCTAATACCAGCCTGTTGACATTATAACCCACGTTATCATTAACACCCTGGGTTAGGGATGTTCGATACATCGAAAAGTACCGGTACCATCGTATCGTATCGTATCGATTTAAAAGTACCGGTTCGGAGCAGTATCGTATACAAAAGTACCGGTACGTGAAATACCGGTACACAATCGATCCGGAATATTTTCTAAATTTATTTATGCCACACTTCGAGTCCTAGTACAGCAAATAGAAGTTTAGCAATAATAGTGGCGTAACAATCAAGAAATCAACAATTGAAAAATCAGTATTAGGAATACATTTATTAAATAGTATACATATAAACGCTCAGAAACTTTAAAACTAACATAAATATAATAACTGAAACATTAAAAGTATACAGAGTAAGTTTATTTGAATGTTTAGCATGGGGATCTCGGAAAGTATTGGAGATAGAGAGACGGTTAAATGGGGAAAGAATTGCAGTTTTACGAGTTCAATTTAATGAGCTTTTTGTTTTTGGAAAAAATGCAAGGCTAACTAGATATTTCGCAAAAATGATTTTTTTCTAATTTCGTTCGGTGTAAAGGAAAAAGTTGTAGACAATTATGCGCTTAATGACACAGTCTAACCAAATTTTTTATTTAAGCTATAATTTTTGAGTTATGACACAAACTTGTGTTTTTTCTAATGGAAACCATAGTCGGCCATGACTTTATAAAAAAGGCAATTTTTCAACGATTCTAACGATATACCACTTGATATAGTTATTTTTATAAATAAATAAATTATGGCCATTTTTCTCTTTTCGTTTTCGAACTGTTCTTAAATTTGTAGTTCCGTCTGAACTTTTAACTTCACACTGACATTTTCTGCATTTTCCTCCAGAATCTGTCTTAATAAATACTTTCCAAACGTTACTGGTTGAAGGTGTTTAAAAAACACAATATAAACCACAATTTCACTGAATAACAAAAGAAAACTGATAATAAAAACAGAACTGTTAATTAATTTACCGAACAGCCACGGCGACCGTGATGGATTGACGAGTGACACAATTGTGGCAATTGCCTTATAGGCACAATTTTTTATAATCTCGGGTATAAAATTTTTCTCGGGGATTTACCGAATTTCGCTGCGATATCCTAGTGAGAATTTGCTGTTGCTGTTATAAATAGTTACGCTGAATAATGAAGTTCTCTTTAGATATTTAATCATTACCATAAAATTTGTTGGGCTACATGAGAGCTCCAGTTCACCAGAATTAGTCATTGTTTTACACTTCATTAATTACAATTTTGCTGTACCACTCGAAATGCGAAGCGTAATACGTACACAGATTAAACAGAAACATTTCGGTTCAGCAAAATCATTTTGTTTTGATTTTGGTTCTTGCGTTTGTAGAAGCTGAAAATGACTTATTGAAATTTATCTACGTTCGACCATTTAAGATTTCAAGAACTGTTAGTTCAATAAAAGTAATATTTGTACATGGCTTAGGTTTTTTACCCTTGAAGAAAAAGGGCATATTTTGGACCTTTTCCCTTTGGTTTTTTCAAAATGTATAGTTTTAAAACTTTTTATATTAAAGATAAAAAATTTCATTATATAGTCAAAAGATGAATTATTTCTAGACAGGCGGCAAAAATCCAGAATCGGTCCTGCCGATCCGATACTGACCAAAAATAAATCGTATTGGATTGGATTGCTGACCGAAATACCGGTACAAAATATCGAGTATCGGAAACAAAGTACCGGTACTTCAAAATATCGGATCGTACCGCACATCCCTACCCTGGGTTATAATAGATAATCCACACGTGACTTATAAGTACTTAACTCACTCCCGCAGCTCGCTCTCA
Source organism: Agriotes lineatus (assembly GCA_940337035.1). Lineage (NCBI taxonomy): Eukaryota > Metazoa > Arthropoda > Insecta > Coleoptera > Elateridae > Agriotes > Agriotes lineatus. The sequence continues at coordinate 90,056,705 of OW679195.1, read as the reverse complement.
ATTAATTTGCCACTTTGATTTTTCACAGCTGTCAATACAAAATTATATAATTTCGACTACAGTTCATTCAGTTCACATGGAATTTGTTAATATTAATGCATGTTTTTTAATGTTAAAATTTCCAGTTACTAACGTCTAAAACAACAAAATAGGAATTTTCCTAAAGTCTAGCTGCAGGGTTTGTGCTCAACCTTTGCCACAGATATTGTAGCCTTTTTGTTGGAAATATAATCTCTAGATCTAGACGTTATTTTGTAATCTGACAAAATTTCAGAACGATACCTTAACCTATTTCGCATGTTTTGGACGATCACAACTTTGTAGTGATATATAATTGTATACAGTTATAAAGGGTGATTTTAATTTAAATTTTTACATTGACAATTGATATCGAAATTGAATGGCATATACGTGCAAATATTCAAGGTGTCGTTCTAATTTGTTGACATCCTTGATCTAACGTTGGCGAATCGTTTTAACATAGTCGATAGAGGATTCAAGCCCATCAAGGTGGACATTTCGAACGCTTCCTTTAACTAATATTTTAAATGTGCATTTACATTACATCAGTAGAACTATATACACAAACTTCGCAGGGAGTTAAAACAACAATTTAACAAAATTAAAAAGTTTCTTCGTTTAACAATGTAGCCTGGTCTTGAAAAAGGTTATTTTTCTATAACAAGAAAACATTTTGATCGATTTGCTTTGTATTTAGTCGATTAACAATTTATTGTGTTCTTCAAAAAATTTTATTGTAAATTTTTGATAGTTCAATTAAATTTAACAATAATTTTCTCACATAAAGGTTAAATAATTGTATAACTTTTATCTTTTTTGTTCCATTTTTATGTTCTTAATGGTTTAAGCATACAAAAATAAAATACGCACTTCTGCGTGTTAATGCGAACACCATCAGAAATTGCATATATATTAAAATTAAATTATGAACTCAAAAATATGAAGCTTTCTTGAACGAGTAGCAAAAGTGCCACAATATGTCATGTATCAAGTATGAAACTAATTGCTCAAAGCATTTTTTTAAAATGATTAGTAAAAATCTTTGTTTTAACAACTTTGGAGCTAAATACAGAAGGAGCACCTATGGATATAAATAATTTGTTTAAATTGGTTTGTTTTGACTCGGAAACTATCCCTCAAAGTTTGTGTATAGAATTTTGATACATCTTGTATATTTGCGAGTCTTATCCTGCTAATTTAAAATCCCCTAACTTGTTTTATGCAAGAGGTTTACTAATTTTGAGAAAAAATAGTTCTTTAAACATTAAACTGGTGATATTATAAATGTCACATCAAATAAATGGCAATGTAGTGAAAATCAAGTAGGTACCGTTTTCACCTTTTCGCATTCTAATTGATATAACTCGTTTCGACTACTAGAATACAAAATTTATGCCCTCGGTGTTTTTTGAAAAACTAGCTATCTATAAAACCAGTTAGAAACTGTATCACTTGTAACTCGTAGTATTTTGCGCGGTGAGAGAAGAGAGATACCACAAAGTCACACAAGTGATAGAAAATCGTATTTCCTAACGTGATTTATATATTTTCCAATTAATAAACTATAGTAGCCTTATAGCGCTGTGACGTTTTGTTTGACAGTTATAAACGCACTGTGAAAATAGTATATTATTATATGAGCGATTATGACAGCCATTATTCACGAAGATGACATTTGCGCCACAAGCCGAAGGCGCGTGGCGCAAGTCATCTGAGTGAATAATGGCCATAATCGCGAATATAATACGATATTTTATCTACTCCTATGCAATAGGAGCCTTGTGTTCATATTTCAGAATTATGACATTTGTGACAGCTGTTAACTTCAAAAGTCATTTAATAATAAGAATGAATTTTGTGATTGGCTACAACCTATTGAATAATGAAAATAGAATTTTCTGATTGGTTGCAATTTGCAAACTATTGAATAATGAAAATAGAATTTTATGATTGGCTGCAAACCGTGAATTATGAATCATAATTCATGGCCATTGTGCAGTAGGAGTAGATAAATTCTTTAAAAAATGCATGAATACGATTGCGAGTGCTGTTTTGTGAGCTTTGTGATTTTATTCTGATTAAAAATGAATAATAGTACAAGCGATAGTAATGGTTTTCTTCGTGTTACCCAAATGGCAGACATGGTATCTAGTCAGTTGTAATAAATGCGGATGTAAATAATTTTATTTACTAGCAACATGATATTGTTCATTTTCGTCATAGATACAAAATATGAAAAGCTACTCATAACTCCCAAGGGATTTTTCAAATAATTTTTCCCTCGTTCTCATGGTAACTATATATATACAAGCAACGTCTTAGCAACCACACATTGAGGTAACCCTTCATGTTACTTACATATACTAATTTTAAATGTCATTATGAAATTTTGAAAATTGCATGTTCTTTACCTCACTTACCATGTCAATCTCAGGGAAACACATATTCATATCTCCCTTAATGCATAAACGTTTATACTTCTCTAGGAAAGTTAGTACATTGTCATGGAAACCGTAACAATTTTTGTAAATGTTTCCTACATCCCTCAAATCTAACAGTGTAAAAATCACTTGTAAAGAAGGTAATGGAAACATCTTTAAACATTAAACCGATAAAACTATAAATGGCACGCCAAATAAATTTCATTCTCGCATGTCAATTGATGTCCTTTTCTCGTCACTTATGAAATATTTTCATTCCATAATTAGTTACGGAAAGTCTGACGTTTTGAAACTTCAGTCAGTTTTCAAAAGTGACACTTCTTATATCAAAATTAGAAATAGTAGTTTCTGTAATTTTGATCTAGTATGACATTTTGTTGTCGTTTTCAATGTCAAAATGATTTATATATTCACACTAGTTGTAATATGAGATTTCATATTGACATTAGTGCTAATATGAAAATTTAGAACAACTTTGCATATTTAAGTAAATTTATTTACTGGAAAAATTAATATAATTCAAAATTATAGAAAATCTTGTATGCGACACGTTGCTCAACTCGCTAGTGCCCGTAGGGCAAACTTCACGTTTAGCGTGAAAAACACTTTCATTTTGCAACTTGATACATAAATAGCTATCTTGTTCTACTGCATCGAAAAGCTATCAATTTCGGCAGCGTTTAGTGACCGAGCACTCCCACTTCTTTATACTGGTAACTTTAACTGTTCGGCAGTAATAACCCTAGCAACAAAATCTAACAACCATTCCATTGGTCGAAATAAAAAAATAGACACCTCCATTTTGTAGTATTATCATAACCTCCTCGACTTTTCCCGACTTCCTCGATTAAACTGTTATTTTATAATTAATTAGAAAAAGGGCTTCCAAAGCAGTAGAATAAAAAATTATGTATGTAACTCATACGAAAGCTGACTTTTAGATTCGCCTTTATGTGCCTAGTTCGCTACGTTCGCTTGGCCATAAACTGCGGCCCGTCCAAAAAAGGCTTTAATTTCGTAGTTGTAAGATAAATAGCTATTTTATAGCTGTTTAATATACATATATTATATTTTCCGATTTGTTTGAAATACGTACAGTAACACCCTGCGATCCAAAATGGTATAAAAATACAACTTTTGCCACTTTTATTATATGCAATTAAATTAAATTTCTAGTTTTCCTTAAAAGTGCTGGAAATCTGAGATACACCTAATATCAGATTTGTTTTTCTGTCTTATCAGAGTTGAAAGTAATACTGTGTCCATATAAATGGGGTTCAATAACGTTTATCCACATTATGAAGTTCTAAAGGGCTAAATGCAAAACAGGGACACTTATATTAGCCTGATTAGATTGATTTCAAGTCGGCAGTTTTAACGTAACTGAAATAACGGAGGTTTAATACCTCTTCCATCCTGCAGTCCCATGTCTCCATCTTTCCGTCGCATGTGCGTATTAACATTTCCTCACCTCTTTAAAGACGAAATTAATTCCTCGATTATAAACGTGTTGCTGCACCTTTATGTCTTAATAGCAACACATAGGTGTGAAATACCTGCGGTGTTTATGGATGGCACCGTTTTTAGTAGAGATATAATTTATTCTGTCTTCGTAAAATTCAGTAATTAATTGAAACCCAAGATTTTAGGAGTATAGGAAATACCAGTTTGTTTTATTGGAGACAGAATGGATGTTTCTCAAACGTATGTTTTCCAATAAAATTTACTAGTTAAACGTTGTACCAAGTACTTTAAAATCGCAATTCACTTTGCTTACAGAAATATATTAATTGTTAGGCTCATCAAAACGCTTATAGAATAAAAGGGATAAACGAAAACAGAATGCATAAACAAAATACTAAAGTATGATCAACAATTATTTTCATCTAGTATGGCTATGGAATTTTTTCTAATTTATTAATGCAACTATGTTTACACTTAAATGTCAAACTTGAAATTTGATTTTATAGTGAGTTATAGTTGCATTCATAAATTAGGAACAATTCCATAGCCATACTAGATGAGATTGATTTTTATCATACTATATTATCTAGTAACCCGCGAGGAGTAAAGGAAGAGCTACAAGAAGCGGTACAGAAAGGCATCAGACTAGGTTACCAAATCAACAATCAAAACCGATTAATACATTTTCTAGTATAGCGTAATTTACAGCTAAGAGTGTCATGAATATCTAAGTGAATGTAATAAATTCGCTATTGACTTATTGCAAAATCATGGAATAATAATGTTCCGATAAGCAAAATTAATGTAGATATATGTATACGATATCTACCAAGAAAGCTACTTACATGCATATTTAATACTATGCTCAGATTTGCTTATTTACATAAGTGATTCAACAGAAAGTTGCTTATTGAAAAATCCTTTTATTAGTAATAGATTACTGTTGTACCACTTGATGTATGATATAAATATTTCTTTGTCATTATACAGGGTGTTTACGGTCTTATGATTTTATTTTTAAGGGATGATTAAACACCTTAAAAGAAGATCATTAACGCTAAAATGCCTTAACAAAAGTTGTATAATAAGAGAGATATGACTTTTTAAATTTCCTTTTAGATTTTATTTTCTTATTTTTAAGGGGTGAATTTAATATGTTTAATTAAATTAAATTAAACAAATACACATTTTATTTAAATTCTTATTTAAAAAAATACACTTTACACTAGATGTTTGAAGTTATCGCTCGATGTATCCATGAGTTGGCATAACTTACAAGGCCTAGATCTTGCCGTCGAATTGTTGTCGCAGCTGCTTTAACGCGGTTACGAAAATAATCTAAATCAATTTTTTCGTTGGTGTATACCATGGTCTTCATAAGGCCCCATAAATAACAGTCTAAAGGGTTAAAGTCGGGTGACCAAGGAGGCCATGGAACAGGATCCCTCAGCCAATCCATTTATTTTCGAATACATTCTCCAGATGTTTGAGAATTAAACGATTAAAATGCAGCGGTGCGCCATCTTGAAGAAACCACATCTGTTGACGTACATTCAAAGGTACTTCTTCTAGCAGTTCTAGCAAATGATTTTGCAAAAAAAGGAGAATCATTTCCAGTCAATCGGTTTGGCAACACAAAAGGGCCAATCTGTGCTGGAAATGATTACAACGAACAGCATGTGGATTTCAACTGCCCAGATATGAGTGTTATGACAGTTGTTGATGCCTTTACGTGTAAATGTTGCTTCATCAGTTGCCAACACAATGGAAGAAAAGTTTGGAATTTCAGCATGTTTTTGCAGAAACCATTGGCAAAAATGCAAACATAAAGGATGATCTGCAGGTTGTAATGCTTGTACTTTTTGTATATGGAAAGGATACAATTGATTTTCGCGCAGTGTTCACCAAACAATTCGATTTGAGACGCCTACTTGCCGAGATATTTCTCGAGTACTACTGGAAGGATCTTCTTCAACAAGGCTTAATATTTCTTCTTCGGCAATCAATATTCGTTGGTATCGGCCAGGTCCACCATGCCGACCTTGACGTGTTTACAATACACCAATTTCTCGTGCACGGAATACTAGAGCAGTGAATTTTTATGGAATCGGAGTTAGCCTGTTGGGAAACCGCTCAGCATACAATCGGCTTGCAGCAGCAGAATTCTGATGTACTTCCCCATAAATTAACATGTCAACGTATTCACTATTAGTGCGATAGACCATTTTTACGTTCCCTATTAGGGTTTATTTGGAAGAATTTATGCCAAACAAACAGTGCAGTGACAACTACTGAAAAAGCTTGACAGATTCAAAAAGTTATTGCCATCAGCCTACTTAGTAAAGAATTAAGTGATAGCTTATCGTTTGAATTTATGTTTACTTTGAACAATTTTTTGAATAATTTATTGTTTTAACATTAATCGTCTTAGCTTTAATTTTTGATCAATTGTTTTTGCGTTAATCATTTTAGTGTTATCGACAATCATTTTAGCATTAATAACCTTCTTTTAAAGTGTTTAACCACCACTTAAAAATAAAAAAAAGCAAAATCTAAAAAAAATTAAATCATAATATATCTCTCTTATTATAAAACTTTTATTAAGACATTTTAACGTTAATGGCATTCTTTTAAGATGTTTAATCACCCCTTGAAAATAAAATCACAAGACCGTAAACACCCTGTATATATAAAGCTTTGCTTGATAATCTTAAAATAACTTCCGTTTTACTGTTTATGAACAAATGTTACTTAATAATTTAAATGACTTTCAAAAAGCTATACATAGATATGGCTTGGACAACATAATGACATAATAAAGTGTTCTATGTTCAGTCGTTTGTTTTACATGGCCGTATCAGACACATTGTTTATTCTTTTCAATACTATTAATTTGCCAAATTACAATGCCCATTCCTATTCGTCTATTCATCTACGTATTCAGAATATGATTGAGTCTATTAGTAATGGCTCAGTATTTTCTACAGCAACTCATTTTTGTTGCCTTTAAATAGTGCTTCTTCCCCTTTGGTTTATCCTATTTCCACTTTGTATGCAGTGTAGCTTTCACGTGCTATCTTATATATTTGATTTTTTACTGTTTATGATTTGCTGCTCCCAGGGGCGGACTGGCAAAGGAAAAGCCGGGGCGACTTCAGCCTTAAAAGGCCTCTGCCCGTTTGTAAAAACCTGGATACTTACCTAGCAATTATGGAAAAATGCAGAAACTAGTTAATACAAATCTGTAAACGGGTTTGCACGGAACCTCCCTCGTGTGAGTTACATTTATTTGCAAATAAAAAAGCATTGCAGTCACTCAGATTCCAACTCGGGTTCCAGGCTTGCTCCCAAGCGTTCTGCCAGACGGAATTCGATTACTAATATTGTAATATTGCTAGTCCCGCCGCTTTAACTTCTAGACCACGCCGGCAAAGCAGTTGGATCGTAGATCCATTTTATGATATTTACCCAGTATCTGTTGGGTTCCATTTCCATTAAGAGTAAAAACTGAATCTATGTGCAAATTATTACTTTCATCTACTCCTGCACTAAAGCAAAATAGACAACATTCTATTTTCAAGGTGCTTACCCTGTATATATTTGACCACAAAGATATTCGGTTTCAAGTCAGGTAGACACAGTGTCGGACTGGCCCACCGGGCAACCGGGCAAATGCCCGGTAGGCCAATCCAGTTTGGAGGCCAAAATGTCGAGCCTATGGTGACTGTGACTGAACCAATCACGACCCCTGATCACCACACTATTAGTGATGGCAACGAAAATCACAAAGGGTGCTTGTTCGGGTTGTATGAATTGTTGCTTTAAAATTTTTACACAAATTTAATTTATTTATTGTATTTATTTATTTCGTACTCAGCCAACAGCCGTTAAGGCAATTATAGGCGTCGCTGTACATTTTATGGGGACTTCCAACCCCACTAACGACTGTCATGATGTTATTATGACATCCGGGACCAACTATTTCCGTGGCAGCCGTACCACGAGAGCGTTGCTTAACTCTACTGATCGTCCGTGGACGCTTGTTCAAGCTACACCATCTGGGATCACGTCATTACATACAGTATGGAAATAAAGTAACGGATAAATTCATTAACTTCGTTGATATTCATTTTTATAAAAAAATCTCGAGGGGATGTAGCAATTTTGACACTGTATAGCAATTTGTACTAGCCTACAAATACTTACTGACATTGTCATTCACCCAAGTAGCCTGTGAACGCGTATTTTCTAAAGTGCTAAGGGTTTTTTTATCGCAAGAAAGGTTAGAATGTTTTCTAATTTTGAATGTGGAGTTTTATCTACGCCAAAGTTTGAATTTCAACGAAATCATGACAAGTTCGGAAATAGACAGTCTCTTTAAAATCAAAATTATTGATGTGATTCATATTGTTAAGTATAATTATTATAATGGAATAGAGTGTAAAAGTTTCAATAAGGTCAAACCTTGTGATCATAATTATCTATATTTTTTCTTTATTTGTTTGAATTTCAAAGTTTATAAGAATAGAATAATTACCTACCTCCTACCTATTTCATGTTTAAATTTTTAAATTATTTTAAAATATTTTTTTTTACAACCGACCGGAAAATATGGGGTTTCTGGAGAATTTTTTCGCCAGAAAGTAACGCTTTGCCGGTCAAGATCGGAAAACGGGCATCGCCATCGGTGAAAGCTTTTGCCGGTCCCTGATGCCTTCGTTACTATGGAATCAAGTGTGTTGTTGTTTGGATAAGTCAAATAATAGATACTAATGTCATATTTTTTTTAGTTTGCGAAAGTGAATTTGCAAGTTTGAAAGTATGGACTCGGATGTCGTAAAAAAATATTGTACGATACACGACCGGCAAGTGTTTTGCAGGTCTCCCCAAACTTCCAGGGCGAGCCGCAGGCGAGCCCTGAAATCTACTTGGCTCGCCCTCGCTTCCCCCCCCCGACTCCCCTTTAGCCAGGAGACTGTACCCCCCCCCCCCTTCCTCTTATTTTTACATTCGGAGGCCACATGCATCTTTTGCCCGGTAGGCCAAATTTTGCCAGTCCGACGCTGGGTAGACATATAATTGGCATTTTTTGGACGAAGACGATTCTTGTCTTCGTCCAAAAATGGATTTTGAACTATACCGTAAACAGGCGGGCAGACAGACGGACAAACAGGCGTACTAGCAGACAGACAGACAGATGGAATTGAAAAAAACATATTTTTCCGCATATAGAGACCCTGAAACATGAATTTCTGAAGATATCTAGGAAGGTGATATTTTCACAATTACAATACTTTCTTCGTCTTTTACTCGAGGGAATTGATTATTTTTAATTTATTTCGAGCCCTTTCACAAGAAACCTAGGTGCGGCTAAGCAATAATACGTATTCCTACTTTAAAATAAAATTGTAAATGCTCCAGACTCTGCATATTACAGTCTACGAGTATAAAAAATTTTGCACTAAGCCAGGCAGTTATTATATTTCTTCTGCTTCTTGCATTTTCTAGATTTCTGATTTTCTTCAAGTTGCTCTACCTCCTCTGATTCTGATTCGGAGTCATTTTCTGACATATTGATTTCTTTATCATTGTTCTCATTAAGTGAGTCGATAAAGGTATCACTTCTTGCTGTCAAATTGTCTGACAAGGTACCCAGAAAACAAATTTACTAAACTGTAGTTATTTAGAACGCAAGACGCATTCAATAAGCTTAAAAAATTTGGTTTTCAAATGTTTTAACTCGGATAACAAAACTGCGTCTTTATAATACTAATAATGTAAAAAGTGTGATGCTATATGTATAGTGAATGGTGGTCCTTGAACAAGAAACAAGTGAAAGTGTTTAAGAAGAATTTTGAAGATGTATCGGCCCAATAAAATCTGAAACAGAGAATTATGGCAAAGAAAACGTCAAAAGCGAATTGAGAAAACAATCAATGAAAGAAGATAAAAGTGGATAGACCATACTCTGAACAAGCCAACTACAGATATTATCAAACAATATCTTGAGTATACGATCAAATGAGAAAGAAACAGAAGCGCTCAGTTGGAAAATGGAAAAGAAGTGTGAAAGAAGAATATGCCAACATAAACACAAACTGGAACGAGGTGAAACACATGGCTAAAGACAAAAGAAAATGGAAGGAATTGGTAGCCAGACCAACCCACTCAATACACCCATAATTGAATAACTGAAAAAGATGGAGCACAAGGATAGCAACCTTGTTGCTAGTATCATTGCTACAGAAACATCCTAGTGGCCTATGCTCCACAAGCAGTTAAGAAGGGTAACAAACAACAACAAACCAAAGGTGGCCAGTTTTATGAGAAGTTTTTTTCTGTGGGGAGCCTTTCTTCCTCAATTTGGAAAAGTGTCATGGATCGACGTATTGGAAACATGCAATCAATCCCTTATTCTTTGAAAATCTTTCATTTAGACTATTATTTTAGAGCAACCCTAATAGCATCTTTGCTAACAGTGAAAACTTCAACTCAGAACACATCCATCGGTTCCTTCGGTCTTTCGTTGCTGCATTGTTCATCGTCAATTTTTGCATTCCTGGAGATGCGTGTGCTTGTTGATAGTTCCTCTTCTATAGAAATATCTATATCTGTGCTTCTATGTGCATCAATCACGACGCTATCCATTGCCATTTTTCAACTTATTTTTTATTTGCTCCACCATAAACCAACCCGAAACCAAATCCAAATTTTCTGTTAGCAAATACTTTGATGTAGGAACAAATTCTTAAAAAAATTAAATCAACATGTGCAACTTGTCACGAGATTCAGCTTTCCATGATTTTATTTAATGCAAACAAGCTGCAGACAATTATCACCTGCAAAATTCCGGTTTTTAAAATTTTGGCGCATAGGAAGTTGAGCTACTGTATCACCAAATATCCATTCACTTCAAGATTAACCGAAAAATATAGCTAGGCGATTTAGTAATCCATATAAATTTTTGGCTTGTAAAGTATCACAGCTGCCTAATATAGGTACATGCATTTAAGATATACTCGGTTCGCTCACAATTTTCTCGCTCATTGCCATTTCTCATTAACTACTTTTCTCTATAGTAGCTTCCTTGTAGTTATTTAAAAATAGGCCACTTTTGGCAAGCAAGTTTATTATTTCCAAAAAGTTTCCATGATTAGTATTTCTCCTATAAATTTTACCATTCCAAATACTTGACACAGGACATGGATATATTTTTCACAACATTTTTCTGAAGTACGGTATATAGGTACCCAGATTTTTTAAACCGGGGGCCAGTAGAGGCCCGCATTCCTGAGGTATGAAGGCCCAGGGGAACTTTGCCTCCCTGCTCCCCAGCCAGTCCGCCTCTGGCTGCTCCTCAAAATGGTGTTTAGTAGCTTGATGATGTTTCTACCATTTTCTACTTGATTTCGAACGTTCCTATCTCCAGTTCCAGCTCATTTGAGGTAAGTTTAAGTCACCAATATGCATAGTCATGTGGTAATCCAGTTATGCTCTTTCTTTTTTAAGTCTTTTTTGTATCTATATACGTATCTATTAATTTTATTTACATTACCTACTTACTTGAGAGGCTTATGAGAATTTTCCTAAATGATTGATGTGCCTTTTTGTATTTGATAGTATCTCTTCATTATATGTTGATCAACATAGTTGCTTCCCATTGCATTCTATATTTGTTTGTCGCCATGCTGTGGTAAACTTTATTTAAATTCACAAACAGTATGTGTGCTTCTCTTCCAAAAGCTGGCGTTTTCTCTATGATTTGGTTCAGCCCCCTTCTTTTTCTAAATAATCGATTTTTTCTTACGTTTTTTCTCTACTATCTCTACTGAAGACGTTAAGCTTATGCTCCTGCAATCATTTCCAGGTACAAAACAAAAAATTAAGCGAAGAATAACATTGTATAGAGAAGGACCTAATGAGTAATCTAGAAAAGCTTCCAAAAAGGCACAAAAAGCGACTAGAGAAAACCGGAAGACCTACTATGAGGTGGAAATAGAAAAACTTATAGAGAAAAACGGTAGCATGAAACAGAAGAAACACCAGCTGATTTACCTTAATAAAGCAGATTTATTCAAAATTCAAAAATGTTCTTACACTACACTCTTACAAAAAACTAACTATATAAATAAGACAACTATTTATGTTACAAGTACAAAATTGACTTTTTTGGAGCGAGGCACATAAATTATGTGAGTCTAAAAGTCCGCTTTCGTGGGAGTTACATACATAATTTTTTATTCTATTGCTTTGGAGGCGCATTTTTCCAATTGTAAAATCACAGTTTAATCGAGGAAGTCGCGGAAAGTGTCGAGAAGGTCATGATCATACCGTAAAATGAGAGTGTGTCTATTTTGATTTCGACCGATGGAAATGGTTGTTAATTTTTATCGTTATGGTTATTACTGCCGAAAAGTAAAAGTTACTAGTAACAATAAGTAGAAATTTTTGGCCGCTAAACGCTGTCGAAATTGATCAGTTTTCAATGCAGTAGAACAAAAAATGATTTAAAAAAATAGGTTTTTATTTCTAACAAAGTTTGATATGAAATAAAAAATGGACGACTGCATATTTTCAAGTACTGTACATTGTTGACTCAATTAAATTGAATGGAGATACTACACAACCCAGCTGTAAATATAGCTGTGGTGTTATTACACGTCGCTGCTGCAGCACGAATATGTAATATTGAAACGATAACTACAAAATTATTTATTGCTTGATATCAAAATTACTAATATTAGTTCGTATATAAAAAAATCGACGTTAAGTTGTAAGTTCATTGAAAGACAAATATTTTCTTATTGTTTCTGTCGGTTACTTGAATATTATTTCTGTTAATAAAATGCTAAAAATTATTATATGTACAATTAAGGGCTTATATAGAAAACGTATATGTCCAATTACGTATCTTTACATATCTAAATAGCATGGCTTCATTTTTACTTCACTCGTCTAAAAGATTTCGAGATTATTTCAGATGTTCACGTTTCAGGGTCACTAGGTGACGCACAACATATTTTCTCAATTCTGTCTCTCTGTCAGTTTCTCTGTCTGTCTTTCTGTCTGTCTCTGTGTCTGTATGTCTGTCTGTCTGGCTGTTGCCGGTATAACTCAAACAATATTTATCCTTAAAATATATACAGGGTGAACACCTTAAATAAATAAAACTCTGCTTTTTTGCTTTAACTTAAGGATTATTACTTAAATGAACGTAATATTTTGCACATAGCTCAGATTTTTACCTTTGAGGAAAACAAAATATATATTGGAGCCAAAATATACGAGGTGAGCACCTTAAAAATAAAACTTCGTTTAGTTCTGCTTTAAATGAGAAATAGATAAAAGTAATGATTGCACATAGCTCAGGCTATACCATTGACGAAAATGGGTTTCAACATATCAGTGGCGTAACCAAGATTTTGCTCTGGGGGGTGTTCTGGAAGAGTGATTAACCTTACAAGAAGAAGTTGTTACAGTTAAAAAGTCATTTACAGTTATTCATTTATTTAATTGCCCTAATTTTCGTTAAAACTAACGTTTTGCCTTATCTTTCATTAAGTCTAATTTTTGCCTACAATAAAACTGAGCATTCAGACCTTCTGCAAGTTATATTTTGATCTAACGTAAGCCGGTTCCCAAAATTACAATGTATGAGAACTTCTACAGATTAGGTTTCACTCCGCGCATAAAGCTGTTTGGGTTGCATATGTCAAGTTTCCTTCAAAGCTCCCTCCAATTTTCGAATTGGGTCCTTATCAGCCTTTTTCATCATTCGCCATGTTGTGTTGCTACAGATGCCTTGTGAAGCTGCATTTTGAGGAGTATTTTAATTGGGTTCTTTCACAGGCATATCGCCTGAGAAGTTAATTTTGTTGTGTTTTGAATGTTCCGGAGTTGCTAATGCAGTCCCCGTGAAGATTATTTGCAATTTTCCAAGCTCAAGTTTGGATTTCATCTGGGCAAGCATATGTTTCCTTTTGGCGAAACGGAGCCCAGAACACCTAAGGCTTCTTTTTTTTTGGTGGCGTTCCCTTTTGAGGACTCCTATTTGGTAATCCTTTTTGAGGCCCCCGAGTGATACCGAAGGCTCCTTCCATGGCTGCCGGATAAATTGCCCCGTACGAGCGAATCTACTCCCTGGTTAACCGACGAAGATGGTCCATAGCTATCGCCTTGAGCTTGGCGAGCATGTAGAAGCCCCTCGCCTACAATAGAGAGCGAAGGTAGAAGTTCCTGCGTAACCTCCTTCATCGACACGTTTACCTGCAGGTCGTTAGCTCTGCACAAACCTTGGTCGAGCCCGACCGCCCTGCTGTTCATCGGACCCTCCTTCTACGCTTGCTGCAGCCTGGAGAACTATCGCAGGGTCGGTTGTTATTTATTCTGATTTACGCCGCTCGAACTTCGGGATAAGTTTTACTGTGTTTTTGTGATTGTGCTACGGTATACCCAGTAAATATTAGAATGCTCGTTTTATGTATTTTAAGCGTGTTTTTCACCCCTTTAAAGTAGTTGGTATAATTTAGTTCATTACAGTTATCTTGTAGCGAATCTACTGCGGTAGTTTATTTTTATTAGTTTTTAGGTTAAAAGTTATTAGGGTGGTTGCGTCTGACGCTCCGTCCAGTTACATTAGGATCCGCCTGCCGAAAAAGTCCAAGTGAGCTGAAATTTTGGATACATCTTGATTTTGACATTACATCCCCATCTATATCGCGCTTGCGTTTTGAGTTATTCAAGGTCAAAGGTCACACAAATAAGTTTTTCGCTAATATCTCGCCTGAACCCAAAAAACATGTTTTTGCTCATTGGTCTGTGTGTCCGTCCGTCTGTCCGTCTGTCTGTCTGTGAATAGAATATCTCAAAAACGGAAAGAGGTATGGCGTTGAGACTTCATATATAAGTTTTGTGTACCATCTAAATGCGACAGCAAGCTTTTGAAGAAAATCGCATAACCGGAAGTATGATGTTTACTCTTGTGTTTCAAAAACGGCTCTAACGATTTTTTTCAAACTTTAAATTTTTATTATATTTTTAATGTGTATTGATGTGAGATGGGTGATTTTACAGTTGAATACCTCTAAAATTCAACATTATAATTGTAATACAACTTATAGTAGTAATTCAAGTTTTGTTGGTTTTTTGCTAACTCGTTTATAATTTCATCTACGTTCACCTGCAGTTCTCTTTGAATGGAGAGCCAATCCATTCAGCCTATATTGCGATGTTGTATTTCGGAGGTAATTCTTAATTCTATTTAAGGTGGAGAATGATCTTTCAGCTGTTGCAGTTGACACAGGAATCGTTGCAAGGATTTCCAGCAACTTGAATATGTTTGGAAACATGTCCTTATTGCATGTAGCTAGCGCATCCATTGCTGTCATGTGGAAGATTTTGTACATTTTGGCATTTTCGGAATAATTTGAACTCAGCAATCACGTCCGAAGGAGGTTCGTTGAAATCGGATTTTAAAAATGGTCGAGTCTGAATTCCGAATGTAATAATTAATATTCAATTATACATTACTAAAATGTAATTTTAGATGTTTTGTTTAAGACAAATTTTAGTTATTCCTAAAGCCTCTGGGAGGTGTTCCGACACCCATATCACCCCCTATAGTTAGGCCACTGCAACAGATACATGATAAATTTTGTAAGAGGCAAAAAGGGACGTGGTCGCGTGCGATGAACGGTCGGTCTACTGCCCAGCCAATCCAAGTTCGAATCGCACCTAAGGTAATGCTTTTTATTTCAAAATTTCTGTAATCCGAATTACCAAGTATCTTCCTTTATTACGAGTATTTCAGCATTATTAGGAGCGCATATGGTGTTTTATTGCCATATATAGTACATGCAATCTAACAAAATCTGATTTTTCATAACTTAACGATAAAGCATTGGCATCGCAACAGTTTTACCAATATCTTTATAATTTAAAAACATCTATGAAAGAAGGACCGAATAGAAAAGAAGAAAAGAAAGTAACGAATGCAGGATCGTAAAATATTCCTGGAAGTGACACAGAAGAGGTGAAGTTCGCCTTAAGCAAAACAAAAAATAACAAAGCGTCAGGGGAGGATGGCATTCTGACAGAGATGATAAAAGAGGGAGGCGAAGAATCACTCAACAAATTAACCGAACCTTTCAATAAATGTGTTAAGGAAAAACAAATCTCAACAAAGTAACAAAATGCTTTGATGATCTTGCCATACAAAAAGGGCGATAAAACTAATTTAGAAAAATACCGTCTAATCTCGCTGCTACCTATGGTGTATAAACTACAGTACCACCAAGCACACAAAAGCCCCTGAAAATATGTGAACTAAATCTAAAAATCCAGTAACGGGAAATAGAGAACCAATAGAAAGCAAGCTTTGTGGAGAGGTACATTCAAACAAAAAACATAGACGTCACTTCGCGATTGCTGCTATTGCGTCAGATAGAAGTGTTTAATTTCCAGTTTATTGTAGTGCTGTTGTTCATTAGTTTTGTTGTTATTTATTAATTTTTGTTAGTATTGCTTTTCTTCGTTAATTCTATTATTGTTTACCTATTTGTCGTTTAATTTTGGGCGGCTTGGTTATATAACATCAAATCGTAAGTATTAAATGCTTTCTAAAATTCCACCTTAAATTGCAGTTATATATTTATGTAATACTAAATTCCTTTTTACATAGGATTACAATGAGCTATAAAGCAAGACAGCTTGTGCATTCAGAAATAAGAAGTATTATTGCAAATGACATAAACTTTTTTTATGAACAGAAGACTTCTGGAACGATAATATTTCTCGTAGAGCAATGTACAGAAATAACAGCCGCAGCAACTGGAAAATCAACCTCTCTGATAAACAGAGTTTCTAAGGAGTATGTTACAATGACCAAGATCTCGAACAGGCAAACGTGATAGAGGAAGACCGAGAGCACGTTGGAAGGACGATGTCGCAATAGAAGCAGGACTACAATGGACAATAACAGCACAAGACCGGAAAAAGTGGAAGAATCTTGAGGAGGCAGATGTCCAAAATTGGAGTGGACAACATAATGCTGTTCTATGATGATGATGATGATGATGATGATGATGATGATGATGATAATGTTATAGCAGGTAATACTTAAAAATTACAATACTATTTCTCAGCATTGTCATTAAAAAACATATTGCAGATAACACTGGTGTCCTTACTTCTTCCAGGCAAAACTCAAGGAAGGCTCTAAGAAAACCGTTCTCGGCGATTTTGATTTGGGAGTCTTGCAAAGAACAGTTTATGAAATGTTTACTGTGGAGCATAAAGTAACGAGTCTAAATGTATTAGTAAACAGAATGAATGAGAAAGTTAACTATACTGGTGGTCGAGAAACTGAGAAAGCATCTAAACGAAATAGGCTTTTATAATAAGAAATGTGACAAAGGAAAATTGCTCATGGAAAGGAGTGACACTGTAGCTTGGCGTTTTAGGTATTTAAGGAAAATAAAAGAAACCGAAGAATTCGGTGCGAAAAAAACTTGTTCCGTTCCTAGAAACATATATTCATCCTAATTACAGTGTAGGAAAATGATGAACCAAGTGTTTATAAAAGTTACATTTAAATTACTCTTTAGTTGGGACATTGGTAATCGGTCCATTGTTAACGAGAATCGATTACAAGCAAGTCCATTATAAGAAGAATATCTGTACATACTATACAGGGTGTCTCTGAAATGTGTGTACATCACTTAACCACAGATTCCTGGGCTCAAAATAAGACGATTTAACCCAACTTACCTATATCCAAAAGTGCTTCGTTTAGCCAGTATTATGATTCAAAGTTCAAAACAATTTTTTTTATTTTGCTTATAACAAAAGAACGATGTTGTCGATTTCGATGATATTTGGTATTGCACTCCTTACAGATGTAGGTGATCTTTTAAGGTGATATTAGTTATTATCAGTGAACCATTAGTGTACGAAACACAGGTAACCCGGCATAAACCAGTCAAAAAATTTTTAATGTTAAGGCCAATAACTTTCCAAAAAATAGTTTCAGAAAGAGACATTCAATAGTAATCTTTTTTGTTACTTGTTAATTGATGATATCTTTTAAGGTTTAGACACAAAAAAATAAAATCTGAGGGACCGCGCACTGCATTTCTTAAAACAGATATTATCTAGCAGTCTGGTATTCTAAGAAATAAATGACGATAAGGCATTTTGTTATGATATTTATTAGTGACAAGTATGTACTTTATTAGATCTACAGTAAATGCTCAATGTGACCACCATCTTCCTAGATGCAAAGGTTGATTCGACGCAAAAAATTGAACTGTACTCGTTGTAACATTTCTGCATCATTCTTAATGGACTGTGAAGTGTTCTGTATTCTGGCCCAAAGTTCGTCCTGTGTGTTTATAGGACGAGAATACACTTTGCTCTTTAGAGCTCCCCACACAAAAGAATCGCAAATATTCAAATCTGGAGAACGAGGTGCCCATTTTGCAGGAGCATCAGCTCCTCTGCCTATCCATTTGTTAGGACACTGTACATGAAGATGATTCCGAACGTTCAATGTAAAATGAGGTGGTGCTCCATCGTGTAGAAACCACATGTCGCGTCTAAGATTTAACGGCAAGTGTTCCAATAAATCGGGTAAGGCATTTACAAGGAAGTGTAAATAATTTTCTCCATTTAAACGATTTGGTAAAATGACAGGGCCTAAGATGAAACTGCCGATTATTCCTATCCATACATTTATTCTAAACTCATGTTGAAAGTGGCGTTGCTTGATGACATGTGGATTTTCATCTGCATACACATGTTCGTTGTGCAAATTTGTCATACCCCTCCTTGTGAAACACGCCTCATCAGTAAAGAGAATTTTGCTATTAAAATTGACATCTTCAGCTTTTCTTTCTTGAATGAACCTACAAAACTCACGACGTGCGATGGTATCAGCTGGCAAAAGCTTCTGGAAGTTTTGTACATGGTAAGGATATAGCAATTGTTCTTGAAGAACTCTATGAGCAACATCCTTCGAAACGCCTGTTTGCCATGCTAAGCATCGACTACTTACTTCTGGATTTTCTTCTACTATTTCCAGAATTTCTTCTTCTACCCTGGGTGTGCAAATTGTACGAGCACGTCCACGATCAGCTGTGATCGGTGCAAATTTTCCCGTTTCGCGAAGGCGTCTTTCAATGTTTGCAAAAGTTTGATGATTGGGCACGCGACGATTTGGAAACCTTTCGTTGTACACTCTAGCACTTCTGCGACAATTTCCTTCGCAATATCCTAAAACCATCACCATATCCGTTTGCTCAGCGTAAGTGTATTTTACAGCCATTACTACGTAAATAACAAAGAATATTAACTGCTAAAAATCACTAGCTAACACCAACAGCAATTTGAGACGCTTCACAATTGATAAACAATAGCTACTGTCATTAAAAGTACACATACTTGTCACTAATAAATATCATAACAAAATGCCTTATCGTCATTTATTTCTTAGAATACCAGACTGCTAGATAATATCTGTTTTAAGAAATGCAGTGCGCGGTCCCTCAGATTTTATTTTTTTGTGTCTAAACCTTAAAAGATATCATCAATTAACAAGTAACAAAAAAGATTACTATTGAATGTCTCTTTCTGAAACTATTTTTTGGAAAGTTATTGGCCTTAACATTAAAAAGTTTTTGACTGGTTTATGCCGGGTTACCTGTGTTTCGTACACTAATGGTTCACTGATAATAACTAATATCACCTTAAAAGATCACCTACATCTGTAAGGAGTGCAATACCAAATATCATCGAAATCGACAACATCGTTCTTTTGTTATAAGCAAAATAAAAAAAATTGTTTTGAACTTTGAATCATAATACTGGCTAAACGAAGCACTTTTGGATATAGGTAAGTTGGGTTAAATCGTCTTATTTTGAGCCCAGAAATCTGTGGTTAAGTGATGTACACACATTTCAGAGACACCCTGTATTTGGATCAGCATTATTTCTCTCTTCAGCTTTTCTTTGCCCTGGCGATCTTAATGTCTATTTCCTTTGCTTAAAAACTTTGTATATTTTGCATTAGCCTTTAGAATAATGATAATTACGCAATCTAATATATTTATTTTATAGTATAATCTCTCAGTAATTTATTATCATAAAATATGTATTGCATTCTTGATTGTTTTATTTACTATTACTTTTGTTACAATAATAGTATTTTACATTACAAGCCAGGTAAAACAGTTTTTACTGGCGATAGGATTGGATGACTGGCGAGCCGTTAGGCGAGCCTGTCATATCCTTGAGCCAGTATAAATGGTTACCTGGCGTGTATTGTTGAATATTTTATTTGTTCCTCACTTGTAAATAACTAGAAATTTACCGTTTATTCAAAATATCAAACTGACAAGCAACTAAATTCATCAATATCACACATAGTAAGGAAGACAACTCTGGCTTTGCACGCTATCATTTATCTATAAGCACGCTTGTAAAATATAACTGGCTAGCCAGTAAAAAATTTACTGGCTAGCCAGTTATGAAACATTTTCAAGGTGAATACATTTATTTGTTCCTCACTTGTAAACATCAATTTATCAAGTCACTGTATTCACCTTGAAAATGTTTCTTAACTGGCTAGCCAGTAAAAAATTTACTGGCTAGCCAGTTATATTTTACAAGCGTGCTCATAGATAAATGATAGCGTGCAAAGCCAGAGTTGTCTTCCTTAGTATGTGTCATATTGATGAATTTAGTTGCTTGTCAGTTTAACATTTTGAATAAATGGTAAATTTCTAGTTATTTACAAGTGAGAAACAAATAAAATATTCAACAAAACACACCAGGTAACGATTTTTACTGGCTCAAGGATATGACAGGCTCGCCAGTCATCCCAATCCTATCGCCAGTAAAAACTGTTTTACCTGGCTTGTAATGTTAAATACTATAATAGGTAGTGGTTCAGTAACTTAAACACTGTCATATGTAAAAGAACTCCGATGCTTTTTAAAATAAAAATTTTAAATTTCCCGCGTTTACGAATGTTTACAATTTTTCTGCGGAGTGAAATTGTCAAACGGAGCTAGCGCCAGCCTCCCCTACCCGGGGCTTTTGTGAGCTTGGTGGCACTGTACTCACTAACTAGCACGTTGAAAACTACAGCATCTGGCTACATATAAAGAACTCATATGCATTTCTAAAAATCAGCAATTGTCTTTACTCGGAATTTCCCTCGTAAGTGGAAGTTTGAAAACTAAACATTTTGAAAACATATTTTTTTCAGATGGGAACCCTGTACATGTTCGGTTCAATGTATGCCTAGTTTTAGTCAACAGTAATATCCCAAGTGCATTAAAATAGCCGATTAAATTTTGACGTTTTCTGTAAGAATGTTTTGCTAAGAAATATGTTAAGTAAATTTGCCGGTCAACAAGAATCCCGAGTGCGCAGCACGAGGGATTTTGAAGCGGAAAATTTACGAGATATATTTCTTCAGAGCAAAACATTCTGACAGAAAATCGTCAAAATTTATTCAGGCTGGTTTACATGCACGCGGGATGTTCGGCGTGATTATTTCCTGAATAAATAGATAAAATTCAATTGGTGAAGCACCTTTAATAATCATGTTAGAATTATGCAAAAGCGATTAAATTTTGACATAAATTTAACCGCGGTAAAATTTTGCCGTTTGAATTTTTGTCATTATTAAACCGACAGAAACCATAGTGATTACGTATTATTATGGATATGAAGGAAATAATCAAGGATAAAAACCTAATCTATGTGTAAAATATTACTTTTATTTAATTAATAGTTAAAGCAAAATATAGCAACATTTTATTTTTTAACGCTGTCACCCTGTATATATTTGACCGAAAGTATATTCGATTTCCAACCAGGTAGACATCTAATCCGCGTGTAACATATCGTCATCCACGGGCACATAATTTTTGAACTATTCCCAGTGGCATATTAACAATAGTTTCCGGCAGAAGCTTCTTAAAATTTTGCCTCCAATTTTACTTGGCGTTCAAAAAATCCAGAAATTATTTGCAGTTATCATTTTACATTGTAATTTCTAGTAGGTACATACCCGGGAATTAATAGTTTATGGCAAAGGTAAGATTATATTTCATTCCATTGTGGTGCTCCCTGGAATTTTGCACCAAAAGCCCGGACTTGCCACGCTCCTGTCATAATACGTCACTGGTTATACCGCCAACATGCAGACGAACAGACAGACAGACAGACGGAATTGAGACAACATGTTTTCATCATCTAGGGGCCCTGAAACCTAGAGATCCAAAGAAATCTCGAAAGGTGATTTTTTCACGATTTACTTCAATTCCCTTAGGCGAGGGAAGTTAACATGACAAAATTCTTATAACCAAAACATGAGAAATAAAAAAGTTATGTAGGCAGCATTTTTAAAATATCAGGCTCGATTGTTAGATTTAAATGAACGTATAAACGTCAGTTATCGCTAAATGACATTCCAAAGAATGTCTACTACGTCATAAGCAAAAAATGTATGCTGCACTATGATAATGCTGTAGAAATACCGGCGTACTCTTGTGTAATATGAAGCTCGTGATTATTTTTTGCGTTGGATGAAGAGATAAGTAACACAGTTCGCTACTGGTTTAAATATATTCCGAAAGACTCGATGGAAGTTTTTAAGCAGCACACAGTGGAATTCATTATATTTAGAAATAGGTAATTATGTAATTTGGAAATATTTACAATTAATATGATAAAAGCATTCACCTTCTTATTTACTTTTAATAAATTTATGACAACCTTTCTATCCATTTATCTTTCTTGAACCAACGCCTTCTTATTCTAGAGATGCCCATATTGTGAACAAATTACGGTTAATTACTGTCTAACAGTAAAAGATACATTTTTTTATTATTTAAAGAAGTATCATACAATGTTACAAAATTTTAAAGACCTATGAAATGTAAAAAAAATCAACTAATTGGCCATCGATGTTATGTAATGTAGAGCAGTCTGAGTAAAGTGGTATTTTGCACCATAGCAACCATTACAGTATAGCAACGGAGATTCGTTTCACATTTGGCAATACTGGAGTATATTGTTGATGGCACTGCCAGTCTATGTCATATTCGAATTTAGCAGGTTAGGTTTTGGTTAGTCTGTGTTAAGACTGGTGTAAAACCTAACCTGTTAACCTTAAATTTGACACTGACTTACAGTGCCACCAACAATACACTTCAGTACTGCCAAACGCATAACATAAAATGGAGCTGTTTATCATGTCTTAGTACATAAAAACAAGTTCTGTTAAGCTTGGTTATGTTTTAACATTTAGTGTCACTTTCCTATCAACATTTTAATATTTCACATTTCTATATGAAATGTGATAAAATAGTACAAGAAACGCGTTAGAAAAGTGATTTTACTGAACTCGTATGACTGTTTAAGTACTCGCTAACGCTCGCAATCAACCCAGCCATAGTTCTTCAGTAAAACGTCACTTTTCTAAACTTGTTGAGTAATATACTATTATTAGTGGGTGTTATTCCATAGGAGCTGCGGAGTTACCTACAGAACGGGCAATCATTTACGTTCATTAAACTATTATTAGGTTTATATTTTGCAATGCTTAAACAAAACTCTTTAGCGCCAAATAAAAATTAATAATTAGTTTAAGGTTATATTCCTGAACAGTCTCAACAATATGCACCTCGTTTACGTATGTATTTTCTAACCATAAAGGTTTGGCAAGCAATGGAAGAAAGAAAATATCAAGTGGCAAATAGGTTTAAGCAACTACAGAGAAGATTGAGTTGAATGGGGAAAAAAAAGAAAACAAACAGAATTTAAGGAGAAAAAATTAAGAGAACCAGTAGTACGACTTCTTCAAGGAGGTAAACATGACAGTAGGTGCCAACGAAGTATCCACAGTAGGAAAACAAGATGGAAGAAAGGCAGTGGTGTCAAGATTAGAGCCACATGAGGCAATGAAACATATAAATTGAGTAGTAGAGCAGTAGAGAAAAGAGGTGCAAGAGACCATAAGGCAGAAAGCGATACAAAAGAGTGACAAAAGTCAAGAAGACAAAAGTAAGTTACCGAAGAATCTATAACCAAGATTATGAGTGGTATGAGTAAAACTGGGAGCTGCAGCCAAAAGACTAAAATGAGAAATAATAAGACAACCACGAACGTGGAATGTGCAATGGCTCTATGCAGAGGAGCAGCTGGACAGAATCAATATAATCCTCGATATTAAGAAAGGGTAGATGAGACTGCACTCGGAAACTACAGAGAGATAGTTCTTTTTGATACCACGTATAAGATATACAACATGTTGGTAATAGTAATAAAGAAAGAGAAGAAGTAGGTCAGTAATAAGCAAATTGTTTACCTTCAAAGGTTACGATTGCAATCTGGTTATACACGTACACGCGCCATTTTATAGATTTCGAGCAGGTATATGATTTACCAGCGTGGCTCTGATGGTTAGAGTATCGGACTGCGGCGCGGAAGTCTGGAGTTCAAATCCCAGATCGATGCCTGGCGGGCGGCCTACCCAGTCGCTTTAAATAATTGGGAACCTGCGTTCGAAAGAACAAGGGGTAATAATGCGGTTGTCTAATGCTTGGTGCTCACCACATCACCACGTGTCATGAATTTGACACGCGACAGCCGGGTGTGAGAGTGAGGATACGGAAGCTCTAACCTTCCGCCTTGCAGGCCAAGCTCCTTCATGGGGTGTTAATGCCTCACAAAAAAAAATAAATATATGATTTACTGAACAGAGCATAGCTACGGGTATATAAAACAGTGGAAGATTTAGCTATACCAAAGAAGTTAATTAACTTAATGAACATTACTTTAACAGATACGCAAAATAGATTAAGACTTGGTGAAGGTATGTCCAAATATTTTATAGTTAGACATGCGGATCGGCTGCTAACGGGCTAGTGCTTGAGCAAATTATCAGAGCACAGCAAGAGTCATCGGTGACTCGCCTATGCGGATATCGCAGTATTAGCAAGAAGAATAACAACTGTAAGAACAAAATTAGAAAGCACAGTCAGAAGAATGGTACTAACAATAAGGGACCAGAAAAGAACCTGTATGGGAATGCATAAAGGTAGAAGAAAAATGAGACGATCAAAGAAGAAAAATAAGTTTAAATGACAATTGCAAAATAGGCAATCGTCTTTTTCGATGCTGTTTTTACAGAAAACATCGATGTTAGTAACGAAATTTGTGCAAGGGTGATAAATATGCGAGTATGCTCAACGGGGTGCTACGCTTGAAAACATTACATGTGTAGCAAAGGTTAGGGGTACCAACGGAAGGAAAAAGACAATAGAAAGACGGGAATGAAGATTCAACCAGGAGGTCAGACAGTTCTATGAAGAACTCAGTATGAAAGGTACTATCAAGATAAAAAACAATAGGGGTAGAATCTATAGACAGCCGGCCATAAGAAACAGAACTAGAAGGACACACAGACAAGGAAAAGGAATCAGAGAATGGCAAGAACAGCCTGGGAAGGTTATGGTATAGCGATGGGCCAACTTGGTCTGTGAAAGCCATTTAGTTGTGTAAAGGTTCACTGTTTACATTAAGCTACATTTACTTTTTTACCATGTTATATTGAAGCTGCAATTTTTGCAAAACCAGTTCATTATTAGTTTCGGGTAGTGGGTGTAGACATTTGTAATTCTCTATCTGCTTCCTTTATTTTTAAATTCTGAATATAACGCCTATTCTATCAAGTAATTCTCTGTGTTGTGCCACTCCTGAACCTTGTTCTGCAATACCAAAATTTTGGTTTGTTACGTTTAGGTTGCCCCTCTATAATTTTGGCAGTTCTATGCGGGCCGTCTATGTTTCCGATGTCTGAAGTACAGGTTTTGAATATCGCACTCTCTTTCCCCGAATACTTGCTTTTTGAATTGGGCTAGAAAGCGACACGAATTTTGGCTTTTGGTTCTCAGCGCGAGTGTTTCGTTTCTGACGCCCTGATGGTGACTTTGGTTTAGCGTCTTTAAAAATAGTCCAGTGGTTTTTGCGGTTATGCAAGTTATGGTTTTTGGCCCTCGCCGAATGGGCGGACGATGCAGCTCTGGCAGTTGTATTGAGAGCTATTTTCTCACCCCGAATTTGCGGATTTGAAAGCGCTTCACCAATCGTTATCTACACGTGGCCCAAATTCATCTGGGGTAAGTCATTCGTAGTTGTTCGCGCCGTGTTTTAGCGAAAGTATCCATGATTCTATCTTAGGTTCTCCTTTTTCTTTAGCAACCAGCCCGGAGCCTCTGAAAATTGTAGGTTGAGAGCTTCTCGAAAATTGTAATCATCGCTACTGAGCACGTCGTCCTTGACCGGTTTGAATGTAACATCTGTAATTCCGATGGATGGATGTTTGGGCGGCATACCGTTCTCGCTTATCTGGGCCATCACATAACGTCCCCGAGCGGAAGGGGCTCACCCAGAGGAAACTAAGAACATGTTTTATTGTCCTTTTTTAAGTGAAGTTATACGATGCTGCAAAAAGTAAATCGGTGCTGAAGGCTTCACCTAATTGCTACCGACGTCATTCAGAATTTTGGACCCCGGCCGCTATGTACAGTTCGCTTCACGAGCTTCGTACCTGAACGATAATTTTCCAACTACGGAGCCAATGTTGATCGCCACCGTATTTGTTTTTAAACTTTTGTAGTTTATATTTGTACCTCTGTTTAACTTGTTTTGTAAGCTATTGTTCTCGCCAGCCGAGTTTGCTGAAGTGCACCTTGAATTGGTCAATAATTACCTGAAATTTGTACTAAAAGCTACTGAACTAGTGACAATTATACTGTGATATCAGCATTGGGGTTTCGTTATTTGTTACTGCTACCTGTGTTGATTTGAGTTTTTCTTTTAGACTGTTTGTACTACTTTGAGTTTACGAAAAGATTCGTTAGCGCTCGATTTGGCTTTACAATTACCCTTATGATCTTAAAGGACTGTACGTCGTCTTCCTGATTTAGCCGCGGTGGGCAATTGTATCCAAGTAGTCATATGTTTGTTTTGTTTTGAGAGAAGTAGCCGAAGAATCATATGAAAGCTAACAGGTTGTAAATAGCTATTAAAAATGTTGCTCTACATCCTGTAACTTTAATACTATCATCGGTACTAGAGGACGAACATCAACAGAAAATAGTTCAAACGTGAGATCCTAAGTTTATAGTACAAGTTAGTACTGTATTTACCGATTCAGTAGAGGGTGACACTGCCATTAGCCACAATTTACTTTTTTAAGGTTGGTGTTTTAATTACCAATTGTTTGTATGATTGCTTTAGTTTTGTCAAATTACAAATCAGTTAGACGTGGCTTTATTTCCAAATTGTGATTATATCATTCTCAACAGAAATATCCCAAGTGCTGTAAAATATCCGATTAAATTTTGACATTTTCTGTCTAGCTATTAAATTAGTCTAGTAAATTTGCCGCTCAAAAGAGGGAATATTGACGAAATATATTTAAGGTCACTAGAACAACACACTAAAGTGTAAGGTACCGCCATTAGTGATTCTTTATATCTATTTTTGTCGCACAATTTTCTCCAACTGGGGATACAAACACAATATAACAATAATTTGACTTTACAACAGTGGCATTATACCAAAAAGAAAATCCCCAAAAACTAGTAGTCTTCCATATTGCACTTGGAAAATTTGTATTTGTTATCTTTATCTCACATTCTCACTCGAGGAATAGAATGGCGGTACCTTACATTCCGTGTATTAATCGGGTTCCGGGAAATTCACCGAAAACAGTTCACCGAAAACAATTTACCGAAAACAGTTCACCGAAAAACAATTTACCGAAAGAACAATTCACCGAAAGAACAGTTCACCTAAAATCCCTTATATTATATAAATATACCTAAAATTTTAGATATGTTATATATTATTTTGGTACTTTTGTAAAGAATACCCTTCTAACATATATTGGTGTAAACTTCCCTTCCCTTGCTGCTGCCTGGCTGACTCCATTTGATACAACATTGGATATTATGTAATGTGGTGCATCTCGAGTTCTGGCGTCATCGCGTATGGTGGTCATCACTTGCATTTTTTCTACATGCGCAGCATCAGCGAGATGATTATGTGTTCCACTTCTTTTAATAACACTGTCATCCAGTGTTATCATGCGTGCAGCACACTTAACTTTGTGGTAACTTTCACACTTCCAATATATCTTTGAATCAACTTTTCTATCCGTATAGAAGAAGTGACCTTCGTCAAACAACAAACGTTTGCCTTTTTGTGTGTCGAAAACATATCAAGAATTGTTGGAGACTACAATAACGACAACATAACTTAGAAAAATTGATTTTAGGTGAATTGTTCTTTCGGTGAATTGTTCCTTCGGTAAATTGTTTTTCGGTGAACTGTTTTCGGTAAAATGTTTTCGGTAAACTGTTTTCGGTGAATTGCCCTAGATCTGATATATATGTTAACTTAGAACCAGCGACTAACTACAGTTTGGCAAAACTGTATTGTGAAATAATAGTAACGTAATGGATAGAGGCTTTAATGCATAGAGGTAAATGGCTATAATAATGACGAAGAATATTAAATTGTTTTCTAGCCTCAGGCTGTATTATAAGCTGCATAGGAAAATCGGAATACTTCTAAGAAGAAGAATATTTGTAGTCAATTTTGCAAATCTGGGTCCGTTAATGAACTTTGATTTTGATAGAAATTTTTACCAATTAATGAGGTCCCTTCGTTTTCCCTTTTCCATATAAACAAAATGAAAGTAGTAAATACCTGCATAAGCCTATAATCTGAAAGTACTTGTGGCAACTAAAGTAATTATGTTTCAAATAAATTAATCCGTTACAACAATACAACAAGCATTGATATTCGGTACACTGCGGTAACTTCTATAAGCGCATTAAAATAGGTCAGTAATAATTTAACTACATAACAAAAACCATCGCGGACCTATATATGCCTCTATGTTTTGAGCACTAAATTGCAGTGTGGCAATTTGTGCTCCACCGTTCGGGTTCCAAACTGTTACGTGGCGGTTCGACCCCACTGTTCGGTGCCCAAATTTTAACGAGTCGGCTCTGGTGACCGATTATTTTTTAAATTAATTTGCCCTTTCTTATTACCAGGTAGCTTAATAGCAGTGAGACCT
>OW679195.1:89975842-90027514 GCA_940337035.1 Agriotes lineatus | reverse complement strand
GTCTGATAATGAGACCGTCCTTCCACTTTGTAGGTATTCTTCTGGTGTTCGAAATAGTCTGTTTAAGTGGATGCAGTAAATGTGCTGTGCTAGAAGGGTAGAAACTGAATAGCTCAGATGGTATGCTATCTGGTCCAGCTGCTTTTCGAATATTTAACTGATTAATTTCCTTCTTAGTTTCTCAGACACTGGGTTCATTTGTAGAAATCCTTAGATGTTGGTGTGCAGCGTAGGTGGTCGGGTTGTTTGGCTATTGGTTGTGGTAGTACGCTGAAAGTTCTTGTCTTTGAGAAATCTAAATCCAACGTCATGTATAACAATATTTAAACTGCCTATTTTATAATATGTTGCTCCTGAAGCTCATAATTTAAATAATTGAGAGTACTATGTTTTTCTTTCTGAAATAAATATAAAAATAGAGTTTATAAAATCAAATAAACATCATAAGCGACACCTTTTCTATGCATCTTATACATATATAACTATATAAGTAGTTTTTCTGATGACCAGTTTAGAAGAATCCGGTAGGTCTGCAGTTTTCGATTTATTGCGGGATCACTTTTGTAAGTACCAGGACTAGATAAAAATAGTTGGTTACTTCTACGAGTCTTCGCCCTTTTAACAGTAGACATACTAATTCCTAAAGTCTCAGCCGCTCGTCGCAATAGACAAACAATTGTACAAAAGATCATAAACAATAAATTAACTTGTCATACCTCCTGCACACAAGATAAAGGAAGTAAAATGCCACCGGTTTTTCCTTCTCGAAATAGTTAATTCAGTAACAATTGCCGAAACTGTACGCAATTGCACTTTTATTTAACCCTGGAAAGAACTGCTGCTTATTGTTAGTGAACTACTACCAAACTGTCAAAAAGCGTTTATATGACAAATAACCTCAAAAAATGTGGAGAAAGATCAGATGTTCATCACATGTTTATGGGCACATACAATGTTGCCTATAATTCCGGTTTTTATTACAAAAATCGATGAAAGATTATAAATAATCCTGAAAAATAACCTAATTTATGTATAATTTCCGTATTAATAGCACCCAATTTTTTCAAATAGTTTTGCTAATATATGTAATAATTTTTACTGTTTACTGATAATATCTTTATTTTATCTAGGGATTTATAATTAAGGTCGGCAACACTCTATTTTACAGACGTATACCGCGCTAGTCAAATCCATTTCCAAACACCCAGAGACGTGCTAATGTAATGCTATCCTTGTCGGACTCGTAAATAACGCATAGAGAAAACGATTTTTGTTTTAACTTCGTGTAACGATGACGCAAGGCTCATCTTTCGCTGGATACAATATAGTAGTAGTAGCAGTATTATTTTTGGGGAGATTCATGTCTAGCAACTAGGCCTTTATAGGCCGTTTTTGCCAACCCCATGAGCAAGGTCTAGGCATGCAGAGTGCCAGGCACCTTTGTCCTACTTAGAATTTTGCCGAGACTAAGGAGTTGCAACCTTAGCAAGGGATATTTTACATGCTACACATCGTAGTAACATGGGACTCACGGCTTTACATAACTTCCGAATGATGGCATTTTGTAGAGGTTTTCACCCACATTTTTGTTATTTTTAAAAACCTCACCGGGGTCGGGGATCGAACTCTCAACCCTTAGATCAGTACCCAGAATGCTTGCCACTGAGCTATGGAGCCCGACGGATACATATAAGCCGTTCACGATCTTTTTGGGGTCAGGTGAGGCTATGACCATCTAATAATTTTGTTGGCAGAACCTCTGTTGCAACTAAAATCCCTCATGGAAATTGACACTTTTTGTGTTAGGTTAGGTTGTTTGCAGTTTAAGGTTATATTTTCTGAATAGGTACATTGTTGCCGGATATTCTCTAGTCTGCACATCGACTCGCGTTCTTTTAAATTTGGTCTGTCCTTTTTAAATTGGAAGTAGCATCGTTTAATGGAAATTTTTTGTTGTAACAAAATTATTTTGGGCATTTTGACTTTTTCTTTGACGGAAATTAAATTATGTTTACCAATTTGATAAATCATTTATTTCTTTACGAATATTAAAATAATAAATCTGGCAATGTGGTGGCAAGAAAATGTCTAACAGACACTGACAGAAGATAAAAGTTGCATCCGCTACATCATCGAATCAGTTAGTCCAACATGAAAAGAAAAAATCATAGCCAACTCTGTCCCAAAGAGGTCGTGAACGGCTTATAGTAACATGATTTTATTAAAATTCAGATCAGATAGACATGGCCTTGTTGCTGTCTTATAAATGTCAAAATCAATGTGTAATGTTTTTAATATGAATCTTTGCCAAATTTTTTTAGTAGGTAAATTTATTCTCAGATCACATTCAGCAGATTTCATTTAGGTAGACATCGCACAATTTTCCAATTTCAAGCTTTGTAAATTTGGCAAAAACTATACCGTTATATTATACTAACGGGTGTCCCGCGGGCGAGTTTCATTTTTAAACTTGAAATAAATTTTTTATTTCTTCAAGTATTTTATTGAAAAAAATTACAAAATAGACCTCAATCTTTGAGAAATTATTTGTGAAACAGCACATCCACCAAATAACGCCCCTCACGTTGTACCGCCGCTTCTTCCAAACAAACTTGAAAATTGCGCATCACACGCATAAGCATAGCACGTGTAATTCTACGAATTTTGCGGGTGATGTTCTGCTTTAACACATCCACAGTGGCTGGTACATTCTCGTAGACTTTTGATTTGAGATATCCCCACAACAAAAAGTCCAAAGGAGTTAAATCAGAGCTTCGCGGAGGCCAATTTAGAGTCCCTCGCTTAAAAATTATGCGATTCGGGGAAAGAAAAAGTCAGAACGATACCTGGAAATGATCAGTAACTTTCTGTGGCCTTCTTTTCGTCGTCGGATAATGTTTAACAGAGGTCAAGATAGCTGATTTATGCAAGATAGGGCTACTCCTCATACCGCGAATGTCGTAATGGCTTCGCCAACTTTTCCCGAATAGTATCACTTCTAAGAGAGGAACTCTAAATCCCCCCCCCCCCCCCCCCGGTCTCAAATCAAAAGTCTACGAGAATGCAGCACCCACTGTGGATGTGTTTAAAGCGGAACATCACCCGAGAAATTCGTGGAATTACACGTGCTATGCTTATGCGTGAGATGCGCAATTTTCAAGTTTGTTTGGAAGAAGTGGTACGACGTGAGGGGCGTCATTTGGCGGATGTGCTGTTTCACAAATAATTTCCCAAAGATTGAGGCTTATTTTGCATTTTTTTTCAATAAAATACTTGAAGAAATAAAAAATTTATTTCAAGTTTAAAAATGAAATTTGCCGCGGGACACCCGTTACGTACATCCCATGATCTACATTTTAATAAAATCAAATTAGTAATCAACTGACTGCTGATATTTGTAACTTGCGTTGCAGATTTTGCTCTATCTTGAATTTGAATGAACTATAGTTCCCCTCCCATTCAGGAAGTTGGAGTTTTATACTGTTTAAATGTTTAAAAAAAAATTGAAGTCCGCATTACGCGTTCGTGCTTAACGTATGTCTCAATATCAATATATTTTTTTGTTCTTTTCGACAATGTATTCATCTTTGTAAACCCTACCTAGACATAAATGTTGTCATAGTCTGTTGCTAATATAGTAAAAGTAAGTCTTCCTTTAGGAAGTAAGTATATTGGGTTCAATCCTGTTGTAGCTATTTACTGCAAATTCCACTTGCAATAAATAAGTTATAACTGCCTAGTTGGCGAATGGCACAGCTATACGTCATTTAAAAAATGTAAGGCAAGCGTCAATAAATTTGATTTTTTTTTTAATAATCTACAATCTTAGAAATGTGGTGAAGGTAAACGAAAGCAAATGCATATCGACTAAATTCACTCTGAGAAACAATATGTCGCAATTAGTGTCTTGAAACAATATTGGTATATCTACTAATGATATTGATAAGAAAAAAAATCCAGGAAAAACACATTCAAAATCAAAAGAAAGAACGCAATATTAAAACCAAAAAAATGTGGCGACCTTTTCAAAATTTTCATTACTTTCTATACATTAATGTTTGTGCCAGTATGAAGTGGTATATACTTCTGGAGATGCGTAACATCTTCCAATGTCATATCAATGCAAAAGTTTAAAGTATAACTCTTCCTATCACAGCAAATGCTGAGTAGGAGGTACTTCATCAACAAGCGTATTCTACACAGATATCTTAAGATACCCAGGGTTAAGACCATGGTAAAAGGTCAGCAGATAAATGAACACAGTAGATAATAATTCGAAAGTTAGTGCTTAATTTGTTAAACACTATTAATGTGTTGAGCCATTTAAGAAGGATAAAATTAGTGATTTAATCAATTAGTACTTATCGATCATCTGCGAGTTCTAATTTCCTATGTTATATGAATCGCCAGTTATAAATTTTTCAGTTGCTAATACAAAATGTATTTTTTGTAGACATCTGTGGTCGACATTCTAGTCGGTTTGGTGCAATGATTATGCCTTTGTGAGTATACTTCACTTTAGAGGCTGCAGACAACCGTAACTTTCATACGAGATGTGAAAAATGAAAATTTCATCTGGCGTTGTCTCATCAGCAATGGGGAAGTGAGCGGTGGTCGGAATAAAGAAAGCTCCGTAGCTGCATGCATACAATCCTACATACTTCATTCCTTTTGGTAAAAACTTACTCGCACATGTACGCATGCACTTCTGGTATTTGCCGCTTGTATTTTTTGTCGCCAAGTCCAGATCGATATGTAACTGGAGCGGTTTTTTACGGTTCTACAATCCCTTTGAAGTGCCGCGTTAAAAATTGCGCGAAATTCCAAATATTACTCGCTTGTTAGTTGTCGCGATTGTCTTACCAATGTACGAGTGGAGTTCATGTGCAAGAATTCGCATTTTTATTTCGTTATGCGGCAAAAGGATGAGATGATGAATCGCTCAGCGCGCTTTTTCATTAATCATATTTTTAATTATGCCCAGGTATTTCGCAAAACGCTAAATTGACCTCCGAGATGTTACTGCATCGATGTATTTAATTAAAATGGGGATTTTTAACGGACAGCCTAATTAATCTGCACACACTTTTATTTTCAACTCATGTTATGTGCTCTCTGATATACCGCGAATTCCAAATATGTCAATCTTTTGAATTTTAACTACACTTTTAGCGAGCGTTTTAAAAATTACATCAATATTTTTATTAGACTTGAAAAGAGCTCAGAATAGAAGTCTAGATATCAATATTTTTCTGTATTATTTTTTTTTAATAAAGTGAGAACCATTAATCCAAACGCAGGTATGTACACTAAGTATTTTAATGCTCAAATTTTAAGTAAAGATTGAATGTATACATTGTGATTGTTATATCATATACCATTAGATACATTGGTTATTAAGGAAAATGACAATTAAAAATAATATTTATTGACCGACGAATGTTTGAACATAACCTCATATCTCCTAATCTACCAAATGAATAAAAATAGATGGCAGGGATAAAACTTACTCTAATACTGTGAAAGGAATCGTACAAAATAATTAATGGAATGTTTATTATAAACGAAGCCGTATTCTTGGTTACACTGGTGATTTGTTAATATCGTAATAATAAAGTTAAACAATTAAAACAATTGATAAAATGAAATTCTTAAAGTGAAAATGACTTTTACTATTAATTGATCTTCTGGTACCAATAACGTGGAATCGCATATATGTTACTAGAAAAGTAAAAGCCACAGAAGAGAAACGACAATCTTGAAGTCATAAATGGTACGTATAACTATCGAAAAATGAGTATTAGAGAACAGTGGATGATTATAAAGGAATCATTGAACAGAATGTATGGTTAACACTTGATGAAAACAGATTCGTTAAAACTAACATAAATATGTTTAAAGCAATTTCCTTTAGGCAGAATCAATCACAATGTATGTAAAAATTTTAAAATGTGTATGCATAGTTGAACGCTAATAAATACAACTCCTCTAGCCTGATTAATAGAACTAAAGCCATATTAGTTCTACTAGCTGGAAGCTGGAATACTGTAAAAAGACTTTCCGCATCCTCTTTTAAGTGTATTGGTCAGTGTATATGCGAAATAAATGCATAGAAGTAGAAATTTTACGATTTGACTTAAACGAATAGATTTAAGTGTGTTTTTTATATAAAAAGTAACATGAAAATCTAAGTAGTGAACCTAGAATATTTATTGCAAAATTTCTTCTTAGATATGATGAACTATAACTTCTCAAATGCCGAAAAATCAATTAAAACTTTTCTGTTACGGATCTAAATTTTTCATTTTCCCATTTTAGTTTCCGAAAACAGAATTTTGTACATTTACTACCAAAAAATTCTTCTAGAATTTTTGTCTACAAGGAAGTGAATATATTTCCACGTAATTTGTATTGAAATCCACTATTTCAAGTTATACAGGGTGATTTTAAAATGTTTTGCCAAACTTCGAGGTATTATTCTACACACCAAGGCAAGTAAAAAAGTCCATATAAACATGTGTCTGACAATTGCGCGTTTCCGAGTTACAAGCAATTTTTGAATTTGAGAAATCAAACCTTCTTCAGAGTAGTAGATGTTTGATATGTCTACCTCCCATCTCCACACAGAGGTCTCATCGCCGCCGCAATGACTCTCTTACTCTTTCAAAAACACCTGGCATTCCTCTAACAGTTTGACAGACATCATTAACACTCCCCTTTAACTCCTCTACTGTATTAATGGGGGTGGTGTACACGAGGCTTTTTAAATATCCCCAAAGAAAGAAGTTTAACGGATGAAGGTCTGGGGAGCGTGGTGGCCATAGAATAGGCCCACCTCGACCTATCCATTGCTCGCCAAAAACTTGCGATAGGTGCTGCCTCACAAGTATGAGGAAATATCGTGGAGCCCAATCGTGCATACACCACATCCCTTGGCGTAATTGTAAAGGCACATCCTTTAAAAGGCCTGGGAGTTCATCATTAACTGTTTTTTGTTTGATTTTGACAGCAAGTATTCCAGCCACCTTAATATTTTTTAATAGTTTACGATTTATTTCCCAAATTTAAAAATTGCTTGTAACTCGAAAACGCGCGATTGTCGGGCACATGTTTATTTGGACTTTTTTACTTGCCTTGATGCGTAGAATAATACCTCGAAATTTGGCAAAACATTTTAAAATCACCCTGTATATTTCGATTTATAATCTTTTTCTCGCCCACGTTGTGAATTAAATTTTTAAAATATCTATTTCTCAGTCTCACGTTGTAAGCTAACTTTGTAATATACGACCCTCTCGCGGTGTTATTACAATTAATATTAAATTAAATATACCCTTTTATTAAACTACTCAAAACGAAAAAGGAGCCACTTCTTCATAAGCTGATATTTCACGTAGTTTGTAGTTGAATGAAAATACTATTATACGATGAGGATGTGTATACATCAGCCTTGCCGGTGTAAACAAAATTTCTTCTTTTGTTTCATTATTCTGCTCAGAAAACTTGTCAACATTTTAATGTCAACAATTGATTATCAGAGCATATTAAAGTTGAGTGTGTTTTATCATTCGAAAGTGTAAACTTTACAGTGAAAACATGAATATCGATGTGTTAGGTAGAAGAGTACGTCGTAGAGTATACCTAAATGAAATTGAAATCGCTAGGGCCGTAACGTTAATTGACGAAGGTTATTCCAGAAGACGCGTAGCAGAAATTATGAATGTGAGTCGCGCCGCTATAAATAGAGCATGGAATCGGCATTTAATTTATGGCATTGTCAGAAGAAGACCCTATCCTCAACGTCAAAGGGCCACAATAGCTCCAGAAGACCGCTTATTACGTCTGTGGGCGATTAGGGAACGAACCAATACCGCACGAGCGCTGCAAAATCAGTTAGCAGCAACAACGGGGACCAGAATTTCTGATCAAACAGTTCGTAATAGACTTCATCAGTGTCACTTGCGTGCTAGAAGGCCGGTTAGAGTACCTCGTTTAACAGCAGCACATCGCAGAGCTCGAAGAATGTTTGCCGAAGTACATCGTCATTGGACAGTACCACAATGGAGTAATGTTTTGTTTACAGATGAGTCTAGATTCTGTTTACACCACAACGATGGACGTGTTCGGGTATGGCGAAGAGCCAATGAGAGATATTTGGACTCAGCTGTACAAGAAACTGATCGCTTTGGCGGAGGGTCTATTATGGTATGGGCTGGCATATGTTTAAATGGGCGCACCGACCTTGTCGTCATTGCAAACGGTTCCCTGACCGCATTACGATTTTTAAGGGAAATTATAGAACCACACATAATTCCTTTTGCGGATAATATGGGACCAGACTTTATTCTACAGGAGGATAATGCCAGACCACACGTGGCTAGGATAGTGACAACTTTTTTAAATGATCATAATATTGAAGTTATGGAATGGCCGGCTAACAGCCCAGATCTCAATCCCATAGAACACCTATGGGATACATTGGGACGAAGATTATTGGAACGGCAGCCTATAGAAACCATTCAACAACTTCAAGACATTCTTATTCAAGAATGGGAACAACTGCCCCAGGAGATGATCAGAAACTTGATCAAGAGTATGCCCCGTCGTTGCGCTGAAGTTATCAGAGCCAGAGGAGGGCACACTCACTCTTAAGAATAGTTTTAAGATAATGTCTTATTTAAAAATGTTAAAAAATTAATTAATTACTCGACTTATTGAAATAAAAAAAATTTTCCCTCAATAATCCATTCGCCATGTTTAAATTTTGTTTATACCGGCAAGGCTGATGTGTACACATTGTCATCTTATAATAGTATTTTCGTTCAATTACAAACTACGTGAAATATAGGCTTATGAAGAAGTGGCTCCTTTTTCGTTTTGAGTAGTTTATTAACAAGAAGCAGTATCAGGTATAGCTCCTTAAGGAATTACCTTACTACTTAATGAAATAAATCGAAATTGACGTATCTCATAACTCAATTTGACACTTTGAATTATGTCATGTGATTCTAGTTTTTTAATACCTCGGCTAGTCAGTTTAATAAGCAATGGGAATCTTTGCTCCCAGCTGGATGAGTAAATGTTCAACTAACAACTTCTTATTGTAATTGAAGACTTAATTACTTTAAAATATAATAATTATTTGATTTCGTTAATCAAATACACTCTTTAGGCACTACACAAAATTGAACGTATACTTCAGTTTGTTAGTATCACTTCAAAGTTTGGTCTGACATTACAAACATTAGATAGATATTGTCAAAGTGTTTTAATCAAATGTTTAAACATCCAAACTTGATTTAAATTATGCCCTTAACATATCGTAA
The DNA here is from genome assembly GCA_940337035.1 of Agriotes lineatus. Classification (NCBI taxonomy): domain Eukaryota; kingdom Metazoa; phylum Arthropoda; class Insecta; order Coleoptera; family Elateridae; genus Agriotes; species Agriotes lineatus. The sequence continues at coordinate 90,018,188 of OW679195.1, read as the reverse complement.
TCCAACAATATAAATTTCAAATTATAATGACCGAAATACGTCGAGTACTCGAATCACTATTAAAATTTAGAAAATTAATTATTCTAAACTAATTTCTAAATATATAATTACAATTATTTAAATGATTTGCCCCACCAAACTTGCTATATATTTCTTAATGTTTCGTAAGAAATGGGCACTAACCTTCTGATAGTATTTCTTGTACGTGAGTGTTATCCCAGCTCCTAACTGGATGCTAGTCAGCAAACACCTGCTTGGTTGTTCACGACCAAATAAAAACTCGTTGCAGCCCTTTGACCCCCTTATTATGTGGATAGACAGTTTAATAGCATACCACAAACACTCACTTGCACTTTTTTACTGGTTTTGAAGTAAAATATCACTTTAAATGGCTTCAAAAAATCTTGAATTCTATTTGGAATAATACTTGTGCCCCACAGTAAAACTTGATCGTAAAGAATAACATATTGCTATTACGTATCGAATATTCAGTTATTATTCTTCACAATTAATGGGAATTTAACCCTTAACGTGATTATTTATAGCCGATTATAAATTCAAGTTATTTTTTTTACTTCAATGTAAACAACCACTCTGGTTGCCCATTACGGTCCCACCGGTTAAAACATACAACTGTTACATCACACGATACCCATTAGATATCTGGATATTATTATTAAATTAAATTCATCATTCATACGGTATGTTGCATTACAGACTTCAATAACATTCGCTGGTGCAAAACAAATATTTATATTTATTTTCAAAATTTTCCAAGGCTTAAAACCCAAACAAATATTATTTAGAAGTCGATTTTGTTAGAAAATGATTATGTAGTTATCTTAGTGGAAACGCGGTTGGTTGATGGTATACTTGACCATGAAATTCATGATCAACAAGCGGTATACAGTGATGTACAAGATTGAAACTCTAAAACCTTCCCTGTAAAATTTATTTAATTAAATTAGCCGCATGTTTCGGGCCCAGCTGGGTACATCTTTAGGAAATTACATAACAATACGAGAAAAACCACCTTATAGTTAGTATAGAAAATTACAACGATTTCAATTACACTTACCAACGGGAAAAATCGTTGTTAATTTTTCTAAGAGAACCACAGCAACATTAAGAAAGCCAATTTTATAAAGTTGTATAATGTGTTGCCTAGTACTAACTGGGATTCAATCAATCGATGCCTTAATATTGTCGTATAGCTGAAAGTTTGTACTTTGCTGTCCTTGATACGTGTGTTCCTAAAACTACGTAAAGTTATAAAAAGTCACCTCCATGGTTTACCAAAGGATTAATAATTTTTTTCATAAAGAAAAATAAAGCTCATAAGATCTTTAAGTGTAATCCTTGTCCAGTAAAGGAGACTTTTTTTCATAACTAAAGCGCCAATTCAAAACGATAAATGAAACTGTATATACTTTCATAAGTAATACTGAGAAAACATACAGATTACTTCTGGAATTTTTTAACAGTTAAACACGGCGGTAACAACTGTCCTTGTTGTATGTATGTCTTGTAATGGTGAATATGTAACTACACCTGAGGGGTTTTCTCAGTATATTGACTACGCTTATAGTGACAGTGACGAAGGGAGCAGCAACTTCAGTCAAGAACCTACATTATTTTCTGCTACTATATTAAATATTACCGTAATTATAGGAGAGTAGCACCATAAATTTCTGCAATTTAATAGATCAACATTATTTTTATTCTTGTTTTTTTACAATATTCGCCCTTAAACACTTTATATTTACGCATTCGATAAAACAAATTTTCAAAACATAAATTTCACTCTTTTTGAGTCACTTAAAAAACAAGGTTTTTTTTGAAACTTTTCACAGCATTTTCGGGAGTTCCAAATCGTACACCACGCATTTTATCGTTTAATCGAGGACATGGAAAGTAATTGGAAGGTGCTGAGTAGGGACTGTATGAAGGATGCCTTCGCAAATTTAACCTGGAAGTCCCTAATTCTTTTTGGGTGCGGTATGACTTGAACGATTGCCATGGTGCAGAACGATCTCACTTCTTGGGCGTCGTAAACGAGCTTTTTGAATAATGTCTGGCAGGCAAACTGTTGTGTACTATTCTGCGGTAACGGTAAGTTAATTTTCAAGCACGACAGTTGTGATAGGTCCTAATTTTGAAAAGAAGCAAGCAATCATTTTCTTACCAACACTTCGAGATCTCTTCACTATAACTGGATTAGGATATGTTGTAAACACCCATTGTGCAGACTGCCGCTTAGATTCGGGTTCAAATGCATATATACACCTTTTGTCACCAGTCGCTTTAAAAATTGGGTACCAAAACCACAGTTGTGGAAGTACGGAAAGTAATGCAGTCGTCGAAGGCATGGTGCTAACCACATCACCCAGTATGCCTGTAACGGTGTGCCAGATGACTGGGTTTCGGAAAGAGATATTTCGGCGACCCTGACTCGCCGTGTCTCAGGCCATGTTCCTACATGGAATGAAGTGCCCGAACTTTACTTTTACTTTTTTTATGATTCTGTAAGCTGCTTAAAGCTACCTTCATCATATTTTTAAAATTTTTTTACACCATTTCACGCGATGGCGTTTTTATGTTTCTGTTAAACTGTGTAGTATCCACGGACAACAAACTTTTATTTTACCCAAATGATTATGTAAAATCTTATTTAGTGCAGTCATGCCACTGCCCAAGGTGCTCCTAATAATTCTATATGTGACTCGACTGTCCTCCTGAATCCTTCTTCGCACGGCGTCTATGCTTGTTTCAGTAACTGCTGAAATTGGTCATTCATTTTTGTTGCACAGCACTTATTTCAAAATCAACTTGTATAATAACTGTTGCAAATATCAGAACTAAATTTGAATCGTCAAACCAGGAAATAAAAATTTGTAAAAGACTTTACCCAGAACTTCCCTCGACGAATTAGATCACTTTGCAAAATTTAAAAAAATTTTATCACGCTGGGGTTTAAACCCGCCGCACCTGCAAGCGATCGTAACCGCATCTCCGCAGCGGATGTAACTGCATTGAAATTCCAACTGCGCTATCAAGCCTTATAGAAATAGGTGCGGCGCGCGCCTCTCTTGAGCAGAGGGGTCTTATTGTTGAAACGTTTTTACTCTTTTATGACATTATCCTGTACCAATTGAGTCTTAATTTCGGCAAATGTAAAGACTGACCTATGTGAAAGTTATTACTTCCTTCTATTTCAAAATTAACTCAAAAATAAACAAAATTTTGTTTTTTTAAGGTGCTCACCTTGTATATATTTGTATGAAATTGTACCGGTTTCATGCGAGGTAGATATATAATATGTATGGAAAATATCGTCTTCCTCCGACAAGTAGTTTTTGAGTTATACCGCCAACAGACAGACAGGCAGACGGAATTGAGAAAACCTGTTTTTCGTCATCTAGGGATCCCGAAACTTGAAGATCTGGAGAAATCTCGAAAGGTGATTTTTTCGTGATTACAATACTTTCTTCGTCTTTCAGACGACCGAAGTATAAACATTTGTTTTATGACAAGTTTGATTTTCATGGTGTACTTGATGTATTAGTTTGCAGATAATATGGGTACAACCCTCGTAGAACACGATGTAGTCTATAACTCTTGGTGTTTGGTAAAACATAAAGTTACTTCTGGCGTACTTTAGGAGGCAAATCTTTTTTTTTTGTATTATTAGAAATGATCTCCCATCTTATATGAAACTACCCGTTTGATCTCTGCCGAATACTGAAAGCGGTGAAAAATGTTTCGTAATGATATTTCATAAAAAATCAAGTAATGTTGAAGTGTACTGATACTATAAACAACGAAATCCTTAGTAAAGATACTACTATGCGTGACCTGGAGGTAGATCATATAACTCAATGAATTCTTTCTTCGTATAAAAATCTAGATTTCATCATTTGATGTTTTCGAAAATTCAAGCAACAACCTGCTTTAACGATTCTTTACAGTAAAATCAGGTAAAAAAGTGATTATTGTGCAAGTTCTTGGAATCCTGGTCATTAAATTCAAAAATTTTTTTTAAGATGGCTTAAAAGAGTTCTGTAGATTTTAAAACAAGACAATAACCCTCAACCTGGGTCATACTCGTGTACTATTTTGTTAAGTAAATATTCCGTGTTTACTCTTGAAAACTGTAAATATTTAGCGTAGTTTGACGTTATTACCCAAACACCACACAATAAGATAGGTATTACTGTAAAATTTATTTCAAGTGCTACTCCTATTCTGTAGAAAATTAATTATTCTATTCAAATACATCTAAAACTAACTTGATCTTTGGTCTTCTTTGTATACTTTGTCAACTATATTTTCTGGACACCGTTTACTAAATTTGTTTTAAGCTCTATTAAGTTACTGTGTTCTCCACCCGAATACTAAGTATTTATATATTTTTTAAAATTATTATTGCTGCGGTTAAGGTTTTAATTTAATACTATGCTTACGCCATAATACTGCTACGATCTCGCTGTAATATAATAGCTTGATAATTAATAAAAACTGCATCTGAATACCCTTAAATAAATTAATCACAAGTAGGGGCAAAAACATTAATTTATTAGTCAGATAAATAAAAAAGTTGAGTAGTCGCACCGATGTAATAAAAATGTATTAATAATCTGGTCACTATGCTGATTCTTATTTTTACCCAGTAAAGCAAAATTACGCTAGTTTTAACTTTTAGTAAAACAAAGTACGGTGAACAACTCCTTAAAATTTGTTGTTAACTTTAGTTACTGACGCTTACGAACCAACAAAACAATTGTTACATGAAAAATTTTATAAGAAATATACGGATTTTATAGATAAAAGTGCATTTTCTTTAATTAAATGTGTCTGAACTCTACCTTCTTACCTTGTTTCTGTACAGAAATTAACTTTAACGTACTCACGATTCGATACTGTGCAGCTGTCTGTGTTGCGGCTACCTCAGCAAAATGTACTCTTCTGAGCGTATCTCTACTTCTTTTGAACTTTGTGCAAATGGCGAAACTTAATACTGTTACAATAAATGGGCATTTTATGCCCAATTACCGTTCAAACAATTAAATTTCAAAGAGTTAAGGGTGTAAACAACCCAGTCTTCTGAAAAAAAATCGTATCTCTTTTATTATCAACAACCCTCAATTGTAATCATTGTCATAGCAAGTAATCGCTTGTAAATAACAGTTCTCTTTCTACATCTAATTAAATCTTCTATGTTTAATTTATGACTAACTTCTGTAATAAAACACATCTTACGAAATTCCACATTAGACCAGATTGCTATCTGCCATCTTAACTCAGGTAAGTGGCACTATTACAATACATTATTTGCTATATTTTACTAATATGAAGCTTTTTCATATTGTTATCTGAATGTCATTTTTTGGCAGTGGTCTGTTATGATATGTTTTATCGGACTTTTTCCATTGTCTAGGGTGTATATCACACAACGTTTCGGGGTTTTTTTCATATTACAACCGACACTGCTGGAACAAATGATTTGGAATGTTGGCAGAGTATTTTCAATGAATCCCAATTCTTATTAATCAAATCTATTAACTTTAATAGCTCAATAAGGCTTAATTGTATACCTTTATGTTAATTCCAAAACGCCAGCTCAATTTTTGCCTAGATAAATTCTTTTACATCAAAGTTTTTAACATGTGACATGTGAAAGTCTGTTTCATATTCTTCTTCCTAACAGCAGGCTAATACATGATCAATACAAAATCATCCGGGAGTAAGATTTTTGCTTCAGTTTGCCCGTTTATAATTAAGTTAATGTATAAGCGAAATCGTAACAATATTTTATAATTAACTTCTCATCTTTTCTCCATCATAATTTGTTTTTACATTTCATGTCTTTCAAAATTAGAAAAAATTATACAGTGAACAGCAAAAATACGTACAGTGGATTAAAAAAAATAAATTCTGAAGAAATAATACCAGTTGGTATAACACGCTGTTGAGAAAGAAGGACCTACACTATGGAAAGAGTTATTCCCTATATATGATAGATGCATACATACGATATCGAGAAAGAAGATTACTTTTATCTAGATATTTACCATCCTATAAGTTTCTTCTTGATGGTATAGAAACTATTCGCAAGAATTGTAAATAGTAGATTTCCAAACCAATTTGATTTTATATAAGAAAGGTACAGATTGGAGGTGGAACATCTCAGCATGGCTCACATGTGTAGATTTTAAGAGAGACTTTGACAGCATCAAGAGTGAGTAATTACATATATAAGCAATGAAAGATGGAAAAATCAATTACAAGAACATTCGATTGAAAGGAAAAATACAAATTAGTTCAACTCTACGAACGTACAAAAACAGTCGTTATAAAAGGCGAGATGAGACAGGAACACGTTTTGTTTATAAAATTATTTACTTGAACCCTAGGAAATGTGTTAAGGAGCTCTAATGGGTAACAAAAAAACTGTGATAGAAGATAAGGAACCCACACCTTAGCTATGCCGACACTATTATCGCGATAGCTACAAATATAGAAGAGCTTCATCTAATGTTAGAAGAACTACAACTCGCTCAAGATAAACAAACAGTAAATACATTTCTATTTCAGCAGATGATCTTGTACTTTAGAAAATAAAAATACTTAATATGAAAACATTTATAATTTTCGATTGTTTCTGAATTTTATAAATAATTCTAATCAGGTACGTTAGCATATGTCAATTTATAGTGTGAACAAATAATAATGGAGGAAATTGAAATATCTATGTTTCAAATTTTGGACGTATTAAATGGACATATAATGAAGATAAATAAACGTAGATATTACATTCCTATGGGCATTAATTAATTTAATTCATTTCTAATTTTTCTCAAAAACGTTATAATATAACATATTTTCGAAGTTTTAGTTTAAGGGATTTTTATTTTATACGTTAACCAGAGGTATTTGTTTTTATATCTTTAATGAAAAAAGTTGAGTGGGTAACATCTCGTGAATTTGAATTTGGTAGCCATATGTACCATGTATTCAAAAAGTAGGTGAAAAAGGATCAGCGATGTTTTTAGAAATTTTTGTTGTATACGTATTCAAACACTTCAACAAGTTTTATTTCATATGTTTGCCAGTTTATCATTTGACAGTTTGTAGGGTAACATTATTTGTGCGTATGATTCTATGAACTAAACAATTTTGGATTTTCATAGCATGCTCTAATTTAGATACTTTTGAACACATGGCAGCAATACCCAAGTCTATTTTTTTTTATATTTGTCACGATCTTCAGCAGGGTGTAATAATTTTTTAGCTCATAAACTTGTTCACTGTCGAATAATTCTTGACATGACTCTTTCTACTGCCTATCCCTCTTTGACCCTCACTTTTTCCATTCAAGATTAGGCTAAGCAAGTTGTATTTTGGCTCCTTGATAGTACGGATTAGGTATAATAGTTTCCTGCGTTTTGTTACTGCCATTAGCTCTCTTTCTATTACCTCATCATCTCGTATCTTTACTCAAAATCAGCAACACATCATCCTATTGATTATCTGTTTAGAGTTGTCAAACTCGGAAAGCAACGCAGACGGTCCTTAATCAAGCTTTTAGTTTCTGGCCATTCGTTTATTCGTCATTGAATCAAATATCTGTATTTCAATTATTTCAATGCATGATGAATTGTAGCTATTTTTACTTCCTCCTACGAGTTTTCAAGAGATCTTCACGTTTTAGAGTCCCCTGAACCCAAACAGCAACCTTTTGAAGAAAATCGCATAACCGGAAGTATGGTGTTAACTCTTGTATATTTTCAGTTTGTTTCGGGTTTTTCAAACGTTACATTTCTATTACATTTTTAATGTGTATTGATGGAAGATAGGTGATTTTCCAGTTGAATATACAGTGTGGTCCATTAAGTGTGCAACAAATGGGACATTTTTTTATTAGTTGTAAAACCGAAATTTAAATACCGCCAAAAGTTAGTGCATGTTTGATAACCATATCAGATGCCCTTAGAATGGCTTCAAGTCAAACAATATACAGGGCAGGACAAAAAATATGTAATTCGTTCAAGAATAAAGTTACCTTATTTAAAAAAATATAGCAAAATTTTATTGAGAAAATTTGTTTAGAATCAAAGTTTATGCTCAAATACAAAGTCACGGCCTCCTATTCGAATTTTTATTCTTTTTTTGTAAAATTTTGTATTATCCCCGTATGATACATATTTCTATTATTCTGATTTTATTAAGAGTTTTTCATATGTAAATTATTATTAGTAAAGCATTTGCCTTGTTAAAGAGAATATTTGCGAAATTCTAAAGTTCTGTTAAATATCGTTGCAACAAACATGAAGTGCACGCTTACCTAAAAAAATATAAATCCAAGTAAATTTTACAAATACGCTTCAAGTTGCTAAAAGTTATTTAAAAGGGATGTGGTTGTGGCTACTTTAAATACATATAAAATCAAAATAATAAAAATATGTATCATACGGGGGTAATACAAAATTTTCCAAAAAAGAATCAAAATTCGAATAGGAGGCCGTGACTTTGTATTTGAGCATAACTTTTGATTCTAAACAACTTTTCTCAATAAAATTTTGCTATATTTTTTTAAATAAGGTAACTTTATTCTTGAACGAATTACATATTTTTTGTCCTGCCCTGTATATTGTTTGACTTGAAGCCATTCTAAGGGCATCTGATATGGTTATCGAACATGCACTAACTTTTGGCGGTATTTAAATTTCGGTTTTACAACTAATAAAAAAATTTCCCATTTGTTGCACACTTAATGGACCACACTGTATACCTTTAAAATGTTTTTTTGTTTTTTTATATAATGTAGTAGGTCAGCTAAAAGCAAATTGTTGGCTAATTATAAGATCACTCTAAAAGGAAGCTGTGTACGTGTATCACATCAGATTGTTTCACCACAATTTATTTACAATTACGCTAATTAATTAACACAGAAAGCTGAGCAAACATAAACTGTACAATCATTCAATTTTAATTGAGTTTACTTTAGATTCATGTAAAATAATTTTACCCTTTCATTTTTCTGACCTTTCTAGCTTATATAAAAGAGTGATGTAGAATACCTAAATAATTAAGTAGCTCAAGTAAGCTTTAAAAAATACTGGCGCTTTCTTGAATTCCCATTCTTTCTGATTTGTATCTCAGTCGGATAAAGTAGCAAAAAAGAGGCGTAGGGTGGCAAAGGGAGCACACAACTACGCACTGTGAATAATTTGAATAGTTTGAATATGTCTTTAATACGTTTTAATTTCCATACGACAGCAGCGTTGGTGAATAGAAGTAATGATAGGCACGTGGTCTAGTCGGGGGTACCACCTACCATGGGGCACACGTGACCCTGAATGTCCCCAGATTGACACTCCACGGGAGTATTGCTCTAAAGAGCCCCGATGAAAGGGCCGGGTGGTTTTCCATCACAATGCGCCGAGATTACTGCGATAAGCTAATGTAAAGAATACCTCGTTATTTATTGATTATGTTACTTTATTGGTGTTTATTTTAGACTAATACCCCGAATAATGGGTAGGTGTTCGCTTCGAACCTAATTTCATTACGCTGAATGGAGTGCCGTTTTATCGCTATAATTCATGTAAATCTATGTCATCAATTCTAGCCACTTATTAAAATCAATTGTGTGGTTATCGAACTACTAACAATGAGAAATTTTGTGGCATTGTGGCATTGTGGCATTACAGTTAATTTAAAAACATAAATTGCAATAATAAGACCTTAAGTTTACTTGTTTCTACTTTATACAAAGTGTTTGTAAATTGCTATAAACCAATTTAAATCACGGTCTTCTACTTTTGCGTACTGATACATCACTTTGGGTTTTTAATTGGAACAGTTTGTATATTTAAAATCTACGCTAAAAATGCTTCATAGTAGCCTGCATAATATAACATTTCGAAACTTATTTGGGAAAAAATATATATTTACTTAAAGATGGCCACACCTCATGCAAAATCACTAACAATCGAGCAATAAATTCAAAACAAGTTCCACTTGGCTCTAAAAATTCGTCAGGACAGAATTATCGCACCAAACGTACCGTATGATAGAAACTTTTATCTTCTAGATGGCTTCGGATTTTAAAATAAATTAATTTATGTTGGTAGTGATGAGTAAAAATACTTAAAAATATAACCTATACGGTTTTGATAGAATCGCTTAACTTTGACAGAACATAAAGTGGTGATGTATATGAAAAATGGAGGAAATAACTTTGAACAGCTGCAGTTGTTTTTGTTATCAACATTTACATGTCTTCAAGAAAAAATGTTTGGTATTTGTTAAAATGACAATACTAACATAACCTTCAACTGGCAGATATAAAATGTCAATGTAACTTTTATTACCACGACTGCCAACATACATTTTTAACAACACAATTCCATAGCCCTCTAGAGAGTTTTAGATTATACGGTACTAAAGCAATCGAAAACTAAGTTTTGGTACAACATTGGAAAGCTCTTTTATTGTAGTTTCCAACTATTTAATGTTTTCTTTAAACAAATATAGCTATAATTGTATTCGTATCTATATTATAAACAAAGATACGACTTGCGCAACAATTTACGAACACCCTGTATACATAAATAACAAAGGATCATTGGTTTTCAGATACATTTTTGCTAAAAAAATTACTTTAGAAGTTTCACTTTAAATAAAAATAATAAATAATATTTTGACGTTGCTATCTGACAAGAGACGGAGAATATTAACCAAACTGTTGAAAATGTCATTTCCTATTCTTCATCATGTAAATCTTATAAGAATTTTATTTTTAACGCGACAATAGTTTCTCTTATCGGACTTTTCCACTATCTCGGGTGTTTATCATAATAGACCACTACCAAAAATTACATAATTCAAATAACAAAGCGACAATAGCTTGCAAGTTTTATTTTTTCTTTATTAACCAAGGTGAATAACATTCATACATCATATTGTATATTCTTAATATAATAAAAGGGCAGAAACGAAAGAGACATAAAGATGGAGTAGTTACTGTTTCTGGAATATATATATTATTATTACATTTTGTTTTTAAAGTACCAGCTGCATCAGTGAATGTTGGCAAGGAATGTAGCAAAATCTTCTCTGTTTCCCTGCTGTAGTCAACGACTGCATATTAAAACCAGATTGATTGTGGATTTTTTAACTTCAGCATCTTCATTTTCCTGGTTTCCTCTACTCTTTTGACTTATCTTTCATAATTAATTGGTGGGAGTTGCATTTCCTGCTTTAGTATGTATGTTTAAAATATACAGTATACGCTTTTCAATTAGTCTAATCAGTATACCTATTTCGGAATAAAATTTCATACAAGCAAGAGAATTTGTTTGTTCTACCTTTCTGGTTAAAATTCTTTAAATTTCCTAACAAAAAAAGTTTGCTCAAGTTGCTATCTTGGAAAATGAAAGTCCAAATGCTTTTTTTAATACCGCCCAATTTACAAAAAGGAAGTTCAAATAAAAATTGTTAAGCGTGTAGTTATTTACATTTTTTGTCACTACCCTTTTCTTGACCAACCATGGAGCCACACAGTGGCACCGAACTACACTTCACCGCAAAATTAAAGGATCAGAAATAAAAGTGTAATATTTTTTTTTGTCGTTAAAAATATTGTTATGAAACTCATACGCAATACACATAGCACTATTTATTGCTACATACGTATATTTTAGGGACATTAACATCTTAAGATATCACAAAAATACTGCTTGATAACAAATACTGCAGAAATCGCATAAGTCTTGTAATTAAATGTTGTCTGTCAGGGTGTTCTAAACAATTGATACAGTGATATAAACCAAAATAAATGGCAGCCGATGTCCAGAGAAACTCTCTTTCGCAGGTAGATGTATCTAAAGTTTTCACACTGCTCGAGGAAGGCAATACTCAGAGAGAAGTTGCTGCAAGGCTTTTGGTTGTGCAGTCAGTAATTTGCAGAGTGTCTCGGCGGTTTCGAATGACATGGAATTATACCAGAAGACCTGTCCAAGGCCTTAAAAAGAAAACCACCAGGCCTGAAGACCAGTATTTGGTCGTAACAGTGAGATGTGAAAGGTTCATCACTGCTCGATCGCTGAAGAATGATCTTCAACGATCCACCGGAATAGTCATTAACTGCGATATCGTATTGAAGAAACTAAATGATGCTGGTATGAAGGCAAGACATCCTGCAACTGGTCCAATTTTGACCCCCCTTCACGGGAGGCTACGTTTAGCATTTGCTCATGATCATTTGAACTGCGGAGATGAAGAATGGGCATCAGTGTTGTTCACCAACGAGTCTAGATTTTCTCTAAACACCAATGATCGAAGTTACGTTATTAAATGCTTATCAATAGTCCTAGCTTTATTGCGTATGAGTTTCATTACAATATTTTCAACGATAAAAAAATATTGCGTTTTTAGTTTTGATCCCTGAATTTTGCGGTGAAGTGTATTTACTGCACCATCACCCACGATCGATTTTGTTATTAATTCCAACCGACTGCAGCCCGTAGTAGTTATTTACTATACAAATGGGATAAGAGAATCATTAATATACGTGTATGTAAGCACACAAGTATATTAGTGATGCATTATCACACATGTATTGTACAAAATTTTATCTACAACTGCCTAAAAATCAGAAAAGTGTATTAATACAAATGTTAGATCTGCCATTTTCAAAAATATTTTAGTAGGAAGAAGTCATTATGTCATTCATTTGACACTATTTCAGTCAGGTAATGAAGCCATTACACCACTCAGTTATGAGTGGTGTATTGATCGAGATCTCTTTCTGACAATATGTAAAGTTTGTATCTACACTGAAGGAGGACCATTTAGGCATCCTCTGTGAAAAGAAGATTATTCATATCGAGAGATAAAAAAAAAACTGGTCTACAGCGGGCTGTGGAAATTCAAACGTATGAATAATATGTTGGTGGCACTGTAAGTCTATGTCAAAATCGAGGTTAACAGGTTAGGTTTTCCGTCAGTCTGTGTCAAAACTGATGGAAATCCTAACCTGATAAGGAATTTAGTGTACACAACATCTGTGAGTAATCATATCGTTACAATAAAGAATTTCACAAGGTTGCCAAACAATTCGAGAAAAACAAGGTATTTTTGAGAGGGAATGAAATATCTTTCTGAGAGTGTGTAGAGCTTGTGTTGATATATCGGGCGACAATAAGACCAGGGTCATGTTTCTATCTCCTCTACTTTCGAACGGATTTATATGAAACATGATTTCGGATTAACAGATAGACATACTCACAATCGCTAACTTTTAAGTTCAAAGGAAATTTTATTGTCTTCAACTTTTTAAATCTATTTATTGATCTAATTGATGAAATGATATTATGAGTTGCTAGAGTCAATTGAAACACATTTTCCCCAGTCGTGACAAATAAAATTAGAAAAAGCTTTTTTAATGCATATTTGGGAACACTTTGTTGTAATTTAAATCGTAGATTCCGAAAATCATAATACATAGAGGGTGATCCATTTCAAAAATCAAAGTTAATGGCACTTTTGGTAAAACCGGCAGTCGATCATTTTAACTATATCTATACATCAGTTATGAATTATGTCAAGTATTCGCATATCATATGTAATCCAAATTGATACATTAATAAAGGGGATATAATCATGACCGCAGCCTCATAGTTACCCGGTATTGTCCATAGAAAAAAGATGAGAAAATATTAGAATAATCTTTCTTTTGTAATTTAAATCTTCTTCTTAAGTAACAAACGACTTCCGTTATTGGACCGTTCATTATTGAGGTCGAAGAACTCGTTTCGCCCACTTTCGTAAGGGGCTTTATCAGGAGGAAAAGCAAAAGAGCATGGTAATTCAACGTGTAAGCCACGCCAGAAGCGAAACTCTTTTGCAAGGGAAGAGTTTCGCCTCTGGTGTGGTTTACAGGTTGAGTTACCGTGCTCTTTTATCTCTTCCCTTTCTAAAGAGTTTCGCCTCTGGCGTCGTTTACACGTTGAGTTACCGTGCTCTTTTGCTTTTTCTCCTGATGAAGCCCCTTATGAAAGTGAGGGAAACGTTGAGTTCTTCTACCTCAATAATGACACGGTCCAATCCCTGAAGTCGTTTGTTACTTAATGACAATGGCCGTGAAAACCTCTGAAATCATCTTCTTCTTCTAATTAAACAATTGCTCTGTTCATTAACCATCTCTTAAGCACTTAAGCTATCGCTCCATCGTTTCCTTGGTCTTACTACGTCTCTTTTGCTGGCTGGGGATCAGTCTTTTGCTATTTTCACTATTCTACTGTTGTTTATTCTGTTGACGTGCTGGTTCCATTCATTTCTTCTACTGGTTATCCATTCGCCAATAGGTTGAATATCGCACATTTCTTGATCTCCGTATTCCTTAATCTATCTAGCAGAGTCTTATTCATTATTTTTCTGACAACTACCATTTCCGTCTTTTCTAGCATTTGTTTCGTTTTGAAGTAGGCACTATATGACATAACTGGCCTTAAAACAGTTTCATAGATTCTAGTATTGGTTTTTATATCTAGGTATTTGTTTTTCTAACTGAGTAATTAAACATCTCGATTCTCGATATTCTACTGGTTTTTTGTGTGTTTCTTCTCTGACTTCGGCTTGTGTGTTTCCGTAGCTGTATATTGTGCTACCTAAGTAATTTATAGCCGGGCTTCGTAGCTCAATGGTTAAGCATTCTGGTTACTGATCTAAGGCTCCAGAATTCGATCCCCGGTCCCGGTGAAGTATTTAAAAATAACAAAAATGCGGATGTAAACCTCTACAGAATTCCATCATTCGGAAGTGATGTAAAGTCGTGGGTCCCATGTTACTACGGTTTGTAACATGTAAAAGATCCCTTGCCAGGGTTGGAACTCTTAGCAAAATTCTTAGTAGGATTTTGACCATATTAGTTGATGTCTAAGGTACCTGGTACTCCATATGTCTTAGACCTTGTCCATTACAAACAAACAAACAAGTAATTTATATTCATCACTTTTTCTATAATCCTATTGTCGATCGATAATTTGTACCATATTGGTTCGCTTGCAATCACTATTGACTTGGTTACATGTTCTATAATTAACCTGTTGTTCTGCACTTATGTAGAAGCCGTTGAAGATCGCTTCCATTTTCGGAAATTAATATTGCGTCGTCGGCATAACAAACCATTTTAATATCTTTACCTCCTATGCTGTATCCTTTTATATTTTTAGTAATTTAAGTAATAAAATTTATTTATTATTGAAAAATTAAATTACGCATATCTGGACAACTATTGGTTGGTGGGCTTATGTTGATTAAGACTTTTCAACCTTTGTTTTTGATTGTACTATATCCCTCTCAGATATGTAATCTCTTTTTCAGTGCCATGTATATAACCATACACGAAACAGCTACAATAAAAGTTTTTTATCTATATTTTGAGAAATGGATAGTTCAAACGTATTAATATTATTTATCTGAAACATTATCTTTGAATGTAGCGGCTTGAAACCTCTTATTAAATTAATGTCTACTAATTTGAGTACTGGTTCTAGGAATTTTTGAAAGTGGAGCTAACTGAAGTCCGTAGTTTCTGGAAAGCGACGCAAGCAACATTTTGGACTGATGATTACTTTCGTCCGTTTGACATGTTAAGCTGATTAGTTTTGTGTTATGAGCCCTTTTCCGATTTTATCCCCATGCTTTCTTTAGAAATCATCGAGTCCTAGGAAGATTTCCCAGCTTTATGCAGCCGTTTGCGCCGTTATTTCAAACAAGATGCAAGCCGTGCGAATTTAATTTTTCATATACGAAATCGTTCCGGCCGATCTCTACCTTAAAGGAAATCTTGTTCACTTTGTTTTAGCGTTCGTAATCAGATGATTCGCGTTTGGATAAGGCGTATACTGGTAATCGTTGGAGATATGATTATTTGCTGCATGAACCGCTCC
This sequence comes from Agriotes lineatus, assembly GCA_940337035.1. NCBI lineage: Eukaryota > Metazoa > Arthropoda > Insecta > Coleoptera > Elateridae > Agriotes > Agriotes lineatus. The sequence continues at coordinate 90,002,229 of OW679195.1, read as the reverse complement.
CGCTAGTATTAGCGCTCGTTTTACGTAGAACTAAGTCCTTTTGCATCTGAGTGGATCCCTTGAGTCCTCGCACGCTGCTGGGGGCGACAGTAGTTCCAGAGGTCCTTCGAGTCAGCGAAACTGCCCGGGGAAAACCTGAATGCCAAAGCTACGTTTAGGAGTTCGTTCTATTTTGCTATATTTAGAATTTTATTGTGAGTCGTGGAATAGTACAAAGGGAAGATTTTTTAGTGCTTAAGGCGGTCAGCAAAAGTAGCGCTTTTCTTTGATGCGGCATTTTTCTTTTTTTTCTAATATAATGTTGATAGCTCGGTATTACTGCACGAAGTGGGGTTTTACAAGCCTTCTTCGGCCGCGGTTCGAAAAGGTGGCTAGCCAATCCCGTTGCATTAGTAGGAGGGATGTCATTTCCAGAGGTAACGACCACCAAAGGTATTAGTATGATAGCAGAGAGCGTTCGATGTTACCAATGTCCAGGTCTAGGGTCGAATTCACCACCTGCCTACTGCAAATGCAAACATTTCATATGTTTATCTTCATTGTGCTTATTTCATTCGAGGCTTTTCGAGAGACGCGCATCGCGGTTCAAGTCAAAAATTAGCTTTTTGCTTTTTTTTTTTAGTATAGTGAAATACCCAAACAAATAGCATGCATAGTAAAACGCCACAAAACGGATTCAGAGTTTGTTGTAGCCAATGCCTTCAAAGTAAATTCTCTTAAATTTTCTGCGAGATCAAGGAATATGGTGGACGCTAGAAGTGGTTAATGATCTTGATATAACAGATTATGAACAGGCGCATTATCCCCATGCCTTTCTGCTGGTTTCAGAAGCATATTATTTTATAGTGTCATCAATATCTGAATGTGTACAACAAATTTCTCAATATTGAAAACAAGTTGCGTATCTATAAAACCGGAATACAATCAATATTGACTGACGGAATTGGAGAACGAGCCAACAACATGAAAAGATTACTAAAAAACTGAAATGAAGGTACCATTGCCGGAAAACACTCAGAGATCGATTTAGTAACGAAAGAAACGCCCGTAATATGTAAGGCATCGTAAGATGTGGTATACAGAGAAGAAGAGGATGGTACGAACATGTAAGTAGGATAGATAGAAACTGACTGGCTCGATTTGCGATGAATGAAAACGATATGGTGATATTGTTGCCACTCGATTTCACACGACAACTAAGGCTGCACACATTTCCATAACATCAAAAAAGTAGTAACATTGCTTTATATTTTAATTGACTGAGTTGTGTTTTTTGGAGAAAGTTGGGATTCTTCCAGTTCATATCTACTAATAGAATTTAAGAAACCAGGATTGCGCTTCATCATATCCATAGTGACGACACTGAAACGAGATAATTCTCCATCTCGCCTCATAAAAATGCGGCAAGATGGAGAATACGAAATCTATATTAATATTTTTCGATGTTCACTATTCGAAATAAGATTAGTTAGATAAATGGAATGCAGGCTTTCACGGCCATTGTCCATATAGCTCAGGCATAACAAGTTTTACCTAAAAAAAATGTAGTCCTGATTTTTGGCACAAATGTTTCTTAGTACCTTAGGAGCAACACTTCAAAAGTTTCCGCCTCTGGGGTGTCGGTGTCATGTTGTTTAGAGTAAGAAAGAGCAAGAGCCCAGTACTACTAGGAAAACTTTAAAGGAAACTTAAAACAAATAATATAGTACTGAGTTTTAGAACAAATGTTTCTCAATACCATGGAAATAACCCTTTAAAAGTCGCCGCCGGCCTGTGGTTTGTCGACGAGGAAGTCTGAAACAAATACTGTAGCATCAATTTTTTAAAAAAATATTCTTTAGTACTCTAGAAGTAACCCTTAAAAGTCCACGCCTCTAGGGTGCCGGCGTCATAGTTTTCTGAGGCAAGAATGGGCCAATAGGAAAGTAATACAAAAAAGAGTGCAAAGAAAACCTGAAAGAAATAATACAATACTGATTTTTGGTACAAATGTTGACTAGTATCTCAGGCGCAACTCTTTAAAAGTTCCCGCATCTAGAGTACCTGAGTAGTTTTTTGGAGCAGAAAAAGGTAATACCTTACAAAAATGAGAAGAAACTTGAAACAAATAATTTAGTACTGATTTTTGGCAAAAATGTTTCTTAGTACCCTAGCAGCAACCCTTCAAAGGTCCCTTCCTCTGGAGTGTTTGCGTCGTAATTTTTTGGAGCAAGACAGGGTCCAGTAGCATTAAACAAAGTTTAAAGGAAACCTGAAATAAATAATGTAGTATTAAGTTTTGGATAAATGTTCCTTAGTACCCTAAGAGTATTCCTTTAAAGGTCCCCGCCTCTAAGGTGCCAACATTGTAGAAAAGGACTAATAGCCTAGTTATATTAAAAAAAGCGTAAAGGAAACCTGAAACATTATAATGTAGTCATGACCAAGAAGACTAAAACGCCGGCACCTTAGAGGCGGGGACCTTTAAAGGGTTACTCCTAGGGTACTAAGGAACATTTAATCAAAAATCACTACTATATAATTTGTTTCAGGTTCCCTTTTATTTTTTTTAAATATTACTGGGCTCTTGATCCTTTCTTGTCCCATAAAACTACGATGCAGGCATTCCACGGGCAAGGGTTTTTCAAGGCTTGCTGCTAGGGTACTAAGGAGCATTTGTGCCAAAATCAGTAGTACATTATTTTTTTCAGGTTTTCTCTAATTTTTAAAAGATATTACTAGTTTATCTGCCTTTTCTTCCTGCAAAAAGCTTCGACGCCGGCATTCTAAATGCGGGAACTACTAAAGAGTTGCTTCTAGAATACTAGGAAACATTTGTAGCAAAAATCAATACTGTTTTATTTGTTTCAAGTTTCCTTTACATCTTTTTTTATATTACTCGGCTATTGGCCCTTTCTTGCTCCAGAAAACTACGACGCCGGCACCTCAGGGGCATGGACTTTTGCAAGGTTACTTCTAGAGTACTGAGGAATACTTAACTCAAAAAATTAATACTACATTATTTGTTTCAGATTGTCTTTAATATTTGTCTGCTCTTACTGAGCTATTGGCCCTCTCTTGCACCGAAATGCTACAACGCTGGCACCCCAGCAGCGGCGACCTTTAAACGGTTTACTAGTATTGCGGACCATTTGTGCCAAAGCTCAGTATTATATCATTTGTTTTATGTTTAAAGTTTTCTTAGTAGTACTGGGCTCTTGCCCTTTCTTGCTCCAAAAAACTATGACGCCAAAAAATTTTAGGTTTGCATTAAAATTTGCTTGATATGCCTGGGCTAATAATGGTCGATTCTTTGGGCTATGTCGTGATCGTAGATTTAAGCTTAATGAGTCGCTGCTCATGCTGTCAGCTTCTTCAGAAGTTTTTTAAAGAATGCTGTTGGTGGCTTATAGTCCTGGTTATATACCGAGGAGTCGTTTCGGTTGACTGCTTATGTAAATTTTGTATGTTATTGGGACTTGTCGTTATTCCGCATGGTTGCTCACGTGAAACTTGTGTATAGTTTGATTTGTTTTGCAGGGCTACATTCCATATGTTACTAAGGTGGTAACCGTTTTCTCGATTAAAGTTGTTCGAATTTTTAATAACCTCTAAGGATTCCCGAATAACACGAGTGTAGTATTTTCTTAGTGCTGGCTAGTATGTTCAAGGAGTCGTAATTTATTCTGTGATTTCCTGGCCATAATAACTGTTCTGCAATGGCTAATTTTATGTATCTATAGAGAAATAAATTCTAATCGAAAATGGTTTTTTCATCAGTTCCAATAAAGCAAAGCAGATAATAAATAAGTGAGGCATAAAGTTTTCTCTATTCCTTATACAATATATCAGCACGAGATAAATTCTGTGGTTTTCTTTGTAACTTGGTCCTCTCTGTTCTTGCAACAGCCAAGTTTTTTCAGTTCGCAACTCCCAGGTTTCTCAAGTCTTCTTCCCCACACTGTAGCCACCCTCGTCTCGGCCTCTATCTACGTTCACTTCCTTCTTGTACTTCTAGCAATATTTTCTTTGCATCTCTTTCACTTCGCATCATGGTTGAATGCCCTAACCGCTTTACTCTGCTTCGTATGTGGGAATTATAGGCAGTGAATATATTATTCATCAACGCTAATCTCACTACCGCAACCGATGAAATGGCGAACAGCAATACGATAAAAGATCTGAAAACTTAATAAAATGTACCGTTGACGGAAAATGGAAAAGCGAGTGAACTGCTATCCAACAAAGTAAATTACGAAATATTAATACAAAAACTGGAAAATGGTATCGAACAACCAACTTAACCTGCCAGGATGGGACAGTACCTACTAAACCAATTTTGAATTGAACACACGAAAGTATAATAAACGATTACCTGCTTCAAAAACGTGATGCACCGAATTATAGCTCTTGCACCGTTGCACATATAAACTTTACTGTTTTGTATACTCAACGCAAAGGAAACGTCACCAAGTCCAGAGTACAATCAACGAAGTTCTTAACCATCCAAGAGATGGAGAACTCCATATCATTAAATTTATATAAACTAAATATATATTATTATTAATCTTTTTGAGGCGGGTGAGTACCATTTTTGTCTGGCGAGTATGACTGGCCGCGATTTGTCGAGCCTTGCCTCTAACAGTAAATTGATAATTATTCTAGTTTCTTTAATTTTTTACAATTAAATAAAAAATAGTGCATGATACATTAACGAAAACACATCTCGTACTCATACCGTTGCCAAACTCGACTTCAACTTCCTCGGTAATTTTCCATATGTGTCTTAAAAATTATACTTTTCCTCCTTCTGTCATAAATAACTAGATCTCATAAAGTACCTGCCATTATCTAAATTGTTTAGTACTTGGCGTACACTTCATAATATTGGGCTTTTCTGACAAATTTCACGGTGGCTCCAAATAGGCTGCAGACTTTATTTCCACTTGGGTTTGTGTATTATTCGCACCGGTCGACAAAAGTTCACAAACAAGCAGTGTTGTCCAGCGTTCCGGAATAATATTATTTACAAATGTCTGCCTGCCGTTCCGAATTTAGCCCTCAGCACAGCTAACTTTCAAAAGGGAAGCGCCTGCACCATAGTAGGATTAGCCGAGAGTAAATGCTACATCCCTTTATTCGAGACACGGGGATTAGAAGGCAGCATGAATGGAGCCTCGGCGGTTATGTCTGAGCGTGAAGTCTGCTGAAAACTAATCGCAAGTACGGCCACTTTTTACTTCTGCAGTAAGCAATCTGACAGTAACATCCTTTTGAAGCGTAACGAGCAAAATAAGAGAGTACCATCGGATTAATTAAGCCTCAAACACAAGCCTCGAGTTTTGACGTGTCCAGGGGAGCAAAAAATCGTATTAATTCGTTTCAGTTAAAATTAACATACCTTCGGAAAGCTGCTACCTTAACAAGTTCAACCAACTGAGGACTGAACTGGACGCGTTTCTTCGCGGCTCGAGGAAGAACGAAGAAAACGACCGCGTTCGCAGCACGAGTGACGGAGACAAATTAGCCATACAGAAACGAAAATCAACAACAAATGCATTATAATCCAGCTACCGTATTACAAAGTCCATAACTAATTTCTTTATTAGTTTACACCGGTTGAATGAAGTCCTGCTGCGCTGAAACAAGCCGCTAGATCAATTCATTCTACTTGATGTACCCGCCAAACAATGCGTACTATACAGATTCTAATTATTGGCACTCTATTGTATCGTTTTTCGATTAAGCAAAAAATTAAACATGTGCGAAGAAGTTGTATTAGTACGAGTAAGAAGCTGGAACTGAAAATTTAATGGGAAAATTATTTTCAATATATGGAAAATAGCATCCGCCTAGTATAATTATGCAAACAGAAACAGATCTTAGAAAATGTTTAAAATTTATAGCTCCTGTACTCAATAGCAAACCACGTTTTTACAAAGTTTTTTGTATGTTTTTGAAAATTAATTATTGCATTACCCGAATAGATAATTTGACAATAAGTGAATGGATTTTCGATTCTAATTTTTTTAACTTATCATTGCTGTTTTTGTTCTTCTTCTTTTGAGGTGTTGGCACGATTTCCCTTATTGTTGCTCTGTTCTACATTAGTGGGTATTTTGATAAAACCTAGAAGATTAAGCAACGATTGTTCACTAGACCACTAGAGGACCCCGAGATAATAGGTGATTTTTTTTCGATTAATCAATGTAAATATAGCTATATCATTAACATATCGATGTATTGTTATGGTCGGTGTATTCCATACATATTTCTATATAACGAAAATGAATATAGTCGATATATTCCATAATATCTCCACAGATCGATGTTAAGATATAGGTATTCTGCATATTCGATATTTCCATATTGCAGCGATCTTCTATGTGTGTGTTTTTCTGTATCCCGGTGCGCTGAAATGACCAGAAAATATTTAGCTCTCAGAAACCCTTAAACAAAGAAGTTACTTTGTAGTACTAAAGGGTATTTGCAGAAACGCTAGTTACGTAGTTCCTCGGTTAGTTAAGTTTCGCGGAAATACAGAAAATTGATATTTACGACTTTGATTTTTGAATGTGTCAACAACAAAATACATTGAAGACAGCTTGCTTTATGGCAGCGATGGTTTTGATATTTGAAAGCAAAATCTTGAATTTATAGATAAAAAAATGTCTGTCAAAAATTTTAATACAGTTCTCGCGCTCGGCTTTATTAAAGCACTCCGTTCACGTCGTGCTTCAAAAATTATAACCACGCCCTGTAAAATCCAACCTACCACACTCGTAATGTAAATAAGTGTAACTTTTTATTATAGTTATTTGTTATCAAAATTACTTTCTACATAATCTTGCTCAAATTGTTACTTCTTTTTTTTTCAAATTTTATATTGCTTTGCCTGTCAATCAATTACGGTTGGTTCAAAATGAAATGTAATAATTAATTCAGCAATACAATGGTTGTATGCCCCTCTTTCAATTTAGTTAATTGCAATATTAATCAAGCTAACTCTCGACAAAAACACAAGCTCTGTTCTCAGGGTGGGATCAGAATTTAACTATCGCCATACATTTTATGTTATTTGACTTGGGGTAATTCATTTGCTCGCTCTCTGCAGATAATATTAGTAATCTCTATTTGACAGATAACATACAAAATGTCGCCAGTGCACAGCGTATTTGAACGTTTAAAAGTGAAAAATTACGAGTAACCGTCAGGTAAATAATTCAAATATTCCCGCTTGGCAACCAATAATTCCATATTGTTTTAAAATGACGTGGAAAAACCTCGTCCTGATTATTTCGATGACGTATGACAGACGCTGATCATCAACTGTTTGTGGCAACTTCCTGTGGCCGCTTGAATTTCCGTAAATCGCAAAATTACTGTCGCCACGCAATTTTTCAAATATTACGGCGTAGCTGAACTCTTGGAAACGCGTTAATCTTCATCCGCAAGGTTTGACCTTGCCGTTTGGTGCGTTTCCCCAAACCTGACCTTCAAATTGCAGACTTAATCCTACCTCGTTATGCAGGCTTCTGAGCTGCTTGTAGTGAATCTTCTTAAATATCTCGGTTGGAGACGCTCTTCTCGCTGTAGATGTTGTACGGGACGTTTTTGCAGCCCCCGCCGGTCTATTGTAGTACAGGCATCTGGCTCTGAATGCTGACTTTTGCCGGAAACGATGATCGGAAAACCCAGCTGAACGGCTGCCGATGGAGCAAAATTTTTGTATTTCAATGCTGTGAAACCTCTCACAAACATTCCCACATAAACATGGGCACATATGCAATAAAATGCAATACTTTTGGAATGGTAAAACACTTTTTATTAATATAAAACTGCAATTGAAATTGGTGCACAAATTTTACCAACTTCAAATAATTTCAATTCAATTGTTCTCCTCTTTTAAACAAAATAGCATCAGGTTGCTAAGTTACTGCTACTTCTCAGCTTATTTCATGTGATTGTCTATTAGACATTATACGGTTTAACTTATTTATCATAAATGTTTTCTTTTCGAAGCATTTCTTTCAAATATTCTATATATAACATTAATATAATATTTTTTAAATCTCACTGGTACCAGCTCACAGCAATTAGGTAGTTCTTTGCTACAGTCAAATGATGCACCCTAATTAGTTCACAGCAACTTTCCTCATGCACTCCACATTCTATGATGCTGACACGACATCATTTGGGACATGCCTATTAACATCTTTTTATTTTAAACAGTACTGTGATTGGGAAATTATTCAATCTTATTTGAACAGTGAATACTCTCTAACTTATTTTTAAATTTAAAATTTGGATATAATTTCGTTTATCGAAAATTACACTATGATAATTCTAATAAAACTCTCTCCCACCTAGCTTGAAATATTATGTAACTATTTCAAGTTACCCTCAAAAATTGTGACTTATATCAATTAAATTTGACTTTACTGCATTTATTTAATAATCTTTTTAAATATTGAAACGGAAATAATCTTCATAAATACTTCAGAAGTTCCAATAGCGTCCACAAATCCCCATATTATCGCACTCCTTTGCACATCCAAACGTCCATATGCCCCGTCGTCATTTCTGCTACACCCTAATTATACGACTATTTTCCATTTTAACATTTTCCTTTCTGACTTTTCTTAGGCCTTATACAAGTTGTTTAATTACAAGTCATCCAGCTGTTTGTACACGTCTTTATTGCTTTACTAATCTACCTACCGTTATGAGAATAAACGTAAGTAAATTTGCTCCTTCTCACTATTCAATGAAATTAAGTTGTGTAATTTTAGTTCCATGCTAATTAAGATTTCCATTGTCAGTATTATTTATCACTTATATTCCAAATAATATCATGTTAATAAAATTGTATTATTGTTAAGCTAGTAAGTCTAAATAAGGTATATACAGTGTGCCCACGCATGCAGTTGACAGTAGGAGAAAAATCTTTATTATTATTTTTTACGACGAAAAGTCATTTTTTATGAAAAAATCTGCTTGTCAGAAAAATAAGGTTACCTTATAAAAATCTTAGATCTGATGTACAGGGTGAAAAAAAATTAAGAAAACATGAAAATGCTCTTTAGTAATAGATACCTAGGCACCAGAAAGCTATTACTTTCCTTTATTTCCAGTCTTTCTTATTTAATTTAGTTTGTATTCGATTTTTTATCGTGGCCAGCTTTATCAAAAGTTTTTAACGTCGATAAAGCAAATATCTGCGTCATGTCGAAGATCTCTGCTCTTCTGTATTGAAAACATGTAATAACAATATGGTTGCTTTTGTTCTCAGAGTGGCTTTAAAACCGAATTAAGTATGAGAAATATCTCATTCACGTTTGTTATAAATTCGTAAATGAATGATCGTTAAGGGTATCTTAGCGATGTGATTAAATTTATACAACTGATTGGCTGGTACTCGTTGCAGGTTTGGATGTCAATTTTTTAAAGACATAGTTAAAAAATTCGCAGTTAAATACGTTCTGCGCAATTACTGAAATCATATTGATTAAAAAGCCGCATTCATTTCTGGTCGGGTCATTATCAGCTATAACTAACCAAGGGCAGTGATAATCATTCTAAATAATTTTGACAACAACCAGAAAGCGCGTTGTCTAGAAATAACCAGAGGGTTATGTCTTCAAGGCAAAGCACTTGAGGGATGTTATTTGTCAAAATAATAAGGATATATTACTGCCCGCCGTAAATTCGGAAAGATAAGTTCGTAACTAAATTAATAACAATAATTATTAACAATTCGCTGACAATTAATTTATTTGACACTTTATTATTTGCTTGCCATAGGATACTAATGGACTTTAATTAGGTAGTTTGTAGTGATTGACGATCACCCTATGGTTGTTTTCACTTCAAGTTTGATATTACTTGTCAAACTGACACATGTGATCGAAAATAATCAAATAGAATTGGTCCATAATATATGTAGGAACTTATCTGTTGAAGTAATATTTTACATATAAAAATTATTAACGAAACAACAAATACATGTGGGGATTTCTTAAATAGCGTTTATAAGTTAGGAAGCTGCTTGTTAAGATGATTTAATTTTCAATTCTATTATTGCGGTAAGATTATTTCACAGTGAAATAGATTGTTAGTATTACTTCCGGCGGCCGTTTTATGGCATTGATCGTGTAAGATTGTCTTCATGGGTGTGTTTTCCTGTGATTTTGGAAGTTTACTTCATGCAGATAGAAAATTCCTGAATTAAGCCAGAAATTGTCGCTCACCCGTAAAAAGTTGTGTGTGAGGTTGCTGGAATAAATCTGGTTAAGCTGAGAAACAAATTTATTTCTGAGAAATCATCTACTTTTGGCCATTTTCCAATTTCGGTAGGTCTCTGGTGTTCCGTCTGGACTTCGTCTGCGATGTTGTGTCATTTCCGGCATCCTCGTACTATTCTAGGGTCTTGCTAGTGGCACGCTCTGCATTTGTACCCTGATGTCGTCTTGTACAGACCCGGAGCATCAACTTGTAGACGATTTTGTGCCTTTCAATTCTTGTGGTTTTTCCGAGACTTAGCCCACACGGCTTCTCCCTCGTGCGATAACCGGAAAAAGCCAGCCTCTTGCCCTTGCTCATTTATTTGGATGGCATCTCCGCGGGATCCCCAAACCGGAAGCCCTGCATAGCTCCTTCAGGGATGTAGCTCTGTCATATTCCCCCAGGTACCTTCGGCATATTAAGCTTTCGTGTAGTTTCTGTGATATTGTAAGCGTTATTGCTTAAGGTTACTCTGTCGGATTTCCGGCCCATGGTACAGAGAATTTACGAAATCTGTCGCCACAATAATGAGTTTACTTTAAGCGTTAGTAAATTAGTTTAGTTCTTTTATGTATTATAGTGCAAGTTCTGTTTGTGGTTTTTAGTCGCATTCATCTCGTCGAAGCAACACGTCCATCATGTTCAGAATTAATACTTATACGAGGGACTACTCGAGCAAACTAGAAACTATTTTTACTTGCTTAAACACACCAATTACAGTGTGTAATATACCTTGAGCGTATGGTATCATCTGCGTGGCTTTCGCGTTCTAATAATTTAGACCTTTAAGCGACTTTACGTGCCTCCCATTATCCGCTATAGCTGATTTTTGTCATAGGTCACTCATGAAAATTGAGTTACGTGTGTTTGTAACAGATTTGAGAGAAAAATCGCACAGTTTGTATTTTTCATTCCATTTAATTAAACTACAATTATAGGTTTCGCAATATTTAAAACTAAGTTAAACTTATAATTCTAATTCAAATGAGTGTAAGTTATAGCAGATTCTTTTTTTTTGCACCCTTGAGTATTATTCAGAGATGCACACAGTGTAAATAAACTATTAGGTTACATCAATTTCTGACGTTTTCCTATATTTATTGTTTTTATGAAACTGCTATGTGGTTTAGGGATTTACACTGATACCTGTTAGGTTTTCTGGTTTGGACCGTCTCGCACCAGAGGCGCTTCCGGACGATCCACTCCAATCCTGCTCGGGAATTAGCTGGTAAAATTTGTTATACCACGAGACACTTCATGGACCACCGTGTTGTAGAATAATAAAGTAGTACTGATCATTTTATGATTGTTTGTGTACAGAAATTTCTTGTGTAGCAAAGCATATTAAGTTTGACCTAGGGCGTTATGGGCTGCTCTGTAAGCTTTTCAGTTAATTGCGTATTCAAAGTGAAAAATAAAACGTTGTATGCACCATCGGCATTACTTGATATTTATAGCCCTCGGGCTTGTAAACCTATCGCCCTTGAAAGGTCATAAATATCTTCATAATGCCCTTGGTTCATGACGATTATTTTTCACCTATCTTTTATATGTTGTTTATATCTGTGATACGAGGTAGATAAAGCAGTCCATAATGCCCGAGGGCGTAAGATGTGGGCACAATGATTACAGCCACTCATTAGTCCCTTCCATGATGAGTAGGCGTAATCATTACGCCCCCGTCCAGGTTCCTGCAAAATTTCTAAAAGTATTAAGGAAGCAACAGCTCCTTCAAGCTTAATTTATTATTTTTGGCGTAACTTTGGAGATCTTTATTCAATCGAGCTGATATTTGGCATATACTATGATCAGTTTATCGATGGGTACAATTAGGTACTAAATTTGACCTTTTCAATAGCATCCAGATACTCACACACACACACAAATGGAAAATGTAATAGCTAGTAACCTTTGATTCTTTAAATATTTTTAAAAGTTTATTGTTAGTATCTATATTAAAGTCATAAATCGGGTTTAAAAATAAATAAATTTTTGAAATCTCCAATAATCAACCAAACCGCTTGGTAAACTAGTAAACCATAAAGTTGCTAAAAAACACAACACATTTCGGCATGCCTAATTTTACACCTCAACAATGTTACTACATATGCGAAATATCAACTCGATTGAATAAAAGTTACAGATGATATGCCTAAAATAAGAAATAACCGATTAAACTTGAAAGGACTGTAGCTTCCTTAGTAATCTTAATATTGAGTTATAACAGTTTTAACGCAGAAACTTGTACCATTAATTCCTACATGTTTTGCATCGAATATCCAAATTCCCTGTATATTCCTGCCTTATCAGTAGTTTGTATTAGTATTTATCTGACAGTATTATATTGATCTAATGATGGGTTAAAAAACTAATGTTTGTGAGTCAAATTAGTAGTATCTTTCGATTTTTTCATTTATTAGGGGGTATTCTTCCTGCACAAAGCTGTTCTATAAGCCATTTTAAACCTCATATTGGGAAGGTGACTGCCTTAACCCGTTGAAGTGGGGGAAGAAATGGCATTTTTTCAAAGGCTACGAGCACCAACGATATTGATGTGGTGGCTCGAGAGCGTTTGATGTTACTGGTGTCCGGGTGTGAGGTTCGAACTCACTACTTGCCCACTGGACACCAAAGCGTTTTACCAGCTCTCTTCACGGTGTGATAAGATAAAAATTAAATCGAAAAAATGGACAGATAGCTGGACCACAACCTCACAAGAATAACGAACATATTGGAACAAACAAGACATCGGCCTATAACAGGGAGAAGAAAAAGAAGAAATTAAGTAGTCGGGTGTCAGTTGTCGAGAAATTTATTGTGAGTTTGTTATACTTTAACTTCAGTGAGATCTCAGTTTTAACTGTTAATTTGCAATATATTACTTGCTCCTCTATTGAAAAATTTTAATCGTTTAAACGTAATATTAATACATAAAAAAATACTATACAAATTTATATTCATGTTATTTACATTGCTTTTATTTTAATTTAAGGCATGTGTGTACATCAGGAGTTGTAGAAAATTGAAAAAAAACGTCTTAGGATTTTTTAATGTGTACAAATGGCGCCACGACAAAGATCAACGACTTACTTGGAAATTTGAAGGACCTAAGACTAAACAAAGAAGGAAATCAAAATAACAGGTTATTATCCTAGTTGATGGTTTTAATAGTTAGTAAGGCGCCAGTTTTTGGAAACAAATATTGTGTAAAAATTTAACTCGAAACGATATAAGCTGGAGCTGAGTTTTTTAATTAAAGATTTACATTTTTGAGTTATACGTGTATTTTATAGCGGCTTTATTATATATTTTCTACACTAACATTTAGTAGTCTTTTTACAATATTTGCAATATTTTAATTATAGTGTAACTACAGTTTTCTCACATTTTTTTTTCTTTTGCTTCGTATTGTGGTTTAAGAAATATATAGTCGTCCCGGAAATGTTTACATGAGCCTGTTAAGAATAGCTCTTACATAATTTCGTATTGCTAATCTTGAAAAAGAAACTTTAGCGGCATCAGGTATAGTATCTTCCTAGCGGTTAATAAACGTATGGTAGTAGAATGTCTATTCTATTTCCAGAATCAGTTATTCGATCCTTATTCAATGAACCGTGTTTGAAGAGATTAAGTTATTTCTTTGTATTATAATTAATCGTACAAGTTGAAAGAGGTTAATTTTTACGGAACTTAGTAGTTCGTATTTACCAGTTTTAACATACGCAAAATGAGCAGAAAATTAGAAATATTGTGCTTTTGTTGCAATTAAAAAAGATTTAATGATACGATAAATTTTACTATTGTGTTCTACGATCGTGCATATGTAATGCCAATTAAGACATTTGAAATTTCTAATTTGTGCTTGCTTTTGTTAACGCCGTACAAAAAAGGCGATTAGAGAATAATTCAATTAACTTGTACCGGTATTTATTCCATGCCAGTTTTACAATTGCTTGATACATCGCGCGTTTACCAGCCGGCACAGAATAATGCTATGCGAACTAAAACATATTTCTTGTGCTTTTCGTGTTCCTACGCACACAATGCCATGTAGAACTCGCTAGAAATGTGTTTTTCCTATATAATTATGGCTGCCTAGAAAACTATTTCTTAAATTCCATTATCTTAACCTTCAGCGATTGTATAAGACACAACTGTTTCCTGATAACCATATGTGAATTTACGGTTTGTTGTTGTAGCACAGTATAATAGCATTGTTGCTATTGTACTTCGCTTACTCAAAAGTATTTACATACGTCTAGTTTATCTGTTTTTGATGGTTTATGAATTGCTATGGAGGCTTAACAGAATTGTAATTTTCTTGAGATTTGCTTATGCCCAGGATATAAAATAATACTTTCATCAACTACTTCATAATTGCATAGAATTTTTCCTACATTATAGTAAAATCTAAAAACGTCATTGCGTGATTTAAAGTTATTAATGATCAAAATTTAATAAAAAAGGTAGTTAAACTCGACGTTGTGAAACAGCAGTACCTGCTTGATAAAAATTAATTATTCAAGGTGGATCGCAATTTTCGGTATTTACATCACTGTTAAAACATTTTTTAGTTTTTATTATAAACACATTACAATAATAGTGTATGTAAAACAAACACTTTACTGTCTAATGAAATTATAGCTCCTGAACTAATATTTTCATATTTGTAATACAACATTGATTATGAATACTTTAATGAATAATTAGAAAGATAATGCATTGACGTGAGGAAACTGATTGTTCCAAAATTGTGAACGATTGAATTATATCAAGTACCAGAATATCAATTACTATTCAATGTGTACAATTAAAAGCAAAAATAATGTCATACAATAGAACTCAATTACAAAGGTTGAATCCGTTAAGTTCGAAGTCATTTGCTATCTTTTCTGATTACTAAGCTGTTAGATTCTATTAAATATTAAATTTTAACACACAACTGTTGTGTAAAAAAACTTTTCCAACTTTTAATAAATCTTGTTATAAAGCGATCTTAATTTGCATAATTTAAGATGTCTTGCTGTTTAGTTGTGCAGAAATTGGACGAATAATTATTGCAGGAGGTAAGAGAAGATCATTTTACAACGCCAAAGAAGGTCTTGAATTAAAAAATAAATCAAAATGTCAGCAGCTGATTAGATTCTAAAGATTAGGTTGTAAATTACTTGCATTCACAGTAGGTAGGCGATAATGGGAGAATTAGAAGACCTAGTGCACTAAGATGAGATGTATTCTAAAACTGTAACTAACGAAACCGCATTGATATCTAGTTATTTTAATTTGGTTTAATTAGCTTCACCAGGACCAAGTACAATTATGTATAACAGTGTAACTATATTTTTAGTATCATAAAATTAATGTTTGATATTGTGATGCTCAAAAAATATTTCTAAAATATTAGTGTAATAAAAATAAGAAAATTGTAGTTTAGGGAGAATAAATTCTGCATTAATTAATGTAATAATAGTAAATTAATTCCATATTTACGAAGCACAGTATTTCTCTTGATACAAGAATTGCAGAAATTGTTATCAAATCTATTTGTAAAATAAAATATGATGGGTTTAATATGAATTGAAGTAAATATTGGAGAAAAAAATAAAGCATGCTTAAAACATAATGTAGCATAGTTTTATAAATTTGGTGTGAAAAACGTTGGGATCTTAAAAATCTATAAATAAGGGCCTGTTCATTTGAGACCATGAAGTGTAGCATATCATTATAATGAATGAACCAGCAATTTATGCAATTATGCAATATATCTCCATGTACAGTTGTCGCCAATATAATCGGGTAGTATACCTAAAATAGATCTAGTGACAATATTACATTTTGCCTAAACGGTTTCCATGCTTCTACTAAACTATAGTTACCTATCATCTTGTTACTACGTTATGTAAATGACGAATAAAAAACGATATGGTTAGAATATAAATAATTAAATAACAAGTAGGGTATAACAACAAAATTAAACTAATATTTTGTGTCGCCACTGTTGCAATTGCAACTTACAGTCTATCTGCCATGGAAGTTTAGTAAATATCTGATATATTCAGGATAAGTTGTATTTTTACATATATTAAACTGAGTGTTAATTGCTCTTATTTGCATTACTCTCATTAACCTATCGATAATTCTTCCTTTTCGAAATCATTCAAATGAAGAAGCACGCTTTCAAATAACTAATTTTCGAAGTTCAATGACAGCGAAAAATGTGACAGTTAATTTAAATGCACAAGTTACTAAAGTGAAATTATAAAAGTTGAGTTTATATTGGGAAAATAGGTGCACGCGATTTTTTGGCGACAGCCGTACAAAAAATATATAGCTTATTTGAAGGTTGAATTTAAATGCTAGTAAAGTTTCAATAAAACTGGAATAGTCAACAGTAATATCCAAAGTGCATTAAAATAACCGATTAAATTTTGACATTTTCTATTAGAATGTTTTGCTAAGAAAGGGATTTTAGACCGGAAAATTTACGAGATATATTTTTTCAGAGCAAAACAGTTTGATCTTAAAATTTATTCAGACTAGCTTACATGCATGTGGGATATTCGATATTAGTATCTGATATTGTGGTAAATATTTCCCTACACCTACACACACTTCTCATTCTTCTTCTCAACACAGAAATTTGAAGGATTAGATTCCGCCGTTACTAGATCTTTGTTGCGTTATTTATAATAAATGTAACTGATGTATTGCTCTGCACCTGTTAGAATTCCTTTCTGTTAGAATATGCGTTATCGTTGTTCACTGTAGGGCGACTGACGGATCAAGGCGAATTTATCTGTGGCAGTGACAGTGCGTTAAAAACTTGCAAAATTGAATATCGCAGCTACGACCGTGCAACTTTATATTTGGAAATTAATAAAAGGTTAAAAATATCCCCTTCATCCTCACAGATCAAATAAACGTCTCATATCCTATACCACACTCAAAGAAGAAGAATCTTGAGACTACATTATATTTCTGATATTTTAAAATATAGGTTAGAAAATTTCTTTACATTTTGAACTATGAAATACCTTTATGGTGCCGATCCGTCCCAAATGGTTTTAGCGTTAAACACAACCAACCAAAGCAGGACGTCTCCTTCGCCTAGCAGCTCTTAAATATATCCTTATACATCTTCAGAATACATGTGTGCCTTGTTTAGCGAGTATACAGAATATATTTTACATCTTATATCTTACGTTCCTTTTCTGAATACTTTTTCTATCGATAGTTAGCGGATTATCATTACTGCCTCTACTTGCTGAATCAAAATTGAAAGATTCTAAACGTTTTGTTTCTCATGATGTGGGAGTTTAATGTAATTCTTGGATTTTAATAGTGTGTAAGACCTTTGTTTTGTAGAAATACTGTTCAATACGTCAGTGTCTTTTAGTTTATGGGTTTAAGATATTTTTAGAGTCGTCCTATGCATTTCGAAAGTCGCCAGCTTGCTACTTAATTTATTGGTCAAAGTCCATCATTCTCAGTCGAGAAGTAGATGAAGAACACTTAAGACGTCACAATTCGAGATCTTAATGTAAGGTTTAGTCCGCGGATGTTGAATACTACTCTATTTCAGTGGTCGGAATGTACCGGAACGGACCGGAACGGCGTTCCGGTTCGTGAAATATTATCAAGAGTCGTTCAGTCTCGTGAAATTTCACCAAAATCCGTTCCGTTTCGTGAAAAATTTTCCAAAAAGAGATGGAAAAGAAAGAAGCAAATATAGCGGCGTTCACAAAATGATTGCATCGCTACAATTTGTCAGCAACCTTAGCGCAATAGTCTGATGCTCTCGATGAATTGAGCGAAATGTATTATCTGTTATGTTACCTTATTATTTTGATTTTTATTGCCTATTATTGAGTTATTCCTAGATGGAAATGAATAAACTTTATTTAGTTGTATTTATACCGTTCTAGTTTTTTTTTAATTAGGGTCGTTTTACTTTGAAATAAAATATTAAATTAAACTGGTTTGTGTCGACTATTGACGGAAAAAACACTTATAATTATCAACATTATTATTATTTTCCGCAAAAATTTTTGCTGCGGCGCACACGGGGGGCATACCCCCCGGTCCCCCCCGACGGTTTGCAGAAAGTTCGTTCCCCACATTTCGTTCCCCCACATTTTCGTACCCCACATTTCGTTCCGGGATATTTCGTCTCCCCACATCTCGCACCCGCAAAACTTCGTTCCCGAGCTAGCTCATTTTGTCTCCTAGATCACAGGGTGTTGAAAAACGAATGCAGCGATCGAAATACAGTTAGAAAATGAGAGATATTTTAATTAATTTATTTATTATAATAAACGTATAAGAACAAAATAAATTGTATTTACTAAAAATGACGAGTTAATCTAAGTATGTTCTTGATATTTTGTATAGGGCTATAAGTTCTCATTCTGAACCACTTTTCTCAGTAATATTTTGCGGTATCATAAACAAAAGGGGTAGGTTACCCGAAAAGAAAATAGTTTTGCTTAACTGTCAAGGCCGACTTGTTTTGAAAAACTGAAAATTTTCTTAAAATTCTCTACAAACCAAGCAGAAATTTTAATTCTTATAACATTTTTATATAACACTAAAATAAAATTTAATTCCATCTTGTAAACTCAATCCGGGGACATACTGTATATAGTTCTTATAAGTTTAATTATAATAAATAAATAATTTAAAATATATTTAATTTTTCTAACTGCATCCGATTGCTGCACCTCGTTTTTCAACACCCTGTAATCTAGGAGACAAATTGAGCTCGCACGGAATGAGGTTTCCGGGTACGAGATGTGGGGAACGAAATGTGGGGAGCGAACTCTCCGTATCCCCCCCCCCCCCCGCCCGACAGCGTTCCGGTCGTCAAAGTTTACATTCCGACCACTGCTCTATTTGTAGAATGCACTATCAGCCTTCTTTATCCTATGATCTTGTGATTTATTTCCCCGTTGGTTTTTACCTTTGGCCATTTAGGGAGTCACATTTGAACCTTACTTTTCTCTAATCTTAGTTATCATTTCTATTATCATTTTCCTTCTCTTTACTGCATATTTCTTCCATTCTTTCCATCCATGTTTTCCACGACCAGCCTTCTTCTGTCCTTTCTGTCTAGGTCATCTATTTGTATATTTAAAAATCTACTTATGATACAATGATGAGAAATATAAATTAATTAGTATAGTAAGTAATTAACCTTAAAAATATATAGGATATTTGATAAATTGTAGATTGAAACTAAAACTAAATATTAATTACCTGTAAAACAATAAAAAGAGCTCAGTGTAAACATGGTCTTTTCTAGTAAAGTTACAATTTAGACATATGTTCATTACAATGGCGGCTCGTGATAATTGTATTTTTTTACCAGTAATTAAGCAAAATATAGTTCCGTCGATGTTTTAACCCAAATACAACAATGCTCTTTAATTTTAACAATCCAAAAGGAAGCACAGAACAAAAAGTATTCAAATAATATACAAAATGTACACAACTGTAAAAAAAAAAAACGAAGCACGACAATAACATGTCTCGTGCATAACGACTTTTAGCACGCGTTACATACAATATTTTATCTACGATCTTAATTTTACTGTTATTAATCCATAAATATCGATTTAACAAAGGTATGCATCTACGACACTTATAATTTATGTCATAATAAACAGTAGACCTTGGCGCGCGGGCGAATGTTTGCGGAGCCAGTACTGTCGAGGTCAGTTACGAAATGTAATTACTAATACTCCACATCTGACTGTATTCATTACATAACGCTTTAATTATTTCAAAAAACACTTTACCTGTAACGCAAGAAGTAACTAGACTAACTTTACAACTTCACTTCCAATTCGAAATTGTAGTTTTATAACCTCACTTCACTTTATACTACACATGCGCTTAAAGTAAACAGCTGATTTCTTTAACCACGCTCAACTATAAACGTCACTTTTAGTGAAACAAGCTAGCGCTAAAAGGCCTACTTTTAGTAGTGGTCGTAGATAAAAGTTTATTTTGCATTTTTTTATGTATAACATCTGTAGCCGTTACACGTGTAAACATTTATTTATAAATCATTAGACGTCAGAAAAATTACGGCTGTTTTCGTCCCCAAAATAAAGACGTTCTAATTACATCCAATAGTATACAAGATTATCCAAACCTACGCAACGGTACAAGAATGCTACAATATCTATCTTCTTCTATATATATATAAATCTGGTGTGATACACGCACACAACTTCCTTTTACAGTGATCTTATAATTAGCCAAAAATTTTATTTTAAAATGATTTAAGCATTGTCAAACATCAAACAATAATTACAAATTCTGCAAAAAACGGTACAAAATAGAGCGTTAATTGAAGAGACAAATTTTTCTAGAATTTTAATGTGAATTCAAAAATGTAATAATATACCGGGTGTTCTATTTAAAAGAGCAGTTAATAAAAAAATATACAAAAAAAACAAAAGAAACCCCCATTTTAGAAGTATTCAACTGGAAAATCACCTATCTCACATCAATACACATTCAAAATGTAATAAAAATGTAAAGTGTTAAAAAAAATATGTAGTTAAAGCCGTTTTGAAAAAATCGAAAAAACTAAAAAATCACAAGAGTAAACACCTACTTCCGGTTATGCGATTTTCTTCAAAAGCTTGCTGTCGCATCTATATAGTACACAAAACTTATATATGAAGTTTCAAACGTCAATACCTTTTTTCCGTTTTTGAGATATTCTGTTCACAGACAGACACCACACCACACAGACACTCCAGACCAATGAAAAAAAATATGTTTTTTTGGAATCAGGGACTCTAAAACGTAAATATCTGTTGAAAACTAAATTTCTAATTTTTGGGGTGAATCCAATACTTCCTTTATCGTAAAAGGAAGTAAAAATAAAGTTAATTTTGTTTGTCCCGTAAGCGTTTCTATATCATTCATCCGATTGCGATGAAACATTGGTGAGTTGTTGTACGCACGCCCGCGAAGGTTTTGTATTACGTAGAACCATTGGCTTTTCGGTGTATAAGAATTGACAGAATTGAATTGAATCAAATACAAACAGCGACATTTTAGTTCGTGTGTGACATAGGAACTGGTGTTGATTGTGATTCAATTGCTGATGAACATTAGATAATAGATATTACACGCATTTTATTTGCTTTTTCCAAGTGAATTTGTAATATCGCACAAAGCATTACTTTTTCTGTCAAATCAATTATGTCACCCAAACGATAAGCGATTGGTCGATCTATAAGACTGAAAAACAGCTCGAGTACGCAATGCTCAAGCCTGTTCGTCTGGAACAGTCGAGTACACACATCTAGATACAGACGAACACTGCACGCTAATTGAAATCTTCGTGCATTCCATTACGACGTTAATTATAATTACAGTCTTCAAAATATATGTTACTTACGTGGAAATAAATATTTACAAAAAATGGACCCGGTAGGTGCGCTGCAATTCGAGATATTTACGAAAATGTGTATTTCTGGTTTGAGTTTGGCTCATATTCAGAAGATGTGTGTACAAACAAATTATTTTTTGGGCAGAACAACGTTTTCCCGGGTCAGCTAGTTTTCATAAATAATACTATCGGTGAGACGGCCGTTCGACTGTCAGATCGTATTACATTTTAGGGAGCGCAATATTTGTAAACATTACAATAAGGCTGCGAGTCTGCCGCGGTGGAGGCTCGTAAGCCTTCGGGTCATATTGAGACTACTATATCACAGATTTTAGCAGCGGTCGTTTTTACGCCCGCAATCCCATACAAGTTCGAGGCTCAGGTTAGTTTAACTGCTTATAATGCAAGCGGGAGCTCGATCTAGCCTGCTTTATTATCCTTGGCACATCTATGCGACACGAATATAAGGTAACGGTAAATAAATGATAAACTTTATTTAAATTATAAGATAGTTACTGTTTTTTAATCACAGACAGGCTCATGACGGCTGGAGGGGCTTGAGCCTCTGAACTTCTAGAGTGCAGCGGCCCTTGGTCCATTAGAAAATTACTGTTTTGTATGATTATAAACAATATTTCTAACAGATTATAATCATAAAAATCCAGTAATCCCCAGCAACGTTAGAACATTTAATTAGTTAATGTTGATAACGGAAGTAGATTTTTCTTCCGAAACGTTCATGTTATAATATTTTTCATTTTGTAGTATAGCATAAATAACGGTTTTTCACTTAAATCTGTACAGCATTTATTAATTGTTTATATAGAGTGGTGAAAAATTTGTGGTTTATATAATTACTGCGCTCTACCAGAAGGTGCATAGAGTTTTTTCTTACAAATCGATTTTGAATGCTCAGCTTCATTCTCTCAGAATCGGTAAAATAAAATGTACTTCTTTAGCAAAAATGTGACAACGCTGTTATGTAACTATACCATGTATTAGGCTGATGCTATGAAACATAACATTATGAAACATAAAACGTAACGGAATTTTTTATCATAGTGCAAAACCTTATGTTAACGTTTTTGTATTTTTTCAAAAAAAACTTAAACATATTATATACTGTGGTTTCTTTATCTCGTTACAACACATATTACGTCCAGCGTTTTTTCATGAGTGTTTAAAATGTCATCAAAATGTTGAAACACTCATGAAAAAACGGTGGACGTAATATGTGTTGCAACGAGATAAAAAAGCACAGTGCGTATAAATGGAATTTTTTGGTTGAAGGGTGATTAATGAAGTATTTCTACATTAAATATAAAAAGTGTAGCGTCAGCTGCTCAATTTAAAGAACAAAAATTTTGCGTTTGAGCTGAAACATTTAAATTGACAGTAAAATTTTCTATTAGTTCTTGAAGATTTACAACGCAGTACACAGATAATGAACTATTTTTTCAGCACCCTGTAGATTCTAATCCACTTTCTGCTAAGCACTGGCAATGTTTCAAGACGTTTTTCTTTTTAAAACTACAAGATTATCAAGTATTTTAATTTGATTTATTCACTTTATTTTGTTGCGACGTTTAACATTTTGATGACGTAAACGTCATGCCATAAATATAATTTTATTTTATGGAGAGCAAGATACTATTTTTTGAATAATGTAAGGTTTATACATTGTCTTGTCTAACAGATCTTCTGCTGTAAAATGTGCAGAGCAATAAACTTCACCTCATTTTTTAAATAACAGTAAAAGGCACTTAATGTTCCCAAATTATATTTTTAATAGCAATTATTCATTCCATATTCACGTAATTCTTAAATTGTGCTGCTTTCGTTTCTTAATTCGGCAAAATATTAGCCAACTGCCGTACTCCAAGCACTTCGTTACCTGCAGTCGACTCACCTGAATTGAAACCTGACCTGACCCAGTTTATTCGAATCTTTGTTGAAAGCTTTGCGACGTATTATGTTACCTGCAGCTTCCAAGCATCTAAACGTTAAGCACTGCTCCATTAGCGTTACGCCAGAAATAACCGAGTTTCCACTTGAATTTGGGAAAAGAAATTAATGTAAACTCTTCTCGCTTCCGGTGCCCCTTCTTGGAATTTCGTCCTGGAATTCTGCCGGCCGTCTTTCCGGTTGTTTAGTTGCGTGTCGAATTAAACTAAAATTGCTTGACTGACATAAATAATTTTTACTAATCCTTGTTTGTTCAAATTTGGCGTACAGCGTTTCCGGAATTTATGCACAGACAATTATCGGTCAACCCATCTGTTTAACAAATAGAGAGACCTCAGTTAGTTCCTTGTTATCTAGTTACCAGGTGAAAAGTAGAAATATACACTGTAATATGAGAAATGACAAAAGAATGTCTGAGAACTGCACTAAACATTTCTAACAATTACACCGTCAGTGGTGTAGATGAAAATGCGGAGGAACTAAAGCAATTAATGCTAAAATATTCAGTGTGCGACTTTATTTTCCAGGCTCGCTGTAAAGTGGGCAAATTAATTACCCGCACATCACTTGTCTATAAAATAATTTTAAGTATTTACGACGTTTAACAGGGTAATATTAAAACGAGTATATCCGATTTCACATCGCGGTGCTATAAAGGTTGAACTTGCAAAGCGGAAATGAAAGTTATTTTTATGAATTTTAACTCAATCGGCACCAATAAACTGTGGAAATTATTCGTTAACGTTGTACTTTGGCGTATGTTAAAGTTCATGAGCTTATTAGACATCATACATTTTCTCAAAATGCTGCAGGCTTAAATTAATTTTGCAAGAATTATTTACGACCTTGCATAAGTTGCATGACTAACGCAGAAAAGCTGGTGCTCGTCTAGCAAAATTATATTGAATAGAATGTATAGGTGGCACCTTTCATTTAAATTTGACAATAGTATATTGTACAATTTGAGAAAAGAGCAGTTTCTCACGTGTTTTACATTACATTTTTTCACTTACTGCAGAAAAAATATCTTGATATGAACATATCAAAAGTCGTGTGAAATATTGTGCATTTAAAATTTAGACTATGAGTTGCTAGGAGGAAAAGTACCACTTTGCTAAACGATTTTTTGCTGCTATGCAGAAAAGTTCCACTTTTCTAAACGATTTTGCATTTCGTAATACAGTACATTTCCCAGCAATATGTGAAAAAATCCGTTTTAGCTGTCGTCATATGATTCGACAAATCTCAAATAAGCATTTAAGCGCATTTGGGAAAATGGTAACGTACAACATGTCTAGCTTATTATTTACGAAGGTACGAACAACGGTTAGTAATGTTATTCATAGGGAATTATGTAATACACAAATATAGAGTTTAATCAAAAGTAAATATTTTAAGGGTTTATAGTGGCTATTGGTTTATTGATGTCTGTAATAAGACCAAGCTGGTCGTCAACCCCCCTAGCAATATTTTATTGTGAAACTAACCAAAATACATATGGCACGCAATTGGTAATTGGCAAGTTGTGGAGATAACTCAACTAATATGTGTGCATTAGTCATGAATATAAAAGAAAATACGAGTACAAACAAAAGTTTGAGTTTCATTCGTGGATGTTATTAGAATTGGCTCAGTGTCGTAAATCTTTGTACGTTTACTGAAAATACTAGAAATACGTGGTACTCGATTATAACAAAGAAGTAAGGCAATATTTTATTATTATATTTATGACAAAAATTACACCTTACTATCATGTTTCAAGAGAAAGCATATTATTTTTTAAAACTTAACAGGTTGAAATTCTTTTATTTTTATTATTACATAATTAAAATATATAGCAATGATTGATACATACCAGAATGCAAAACTGTTATTAAAGTTCAACTTCTACCATCATTTCTTTTAAACATGTAACTTTAATTATCAAATTTTATTAATAATATTAAAAATTAAAAACCTCGTAATGTTTTCCCTAAACGTAAAGTTCTACTGAACAACCTATTATCACATCACATATAAATGTTAATTAAACTGCTTTTTATAACTGATGAAGCTATCATAAATGGCAAAACGACTTATTAATTTACTAAAAGAAATTGTTATTTCTTTATCTTCTATATTCCACAACGTCTAGCTTAGTTATGAGAATAAAGTTCAACAATTATAATTCTAACATCTAAATACTAATTGTTATATTATTGTCGTCCTTTATCCATTTATTTCTACATACCTTTATTTCTTTACTATTAAATTTGTCGGTACTATAAAGGCCATAAAATAAAAGTGACTTATTGTAATTTTTCAAATAAAAGTAACTATAATTTTAGTCCCATACTAATTTTTAAGTTTTATTCATTAAGTAAATTCAAATAATTTTGTGTAATCGAACCATATTATCATTATTTATTTATTCTAAATTAGGTATCAATTCCTATTTTTATTCCACAATTATTACTTTAATATACTATATTACAATATTCAAGAGATTTATTTTTAGTCGTGAATATGGTTTGTGCCAACAAACTAATACAGAAGGAATTTAATAAAATCTATTTGATTGGTTACGTTGAATAGTATTTTATTTTCAAAATAACAATGATAATATAATTATTTGTCTAAATTGATGTTGAAAGTGATATATTTTCCTTATTTTGAAAAACACAGATTATTACTTTTGATTGGAGTTTTATAAATAATATCTGTCAAGTTATAAATACAGAAATTAAAACTTGAAATATAGCTTGATAAT
>OW679195.1:89949278-89975742 GCA_940337035.1 Agriotes lineatus | reverse complement strand
CTGTAATATAAGAGAAATTAATGTTCATCCCATCGAAAATGACCCACTCTGTACTGTATCCGGTGCTCACCAACTCTGCTGACATTATTGGAACAATATTTTTCCTTAAAAATGTGGCTATTTTGAAAACATTGTTGAGGCTTGGTTGTATGGAAATAAAGGTGCATGTATTAATGCAACATTTCTTCCTCAATATATCGTGACATTAGAAGTAAATCTTTTATAACAGTTTTTAAGTGCAAGTATACTATTCTTCAGATTATCAGATTTTGCCTGGCTCTATTACCCATAGGTAGCAATTAAAATGCGTTTTGGAATGTGATAATTGTATTTGCAGTAATTAGATGAAGCACGAATTTCAAGGGAAAGGTAATCCAAATATGGTTATATAAACATTTCAATACAAGATTGATACTTGGTAATAGTATATGAATCGAATAGTTACCGATATTCGCTTATATCACATTGCTGGATATTTGCTTTTGGTGCAGAATTAGGTAAAACGTGTACAATTCTAGACCCCTTCAGAAGAATTTTGAAAACTTAGAAGAAACTACAGAAGAAGAATTGAAAAATGTATCCTGTTTCAGGGTGGATTCAGTGAAAACATTTTGTTTTGAAAAGTATTTCATTGGAACTTTCTTGTTATTGAGATATATTTTTAAAACTCTTCAATTTTTCACTTAAGTTATTTAGCCGTACAATTTACTCATCACCAATAACGTATAAACAAAACTAGAATTGAGATTTCGAAGGGCATAGAAACTTTATTAAATATATAACAAGTAAGTATAGTTTACCTAATTTTTCTTTGATTAGAATTATGTTTATTTAAAATTGATGTTATAATGTTATTCTTCATACTGTATTTTGGGTATTTTGCCGCACTACAAAATTAAACACATTAATTAACGGTCTATTCGGTAAACAAAACTCTTTCCGTTTTTAACGACATGTAATAGAATTAATAATTAACGACTGAAACTTATCTATCTATTTACTGGAGCTCAAGGGCAGTCAATATTTTTAATTTGCTAATGTAGCGAATATATATTTTTTAAATTTCGTAGTGGAATCTTTACCGCCAATACAATGTTTTAAGATCCTGAACTTTGTTTTATAATGTAGGTTGGTTTTCTATACTGATATTTATTCTGTGCGCTATCAGATACATTTAGTGGAGTTCACAACAAATTGAAGCAATTACAAATAAAAAGGTATAAAGTGTACTATGACAAACATTTATTTCTTTGGTTCTTTGCTGATAAACAGATAAGAAAAGGCCAACTGCAATATGCAATATTTCCATAATATTTGCATTTAATATAGTATCTACCTCCATAAACAAATGACAAAGACGGATTAGCTGGTAAATTAGTGATGCAGTTGTTGTCCAGTGCCGTGCACGCTATTTTGCTTCAAGCTTACCATATAATACCCCCGATGGTACCCTCCGCTGAGCATATGTCCTGTACTCTGACAAAATAGCGTAGGTAAGCAGCAGCAACCCTGTCCATACAACTTCATCCGGAAGCTCCTGGGAACACCCACTCCGCTAACAAAACGGGGCTAAAAAATCGCACAATTCACCAGAATGTCATCTGATACTCGAGCAAGAAGTGTATTCATTCGCATTCAGGAGCAGGATTTGCCCGCCTTCTCTTCTTTACAAATCGCTTTTTTGTGCGCTGGAAACCGTTATGTTACCTTTGGCATACGTCGGGCCGATTGTATTTAACGTGTAATTTTTGCTGATTGCTATAATTTTGCGATTGGTACCAAGATATTTTAATTTTTGGCGCGTGCCAGCGGATTAACTGTTGGCGTTTGTCGTGCGTCGGCTGGCGACCTGAACTTTACGCAAATTGGGGGTTGATTTAGAAAAATTCAGACAACTGACGCAGCTTAATTAAAGTTTGTCATGTGCAACCACTAAATTTTTCCGTAACTGAATTTTCTTATTGTTGTCGCAACAGTTATGCACTGAGTGCAAGAATCACCTACTTGCCAGCTGCAATGAGTACATTTTTATATTTTTGTTTCACTTTAACATGTTTACGTTTTAAAACACCAATAAGTGCAATTCAATATGGTAAATTAGCACAATACACGATTTCAACTTTATTAGTGTCTGACACATGGTATATTGCATTTGTAAATGTATAAAAGTGGTATAAGGGTTAACAGAAACAAGTAGGTATGGATAAAGCATAATTTGGTGTAAACTCATTTGTATAAATTAGATCTTTGAAAAAAACTAACAATTATTTTTATATTTCCCTGTTTCTGTTTGAAAATATAATGAATATTAATATGATTATACTATTCATACTGCACAAAATCCCTATTCAGGCCATGTATTAATAAGGGTGTTTTTAATTTTGAACTGTCAGTGTAATGCCATTTCCAACTGGTTTTATAGGATACGCATTAAATACATTTTTAGTGTAATTCCCTTATTGATATTCATGTTATATATATAAGCTAATCGAATACTCACTCGACGACTTTAAGAATTATCAAATACATTTCCTTACAAACTCAACGACTTGCGTTGTAGAAACACCACTCGCCTTTGACTCGTGTTGTTTCTAAGCTACCCGTTTCGTGAAGAAGCAAAAGTATTTTTGATAATTTACAGTCGTTTCGTGGTATTACTACCGACTATTCAATTCATCTGTCATCTGTCAAAAAGTGGCCAATGAAAATCCAAAATTTTACGTTTCTTGACGAATCAAAAAAAATATCAGCGAATTATCTTCCTAGAAGGTATTCAACTGACGATTTTAAACAAATGCAGTTTTTATTAAAAAAAGTCAATTTTAATTTTCGTTACTATAGACAATGCATGGTTTGTTGCTAGATTTACCACTATCGAATTTGAAAAATAATTTGGTTCATTGAATAGTTCCTCAAATACCATTTTTAGTCAACGTAGATTATTTGTGCTGTGGTATCACTACTCATGTCCATTGCGCTTGGGATTAGGACTCGTGACATTCGTGATATTCTATCAAAATAGTCGACATACTGTTGACTACTCATGGTATTATAAGTGACTATTTCTTTTACATCCATAATAATGCATAATTAACATGGTTTCTGAGAGTTTAATAAGGAGAAATATTCAAATGTCAACATTTCACTGCTATTAAAAATGTATTCTCTTTAGCATAGAATTTCGGCTTAGACCGCGTAGTATTTGTATATGAACACCCAGCATTTTCTGGCTTAATGTGCCTTGCACCTTGTGAAGTCGAGCAAAAACCCGCGCGATGGCCATGCTCTCTGGTGGCTCGTGTTGTTTGAGTATCTTGAGAACGAGGATACTTAGGCAGATTTGGCCGTTTTGCTGTTTGTGCATCCATATTCACTAACGTTTCGCAAGACCTTGCAGCTTGCATCATCAGAGTGAAAGTCGCACTAAGAACCGAAGGTCGGTGTGGAGCTATTTATAGTCCTCTGTGCCAGGCGCGCGGAGTGGCGTAACGCTGGTTACCAGACCGAAATTCTATGCTAAAGAGAATAATTCGAGTAACCGCGAAAGCCTCAAACAGTACATATTAAAAATGTGTCAGAATAATTTTGACATTATCAAAGGTGCTTCACCAACTGAATTTTATATATTTATTGAGGAAATGATCACGCCGAATATCCCGTGTGCATGTCAACTAACCGATTTTCTGTCAAAATGTTTTGCTATGAAGAAATATTGCAATGGTTTAATGCCCACAGGAATTCTGGTTGCCCAAATAATGCATAAAAATAAAATAGTAATTCAAATAGGCACAGCACTGAGATTTTGTTTATTGCAAGATAAAGTCAGTATTTTACACTAATAAATGCACATGTTATGAGTAGCAGTAATTACATAATTTGATCGAGAAAGATTAGCATTAGATAAAGCAGAATCAAAAGGGTTACGTTTAACGTTTTATTTATTTATTTTATTTATTTCGCACTCAGCCAACAGCCGTTAGGCCAATTATAGGCGTCGCTGTGCATTTATGGGGACTTCCAACCCCACTAACGACAGTCATGATGTTGTTATGACCGCCGGGACCAACTATTTCCGTAACAGCCGTATCACGAGGCGCCGAGAGATACAGCCGTGGAACTCCCATCCAAGTTCTGATCAGAGACAGCGTTGCTTAACTCTGCTGATCGAACGTGGACGCTTGTTCAAGCTACACCACCCGGGACCTATATATTCATAATTGATGTTCGTAATGGCAAACGCACCTTAACTTATGTGAATGACAGATTTGATTTGGTAACGTCAATACAAGAAGGTGAAGTTAACATGATACAGAGATGTTTTATGGCGTTACAAATATTATATAGGCGTTAAGAGTTCAAGTTTATGAAGCCACCAAGACAGCTGAGGGTTTAGAAGTAGTGCAAGGAAAAATAGATTGCAAAGACCAATGATAAGGCTACCGAAAGCTTGATAAAAAGAATAGTGCAGTGCTAATAAACTCGTGAAAAACAGTGCATTTAAAACTAATAGTGAAAAGCAGTACGAACGTACCATCTCCGTTTTGGGTCGTAAATTTTAGAGGTTAACTCTCAGTTGCAAGAAGGTCGGGCAATTGTTAATAAGTCCTACTAAACAGTAATGGTAATACTTCTTCTTCTTCTTCTTCCTCTTATTGTAGGCCAGTGGCCTGTTATAACCACAAAGTGGTCCTATGAGCCCTCTTTGCCCTTAGTGTTCCCATATTAGGGGTTAACGACTACCACAGATGTTAGCGTGCTAGCCGGGGAGCGTACGATTTTTAAAATCCATCTATAGCATCTACCGGGAATCGAACCCGGGCCGGCCGCCTGAGAGGCGAGCATTTGCTCGCTGCGCCACCCGCTCACCTTTAATTGTAATTGTAATACTGACTGTAAAAATCCAACCCCGCAGATAAAAGCATTATTTAATGAGCCTTGAGGTTACACACGAATTCTCTATTAAAAAAAAAACACTAGTCTATTTATGTAATTGTGGTGATTTGCCCTAGTTATTTATTTATTATTTTTAAAGTCTTTTTAGTGGGGCTATCATTACAATATATCTCTCGAATTGCTTAGCAAAGCATTTTGATTGATTATCTTATATTTTCGATGTAATGCAAAATATAATCACTCATTTAAGTATGCTTGAGTAAAATATGTGACCTTATGTCTCAATTTGGCGGTAGCAAATGCTCAATAGAATAGTAGAAAAAAAAAGATTTAAAATAATTGTTAATTCTATATTTCACCTGTAAATGTATACTATGTTAGTCAGGTTAGGTTTCATCATAGGGATCTTGAAAACTGGATCTTGAAAACTATAACTTATGTAAAGTCATTTACTCTACTAAAGGGTGTTCATTAAGACAACCGTTTTGGTTGGCTACGAATTACTCAACGTGTGTCTAGATTTAGTGTACCTCCTCACAGTTGTCATGTTATCTGTCTTGTTATTTTCGAACTTTTAATTATGAGGTTCTAAAGTCATGGCCAACCCGAAACGGTTTTATTAATGAAAATCCATTATAAGGGCAAATAATTTAATCTCACTTATTAGTACTCAATAAAACTTTAAAAATTATGTAATGAAAATTATGAAAAATTGCGTTTAGTATTTCAATCGTTGTTTGAAGAGATATCGAACAAGGCATCATTTCTGCTTGTTTCAGAGTTTCACATAATATGTTGTTTTGTTTTCGGAGGACCATAATTTTCACATTTGAAAATGCGAACATCTACTTAACAAACACAATATGGCGACGCTCTCACTCGCGTGAGACGTGGCTGCGGTTAAGAATGGCGTTTTTAGTGCCATTACCAGTCTAGCTCAGGGTAAAGGGTGTCAACGAAGAACGATGATTGGAGCTTCTGTCGAAAGATAACGATTGGTTTATTTTAAAGTGAATATGAATATGTACAGTTTTTACAAAGTTAACCTAGAGACATAAAATGTTAATGGCATTGATAATGCGCGTGGCCCGGTGAAGTACGTCTCCATGGGCGAGATGTGTTGAGGGTGGCGGTCGACCTGGGGGCCGGAAAGGTCGACAAGGACTTCTTGGACTTGGGGCTCGCGTCCTAGAGAAGATCTTTCGAGGCGGGGGCTGTTTTCACGTGCCGGATAACCTGGACGGCGCGAACTCTAGGAGTTGGCCGGGGCAGAGCAGAATGCAGGGGGTTCGGGCATCAGTACTCGGTGAACGGAGATGTCAGGGCTTGAATAGGCGCTCTAATAGTTTCCTGGTGGCGTTTGGCATAGCGCAGCTTGCAGCTACACTCGGCAGCGGCGGCAAATAGCAACGGGCGGCGGCGGCTACGTCGGCCGCAGCGACGGGCTTCCTCGAAGCTTGGGGAGGAACAGCGACGGCGATCGGCGAGCTCTGCAGCTTACAGCGGCACTAGGCGGCAGCGATCCTCCTGGCTCACAGGCTGAGCGAGGCGGCGGGGATAATGTCGGAGGCAGCGACGGGCTTTCTTGCAGCTTGGGGCGGAACGGCGGCGACGATCGCGTTTTGCTGAGCGGATCTAGGTTCCGGCTCTGAATTTGTTTCTAAGATCATTGGTCGATTAGAGAAGTTGATTCGAAACCGAGATCGATCGAATGCTTTGTCAGGTTTCTAGGTTGATGCGGCAGTTTCTGGCGGCGGGCTGAGCGAGTTTGAGCCATCTCGATTCCCCTGAGCGGATGGCGCAAGAGCCAGACGGCGGCAGATTGCTCGGAGCGGATGAGCGGCGTCGGCGTAGAATGGCGGCGATCCTTCTCGTCAGCGGATCTGGGGTTCCAGTCCTGGGGGACCTTCCAAGACCGAGGGTCGATTGGAAGGTAGAGGAGACTCGAGCCCTGAGGATCGATTGAACGAATATTTTCTGAATACTTGCTTTTTATAAAGGGAATCCACCGCCCACCTATTCTCCCAGATTTTAAGCCGCCTTGAAGTGGGAAACGATTTGTTTGTTTTTAACTTAATTGGGCCGCAGCATCTTTCTTATAAAAAGACGAGTTTAGGGATACCCCACATGCTTAGGGGCGCGCTATTATAAGCCAAGATGTTTTTAATCGCGGCTTAGTTTTATTTGTTGCGTGGAATGTTTGCATTGAATTATTTATGGTTAGTTCTGGGATTTCACACTTTCATTCTTACTTTATAAGCTAACCTTTTTAAGAAGCTCCAGCCCTTTTTTCTTTGTTAGTTTGAGCGGCCAGCGAAATGCGGATTTACTTAATTTGAATTTCCTCGGGGTTAGTGGCCCTAAATCTCGGGCTCTTTTGGTGCGCCGTGTTCGCTCGTCTTGAATTAATTGAGGGAAAATTTTGTCTTACGAACGCTGTTTTAAAAATTCCGGTGACGGCTACGTTTGCAGATTCTTTATTTTATGCGAAAACTAGGAGTTTGTTCGAGGCGACTTTTTATGGGTGCCTAGCCTTTGCTTGTTGCACTATTTTTGGTTAATTATAACGGCTTGAATTTCTCGATGTTATTGCTCCTTGAAAAACCAACGCTGGGTTCGAGGGCGTTAACTGACAGAAGATAAATTTTTAACTGAGCCGGGATTTGACGAATGGAAAGCATGGCTATTGATCGCATGTCAGGATCATATCATACTCTTCAAATCATTTTAAAAATAATTTGTCATTTTGAATCATACGGAGCATCATCGTGAACTTTTACTGCCTAAAAATTATATTCAGTCTACTTTTACATATGATATTTAAATTCATTGTAAGTATTGCACACAAATCAACAATATTCAAGCCATAACTACAAACATTAATGTAACAGCGTGCAGATTAAGTAATAAGGAAAGAAATAATTAGTTACCAACAAAATTACTATTGCACATTGGTAGTTATTTTTAGTACATTAGTAATTGTTTGCTGTGACATCAATAAAATTACAGAAGTAACTCATATTATTTCCTGTCAAAAATTGATTTTGAGAATGAAAGGAAGTGTAGACGTCTCTATTTAAAGAAAACGTGAATGTGAAAATATAAACATTTCATTCTCTCGAGAGCAAGTTTCAATAAAGGAGCTTTTTAAAATGTTTCGAAGAAATTAGATATAATTGTATGGAACTCTTATTTTTTTAGAACTTTACAAAAAAATATTTATATTTTACAGTAGTTAACAGTCACATAATTATTCCTTTAGTTAACCTACTTCTTATCGCTTTCGCTGCAGTAAGAAAAATATTTGAATAACCCTTTCTAAAATATTAGAGAAGCAATAAAAATACATATTTTTAACAAAATGTTGTTATTTAGAAGAATACAATAATCCGATACGCTTTACCTGGACTTTTTCATTTATTCCCCGAAGATTCCTTTCAAGGATCTTCAGGTCTTCATCCATACAAAATAGTGAAAAACTATCCATTACAGAAATAGAAAACATTTTCTTTAAATTGACAGAAAACATTCTAATAAAATATTTAAAGCCAATTTAAAGTTGAAAGAGAAGCCTCACTATATTTTATCGAAATTTAAAGAAATTTAAAAACTATGTTGTCAGTTTTTGAAGAATAAAATTCGGATTTTCCTTAATTTACAGTTTTTCTATTTCATACAATTAGCTGACTGTATGCGCTATCAAATTATGTAATAGTTTTAGGATTCTACTTCATTAGATATTCTTTTATCCTCCATTCGAGTAAGATTTTATTTTTACTGCACTTTATTTTTTCTAACTTTTTGAATTACAGACAAAATATGAACGAGCGTTCAAATTTTGTATATGGTTTACATGTATATAAAATATGAGGCAGCTGTGCGAATTCTATTATTTGTTTCGGACAAACCCTGCGATTGAAAGATATAATAACTTAAGTTAAAAATTACTTTGTAGAACTTTACTTGAATTGCCTTTCTTGCCGGTTCACATATTATTTTAATTAGTATAATCTATTATTAATAGCAAAAATACAGCTAAGATATTTTTGTTCTGTTTGATTTTTACTTAATCATTTTCGTTGTGTTATTTTTTACTTCCCGCGTCTGAAAGACGAAGGAAGTATTGTAATTGGGAAAAAATCACCTTCCGAGATTTTTTGAGATCTTCACGTTTCAAGGTCACTAGATGACGAAAAAGAGGTTTTCTCAATTCCGTCAGTTTGTCTGTCTGTCTGTCTGTCTGTCTGCTGGCAATATAGCTCAAAAACTATTTGTCGGATGAAGACGATATTTTGCATACATATTATATATATCTACCTCGCATGAAACCGGTAGAATTTCATACAAATATATACAGAGTGAGCACCTTAAAAAAATAAAATTTTGTTTATTTTTGTGTTCTTTTCTGCGTAAAGCCCTTTACAATTTTTTTAAATTAATTAATAATGTGCTAATAATTATTATGCGGTCTATTATAATTTTTTGAGGTGCTTTTGTGTAATAACATCTATATAAATATGATTATCTTGAATAGCGTGGGCACTGTAAACGATAAAAGCCTTCTAGGAAAACAAGACAGGCAGAACTAGAAAACCAAACAAAGGTACAGCAAAAGAAAATCATCAATGTCGGAATACATTCTGAGGTAACAGTTCTTGAGCTAGAATCTGTGTTAAATAGTATATAAAAAGATGATATCATAAAAGTAACAAATTGCAGGCTCATCAGCCTGCTATCTACCATGTGCAACCTATTGACGAGAATAACAAATCAACTAGAAAAGGAAATAGATTTCTATCAAACAGTGGAACAGGCAGGCTTTAGAAAGGGCTTCTCGACTAGAGACCAGTTAGAGACCATCAAAACTATTATCGAAAAATGCAATGAATATCATTTAAAATTCATACTGGCATTTGTAGAGTACGAGAAAGCCTTAGACTCAATGGAAGTGCCCGCTATATGTATTGAAAGCAATGGAAGCATACCGAATAGAATAGTTTTGATTTTTATTGGTTGATATCGCAAAAAATGTTATACGAGTCCTTTGGCCACACTTTTTTCGGCATGTTCTAAGGCACTTGCCGATCTTGTAACGTAATATACTATAACCTATAACTGCTTTTAGAAACTTGAAATGGCAAGAACTAAGCATGGATGTAGATGGTAAATACTGTTATGGTCTTTAATACAAGGGTTTAAAATCAGATCAATAAGGTTAAAAGAAAACAGTATTAAAAATTACAAAGATAACTTTAAGTATGAAAAAGGGTATTTACTAGAGAAAAGAAACTAAATTTAAAATTCAATTGAATGAAGCTACATAAGAAACAATAGGATTCTAATATAATTTAATTATTATCTGAGATGAAGTTGGGAATTAATGGCAAATACTTATTCGAGAAATACCATTCACCATAGTTACCATAGTTAGATAAATAAAATAAAGTTTTGTAGTGTGTTGGACTATGAAATATATGCTAAACTAAATCACTAAGGAGATATTTATTTATCAGTATGTAAAAATATTCTGATACAAAAACATGTAATCCAATTTGTGCGCTGTTAAAATTATGAAAATAAACCCTTTATAAAAGCTTAAAATCTATTTGGTGTATACGTGGTGAAAATAAAAGTAAAATGTAAAAAGATTAAAAGATATGAAGAAGAGGAATAAAAATAATGGATCTCGTGAGAATGCCTAAGTAATACAGTTATCATCTACAAAAGCAAATTTCTGAAAGGGGATGCTGAACTGAGTTTATTGTCAAATTACATTGAATCATATCAATTGGATAACAAGAAATGGTTTTTGCTGGAAGTGGTTTACATCGAGATTGCTAGCAGAGTGAGCGTTTTATGGGGTGGATAGGAGATTTTCATCTAAAGGAGTTTTAATTCGACAAG
Organism: Agriotes lineatus; assembly: GCA_940337035.1. Lineage (NCBI taxonomy): Eukaryota > Metazoa > Arthropoda > Insecta > Coleoptera > Elateridae > Agriotes > Agriotes lineatus. Next base: position 89,964,945 of record OW679195.1, on the reverse strand, counting down.
CTTTTCATTGAACTGACATCCTATAACTTGCATCTAGTCGAGGTTCGTGATACCAAGTCGTCGGAGGCTTGAGGATTTTGGTAGGAGAAAGTGAATGGTGTTTGCTGCTAACAGTACTACTGGAGAAGGTTGGTAGGTGCCTTGTCGTGTTTTGGCCAGGAAGTCTTTGTGGATCGATGTGTTTTTGGCGTAGTTCGCACAAACAAATGGACGTTGGGAGATCTTTGTGAGATTGCTGGATGCATCTGGCTTGGTAAAGCAGAGGATTGAGTCCACGAACGGGTGACAAAATACAGGTAGTTAAATAAAAATACTGAAAGAAAAAGATAGAAAGAGTGAAGTGAGGTAATTTTAAAGAGGGAAGTATTTACTATTTGATATTTGTTGAGTGACAAGTAAATGTAATGGGAAAGTATGTGTAATTGATTTTACATTTGCCTAATTCAAAGTGACGGGTGAAAGACTTTTAAGTTGTCACGAAATAAAAGAATAAAATTTCTGGAAGCAGTCCTGATTATGAGCGAATCCTACTTGTGTTTCAGTAAGAGTAAAATGTTTCTATCGGAGTTAGCAATTTAATAATCTTGATAATCGATAATATAAAAGGGCAAATAAGTTAATTAAATTTAAATTTTAAAAGAGAATTGATTGAAAATAAAATAAAGTATAGTAAAAGTCAATTATAACATTAAATACGCGTTGCAATGTGGAATCACTACAATACAGAAATCACCTAAACTACTCAGACAGTCGAGTTTTGAGTTTCGCCTCTGACGTGGTTCACACGTTGAGTTACCGTGCTCTTTTGCTTTTTCCTCCTGATGAAGCCCCTTACGAAAGTGGGCGAAACGTCTCAATAATGACACGGTCCAATCCCGGAAGTCGTTTGTTACTTAACAGATATTGTTAGTTCTTGATTAGATTTATTTCTTCAAATACAATTTTAGTACCTACCTTATTTAAATGCTTGTGAAGCCTTTTTTTACTCTTTACTTTTTGGTGAAGTTTGTTTTGGTAGGAAAATTAACTGAGTAAGTGAACATAAGTAATTTATTAAAATTGTAAAAATAATCACCAAACAAAGAAATTGTAAAACAATCGACAATCCCCCCGTAGAACTAAATTACTGTAACATTTTAAGTTTATCAAAGAAGGACGGCGAAGAAAATATAATAATCAAAAATTAAGGACAATTTACATTTTGACACATACCTACAGCATGTTGGGCTCTTTAAGAAGATAAATAAATAAAAGCATTATCTCGGATTTTGTTTACTTTTAATTCATTATTATATGAAAACATATCTTAGGTTAATAGGGTATATATAGGATGCAACAAATACTATAGAAAATATCCAACTGCAAGCTTATATTTGCTAGGGACGATGTGTAGAAAAACTTTCTCGTTGTCTGCTTATCAAGATGCTATATACAATGATTTGTCAACGATGCGATGTAGTAAGCCAATACATCAAAAATTGTATTAAGGTCCTTGGTGGTGTAGCTTGAACAAGCATCCACGTTCGATCAGCAGAGTTAAGCAACGCTCTCTCTGGTCAGAACTTGGATGGGAGTTCTACGGCTGCTTCTCCAGGCACCTCATAGTACGGCTGCCTTGGAAAAAAGTTGGTCCCGGTTGTCATAATAACATTATGACAGTCGTTAGTGGGGTTGGAAGTCCCCATAAAATGTACAGTGATATGTACTGTTTGAGGCTTTCGCGGTTACTCGAATTATTCTCTTTAGCATAGAATTTCGGCTTAGACCGCGTAGTATTTGTATATGAACACCCAGCATTTTATGGCTTAATGTGCCTTGCACCTTGTGAAGTCGAGCAAAAACCCGCGCGATGGCCATGCTCTCTGGTGGCTCGTGTTGTTTGAGTATCTTGAGAACGAGGATACTTAGGCAGATTTGGCCGTTTTGCTGTTTGTGCATCCATATTCACTAACGTTTCGCAAGACCTTGCAGCTTGCATCATCAGAGTGAAAGTCCCACTAAGAACCGAAGGTCGGTGTGGAGCTATTTATAGTCCTCTGTGCCAGGCGCGCGGAGTGGCGTAACGCTGGTTGGTCATCCGAGTGCAACGTAATCCGTGGGGCGTGGCCGTATGACGCACAGTGTTTGTAATGCTTTAGATCGTGTATCACAGGGGTCCACGTTTTACTAAGTTTAAAGCCATCTTCCCTGTTGATATTATTTGGATGTTTTTCAATTTCTATGGCTTCACGTATCACTCGCGGGAAGTAATGAGGTATTCTGGCAAGTACTCTGGCATGCTCAAATTCTAAAGTGTGCCCATATGTAAATGTATGCTCAGCTTAGTGCGACTTTCACTCTGATGATGCAAGCTGCTAGGTCTTGCGAAACGTTAGTGAATATGGATGCACAAACAGCAAAACGGCCAAATCTGCCTAAGTATCCTCGTTCTCAAGATACTCAAACAACACGAGCCACCAGAGAGCATGGCCATCGCGCGGGTTTTTGCTCGACTTCACAAGGTGCAAGGCACATTAAGCCAGAAAATGCTGGGTGTTCATATACAAATACTACGCGGTCTAAGCCGAAATTCTATGCTAAAGAGAATAATGTACAGTGATGCCTATAATTGGCCTAACGGCTGTTGGCAGAGTGCGGAATAAAATAAAATAAAATAAAAATAAAATAAAATAGTAATAATAGGAATAATCGCTACTTATTGAACAAATTATACATAATATTAACTGATACATTTGCATTATATAATTTTTTCGAGGGCGAAGTTCAGATTTGTTAATAATAAATTTAGCGGCCTGATTTGCCACTATTCCTGAGAAATTAAAAAAAGAGAAAGAATATTCAGAATGCTTAGAAATTTTCACATCTGCCCATCAAAAGGTGGCGAAGGTGAGATTTAAAAAGTACAAACGATAAAGTTTTAAAGCTGTATGGTGTGGAATTATACATACAATCCGGCGATATTCTATGTAAAAGCTCTCCCATTTGTGATCAATGTAACGGTATTACAGTATTGATTTCCTAAATCAAAATTCTGAATATTAGTAGAAAACAGTAGTTCTTTACAAAGATATGGGTGAAGCATTAGTATTAGTGAAATTGTAACCTAAACAGGCAGCACGTAGAATTCCCCTATTTTACATGAATTGAATATTAGTAGAAAACAGTACTCCTTTATAGAGATAAGGTGAAGCATTAGTATTAGTCAAATTGTAAAATAAACAGACAGCACGTAGAATACCTCTATTTTACATATTGAGCCAGGTTAATTCTCCAAGATATGAGCCAATGATTCAAAGTTTTGAATACTAAAAGTAATTTTTATCCAAAGGTTTGATTTTTTCTATTCTTTTTGAACCTATGGACCCTATGGTATCGAGACATTTCCTATATACCACATAATGGAAGTGACATAGAGATAAAGTTAATAATTTGCACAATTGAATTTTAATATTACGGTTTAACAGGCATCTATCTGTGGTTCTAATTTAATTTCAAATTTTTCTAAGCAGAATGACAATGCTTTACACCAACACCTTTGATTTTAATAGAAATGCTACTTTTGTAATTTTCACTAATTCTGTTCTTATCGAAAATCATAACAAGGATTTTAGTGGAATTCACTCTGAAGTTTTAACAATGCAATCGATGTTTTTATTTATCGATCACATAACAGTGTCAACTTCTATAGTACTAAATTTTCACTGCAACAGTGCTTCATCAGCATAAATAAATTATATTTACGTAATCTTTCTTGAAATAGTAAAGTTGCTAGCATTGATAGTACATAAAAGAAGCCCAAGAATTGAACCTTGTGGTACTCCTGCTGTAATGAAAAGGGAAGTTGAACTTTGGATGTTTAAATGTAAAGTAACTTTTTGAGATTCGTTATGCAAATAATTATAATAAGTAGGATAGCGTTGTTATGAAAATTAATAAAATGCAATATAATAGAAATATCAACAACTTTGTAGGTTTTAGCTACAAAGATATATTAACTCGTTTCAAAGTGTTTTAGGACCATTATTATGCATCCGGAGTTTTAAATACGTCGTTTTTGGTTTAGCAGTAAAAGTTGCATAGTTACTCTCAATGTGCGTTTGCATTTTCGGGAGAGACTTAAAAATTAGAAACTTTATCTGTTAACCACCTAGTTCGGAGCCTCGAAATTCTTGCAGTTTTTTACGGATGCATCTTTTTATTAAACAATTGTAAAATATCAGTATGTATTAGGAAATTGGATTTTGTCATTGATTTTGGTAAAATAGATATTCTAATATCAATTCTAAGTCATTCTGAAATAGGGCCAAATGAATACTGCCAGAAGAAAAGAGAAAAGGCGCTAGTGCGATATTTAGTGGATGATCGCAATATGCAAGCGAATGACCCGATGCCAATTACACCCGAGCTATAAATAAGTTTAACGTTGTGTACAGTGTTAAATCTTTCAAAATACACTAATCCTCTATACATATACAGTATCAATAAGTAATGTAATGTTTCCACTTCAATTTAAATCCAAATTTGTTCAGTAGCAAAGCAGTTATTCTTAACGTGCATAATAGCAAATCCAAAGCATTACGAATATACATACCAACTTCTCCTCCCCTGCTGCGAGTAATTCGATATTTTGTAAGGAAATTGTAATCTGCTATTATTTGTAGTGCATCATCATCCTATTCTAGAAAGCCACGTTTCCGTCACACCTACCACATCGTATTGTATAGGAAAGGCAATAGTATATGATGATACTGGTGTATAGGTATATACAAATTTAGTTGGGTGATACTTTCAACGTCACAATGTATTGGATATATTTTAGGTTATGTTGACATACAAATTAACATTCTTACGCATGTCGCCAATGATAACGTGCTAAAAATATAATTCGCACCTAAAATTAAACAGTAACTTTTGGCATTAGTAATTGTGCAAAACGTTGCCATTTTGACACGATTGTAGATAAAATAAGAAAATACCTAAAAGCGAACGTACATTTAAATTACAAATAAAAAATGAACAGCTGTGAAAAAAAATACATACCTACGCGATAGTATACCTAATTTGTAACGACTGGTTCATATTAACATAAATAAACAAAATAAGAACAATATAATACATAAATACTGTAAATTATAAATATCGTAGTGAAAATCAAACAAATTAATTCAGAAATTCCAGAAAGATACAAATTATGGACACTGATGCATGTAATATCCCAATTAAATTTAATAAAGCACAAAATAGGTTTATTCCCCACGTAAACAATAAAATTTAATATAAATATTTCTAATAACACGTAACCCAGAGCATGTTTTATGTGCATTAACTGGCTCACATTAGCATACATACTATGTAACTATAAAGGATGATTGTATATTAAGGGCCAGTTGAATTTTTCTATTGTTATGATAGATAGAAAAAAGTTTTATGTAGAAAAGTTATACGATTTTATGTTACACATATTTTAAGAATACGAACAGAAATACCTCACTTCCAGTTAAACCAGAAGTTTAACTATTTTTGTTTTTTTCGATAAAACACCCTGTATTTTTAAAATTAGTTTGAGAGTTTAGGATATTACCTTTAAAAAACTGTTGACGAATTATAGGCCTAAGGTTAATAATTAACAAGTTATTAATATTAAAGGTATTCTATGAACACAGAAACAGTATTATTAATTAAAGTAAAACGGATCGCATACGGCCATAAAAATAATGACAGACAAACAAATAAACAAATGCTTAGACAAATTATACGATTTTATGTGACATATTTTAAGAGTGCAAACAGAAATACCCGACTTCCGATTACACCGGTAGATTAATTATTTTTTTCTACTCACTGTATAGAAAGTCGGCTTTTGCGCCCTAGTTTTAGGAAACAAAACTGTCAATTTCCAACCAGCGGGAGCCAATTTTTATTTGCTCCCGGCGGGAGCCAATATTTATTTGCTCCCGCATTTGTGTTTGTGTCACCATGGATATCACACAAAAGCTTTACAACGTTATGCGGATTTGGATTTGGAAATTAGACAAAATGTCACTACAGAAATCTAGAGTCACTGTAATGATTTGCTAAGGCAAAATTTTTGAAATTTCGAGCAATAGAACATGCGTTCGAAGAAAAAATCATATATATATCACTGGAGCAAAGGTTCATTTCCCCTCTTGTGTGTTTAATGCCCTCCGCTAACGCGTCGGGCATTAAATTCACACGCGGGAGGAAATGAATACCTTTGCTCCCTAGATATATAAATAGTTATGATTTCTCTTTGTGAAACACCATGTAGTTTTTAAATTAATTTGATAGTTTATAAAATTATCTTTAAAAAACTGTTAACCAGCTACAGGCCTGGGGTTAATAATTCACTAGCTATTAGCGTTTAAAGTTATGTAGCCCAATAGCACTTTGAGCTGAGTATAATCTTAAGGATTTACGAAAAATGTAACAAAATAAACATGTAATTCACGTTAGCTTTAAAGCTTTGCATTAGTTTGAATGGATACCTGCCTTATTGAAATATGTGGATTTTCTCTCAAATGCACCAACACTATATATCTTCATTAGGAAATTCCCTATTTCTATTTTGCCTACGTTTAGGATTTGCTGGATTTGCAGAAAAAACTTCCTTAACTTTTGCAATTTTATCTCCAGTTTAGCAAATGTGAGATGATGCTGCTGTTGGTTCATTGGGTAACAATTTTTCAGCCGGTCGGGTCGTTGAGAATTTTCCTAACACACAAGTATAATTTGCCTAAAATTAACGGTGTTAGCAAACTGATTGTTAAATGAAACAAATCATTTACAAAAAATAGTAAATTATATATGACATAGGGTCGCTATACCGGTTGATAATGACACCAGGGCCATGTCTCTATCTCCTTGACTTATCAACGGATTTGGATGAAACTTGCACATCGTTTAGGATTGAGAGACAGTTAGTTATAATCAAAATGGCGAAATTTCTGTTTCACCGGAAATGTCATTAACTTTGATTGTCTTGTATATTTTATGTTTTTCGAAATTTGCTACTCAAATTGCATACCATAGTGTGGCCAAATTTGCTTAGGTATTACACAAAAATATTTAAAAAATGAATCCATTAAGCATTTCTCAGTTTTAGAAAAAGATAAGTAGTGCATGATGCATATCGTTAGATTGGTAAACAAATTTTCTATCCAATAGCATGTGCCCTTGGCAGGTGCCATTTAACAATTTAATTGCTTTTACTCAAAAAACAAGTGCAGCAAATTTTAGTCGTTCATGCAGAATTTACTATTGATGAAAATAATGAAATAGCTATTATTATGGGTTACTAGAGTCAATTAGAACAGATTTTTTCAATCACGGCCTTCTATGACAAAAATTAAAATGTGAAAAACAGACTTTTTGTTTAGAAAAATGAAAATTTTACAAGACAGTCGAATGTAATTTGACATTTCAAAAAAGTAGTGTAGATAGGGGTGTTCTGGCTGGAAATGTGTCACTGCGCAGGTTATCTGCGTAAGTTCTAGCGGTAAATTCAAATTTTGCGCGGGTATTTGCGCAGGGTTTTTGCGCAGGTGTGCGCATCATTTTTACGGTAAATTTAAAACCTGCACAGAATTTGAATTTTGCGCCAAAGTGATGCGCAGAATTTAAATTTCCCGCCAAAAACCTGCGCAGAATTTGAATTTCCCACCAAAAACCTGTTACCTACAGTTAAGAACACCAACTTAGTTTTACTTGCTTTAATCAGTATCTTACAATTCTGTGTGTTGGCTACAACTAAAGTAATATGATACAAAAAGTACGGACACGAATGATGTTTAATAGAAGGCACCACTACCAATCAGTCACCCGCAATAACCCTGCTATCATTTATATCCATTGCCAACTTTTATTTTGAAGTAAATTTCAGTCACAATTTCCAAGAGGAGAATCTGTGATGTTTTTTGTTATGCTTTTTTCGCAGTAAAGGTAGTGTAAAATTATAACCATCTTGTAAGAGATTGTGGATGTGGATATGTTATATTCGAAGAGTTCAAATGTTTAAAAGAGGGTTTATTGGTTATCGCTTTAAATACATAATTTTGAAAGACTTACATTGTTTTACTTCGGCACAATCTGTCGAAGTATTACTTTCGAGCTGGACCATTTTTACTAATTACCACTTTTTGACGTAACCGCTCAATCAATCCCGACAAAACCAAAATGATATGCAATACTTGTAAAGACAGCAACTTTATTGGCGAAAACGAAATTTAGTGAAAGCGTCCTGCCAGTTGGATGTAAACATTATATTCTAGAAAAACATAACCGATTTATGTCCCAATTTATGTGAAATATTAATGCAAAGAACTGAAAAGCTTTCGGGTGGGATTGGTCGTTTTTGATTTGTACTCGACATATCAGTAATAGCAGCTAACTGGCCGCGTAACTACGCAGATTGGGTGGCTTAGTGGTTCTAAGCTGGGGTGCTGAGCTTAACGCGGGGTGAATCTAACTGCGGACATTTTTTAACAGTTATCGAAAGTTGCGGATGCCCATGCCTTTACACTTTAAGTCTGAAATTTTACATTACAGGCGCTTTCTGTTTCATTCGCACTATATGTTAACGGTAGGTACTGACTCGATTTTAAACCGATTTTCACCGGCTAGGCTACGCAATAATTAGTTCACGTCCCAAGGAACGCATGACAAAAACCACTCCATCTCAACACTGTGCCGAAGTATTGATAAGGAGCTTGTACCTTCTCATCTTGTTTTATGATCAAACTGAAATAATTGAAAAACAGTTCAAAAGAGGCTATAGAGCACGATATCAAAAGAAACGTAATTAAAAGAGCTTTTCAAAGATACAAAATGTATAGGGTGCGAAATTATAAAATTCTCAAAGTAAGACCCGCAAGCACTATTTGACACCAAAAAGTAATTGACAATGAATACAGTTTTTTGTGATGTTTTCTTTAATGAATAATAATAATAATAATAACAGTATATTTATTACTCAACCACAAATAAAACATATGTAATACAATATTGATTGTTGTCAATTGAAAGGAAGTTTATTGTATATTCTATACTTTAATACTAAGTAACTTATAATACAGGATTATTTGCAAGATTTCATTCTAGCTGTCACCTACCAACCTTGCCTAGTATATCGCAATTCTGTGAGTACAAAAAAGAGCAAGCCTGTGACGAATTGGCTAATAAAATTTCAAACGGGCAGCTACTATGCCATTCCTCCTAGGAGTTCAATTTCTCACTCCGAAATATAAAAACCTTTCACAATCGCTCTGAAAGTAATCAGAACAAACTGTAGGCGAACGAATGTTATATAAGAGTAACAAAAGCATTTCCATAGAATGCGATATAGTCACAGTTGATTATTTGATAGTTATTCAACGGAGGCAATCAAACAGAAGCCGTCAGATTCCTTGGGCGGTGTCATTAATCATCAGACAATGCAGGTAATTATATCACACTTCACACCTTGCATGATGACGGCCGCGCATCGTATGAATGATCCTCCACATCGGAACCATGAGCATGAGAATGAAATGTCTATCTCGCCGCCGACCAGGGGGCAGATAACTGTGCATCCTGGTCTATTGCACCAAACAAGCTCAGCTGGAACCACGGCCGATTTTTTTTGAATGCCATGAAATATTTGGAGAAGCGTTATTAATTTTTTATTCTATTAGCCGTATCTGCACAACGGACTCGAGAAAGACAACGACCATAATCAACCATCGGCGAATTTGGTCGTACCTGCTGAATAGCACCGCTCCTTAATTACGGCTTCTTATTACCAATTCTTGCAACTGTAATAAGAAAAGAAATAGGACGTTGTTTAACGACTAAACTAATTCATTAATTTAATTTGCATGGTTGGAACTATTAAACTTGTTTAGTGTGAATTGTGACTTGAGAACGATAAAAAAATATTTTTACTGTAGGTATAAACTGTTTCGGAAATTTATAAAAATAGGAACACCTGAAGACTGGAGTAGATCAAAACTCCCGAAACGTCGTGTGATATACACCCTAGACAGTGGAAAAAGTCCGATAAAACACATCAGGAAAACGATTTTCATTCATTTGGGTGCAATGAAAAACTAGCTTTATGATTATCTTAAGTATAAATATAATCATCTAATTTTTGTTTCTTTAAAAGAAAATGATGAATTATCAAAAGAACGTTTTATTTGTATGTATGTATGTATGTATTTCCGTAACCTCATTTACTATGCGGTGTAGAGGCTGGTGCTTTATGCGCTGGCATCTGGCGGTACAATGCTCAACCTGTCCCGGATTCGGGATACAGAGTTGGAGCTCGCCTTTGGTGCTTGCGCAGCAACCATTGTGTGAGGTGTGTGTTTTGGTGATGTGTTGACCTTGTTACTCTATCTCTTAGGTCGGTGGTTCTGAGTGGAGCACAGTTAATTTGATGCCCAACTGTCAATGGTCTCACCGAGCCCGATTCCAATCGCCAAGGCTACCGAAAAATTTCGACCCTCGCGGGATTGGAACCGAAAACTTGCTTAATGCAAGCCTGGTAATTTATTTTATTCAATTTTGACAGTTTAAAGTGACATTAACTCCATAACCTTCATAAACAGTCTATAATTCACAAGTGAAATTAAAAAAGTTTCACTAGAGAAGGAAAAAGGTTTCAATGAAGAACAACATATTTTTATTATCTACAAATATTTACATTCAATTATTCTTTCTGTTTGTAGTGTGTAATATATAATTACTAAAATTTAGATCAAATCGACGATGAATGGTCAAATTTATATCTTACTTTGAATATTTTTTAAATTTTTTATTCAAAATTTCGTCAAAATTGAATAAAAACATATATACCTACGCCAAGTGAATTAAACATTTATTAACTCAAAGATGTGATCTCACTCGCACTACGTGCTCGTGAGCTCAACATCTTTTGGTGAATAAACATATGTGGTTTATAATATTTATTAATGTTAGTGTTTCCCGACTACTTTTTGTAATTTGTTATTGTTAAAGCTGTTATAATACTGCTAAAAACGTCTACAATTACGATGTAAGAATATTGACAAGAAGATTTTCTTTTGTGGATACAAAATAAAGATACCGGAAAAAATCTTAACTGTGCCAAATGATTTGATTCTGGGCTCGTATATTGAAAGTAATTTCTTTTTGCATAAACCCTAAGATATATTGTAGTGTACTCAGACACGTTTTCTTTTTTTGGAGCTGTTTCTTAGTCTTGGTTCGGAGCCTCGGACACAGCCGAGTCATTATCGACCACGATAGAAATGTTGCTAAAACTTTTATTGAAAAAAGAGCTTACAACTTGTTATAAACGCAATCTGAAAAATTCTTGGAAAAAATCCGTGAATACGATTGCGAGTGCTGTTTCGTGATTGTATTCTGATTAAAAATGGATAATAGTACGAGCGATAATGGTTTTCTTTATGTTAACCAAATGGCAGACATGGCATCTCGTTAGTTATAATAAGTGCGGGATATAAATAATTTACATCTCTCCACTCCTCCGCGCTGCGCGGACTTTGAAGGGCTGTCACTCGGAGACTATTTAAATCAATCGCATTATTAAAAGAGATTCGTGTATATTTTTTCAAGTACTACAACTTTCACATTTGCAATTTTTGGAAAAAATCACCCCCACCGCGCTAGAATGGCGGAAACAGATTTTTGGTAACTTTGTCGCTCTTTACCGTTTTAAATACCAACTTCTCGGTATCACGGTACTGATCAAAAATGTGTAGAATTTTATTTCCAATATTTTTTGTTCAATAACTTTTTCTGTGCGACCAATGGATCGCGAGAAAAAACAAATTCAATTGTTATCAAGATGGCGGCTGTTTGGCAAGGGGTGGGGTGACGCCTTTTTGGTTTTACACTTGTCTAATGACCCTAAACCAGTGGGCAAGAGGAATCGCCGCGGCCATTTTTTTAAAGGTAAAACGACAATTTTACTGTACTCTATCCTCAACAAATGTATAGTAAATGCTCAGTTTTACCGCCAAATTCCTGGATGTAAGTACATTCTACGCAACAAATTGAACATCACTTTCTGCAAAATTACTGTGTTATTCCTAAATGAGAACTTGTATAACTGAGAAAAAAATGGTTTCCATAATTAATAACTAGCTTTTATCCTTTTATCGGCGTAAAGGACAATTCACCCACACTTACCTACTTCCAGAAAGGCAGGTCTGTCGTCAGATTTTTTCTGTGCAACTCGTAATATCCATAAAAAATTACAAAGACACAATTAATGTCTTTTCTGGAAGAAATTCAAAATAATCCCTGGTTTATAAATTTACTCTTATTGGCTGGACTTTGAATTTCAATAGGTCCTATTACCTCAATATGTTGCTGTGATCTCAAATATAACTTACATTTTTTTCTATCACATCCAGATACATCACGATTGAAGAAATAACAAAGTGATTTTTTAAAGTATACACCTTTATTGTGTTCAGAAACTACAAATTGATAGGATTACATTTTCGTATTACAAAAATGCATAAATACTAACAAATATTAACCACAATTCGAAAACTTTAATTAATTAGACCTTTGTCTCTTTGTTTAAATTGTTTTTCCTGTGTGTACGGCGCCTGGTCTCTCTATCTCTCTCTCTCTCTGTAAACACCAGCTGTACGCGCCCATTATGCTTGTATTCTACCTTTCCCGGTACCTTTGCTCCATTTCCTTTATGTCTTGTTGGAATCTCTACCCTTGTTCTTCGCTTATGTGTACAAAGTTTGCTTGAAAAAAAATAGACATGGTTCTTCTTCTGCTTCTAATCCTTCTGCTCTTAACGAGCGTCGGATATAGAATCCACCCATTTCCTCCATTATTTTCTATTGTTTGAGATTATTTTCTTTTCCTCCATTGGTTTATCTCTCTGCTTCCCCATTTCTTCTATTCTAATTATCCAGTTTTTCTTCGGTTGTCCAACTGTTGTTTTTTATTCTTCTCGTTTGTATTACTTTCTTGACTAGTCTTTGTTCACTCATTCTATGTATGTGCCCAAACCACTTCAATTGTTTCGTTTCTAGCTGTTTATTAATTGGTGTCTGGTGTAGATCTTCCCTTATTTTTTCATTTCTGATTCTACCAAATTTTGTTTTGCCTGCTATTTTTCTTAGGTGTTTCATTTCTGCTGCTATTACTTTATCCTCTTGTTTCATTTGGATCGACCAGCTTTCGCTTGCATATAGTATTGCTGGAACCGCTATAGTTCTGTCTACGTGCATTTTTGTTTCGGTTCTTAGTTCATTTTTTCCATAAATAGTTTTATTTAATTTATAGTATACATTGTTCGCTTTCTTAATGCGATTTATTATTTCTGAATTTATTATTCCGTTATCTGATAATATGCTTCCCAAGTATTCAAAGAATGGTACTTGCTCTATTATGTCTCTTTTGAACATTATATTTCGTGCGTCGTTGTCTTCTTCATTCTCTTCTTTCCATTTATTTATCTTCCTTCATTTGGTTTTACTTATATTTATCTCCATTTTCAGCTTCTCCTCCATTCAGGTGTTCATCAATTTCTAAGCCTTGTTGCGTGTATCCGCTATTAGCACTATGTCATCTGCATACAAGATGCTATTTATTTTCACAGGACTCATGTTTTTATATCCCACTAAGCTTTTAGGTGTTTTTTCTTTAGTGTTCTTTAGTATTCTATCCATCACTATAATAAATAATAGTGTCTCCCTGTTTTACTTCCTTTCGCATTTCAAAGAATCCTGATCTCCCTCCATTAATTTGCACTGCGCCGGGGACATTTTGGTATACTCTTTTAATTACTTCTATTAGTTCTTGTATTTCTTCTCGACAGTTCCATAGTATTTGTCTTTCTATGTTGTCAAATGCAGCCTAAGGTCTACGAAAACTAGGTATAGTAGTTTGCCTGTTTACATTACTGTCTCGATCAGGTTCCTAATTATGCTGATATTGTTATTTGTTTGCCTTTGGAGACAAAAAGTGGCTTGCTAGTCTTCTATTTTCCTTCAACCTCTATTTTTAGTTTTCTTTCTATTAATATTCTTATGTACAACTGGAAACATCATGTGGATAGACAAATGGGTGTGTAGTTACCACAATTTGATTGCACTCAAAATAGACATGCAAAAAGTAAATTTTGATGCTCATATTGCAACCCTAACAACCAAGCTTTTCGAGTATATTTTGAACAATTTTCTCATAATCGTGTAATTTATAATTTTCTGGAAAGTTTTCCATTGCATTTTTAAAAATAATCCTGGCTTCCTGTTCAACATCATTTATTTCAGTTTTAGGTTGACTGTCTTAAATCAATTTTCTAATTTGCGGACTAATAAAAATACTTTTCCTTAGTTTTGTGTTAGGAACAAAATACACATATTTACAAAATAAGTCAGGGCTGTTTATACAATTTCTGCTTGTCAGACTAAAATTAAGACACAATGAGAGCTTACGACGATCTACAGTAGTAGTGTGACAGCGTAGCGGATGTGCCATTCATATAGGCTCTGTTGTTGAGTGGATTGTGCAAACAAGACAAGTTTAAATAATGATTACGAATATAGGAGTATAACTCTTGTAAATCATTGCAGAAAGTATATCTATGTGCACATTTGCGTAGGTAATATTTTGTTAATAAATGTGAAAAATATTTATGTGATAAAAACAAACGGACTTCAGTTTATTAATCAGTCAATATGGATACATAACTAGCACATACTTTTATTCAAACCCCAGATACACTATAAACCACTGTCATCGATCTTGTCATTACAGAGGTACTATTTGATTAGTGTCATGGGTCATGTCACCTATGTTTGATTCATTAGTGATATAGTAGTCTACTGATAACAACCATAACTACCTTGACTTATACCCGTATGGAACTCCATATCGAATATGAAGCTTTTTCAAGACTTTGAAGCAGAATACTGGCTTAAGGAAACGCATTTGGATATAGATGAGTTAATTTGCATCTTCTGATTTAAACCTAAAAATCTGTGGTTAAGTAATGCCCACATACTTTCGGGACAATCTGTGTAAATCTAACTGACGATAACACTTGAGTACCTTTGTTGAAGTCATACCACCCGGGACCGCTGATCGCTAGTCTGCCACTCTAACCACTAGGCCACCAGGGCGGTTATATATTTTAGTTGTAAACTTATATATATATATTAAGGCTGTATGCGCAGTAGACTATTTTTGTAATTCTCTGCGCAGTAGTGGTTCAAACCCCGGGGGAGGCACAAATTTACGGAGAAAAACGTAGAATATAAGTCCTTCTCAGGACTAACCAGGAACACCTGAAGACGGGAGTAGAACAAAACTCCCGAAACGTTGTGTGATTTACACCCTAGACAGTGGAAAAAGTCCGAAAAACATATCACAATTAGATTATCCTTACATTGAAAACGACCCATGGGTTGTTATCACTTTGTGTACAGCGGTCAGGTGTGGTTGCTAGGTTACAGGTGGGGTTGCTAGGTTACATCAAGTTTTTAACAGCTCAGAATCAAATATTGTGACAGATTTAACTTGACAGTTTCATAATTTACAGAACATTTTTGTAAAATGTCACATACACGCTTTGGTAGTGATAATAACCATTCAATAAACGTGATAATAGAAGAAAATACCCCACAAAATA
>OW679195.1:89857028-89949178 GCA_940337035.1 Agriotes lineatus | reverse complement strand
AAACTGATCGCATACGGCCATAAAAATAATGACAGACAAACAAATATATAAACACATAAACAAATGCTTAGACAGATTATACGATTTTATGTGACATATTTTAAGAGTGCAAACAGAAATACCCGACTTCCGATTACACCGGTAGATTAATTATTTTTGGTTCTCTTTGTGAAACATCATGTAGTGTTTAAATTAATTTGATAGTCTATTAAATTATCTTTAAAAAACTGTTAACCAGCTATAGGCCTGGGGTTAATAATTCACTAGCTATTGACGTTTAAAGTTATGTAGCCAATAGCACACAATAAACATGTAATTCACGTTAGCTTTAAAGATTTGCATTAGTTTGAATGGATACCTGCCTTATTGGAATATGTGACTATACCTTCATTAGAAAATTCCCTATTTCTATTTTGACTACGTTTAGGATTTGCTGGATTTGCAGAAAAAAAATCCTTAACTTTTGCAATTTAATCTCCAGTTTAGCAAATGTGCGATGATGCGGCTGTTGGTTCAATGGTTAACAATTTCGATAAATTGCAGCCGGTCGTTGAGAATTTTTCTAACACACAAGTATAATTTGCCTAAAATTAACAGTGTTAGCAAATGGATTGTTAAATGAAACAAATTATTTCCAAAAAATAGTAAATTATATATGACATAGGTTCGCTATACCGGTTGATAATGACACCAGGGCCAGGTCTCTATCTCCTTGACTTATCAACGGATTTGGATGAAACTTGCTACACGGATATTAAACATCGTTTAGGATTGAGAGACAGTTATAATCAAAATGGCGGAATTTTTGTTTCACCGGAAATGTCATTAACTTTAATTGTCTTGTATATTTTATATTTTTCGAAATCTGCAAATTGCATACCACAGTGTTGCCAAATTTGCTTAGGTATTACACAAAAATATTTAAAAAATGAATCAATTAAACATTTGTCAGTTTTAGATAAAGATAAAGTAGTGCATGATCCATATCGTTAGATTGGTAAACACATTTTCTATCCAATAGCACGTGCCCTTGGCAGGTGCCATTTAACAATTTAATTGCTTTTACTCAAAAAACAAGTGCAGCAAATTTTAGTCGTTCATGCAGAATTTAATATTGATCAAAATAATGAAAGAGCTATTATTATGGGTTAGAACAGATTTTTTTAATCACGGCCTTCTATGACAAAAATTAAAATGTGAAAAACAGACTTTTTGTTTAGAAAAATGAAAATTTTACAGGACAGTCGTATGTGATTTGAGCCGGACATTTCAAAAAAGTAGTGTAGTTAGGGGTGTTCTGGCTCAAAATGTGTTACTGCGCAGGTTATCTGCGTAAGTTTTAGCGGTAAATTCAAATTTTCCGCAAGTATTTGCGCGGGGTTTTTGCGCAGGTGTGCCCATCATTTTGGCGGTAAATTTAAAACCTGCACAGAATTTGAATTTCCCGCCAAAAACCTGCTCAGAATTTTAATTTACCGTCAAAATGATGAGCACACTTACGCAAGAACACTTCGCAGACACCTGCGCAGTGAGCCATTTTGAGCCAGAACACCCCTAACTACACTACTCAAAAAGTATAAAATATATAGGATTTCCATTACAAATATTAAAGTTAATAACACTTCCAGTGAAACCGGAAGTCCACCATTTTAATTATATCTATCCGTCAATTAGAAACTATGTCGTGTATTATAGTATAAAACTTTATCCAAATTGATTCATAAATAAAGGAGATATAATAATGGCCCTGGTCGCATTGTTACCGGGGATACTCATCCCATGATTAACTAAAATTGCTATTAATTCTCATGGAAAGGCACGCCTTTGTTTTACACATTCTAAAACGTACCTTCTTCTTTGGTTGTTTTAAATATGATTAAATTTAGACGACAGTTAAGAACATCAACTTAGCTTTACTTGCTTTAATCAATATCTTACAATTCTGTGTGTTGGCTACAACTAAAGTCATATAATACAAAAAGTACGAACACGAATGATGTTTAATAGAAGGCACCACTACCAATCAGGCACCCGCAATAACTCTGCTATCATTTATATCCATTGCCAACTCTTATTTTGAAGTAAATTTCAGTCACAATTTCCAAGAGGAGAATCTGTGATGTTTTTTGTTATGCTTTCTTCGCAGTAAAGGTAGTGTAAAATTATAACCATCTTGTAAGAGATTGTGGATGTGGATATGTTATATTCTAAGAGTTCAAGTGTTTAAAACAGGGATTATTGGTTATCGCTTTAAATACATAATTTTGAAAGACGTACATTGTTTTACTTCGGCACAATCTGTCGAAGTATTACTTTCGAGCTGGACCATTTTTACTAATTATCACTTTTTGACGTAACCGCTCAATCAATCCCGACAAAACCAAAATGATATGCAATACTTGTAAAGACAGCAACTTTATTGGCGAAAACGAAATTTAGTGAAAGCGTCCTGAATTTAGTGAAAGCGTCCTGCCGGTTGGATGTAAACATTATATTTCTAGAAAAACATAACCGATTTCTGTCCCAATTTATGTGAAATATTAATGCAAAGAACTGAAAAGCTTTCGGGTGGGATTGGTCGTTTTTGATTTGTATGTGTTTTTCTATTTGTACTCGACATATCAGTAATAGCAGCTAACTGGCCGCGTAACTACGCAGATTGGGTGGCTTAATGGTCCTAAGCTGGGGTGCTGAGCTTAACGCGGGGTGAATCTAACTACGGACATTTTTTTAACAGTTATCGAAAGATGCGGATGCTCATGCCTATC
Source organism: Agriotes lineatus (assembly GCA_940337035.1). Taxonomy (NCBI): domain Eukaryota; kingdom Metazoa; phylum Arthropoda; class Insecta; order Coleoptera; family Elateridae; genus Agriotes; species Agriotes lineatus. The sequence goes on along the minus strand of OW679195.1, from coordinate 89,946,410 downwards.
TTTTCTCACTTTAAGTCTGAAATTTTACATTACAGGCGCTTTCTGTTTCATTCGCACTATATGTTAACGGTAGGTACTGACTCGATTTTAAACCGATTTTCACCGGCTAGGCTACGCAATAATTAGTTCACGTCCCAAGGAACGCATGACAAAAACCACTCAAAACTGTGCCGAAGTATTGATAAGGAGCTTGCACCTTCTCATCTTGTTTTATGATCAAACTGAAATAATTGAAAAACAGTTCAACTTAGAGCTACAAAGCACGATATCAAAAGAAACGTAATTAAAAGAGCTGTTCAAACATACAAAATGTTAGGGTGTTGCGAAATTATAAAATTCTCAAAGTAAGACCCGCAAGCACTATTTGACACTCAAAAAGTAATTGACAATGAATATATTTTTTGTGATGTTTTCTTTAATTCAATTGATTTATGTCGCCGAACAGCAGCCGCCTGAAATACACACTTTTTACATACAACCCTTAATATTTCCACAATATTTAACTTTAGCCCCATAATAGTATTAAGCTACCCAAATATGACATACATCGTTGCGGGGGTAGACGAAAGCAATGCAGATGCAGAGAATGTTAGCATCCTACCTCAGAACACTATCGCAAAAGACTGAAAAGACTTTGAGGTAAAGAATATTGATTAGTTCCTAACAATATGTCACAATTGTTGTCAATTGAAAGGAAGTTTATTGTATATTCTCTACTTTAATACTAAGTAACGTATAATACAGGATTATTTGCAAGATTTCATTCTAGCTGTCACCTACCAACCTTGCCTAGTATATCGCAATTCTGTGAGTACAAAAAAGAGCAAGCCTGTGACGAATTGGCTAATAAAATTTCAAACGGGCAGCTACTATGCCATTCCTCCTAGGAGTTCAATTTCTCACTCCGAAATATAAAAACCTTTCACAATCGCTCTGAAAGTAATCAGAACAAACTGTAGGCGAACGAATGTTATATAAGAGTAACAAAAGCATTTCCATAGAATGCGATATAGTCACAGTTGATTATTTGATAGTTATTCAACGGAGGCAATCAAACAGAAGCCGTCAGATTCCTTGGGCGGTGTCATTAATCATCAGACAATGCAGGTAATTATATCACACTTCACACCTTGCATGATGACGGCCGCGCATCGTATGAATGATCCTCCACATCGGAACCATGAGCATGAGAATGAAATGTCTATCTCGCCGCCGACCAGGGGGCAGATAACTGTGCATCCTGGTCTATTGCACCAAACAAGCTCAGCTGGAACCCCGGCCGATTTTTTTTGAATGCCATGAAATATTTGGAGAAGCGTTATTAATTTTTTATTCTATTAGCCGTATCTGCACAACGGACTCGAGAAAGACAACGACCATAATCAACCATCGGCGAATTTGGTCGTACCTGCTGAATAGCACCGCTCCTTAATTACGACTTCTTATTACCAATTCTTGCAACTGTAATAAGAAAAGAAATAGGACGTTGTTTAACGACTAAACTAATTCGTTAATTTAATTTGCATGGTTGGAACTATTAAACTTGTTTAGTGTGAATTGTGACTTGAGAACGATAAAACAATATTTTGTACTGTAGGTATAAACCGTTTCGGAAAATTATAAAAATAGGAACACCTGAAGACGCGAGTAGATCAAAACTCCCGAAACGTCGTGTGATATACACGCTAGACAGTGGAAAAAGTCCGATAAAACACATCAGGAAAACGATTTTCATTCATTTCGATGCAATGAAAAACTAGCTTTATGATTATCTTAAGTATAATTATAATCATCTAAATTTTTTTTCTTTAAAAGAAAATGATGAATTATCAAAAGAACGTTTTATTTATATGTATGTATGTATGTATTTCCGTAACCTCATTTACGTTTCGGTGTAGAGGCTGGTGCTTTATGCGCTGGCATCTGGCGGTACAATGCTCAACCTGTCCCGGATTCGGGATACAGAGTTGGAGCGCGCCTTTGGTGCTTGCGCAGCAACCATTGTGTGAGCTGTGTGTCTTGGTGATGTGTTGACCTTGTTACTCTATCTCTTAGGTCGGTGCTTCTGAGTGGAGCACAGTTAATTTGGTGCCCAACTGTGAATGGTCTCACCGAGCCCGATTCCAATCGCCAAGGCTACCGAAAAATTTCGACCCTCGCGGGATTCGAACCGAGGACTTGCTTAATGCAAGCCTGGCGCTTGCCCAAAGCGGCTTCTGAACGTTTTATTTAAAATATTATTTAACAATGTAACTTGTCAAAACTCTTATTAAATTACTTCAAATAAATTATATGTCGAAAAAGCGTATTTTTTATTTTAATAAGTTCTTGTACTTCCGCTATGCAATCCCTTTTCAAGGGAATTCGACATGGAGGCATTAATGCAATAGGGAGTAATATAGTTATTTTCAGTGAGACAATGGATTCTATGTTTTAATATACGAGATACTGTAGGTTGGAATTGTGTCAGTTGATTTAGGTTAGCAAACGATTTCAAAAGAATTTATTATTACAGGTGTAAATGTACACACAGTCAAATTGAGTTTTCCCATCACGGATGCAAAAATGTTCATATTTTGGAAATAACATTGGTTATTATCGGTTTATCATGAGTGGATAAAATAAAGGTTATACCTTAATGGTATGGCAAATCACTTTTTTTAGAAAGAGACCTTAACCAGTAATTTTTGTGTGTTCTTTTTAATTTTTGGTATCTGCTACGCTTTACACATGCTTTTTTGAAAATAGGTACAATCTAGTTGACCTGGGTTGAGAAAAAAGTGACGAACAGACAATTTGATACGAAGAATTGCTAGTGAGAAATGGTATCCTCAACAAATGTATAGTAATTGCTCAGTTTTACAGCCAGATTCCTGGATGTAAGTACATTCTACAAAACAAATTGAACATCACTTTCTGCAAAATTACTGTGTTATTCCTAATTGAGAACTTGTATAACTAAAAAAAAATTGTTTCCATAATTAATAAGTAGCTTTTATCCTTTTATCAGCGTAAAAGACAACTCACCCACACTTACCTACTTCCAGAAAGGCAGATCTGTCGTTCAGATTTTTTTTGTCCAACTCCTAATATCCATAAAAAATTACAAAGACACAATGGATGTCTTTTCTGGAAGAAATTCAAAATAATCCCTGGTTTATAAATTTACTCTTATTAGCCGGACTTTGAATTTCAATAGGTCCTATTACCTCAATATGTTGCTGTGATCTCAAATATAACTTACATTTTTTCTATCACATCCAGATACATCACGATTGAAGAAATAACAAAGTGATTTTTTAAGTATACACCGTTATTGTGTTCAGCAACTACAAATTGATAGGATTACATTTTCGTATTACAAAAATTCATAAATACTAACAAATATTAACCACAATTCGAAAAATTTAATTAATTAGACCTCTGTCTCTTTGTTTAAATTGTTTTTCCGTTATGTACGGCGCCTGGTCTCTCTCTCTCTCTCTCTCTCTCTGTAAACACCAGCTGTACGCGCCCATTATGCTTGTATTCTACCTTTCCCGGTACCTTTGATCCATTTCCTTTATGTCTTGTTGGAATCTTTACTCTTGTGTACAAAGTTTGCTTGAAAAAAAAATAGACATGCTTCTTCTTCTTCTTCTAGTCCTTCTGCTCTTAACGAGCGTCGGATATAGAATCCACCCATTTCCTCCATTATTTTCTATTGTTTGAGATTATTTTCCTTTCCTCCATTGTTTTGTCTCTCTGCTTCCCCATTTCTTCTATTCTACTTATCCAGTTTCTCTTCGGTCGTCCAACTCTTCTGTTTTTTATTCTTCTCGCTTGTATTACTTTCTTGGATAGTCTTTTTTCACTCATTCTATGTATGTGCCCAAACCACTTCAATTGTTTCATTTCTAGCTGTTTATTAATTGGTGTCTGGTGTAGATCTTCCCTTATTTTTTCATTTCTGATTCTACCAAATTTTGTTTTGCCTGCTATTTTTCTTAGGTGTTTCATTTCACATAGGTGAAGTAAGTACAAAATTTCTTGGATTGGAAGTTGATAAAGCGTTACAATGGAATGTACACGGTGAAAATGTAGCAGTAAGGCTGTGTAAAAATATATTTTTTATTAGAAGTCTGACCAGCTCTGTGTCAACAAAAGTATTGAGAATAGCTTACTTTGCTTTAATACACCCGATTCTCTCATACGGACATTGATTATTAAAAGGATCTGTTTATAGTCAATGATACGGACTAATAGTATGGGGTCACTCTACATCTATGCACAGAGCCTTCGGACTTCAGAGACGCGTAGTCAGAATTCTAGCCCAAAAAGGTTACCGCGCTGATTGCAGGGAGAGTTTTGTAGATCTGCGCATACTCACTTTACCTTGTCAGTATATACTAACCTGCTTGATTTATACTAAAGCTAATCTGTCGAATTTAACTACTCACGAGCAGGTTCACAACCATGACACTAGACACAAATCAAACTTATGCCCCAACTCTATAAGGCTATGTAAATCTCAAGTAGGAACCAAATATTACGGTATAAAATTTTTTAATCTGTTACCGGAAACAATACGAACTCTCCCTGCAAAACAATTCAAAACAACTGTAAAACAGTACCTGCTAAAGAAGCCCTTCTATTCGTTTCAGGAGTTCTATACCCACAACTGGATCAATGTAAAACAATAGTAATTTTAATATGTTTCTGCACATTTCAGTTTTAATTTACTAGACTTATAGATGCACTGAAGCTATTGTAATTAATTTTTTTGTCGACTTGTGTAAAACATGTATGTTACAAACACCAATAAACACTATGACTATGACTATGACTATGACTGATGCTATCACTTTATCCTCTTGTTTCTTTTGGATCGGCCACCTTTCGCTTGCATATAGTATTGCTGGAACCGCTATAGTTCTGTCTAAGTGAATTTTTGTTTCGGTTCTTAGTTTCTTTTTTCCAAAAATAGTTTTATTTAATGTATAGTATACATTGTTCGCTTTCTTAATGCGATTTATTGTTTCTGAATTTATTGTTCCGTTATCTGATAACATGCTTCCCAAGTATTCCAAGCATGACACTTGCTCTATTATGTCTCCTTTGAACATTATATTTCGTGCGTCGTTGTCTTCTTCATTCCCTTCTTTCCATTTATTTATCTTCATTCATTTGGTTTTACTTATATTTATCACCATTTTCAGCTTCTCCTCCATCCAGGTGTTCATTAATTTCTAAGCCTTGCTGTGTTTATCCGTTATTAGCACTATGTCATCTGCATACAAGATGCTATTTATTTTCACAAGGCTCATATTTTTATATCCCACTAAGCTTTTAGGTGTTTTTTCTTTAGTGTTCTTTAGTATTCTATCCATCACTATAATAAATAATAGTGTCTCTCTGTTTTACTTCCTTTCGCATTTCAAAGAATCCTGATCTCTCTCCATTAATTTGCACTGCGCCGGAGACATTTTGGTATACTCTTTTAATTACTTTTATTAGTTCTTGTGGTACTTGTATTTCTTCTAGACAGTTCCATAGTATTTGTCTTTCTATGTTGTCAAATGCTGCTCTAAGGTCTACGAAAACTAGGTATAGTAGTTTGCCTGTTTACATTACTGTCTCGACCAGGTTCCTAATTATGCTGATATTGTCATTTGTTTGCCTTTGGAGACAAAAAGCGGCTTGCTAGTCTTCTATTTTCCCTTCAACCTCTATTTTTAGTTTTCTTTCCATTAATATTCTTATGTACATCTGGAAACATCATGTGGATAGACAAATGGGTCTGTAGTTATCACAATTTGATTGTACTCAAAAATATACATGCAAAAAGTAAATTGTGATGCTCATCTTGCAACCCTAACGGCCAAGCTTGTCGAGTATATTTTGAAGAATTTTCTCATAATCGTGGAATTTATAACTTTCTGGAAAGTTATCCATTGCATTTTTTAAAATAATCCTGGCTTCCGGTTCAACATCATTTATTTCAGTTTTAGGCTGACTGTCTTAAATCAATTTTCTAATTTGCAGACTAATGAAGATACTTTTCCTTAGTTTTGCGTCAGAAACAAAACAACCATATGTACAAAGTAAGTCAGGGCTGTTTATACAATTTCTGGTTGTTAGACTAAAATTAAGACACAATGAGAGCTTACGACGATCTACAGTAGTAGTGTGACAGCGTAGCGGATGTGCCATTTATATAGGCTCCGTTGTTGAGTGGATTGTGCAAACAAGACAAGTTTAAATAATGATTACGAATATAGGAGTATATAACTTGTAAACCATTGCAGAAAGTATATCTATGTGCACATTTGCGTATTATACCTAGGTAATATTTTGTTAATCAATGTGAAAAATTTATATGTGATAGAAACAAACGGACTTCAGTTTATTAATCAGCCACTATGGATACATAACTAGCACATACTTTTATTCAAACCCCAGATACACTATAAACCACTGTCATCGACCTTGTCATTACAGAGGTACTATTTGATTAGTGTCATGGGTCATGTCACCTATGTTTGATTCATTAGTGGTATAGTGGTCTACTGATAACAACTAATATTACCTTGACTTATACCCGTATGGAATTCCATATCAAATATTAAGCTTTTTAAAGACTTTGAAGCAGAATACTGGCTGCAGGAAACGCATTTGGATATAGATCAGTTAATTCGCATCTTATACCATTCATGACTGGCTTCGCTATCACCGTTGAAAGAATTGACTGTATATGACTTTCGTCTTCCAGTGACCATCATCAACCTGTACATGTACTTTTTATTTAATTTCTATAAAGAACTTGTCATTTTGAATCATATAGAACAACATATTTAAAAGTGTTGCACTTTTTTTGCCAGGTTAATTTTAGGACTTTAAAGATCAACAAATTAGTGTATTGCTTGAATTTTTTTGAAGTTTTTTTGTCCTAGTTTATTTATTAATTACAATCTGTCTCTCAGAGACATTCAGTAGGCGATTTGACAATACCATAAAATACATACAGAAGACATGTTGGAAACAAACCAATGAGAGTTCCCGTTTAGTAACCTCAATGGTTTTGTATTGTTAAGATTGCACGGCACTCATTACGAACACAACGCGCACTACTCACTGTCACTCAAAACGGCGTGGAAGGTCGGAAAGATTTATTCTTTTAAGTCTAGGCTAGACGTCGACTTGCTCTAGGAGGGGCTCGATAGCACATTTGTGTGAAAACTAAAGCGAGTAGCATAGCGGACGCTATATTTTTTAATTTCATCTGCGATTGAGGGGATGTCCAAGTCACGTTTGTAATGCAGCATGCTGTGTGGATGCTTAATTAATTCAGTAATAATATCCAGATATCTAATGGGTATTATGTGATAACAGTGGTGTGTATATAACTGGTGGAAGTAGTAATGGGCAACCAGTGTGGTTGTTTACACGAAGTGAAAAAGTATCTTGGAAATAATAATCTACGTTAAAATAATGACGTTAAAGGGCTAGATTTCCTTTAATTGTGAAAGTAATAATTGTATGTTTGATACGTAATAGCAAGATAACCTTCTTTACGATCAAATTTGACTAAAGGTCACAACTGTTATTCAGATTAGAACTTCAAGATTGTTTGAAACCGTTTGAAGTGGTAATTTTTGCTTCAACCAGTAAAAGGTGCAAATGTTTGTGTTTGTGGCATGCTGTGCTACGATATATCCAGATCTTAAGGGGTCATAGAGCTGCAGCGAGCTATTTTGGTCGGGAACAACCTAAAGGAGGAGTTTACAGGCTGTCATTCAGTTAGGAGCTGATAGAAAATACAATCAGGTACAAGCGATACTTACAGAAGGTTAGTACGTATTTCTTAGATTCTATTAAGAAACAAAAAGTTCGGTACTGCAAAATTAGTGGAAATATTTGTAATTTATTTTTAGAGAGTAATTTAGAATATTTATATTTCTAAACTTACATTGATTCGGGTACTCGACGTTTCCGAAAATTATAATTAGAAATTAACATATTTTGGTTTAGGGTATCTTAATTAATTTTAACATCAAAGTTGGAAAAAGTTAGAACATTGGATTAAATAATTTGACAATATTTTTATTTTGATTTATTGTAATGTCAGATCAATTCTTCAAATGCTAACTAACTGATTGAATAAGAAGATTTAATTGAATGTACAAGAGAGTGTAATTGACCAAAGAAGTCAATTTGATAATAATTTATAATAATTCAGTCTTCAACAATAAGAAGATTAATGGGTTTAACATTAACCCATTCAGCTGAGGACGAAAGAGAGTCTCATTGCTTAATAACTGTCTAGCCGAGGTAATTTTTAAATAAGAATCACATGACATAATTTCAAATGTCATATTTTCATTAGTAATCAATGTCAATTGAAAATAATTCAATAAGTAGAAAGGTAAGTGTTTGAGAACATATTCTTGATACTACTTCTTCTTATTAAGCAAGAGGGTATATATCCATATAATATTTGTTATATAACAATTTTGGCACTTAAAGTGATGCTGAGAAAATTATATAACACGTTGAATAACTTCGTTTGGGTCAAACCAGGGAGCGTTGACCATAGATCGTAGGACTTTAGATTGAAAATGCCGTAAAATGTCGATATTGAAGTTGCTTGCAGTTCCCCAGGGTTGTATGCCGTAACTCCATATTGGATTTATAATGGACTAGGTAAAATAATGGGCCCAATACACTGCCTTGGGGTACACCTGCATGTATAGGGAATAGGGGCGTGCGACTATCTCTGTATTTGACGAAAAAATGCCTGTCAGTTAGATAAGAGGAATTCATAATAGTCTGAGGGTAGTGTCCTTTTGATTTTTAACAAAAGCCCTTGATGTCGCACTTTGTCGAATGCTTTGAAAATGGCTGAGCAGTAGCGTTTGTCATTAAAGTCTCTTGTAATTTTGCCACCAACACGGTGGACTTGCTCAATGGAAGCATGATTTTTACGAAAACCGAACTGGTGGTCAGCTATGAGATTATTGTCTAAAATTATAGGCAGTAGTTTTCTTAAGAGTAGCTTTTCAAAGACTTTGCACAAGAGCGGCAATAGACTAATTGGTCTATAAGAAGATAGACCAGTAAGTGGTTTGCCAGGTTCGGGTATTAAGATTATTTCAGCAAATTTCCATTGTTCTGGAAAATGCCTTAAGCGCAGTACTGCATTGAAGAGATAAGTGATGAACACAAACTCTTTTTCTGGCAATTCTCTCAACGCTGTTGCTGTAATTAGGTCGTAGCCGAGTGATTTTCCTGAGCTTACTTCTGTCATGAGCGTGGTCTGGACTTGTATAAGATTGAACTTCAAAATTGGAAGGCTCAGTTGAAATTGTGCTTCTAGGTAGTGTTGGATTTCTTGTTCTTCTTCTTGCGTTACTTTAGAATCAAACGGTGTAAACATTTTTGAAGTTGCAAGAGCATCTTTCATGCGTCATGCTAGATAGTGTGATGAAAATATTTTTGCTACTGTAAAATTAAGTATGATTACAAGATATAGTTCAGTATCATAGTATACCTGGATGTTTATAATTCTATGTATATGTTGAAACTTCCTTATATAGGTAGTTAACCATTTTATCCAAAGTTTTGATGTTTGATAAAAGGCTGTGAAATACAGGGTGTTTTCAAAAAGACAAAAAAAATGTGGATACATCCTACACCAACCACGAAAAAAAGTAATATACCATAGTATGAGAAACACTTTTTTATTTGCTCCATAAAAAACCGTCATTATTATAATGTTTACAGCACTCAAAATAACATACATTGTTTTGAATACAGCATGGGTCACACTATACACAAACAGAACAGAAAATCTGTTTATTAGTGGAACGCAGATATATCAGAAAAGAGGAAACAATTCATGAGAAAGAAAGAAGAATTAACAAGTAAGAACAAACATTCAAAAATGACAAAAAAGAAAAGTAATAGACGAGTACTCAGAAGCAAGCACAAACTATTAAAGCTCAATAAAGAAATCCAAAGAAGATAAACGGAAAGTACTAATCAACGAAATTTGCTGAGGATCTATGGGGAAATTTTCAGACAAATCGGCCTACTTTGATTAAAAAAATTTTTTTTTGGAGTTTTTATACCAACATACTTTTTATCGTGGCTGTTACTGGTTCACAAACTAAGATGTTAAAAAAAAACAATAGAGCGGCTCCTACAGCCACGATAAAAGGTATGTTGGTATAAACAATCCAAAAAATTTTAAAAGCCAAAGTAGGCCGGTTTGTCTGAAAATTGAGTCTGGCATTACTCTTAATTCTAAAAAAAATTCCTTAATACTTTCTTTTGTTATCTCATCTAATAATGGTAGTTTACCCTTGACAATTTTTTAAAACTCAATTCTAAAAACACCCTGTATATTAATTAATTTGATTGATTTCCTCAAAATCTTAGTTTGAGAACAGGCAGGAGTGATAACGAGAATATTAGCATTTAACTCAAAAAAAGTTGTCATTTACACCGTATGTGAACTCAATCCGCGGACACACAGTATAATTTGAGTAAATATTAAAACACACTTATTACAGTAACTTTATATTTTATAGCAGCGTGATTGGGAATTTTGGTTCGAGTGTCATCAGATCTGTTTTAATATGTTTAGTAAATGAGGCACCTGTACAAAAACATACACATTTCCATTTCTTGGAGATGCAACTTTTTTTTGTGTATCCACCTACACGTATTTCTGAATTCCTCGAAATTCCTTAATTTTTGCTTGCCATGTCGCTAACAATGCCATACACGGTATGATCGAAAAATTGTATCCTCTAGAGAGCTGCGGATTTAAAAAAAAAATATGTTGGCAGTGGTGAGTAAACGTACTGAATAATATAACCTATATAGTTTTGACAGAATTGCGTCGTGCTGTGTACGAAAAATGGTGGAAATCACTTTGAACAGCTCCAATTGTCTTTCTTATTAACATTTTTGTGCATTTATTAGAAATGTTTGAATTTGTTAAAATGACATTACTGACATAACCTTAAACTGACAGATATACAGTGCAATTGTGACTTTTACTAACACGACTACCAACATAAATTTTAAACAAAACAATTCCACATTCCTCTAGAGTCTAGAGGATACCAGCTTTCGATCATACGGTACGTTATAAGCAATTCCTTCCACTTGTATTATGATATTATTAATTAGATTAATTGTCAAACTGATACGGATAAATTCAACTGTTGCGAGCTTTCACCACCAACAACAAAGTGTTCCTAAATAGTATGTGGTATAAAACGTAAAAATCAATTTACTCCTTTTTTCCGTTGATAGCTTTTAGATTTCTAATTGAAGTCATACATTTTAGCGAGCTATTAACTAGAAGTTTACTTCAATTTCTAATATTCTAAAATGTATTAATATTTTTTATGCTACAGGCTAAATTTCATTTTTATATTTCTAGCTGATAAAACCTATTTTAAAATGTATGCATTTGCCTCTGACCACCTCCTGAAAGTATCATTTGGTGTTGTCTTGGTTGTTTGAATTTTTTATAGCCTGGATCTTTGTTATGCATTGGAAAATGCAAATGGCACATCCGCATAGTTACCTGAAATTTCTTCAAAACAAAAACAGATTTGAGTATATGGCATTGTATTAAATATTTTGTTCATATATGAATTGTGCGTATTATATGTACTATTACATTGCAAAATTTAATTATTTCGGATTTTAACTAACATTATTCAAACTAAATCTCAATGCTCTCTGAAGTAGCATTTTCAAAATGCAATCTCCTGTTTTATTGTCGACTCTATAATTGAATAACACTGTAGTAATTCTGTTAAGTAACTGACATGTTTGAATGTATGTTAAAATTTAAAAACAAATTGTATACTTTTATTTTCCCTGTGTATATGAACCCAAGAAAGATAACTATTAAGGACAGAAATTCATCAAAGTAATCAATTTCAATGGCAGTTAAGGTAAAAGCCGTATACATATATTGAATTAATTTAAATTCTTATCATGGCTTACTTTGTTTCACTCTGAGAGTACAGTCCATTTTCATTGCTCTTTATGAGTTTCAGCAATTAATTATTTCACTTAAGGGTTGTAGACTTCATAGAGGATGCATTTAAACTTATATGGGACACATATACAGATACAGTTGTATAACAAAAAACATTAAATTGATATATGTATAGTTATTATTACTCTGTTAAAACCTGAACTTGGACTACAATATATATTTAAAGGAAGTACTTTGCTGCGATATTGTAAGGCATTTTTTTTTAGTTAATTACATTTAATATTTTAAATCTACAAACGTTAGTTTTGAAGACTTTTTGCTTTGTATATTAAGTCAAATACCGAAAGTGTCAAATAAAACAAAGTACTCTAAAATTCGTAGATAATTAATTATATACTCTTTGCGGATTCCCTTGAACTTTTTAAGTTTACGAGACTCAAACAAAGGACTAGAAAAAATGTTCAAGCTTGTGCATGATCTGCCTTATGTAACTTCGTTAACAACTCAAACAAAGGAAATTCGTGGAGTTTTTTTATTAGGCCACAACTGCGATCTGGCTATCAATATACGTGGAGTGACCAGATAATATATTATTTCATCTTTTTAGGACATATTTAAACACATAATTGTTACGTGCGTAGGTGACATTGCCTCAATTGAGCATTGGGAATATCCGCGGCGAATATTTTCTTCAAAATAATGACAAACGCCGCGTGGAATGAAAAGTAAATAACACTTAATTTGGCCAATTTGCATAAATCTAAGCAGACAACAAATAACGGTGGAAATAACACAACCATAAATTATGTCCGAGAAATGTTAAACTATTTTGTTTAAGCAAATGCTTTTTTGATGACTGCTATTTTGTGTCGTTCAAATTGATGGGGTCCTCAAACGTTAGAAGCGTTTAAAATGGACACCAAGTGAAATGCAGCCTGCGTTTCCTAAATTGGTAGTCCAAGGGAATGTGACTCACTGAGCATACTTTGGCTTTAAAGATGTATATTGCATAAAAGCTACAATTCCTTCAACATTTTCTACATTGCCCTTAAAAGGAAAATTTGGATATTTTCTGCATTAACGTAATGAACTATTATTTTATTTGCTGTTAGTTGTAAAACTCAGTATAGAGTATAAAAACACATATTCTTTATACAGCGTTCTAATTAAGAAATGTATCAATCCGCTTGTAACAATGGATTACATTTTTCACATTTATACAGGGTGTCCCGTAAATGACTTAACACACTTTGGGAAATAAACAAATAAGAAGAAAGTTCCTATGAACATAGGAAATACATGTTAAGGGGGCTACATTCCTGGGAAGGGTAATAAATAGCACGGATATTATTTAATTAAATTAATACAAAAAAATCAAATTGGGTGTAATTTGACATATCTACGCGATTTTATATGCTGAATTAGATGACCTTTAGAGAAGGTGGTATAAGGTTCAGAAGGGATAGTTTATGCAAGAGTGGGGGATGTTTTATGTAGTATTTTTTATAGTCGAAATGGTAGGCAATTCTGGTTACCCAATCAAAAATGCTTGACTTCTTTACACAATAAGGGTACCCTCTTTTATAATCTAATGAAACCTAAAGAATGAAATTCGCTACTTCAGGGGAGAACCCTTCACCATTTTCGAAGATGTAGCTCATTTACGACGCATTTACGGACCATGTTCATAAAAGTTTTTGTTTTATTTCCATAAGTACTATCACCCCTTAAATTTTCTTACCCCTGTGACCCTGTTACATCCAGCTGTTATTTTTTTACAAACTTTAAGGGTCGACAGTACTCGTCAAAATAAGATAAAAGTTCCCATGAACATGTTTACAAAGAGAATGTTTTCTTTTAATTTAAAATAATACCTTTTAATAGAAAAGCCGATATTTGAAACCAATGGTGTAGTTCGAATATTTCCTTCTCCTTCGAGATATAACAGAGAAGAAAATATTGATAAATTTTGTCGTGTCAAAGAAGTCGTTGGTCATTTATAATAAACAAAAACGAATGCCATTACTATGGAAACAAGTAAACATTTTATCAAATAGAAGCGTAAAATTTGAGATCAAAAAGTGTTGACGTTTGCGAATTGTATTTTTTTTAAGAACCCGTGTGCGAAGAAAAATTGCATTTTGCGAAAACCGTTCAGTGTACAAGTATATGTTTTTAAAGAAGTTACTTATCTGGTAAGGAGATGGCATATTGTCCGTATCACCATTAATAACTGTGTTGCGATCTTTAAGCGGGGCGGAAAAGATGTTAAAGAACAACTGAAGGACCGATTTTGGTGTCAACAACAAACAACATTGACGCAGTCCACGATTTGATTTTGAAAAACCGACAAACCGGCCTAAAACTCATATCCGAGAGTTTGAACATCTAATATGAACACATGTCACATAATTCATAACGAATTAGGTATGGAGAAATGATCAGCAAAACGGATACCCAAATGCCTGAATACTGACCAAAACCGAATGAGAGTGACAACATCCAGATCAATCTGCAGCTAATTTGAAGACGAAACGTTAAGCTTTTTCAACCGAATTGTTATAATGAACGAAACTTATGTTCATTACTCTGACCCAGAGGTAATAGAAATGCCCAAAGAGTCAAAACATGCTGGTTTGCCTCGCCCCAAAAATTTTCGTTGCAGAAAGCTGTCCGAAAAGTAGTATCTTTAGTGTTCTGGGATAATGATGGAATAATTTTTAATGAATACCTACAGCAAAGACAGTGAAGCACACTTTTCGTTATTAACAAAAATTTGCGACAGAATTGTGAAAGCACGACGTAGAAAACTTTCAAATGGTGTGTTGTATTTGCAAGATAGTCCACCTAGTCAGAAATACTTTTTTGCCTTACTAAAACTCAATGAAATCGACTTTCAAATTATCGACCTCGACCATGCTGTAGAGATCTGGTTGGCCAACAAAAAAAAGAACGTTTTCCCCAAAAGGTTAAAGTTACGTTATTAACGTTCTGTTAAGTGCACAAAACTGAAGGGTGACTATGTTGAATCAAATGATATTACGTTGCTTATAGCTTCCTTATAGACTAGGCCACCTATGTACCAACATCTTCTCGAAAGTAAAAGAATAACATATTTTAGAAAACCTTAATACGTTCTACGGGCGACATAGAAAATAAGGACAATTTTAATTTCCTAATTTCTTACAGGTACATCAATTATAGTTTTTTCTAATTAATTTATATTAATAATTCGGGCATTTATCAAAATGCCTGATATCTAATCGTAGATCATATGGACGGCTCCTACGGCGTTTGCAAATTATGACTAGTTCCTCAAAATCTGGCTAGAGAACATCGAGGTTACTTAGGGGATAAAAAAGGCCTAGAAATAAATTCGTCAACACGTCAGACGAGGCGAATGTAAGGGTTAAACGCATACCTTACGATTTCGAACGGTTTACAACTAACTTTACTTCCGAAAATAATATGAAAGTCCTATATCGAATAGCGAAGCGCTGTAATTCAGTTATTTATAACACCAAGTCGGCATATGATTACTGATGTTTCATGAGAAATATTTGTTTTATAAACATTACCAAAAGGTGCCCCAAAAAAGCATTCTTACTGCAACGGAAGCAAAGTTAAGACACTAAAAATCTTATAATTTGGAGATCAGAAAAGGAATGCCAAATTCCAATTCCTAAGGTATGTGCTAGTTGACACAGACATCGATCTCTATGAAAATCTTATTTTAATACCCTTACATGCAACTGAAGGGAGCAGGATAGTGCAGTTGACACAGTGTTCTCGTTGTATTAAGATAGTTCTCGGTTTGAATCCCACAGTGGGCGGAAATTTTCTACAGCCTTTGCAATCGGTGTTCAAAGTTGGGCACCAAATTAACTGTGCTCTGTTCAGAACCGCATATCTAAGAGGTAGAGTAACAAGGTCAATACATTACCAAAACACACACAACACAATGGCTCTTACATAAGCACCAGCCTCTACACCACTAGGTAGAAACAGGTTACTGATAATAGATACATACGTATAATACAGGGAACTGAACAATTAATGTTTATTGTTCAGTAATCTTGATTAGGTTGATCTTTGTTGTAATTTTTGTAGCTGAGCCATAACATATTGCAAGATGATTTTAAAACTCTCAGTATAACAAAAAGCAAATTAAAGAATTGTCGCGCTACCAAAGTAACTTTAACGAGAAGACATATGCACGTAAAGAAGTAAAGCAAATGCATTTAAGCAGTAGCATTGCATGAATATTTTTTTTGTTATTTACGAATAATTTGAAATAAAATCATTGCATCATTACATGTTTCTCTAAATTGTACTATCTTCGTCAATTACTAGCTTACCATTTTCAGCAGTCTTATATTTTCACTACCAATCAAGTTTCTATAGGTGCACAATTAATTTGCAAATAGAACCTACTATCCTACTCTTTACTTTCCTTTACCAAGTTAAAGGAAAGTACATATGAAAGCATAATTATTTTTCGGACTCAAGATTTTTGCGAAAATAACCATTTGTCATTTAGAAAAAGCTATTTTCAAAGTTATGTGTCTATCAGTTTGTGAGTATGCGAGTCCAGTAGTCTGTTAGTCTGTCTGTGTCCTCTCTACTGTACAGGCTGATCGGCCTGAAAAATGTGGAAACCCCAGTGACTTTTGGCTAAAATCGGCCAACCGAAAGTGGTATTTTACCCTTCTGGTTTGTCCTTTTTTTAAATAAAATTAATAATTGTTAATAAAAATCAAATTCTTTCGAACAAGATGATACACTATGCAATTATGTATAATTTACTTTAATAAGCCTTTTTTGTAAAAAGTTGAATAATTAAATTTATCTACGACCACTACTAAAAGTAGGCCTTTCAGCGCTAGCTTGTTTCACTAAAAGTGACGTTTTATAGTTTACCGTGTTTAAAGAAATCAGCTGTTTACTTTTAGCACATGTGCTAAAAGTGAAGCGAGGTTCAAAACTACAATTTCGAACTGCAAGTGAAGTTGTAAAGCTATTCTAGTTGCTTCTTGCGTTACAGGTAAAGCGTTTTTGAAATAATTAAAGCGTTATGTAATGAATACAGTCATATGTGGAGTATCAATAATTACATTTCGTAACTCACCTTGACAGCACGGGCGTGGCCAAACAATCGCCACCGCGGCGCAGGCCTACTATTCATTATGACATAAATTAAGAGCGTCGCAGATGCGAACCTTTCTTAAATCGATATTTATGGATTAATACCGGTAAAATTAAGGTCGTAGAAAAAATATTGTATGCAACGCGTGCTAAAAGTCGTTTATGCACGAGACATGTTATGAAACTCAGCCTTCGGCTTCGTTTCATAATTTTCATGTCTCGTGCATAAACGTCGACTTTTAGCAATTGTTGCATAAATAGCTATTCTACAAAGATTTTCTCAAAATTTATATAATGGTTTGATAAAAATAAAATTCTTTAGATTAGAACAATATCATATATTATGTAATTATCTGTAACGTTTGTTTAAAAGACTTTTTTTGTAGGTGATGTAGTTTTAAAAAAAATCGCAATTCATTTTCTACAGAAATGTCCTGAAATAAAAAAAATTGGGAATACGTTTTTTAAACGTTGTATATATTAGGTTATTGCCTATACCTTTGTTATAAAGTTTTTTGTGAGAAGCATAGTTTTTGAAAAACTCCCAAAATTACATATTTACAAGAATTTTCGCAACGTCCAAAAATTTATGAAGGGAATTAGGGGAGTCATTGTCATTGTTAGCTGAAGCTTGTGTGTGAAAGCTACGCAGTAAAAGAAAGTTGTCTTTTAGGCTTAGGCATACCTCGTTTTTTCTGTTGAATAGTTTAAGACAGACAAATCTGCCTACCGGATGTAAAACTCTCCATCGCTGTTAAAACTTTTCGGATTTTTATTTTGTTGTTTAGATAGAAATCCTATAAATCTATCCACTTTGAGCCTTATGTCGAAAAGAAACAATCAAAATAGCATTTCGCTAATAATAATAATTGTCACTTTCGATTTTGAAGAACTAATTTGGTTACACAAAAATTATTAATACCCTTGGGATGCTGTAGGTGATAATAATCAAAATCATATAAGTAGAGTAAATAACTTTATAGCATTTCATATTGTAATGTACTACATTTCTACATTTAAAATCATTGAGTAAAGTGGTATTTTGCACCATAGCAACCATTACAGCATAACAACGGCGATTCGTTTTATGTTTGGCAATACTGGAGTATATTATTGACGGCACCGTCAGTCTATGTCATATTCGAATTTAAAAGGTTAAGTTTTGCGTCAGTCTGTGTTAAGACTGGTGTAAAACCTAACCTGTTAACCTCAAATTTGACAATGACTTACAGTGCCACCAACTGGAGCTATTTATTGCATTTCCGTAAATAAAAACTAGTTCTGTTCAGTTCAGTTGGTTATGTTTTGAAATTTAACGTAATTTTTATATAAAAATTTAATATTTCATATTTCTAGATAAAATGCGCTGAAAGAGTATACGAAACGCATTAAAAATGTAGTTTTACTAAACTCTTAAGGCTGTTTAAGTACTCGCTAAGACTCGTACTCAAACCAGTCATACTTCTTTAGTACTGTTCTAAACTTGTTGCGTAATATACGAGTACTATTATAAGATTCCTTAACCTATATTTGAATTTTCTGCACTCTATAGAATATAAATTATATTCGTTGTCAACGTTATCATTTACAGTGCCACCAAGCACACAAAAACTCCGAGTAGGGGAGGCTGGCGCTAGCTCCGTTTGACAATTCCACTTCGTAGAAAAATTATAAACGTTCGTAAACCCGGGAAATTTAAAATTTTTAGTTTAAAAATCATCTTGAGTTCTTTTACATGTAACAGTGTTTAAGTTACTAAACCACTACATATGAAATACATTTATTGTAACAAAAATAATAGTACATAGAACAACTAAGGATGCAATACATTTTTTCTGATAATAAATTACTCAGAGATTATGTAATAGTTGTTTACTATACAAGTGGGATAACAGCATCATTAATATACGTGTGTGTAAGTTACAAACGAGTGCGTAGCACGAGTTATGTAATGACACAAGTATATTAGTGATGCATTATCACACAATGAAACCATTACATAACTGAGTGGTGTAATGAGCTTCATTACCTAATTGAAATGGTGTCAAATGAGTGACGTAATGAGTTACTTATTTCACTGAAGTAGATAAAACAAATATATTAGATTGCCTAATTATCAATTATCCTAAAGGCTAATACAAAAAGTTTTTAAACAAAGGAAATAGACATCAAGATCGCCAGAGCAAAGAAAAGCTGAAGAGAGAAAAAATGCTGACCCAAATACAGTATACAGAGAGACGTGCAACGTACAAGACGTTGTGAGATGGACGAGAAGACGCAGTAGAAAGTAGAATGAACACGTGACAAGAATTCCTAACAACAGATTGCTCAAAATAGCGAGGGACAGCAAACTAGAAACAACACGTTCACCTGGAAGACCACCAAAACTTTAGAGAGATCGCTGGCTCTCTGAATTGCAAGAGTAGCAGTAGTTTCTAGACCTATTACAAGATGATAATGAAGAAGAAGATATACTTACATAATGTATATGTCGCATTCACTTAGTGTAATTGTCCAGTTTATAAAATGTACATCCACCTCATGAACTGGAACCAGATCTCCACATTACTAAATCCTCTAAAAAAAAAACAATGGAACATGACTATCATCCACTTGATAAACTATAGTGATGCCTATTTACACTTCGGATAACGTCGTAACCGATTTACAAATTATATGGGTAGACTGCTAGCTACTGGTATCCAGTTAATCATATAATCAATTTGTCATAGAATTTAAAAAATATGAAAATAATTGACATTGAGGTGACCTACTCTTCACCAATTTCAATATACTGATCTAGGTATAAGTTAAAACAAAAAAATAAATGCAAAGCAATGATTTAATTTTTTTTGCAAAAGTAACATAACCTATTAATAAAATGTGGACGAACTGTATATAGACACTGCTACAATTCATAAAGTGGAGGACAATGAGATTTCGTACTACCTGAAAAACTTGCTAGGGCCGCCCCTGTCCAGGTGGTAACCATACACCCCGATTTGCAATGGGCCAAGCAGGTTGCTGGATTCTAGAGGACCTGCACCTTCATGTACAGCGAAGAACAAGGAACACAAAAGAAACCTAGCTACCACCAACTCCCTAATGAAGACCTGAAAACTGACACACGCTTTTGACGTTTTATCTAAGCACAACATTATGATAGCAGCGTTACAAGAGACCATATTTCCAGACGAAGGTGCCCTACAATCTCAGGGATTCAGGATATAAGGAAAGGCCAGGAAAGAGAGTAATGAATAATGTGCCTCACCTGGGCACAGGCTTCGCAGTGCACAATAAGATGATCAACTGCATTTTAGAATTCTCTTCCCCTAACGGAAGAACCTTCCTGCTATCTCTTACAATACGCAACAGGGCTTACTCTATAGTCATGTTCACGCCCCCACTAATGAGACTAACAAGAAAGATATTGAGAGGGTAGAACATTACTGAAGCATCCTGGAAGAAACGTTGGACAAGATACCTCATCAGCACACCACCATCCTTGTGGGTGACTTCAACGCACAAGTCGGGCGGGAACGAAAGTACCGGAATACAGTGGGCAAATGCCCAGCCCAAAAGAGAACTAACTGCAATGGAGAATGCCTCATAGAGCTGTGCAAAAAATGTGACCTAGCCCTGAAGTTCACAGCCTTTAGAAACCTTCCGAGAAACTCCAAAACATGGAGTAACCTTAACCCCCTGCTTGGTAAATTCTAGCGAGACCACGTAGTTATAGATAGGAGCTATTCTAAGGAGATACTTTAACGTATTTATGTTAGAAACAAAAAACTACTGCATGAATAATATGCAATGCCAAACGAGAATACAACAAATCCCAAGTCTAGCAAGTAGGCCACCATATGCTCTTTTTGTCAACCTTATGCCATCCCCTCAACCACCTTCATCATCGTCCTTTTCGATGCGCTCTTCTCCCTACTTAAACCTTCCTGATTTTCTAATGAAGATGAGAATATCGGCCCAGGATATGGAGTTCATCTCTTCCATTCGAATCGTAACTGCTCCAAAGGTTCCGGCTCTACACATCAAAGGAGATGATGGGAAACTCTGACTTAACAATCAAGACTGCACTGTAGCCTTAGCAACCTACTAAGCTCGGAAGAACCCCAGGATAGACTTCACTTCAAATCCCCTTCTATGCAAACCCCGACTCCGCCCCACCAGATGAGAAGGAAGTACGGGAAATCGTCACAAACATCAAGAACAACCAAGCCGCAGAGAAAGAAGGTATCATAGCCGAATTATGGAAACATGCAGACGAGCAGTCGATCCAGAGTGTCCTAGAAATTCTCACAAATATATGGGAAACTGGGACCTTACCGGAAGACTGTATCTCCGCTATCATACACGCCATCCACAAGAAGGGCAATACGTCCGACTCCAAAATTATCGTGAGTTCTTCCTCTTATCCGTCACCTACAAGGTACTTTCCCGTGCCCTCCTAACTAGAATAGAGTCCCAGCTAGATCTCCTCCTAGGTAAATACCAAGCAGACTTCCGAAAAACAAAGTCCTGCTCACACTACGGGTAGCCATCCTAGTGGACTTCCAAACGGCATATGACCCTCCAAGAACTGGGCCTGGACAACAAGACCACTAACCTTGTCAAAGCCACCCTGACGAATATCAACACCAAAGTCAAGTACCCAGGTGAACTTTCTTAGAGCTTACAGATCACAGCTGGCGTAAGATAAGGAGACGGACTCTCATGCATCCTCTTCAATTCCAGTCTGGAGAAGGTCATCAGAGAATGGACGGCAAACTTACCTCCCAATTCGGTACTAAAGGTAGAATGCAAGAGAGACAATCTTCACATCCACTATCTAGCCTTCGCAGACGACCTCACCCTCCGTCCAACAGAATAAAGGAAGCCACATATCAACTTCAAAACCTATACCGCATCGCAGCCAAAGTAGATCTGAAAATTAACATACGTACTAAGACCCTCAGTGTTATAGGTTGCCGAATGCCTTAACATGGACAAGAAAGGACAGCCCAGAAATCTAGAGCTAAAAGACCGGAAAATTATGAGGAGAATACTGGGTCCAATCTGAGAAGAAGACGGAAATGATAAGATCAGGCTCATTATTGTGAGCTGTACCGGCAAATAGATGACATCACAACCGCCATGAGGAAGTAACGATTAGCTTTTTACGGGCACTTAGCAAAGATAGATTAGCAAAGACTAGCAAGATCTTCAGCACAACCAGTAGAGGGAAATCAACAAGGGCAAAGTGGACGATCACAGTGCGCAAGGACCTGGACCAATTAGGAAACCCTCAAGTGACAATACATGACAGAGAAGGGTTCAAGAATACCATCCGAAAGGAGTTTTTTCATAGCCCTTAAGAGCTAAATGTCCCAATTGGACTAGTAGACCCAAATGGTCGGATGAAAGGAAGCTAGAAAAAAGTGAAAAGATGAAGAAATACTGAGCTCAGATAAAAAAGGTTATTCGTTAGAGTTAGACGAGCAACGTGATCCTTAGTCGGCCTAACGGAAAGGAGAAGAAGGGGTAATCCGTCCCATCCTTCAATTATTAGAAACATGTTTTCCATTTAAAAATTTTAGATGTGTTGACATGAACATCAATTTTCCAGACCCATATGTAATTCTCTACGTGGTTGCCTGTTTTCGTATATTTATTTACTTTACTTCTTAGTTTCCCCTATAATAATCCTTCAAGTCTCACTCACCCCTTTTTCTGTTTGATTAGGTCTTCTTCTATGTTTGAAGAGATTTGTGATATAGTTTCTCTTTCTATATCTGCTGGTTTTCAAGTTTATGATTCCAGGTAAAACCTTTTCGTCCTTTGTTTTGTAATTAGATTCTTCTTTTACCAGAATCTTGCCTGCTGATTCTCTAATTTCTTTCAAAAGTCATAGCTGTCTTCAAGTTTAGAGTCGAATCAGTTTTTGTACAATCTTCGAATGCGGTCTTCTTGTAGCAATGCTGTTTTATAATTGATTTATTTTATTTGTTTTCTTGGTTTGAGAGTGCATCCGTGTTTGAATTAGTTTATAATTAGCTGGTATGTGCATTATTGCATTGGTCATCAAATCATCTGAGCCACAGTCGATTGCGCTTATTGCGATCTCATCGTGGATTTTTAACTTAGTTCCTTGTTTCGTAATTACGACTATGCAGTCTATAGTAGGGCGAAGTTCTGTAGTTGATTGATGCTTTTCATATTTAGCTATGTCTTGTTCTTATTCTTTTAACTAAGAATTTCCTTTTGCTTGTTGTGCCTGAAATGTATCGATGATAATGTTAATAAGCTTTGAGGTCATCGATTTGGTGGTCTTGCTGATGTCTCGCTACAATCGATTCCTTTGCCCTATTACTTCATTATTTTTTTTATTTTTCTTTAGAAACTATGTACAATTTTTGGTTTTTTATAGTTCTAATAATAGTAATAAAAACAAATTTATTCTTAGCCCAGTCAAATGTTACATCGGAACTTACATTAAATGGGATATTAATAATTTGGGGGGGGGGGGGTGTTTCGGACCATTGCTGGGACTACAAATCAAAATTTGCAACCCTCAAAATTCTGTGCTCGCTGAATGGCGGTCGAAAAACAGCGACTTTTTCGGACTTTTCTTTGTTTTTTGACAAGATCTCCTAAACTATGCGTGGTTTGGAAAAAATCGTTTACATATTTTTTAAAGTAAATTAAATTTCCTACAAAATAAGATCAAAATCGCTTTTGTGAGTTGTATAGTTACCGAGATACGGCTTTTCAAAAATTGACTTTAAAAAAAAAAAATGAAAATTTTAAGTTTTCTTCATGTTTCGAGTTGGGATACCGGCAAAATGCCAAATCCTACAAAAAATTCAAAAGCATGAAAGTTGTAGGGAATTTAATAAGCTTTAGTCTGAGCTAAGGCTGGTCATTGTATCCCAGATAGTCTCGTCAGAAATGACAAAAAACGACAAAATAAAAAAAAGCTTTTTTTAGTTGAAAGTTGAGTATTATAACCAAAATTACAGTCTGTGGGTGATGGGATTTTACTAGAAAAAATATTTAAGCAGAATATTTCATAAAAATGTATTTACATTTTAACTAACAGGTACATTTAAGCCAAAATATGTGAGGTTCCGGGTATGGGATGGTATGACATCTGGGGAACCTGGGACAGTGAAGCCGAGGGCGGGGAGATGTCTTCATCCTCACTTGAAGAACTGTCATCCTGGAGTGTGGGCACATTGCGGCAGGATTTCCACTTGCAGAAAGTACACAAAACTGAGCATTTCAGCCCAGCTTTGCGGCAGCTGCATCCCCCAGCGTAGCCCATCTTGCACTTGCACGAGATCAGTTGCAGAAGGGTTTAAGGTGCTGGTTCAACTTCCATTGTGATTAGAGCCCCAACTCGTCCAACTTCCACCCCCAATCCGTGGGGTTTTTATCCAGCCCCAACCACTTTTGTACCTGCGAAAGAATAGAATGAATATTCGTTATGTATCATATTTCAAAACACACACATGGTGTACAATGAGAGTGTGTAAGTGAACAACGAAATTTAAGAAAATAATGATAGGAAATGTACACAGTCCTACCTGGTGATACACACGATAAGCATGATGATTTGCAGCATCTCTGGTTGGTGGCAAACGGGCGAGGTTGACTTTGGTTGTAGCTGCTGACCTGACGAACTGGAGGTTGAGGGTGGTGTCAGTCTCTCCTCCATATACTGCGACGAAGCAATTCTCCCCAGCTGCAGCTATTTCATCGTGAATCACATCTGGGCGGAGGAAGACTTCTGCTTGCCTGAATAGTGCTGGGTTCTTGAAGAAGGTGTTGACAAATATGGTTTTCCCCTGCCAGAAAGGAACAGAGGTCGTGTCGCACCCGCTAAATGCGTGAAGAAACATAATTACCCCAGGAGAGTAATTAGATGTCCCGGTGGTGAACGATGTAGATGAATATTAGACCTCTGGCTCCCCTCTTCTGCCTTTCTGGAGGTAGATGTTGTCTGAGCTGAGCTGGCCCTTTTAAAAAGTTCTTCAAAGACTATAAAAACCACTGTAAACTTTCTCAACTTAGTTATACATTAATTAAGGTGTTGTTTGGGCCTTGGTACCAAGGCTACGTTAGGCAAAACTCCTCATCGGGGAAATGTCGCCTACCAACACCTTTATTTTCCTGTCAATGAGCAGGAAAAACATTAGGATCGTGACTGGTTTACTAACAGGACACGGTCACCTACAAAAGCACTTATTCACAATTGGAATCGTAAACGATGCCACCTGCAGGAAGTGCCAGTTGGAGGAAGAAACCTCAATTCATGTTTCATGTCAATGTGTGGCTCTCCTAACACTGCGACATAAACATTTTGGAGCCGGCCTGGTGGAACCCCATGCGATAAGGGACGTTCTTATGGGTAGGATTCTTTCCTTCGCGATGGAAACCGGCCTCTTCGAACGAGACCCATAAAAAATTAGGTGGGAGCACAATGGACCAATAGGTCTCAGTGCAGCTTACAACAAGCCCCATCAGAAGAAAAAGAAGAAGAAGGTGTTGTTGAAGGAAACCATGTTACTTAACTTTCAATCAAAAACGCATTTTTTTTTTCATCTTTTTGTTTTTTGCAATTTCTGACGAGACTATCTGAGCTACAAGAGCCTTAGCTCAAATTAAAGCTTATTAAATTCCCTACAACTTTCATGCTTTTGACTTTTCTGTAGGATGTGTCATTTCGCCGGTATCCCAACTCGAAAAAATCACTGTTTTTCGACCGCCATTCAGCAAGCACAGGTTTCTGAGGGTTGAAAATCTGGATTTGTAGTCCCAGTAATGGTCCGAAACACCTCTACAAAAATTATTAATACCCCATTTAATGTTAGTTCATGCATTTTTTGTGTAACATTTGACTGGGCTATCTGGCACGTCAGGTTTTGAAAAATGAAATTATTGAAAAGTAAATGCAATAATATCAATTAGGTACCTGTGTACATTACATGGAGCTGTATGCTATCGCCCTGTTTGGATTATTTACACACGTACGGGACATTATGGAATAAAAAGACGTTCAGCTATCACAAACTAATTTACATTAAATTGAAAGAGCCGATGTAGCTCTTTATATACCCACATAGCCAGAAATCGACCAATTCTTAATTTGATTGGTTCCAGAGCAAAAATGGGTTTGGTTTAAGTGCTCTGACGTAGGAAACATGCAAGGACATGTTCAGACATGTCCACTCAATGTTCGGCAGAACGATATTTCTTGTGCTACCGTTATTATACATACTATAAAAGTAACTTTGAAATTGTGTAAAATTTATTGCGTTTTCTTAAAAAAACATTTATAAGAACAAATTTGAAATCAGATTCAGAATCAGCATGACAAAATACATAAACTACACGTATTGATGTATAAGAAAACCAAACTGTGTTGACTAGTGTTATGTTTTTCGTAGCGATGTCAACCAATCAATCAGAAGGCTGGATTTAGTTAAGGTATCTTGTATAATTTCGATTATACAAAATCGATTATACTAGAGTAATTTCACATGTTGTTTTTATGGAGGTGGCTTTCAGCTAGGTTCATACAAACAAATCGAGCTGCCAATAAAATATTTATTTTTCCTAATATTGCTATTTACTCAAAAAATAATCAAATCGAATACAATGCGTACTTCTAACAGATTATACGTCTCACTCTTCCTGCACAATTACAAATCGTGTCAGTTTGACAGAATAATCCTCCCGCTGCGCGGTCGGACTATTTAACCTGTTAAACTGATACTCTTTTATTATTGTGCAACAAGTTATCGACATATAACCTGATAATATCGAAGTACTTATAGTATTACTACTGATTATACTCGTACTACTCATAATCTACTTTAGGGGTATCCTTTTCAATTAGATGTATTGGTTTATTTGTGTGTATTTGTCTTCTATTGATTTCGGTTCCTTCGATCATGTTTTTACATATCATATGTTCTAGGACTTTCTGATATTGTAATTAGCCGTTTCTATTGTTTAAGTTATCTATATAATATTTCTTAATATTTTGTGTATATAGAGCTATTATGATGTTCATATAAAGTGATTCACAAATAGTTCTAGTATCCATGATGCTGAATCTGTGTGAATTCGATATTCGAGTATTGGCAATCTCCTAATTTTTCCATCAGGGTGTGAACATTTTTACTTTTGATTGTCACCTTCCCTCCTCCCCTCCCCTCCTTAGAAATTAACGCAATTAATCTCTCACCATGGGTAATTATATAATCATCCGAACTATAATTACCTATATTATTGGGATGTACCCTTTTTCAACGACCTTTGCATTTAGATCTTCCAACACAACAAGTGAAATGCTTTTGTAGCATTCAACAATTAATAGTTCAGTTTAAAGTGATGAGCCCATGCAGTAGATATGAGTATAAAGTTAGTTCAATAAGTGGCAATGCAAGTAGAAATAAACAGGTTAAGGCTATACCTAAAGAACAAGGTTTTTAGACAATTTTTGTTTGTAAAACGACTGTTTAATAACATGTTTTCATTAGTTTACGTCGTCATTAGCAACGTGTTTTAAAATTTTTAACCACGCAAAGTTACGATCGGTTGCTGGTAATCTTAATTTACAATGATAATTTTTTTATATTTACCGTGTTTTCTAGATTCTATCGTAGATAAAATATTGTACGATACACATGCGTAAAGCATTTTTAGTCACTCGCGAGAGTTATCTGACTAATATTTATTTATACGGCAATTAAAAACGAGGGATGTTAAAACATCCTCAAAACATGTTTTGTATTAAAAAAACTGAAGCTGTGTAATATGTATCTATATGATGATGTACTGCAAAATAGCTCTAAGGCTGTAGGTTTTTTTTCTAATAGTCAGTTTTATGAATATTTGAATTTGAGGGCAAATTTACGGGATAGTGTCCTCACGAGATGAGAGGTGGGAATTGGGTTAGAAGCAAGACTGATGCAAAAACCTAGGTTTCAGCAAAACATTTTTCATGGAGTGCATTAAAACGAAAACGTTTGGATACCATTGCCACTTGCTAATCACTCGAGAATATCAACGGCCCTGTATAAATTTTTATTTCGAAAACAAATTTTGATAGTACGGTTTCATAATCTCATATATCTACATTTCTACTTTTGTCTCTCCTTATTATTTGTTTTGAATTTTATTACTAAATATTTTATTTCGGAAAGATAGTTTATGAAATGAAATGCTTACATGAACTTAAACATCAATTTGGAAACTGCTCAGCTTTAAGCCCAATACGAGCTTCGCCATAGCGCTGCCTCACGAGGTAGTTGGCTTGCATTTGCTTAAAATCTGCAATTACAAATCAAAACTCCTTGCAGCAAAATGAAATAATGCATTTATATTCAGGATGCGAAGGCTGGCGTTGGCTCGGTCGCCGCGGTCCACGGTCCACATTCACAGGCCGGAAGCTCAAATTAGGAGCAATCAGGGCTAATCTTCAGTCAGCTGATTGCTTTATGTCCTACTGTGGATGAGTCGCGTGTAGGAAGCTCGCGATACCACATTATTTTTACAACTCAAACCAGCATTTCTCAACGATATTTGCCGAAGCCTCTTAAGATGCACCCTAAAGCCGTGCAACTCAAACTAAGTGATGACAGTCGTGTGTCCGGTTAAGGCATCTTTATTCCGCATCAGTCGACTACGTTTTTGCACTTCTATTTCATTACCTAAGTGAAATTTTATATACTGGGCATAATTTTAATGGTTGCAAAATACCTTAGATCAGAAGTAATTTTAAGTAATGTTTCTATCCCCTGTCTAGAGTAATATAAATTAAACTATGGAACTATGCGTAGGACATATCTATTTTTAATATACGTTTTTTTAGTACAGTAAATGACATTTTGGATATTTCATACAATTTGCAATATAATTTTTATAGTATTCAAGAATATCGTACCTAATTTTTAGAGGTTTTTCTACCGTTTCCCTTACCTACTAACAAAATAAAATTGTGCAACTATTTCCGATTAAAGCTGCTCATTTAATTAAATTCTCATCAATGGACTATCTTGTTGTACTATTAAGTATAGCATGCTGATAAATTGGAAATTAGATTTTCATATTTGCACGACAATTATCGCTAGTTTTTGAAGCAGCAATAAACTATGTAGCTAGCTTTTTGGGAAGGCTTTATAAAAGTATAATTAAAACAAAAATGTTATATCAATCTACATGTAATGAGACCCACGCAAAAATTCCAGGGTTTGCGTTCTGAAAATGCCTAAAAATTGACGCAGGCAGCAAGAAGAAAGGAAATTGGATTAACTTCAATCTGTTTAACGCGGAAGGAGGCGAGTTGCGTTTCATGGTGATGACACACGACCCGCATTGCTTATTCTACGAACATTTTAAGTTTGCTTCTGATTTGTTGCTACCCAAAACTGTGATTTCCGATATGCAGGTTTCCACCATGCAAAAATGGATTACAAAAACTAGGTTCTAGAATTTTGTAATTCTTAAATGAATTCTTATCGGGGACACACTTTATTTGGATAGCAAATTGTGCTACATTTTGAAAAACGTGGTGAGATCTGCACCTACTTAAAATAAACGTAGCCTTACTGATAAAAGTCTAATATTAATTACCGAACATTTCTTATAAAATATACTGAATATCAGTTTATTTGATGCAGGCAGTACTGAGTTAAGGCTTTGTAGGGACAGTGAACATTTATCTGAAATAGTTTACGAATAAGGCGTCATCATTATATTTTACTTTGAATTTCAGAGATTTGCTAATAGATATTAACGACGCAAGTTTGATTATAAGCATCTTAACGAAACGAGTTTCGTTAAGTGCCATAAGCAAACGTGTATTGTTCAATATTTTATCTTCATCAATAAATTCTGGTTTAATAAATTTTCTGTTTTGTAAAAAAAGAGTGCGTAATATCCATTACCGCACTGAGCGCGGTAATAAAGCTCTTAACGATACTCAAACTGATTTGGTATGTAGTCTATAACAACACCGATGATGATAAAGAAACTAATAAAACGCATTGTGACTCGGGCGAGGACGAAGAAATATTAGCATGGCTGCAACTGATACAACAGATACACGTTAATCAGTGAATTGGTTTTTACAAATCTGAAAATTTAGGAAAGTTTTGAAGAAGTAAACATTTTTTACTGTTGAATTAAAACCATTTCAAACAAATTTGAACATGAACGAATAGAATGCGATATTCGTTGCTTGTGTTTGTTTCATACGGCTTCAAATTTTTCAGAAAGTATAATCAGTGAAGATGAAATATGAAATGTGGATTCCTCGGTGCAAACGGTGTAAACGATGTGCGCAAGAAAATACCGAAGAAGTTCACAAGCGGTTTCAGTTTTCATCATGGCACACCTCCTTGTCAT
Source organism: Agriotes lineatus (assembly GCA_940337035.1). NCBI lineage: Eukaryota > Metazoa > Arthropoda > Insecta > Coleoptera > Elateridae > Agriotes > Agriotes lineatus. The sequence continues at coordinate 89,915,851 of OW679195.1, read as the reverse complement.
GTATCGTATTAGCTAAATTTATCAACAATATTTTTGACTTGTCTCCAAGGTAAAGATGGAGAAGAAAGCACTTTCAGTCAAGTCTATAGATCGAAGCAGTCATAATAATACAGTTTCATACAGTGACGAACAGCATTTTGATAAGTGGGAAGACCATTGAACATTGAACAAATGTCTATGGCAGGTAGGGGTTACGTCCGATACTTACCTATACCTACACTATACGCTCATCAATATTATAGTATATCATTTTTAAATACTTTTCGATGCGGGCACAGTCGAATACGCAAAGTGAGGTTAAACAACAATTAGCCTTAAGTAATTTTGTTTATTCTTGAGTAAAAATCTGTTAAAATTATATTGACGAAATTAATCCTCTAGGTCTGACTAATTATTTCAATTACTTTTACACAGCCACAAGGTAGGTTACAGTCTAGGTCCTAGTTTTGGAGTGATAAAATTGAGTTAATTGTATAATATTTATTCTTAAAACTACGGTACAAAATATATAGTGTCTTTTTACCTAAACCAAATGTATTTTCCATTAAAATACATAAAATATTTTGTTCTTGGGCCTGAAGTTGCAAGCGTCGGTGATTTCAAGTGCCTACGGTCCTGTACTATAACGTGCGGTTTTTGAGGTGCTCAAAGCGGCCTTCTAAAACGAGCGTTGGTCTCACTTCGCATGTAAACACGATGGGATAAAAATATCTGGTTAATGGCAGGCTGATTTTACCTTAAAGTGTTTGAATTTGAGTGCTGTGAGGGTACAGACATCGGAAACGTAGAGTAAATACTTTTATGCTAGTATAGGCTGAAAGACAGAAATTCTCGGGGCGTCCTCCACTTGCACGCTAGGCAATTTCACGACTCGGAGGTTACACCAACCGAACGCTGAAACTTTGCTTAATCCTTGAACGCGGACGGAATCCTTTTGTAAGGTAAGTTTAACAGAGGTCCTTAGGACGAAATCTTGGCGAAGTCTTGACGATACGTAACGAGACCTAAAGTCGCTAAAATTGGCTGTTTGACGAGCCTATCCATAAACTTAGCGGCGGCGTTGAAAGGTGAGCCTCTATGGCTGGATTATTTACAGTCAGTCGTTTCTAACTGCCGGCGACCCTCGGGAAAGAAAGGGGACATGGACTGGTAGACTGGCGTAGCTATAGACTTAAATATCGCGTTTTAATTATTAGCGAAACATTTTCTAGCCTGTCGACATGATTTTCCGTACGCTCTACGTTTTGAATGTAAAAGTATCAATGACATATTTTTAAGCTAGTCGCCCTTCCAGGGCTAAAGAATGCCATAGGTTGTTTTCAGAATTCGAATTCAAGTCTGAAAGAAAAGCGAGAAGAGATTTAGACTGCTCGGGTATCGCTTTCTTTTCTAATTTGCGGCCTCCTATCATTTCGCTTAGGAGAACCTAACTGAAACAAACGGGGATTACAAAGAGTCACGCGTTGTGCCCCTGGTAGGACTTCGTGTCGCATCTTGTTCTGACCAGCTGGTTTTTGTGGCAAAGATCCATACAAGTGGAAACATATGTCTAACACATGTCTCATATAAATTCCATCAAAGCGAAACGTCACAATATTATAGTATGCTTGATAAGAGAAAATATAGTATGATCAAAAATTATTTTTATCTAGTATGGCCATGGAATACTTCCTAATTTATGAATGCAACTATAACTTACTTAAAAAGCAAATGATACGTATGACATTTAAGTATAAATGTAGTTGCAGTCATAAATTAGGAAGTATTCCATGGCCATAAAGTAGCTGAAGTCTTGGATAAAATGTATTAAGCGTACCTTCCTAAAAAGTATGTTTACTTTCAAATATAATGAAATTCATGTCTCATTCTGCGTTCATCTAATGTTTTGTAAATATAACTTAATATTTTCTTTTTCGAATTTCAGTTCAGTCATTTTGTTACATCATTTTGTTACATCATTTGCTTTTGAAGTTACTTGGAGTGTCCTTACTAAACTTTCTCCGAGTGCTTAAAGCAAAGTGTCCACTGGCCACTCAAAATTCGACGTAGGTCCTATCTTTAATTTGTTTTACGTGGTACGTAGTACGGCCGTCAAGGTAAAATTTTTCCAATATCGGATACCTAACAACGCGCCTTACGCGCTTCCAAAGAAAATTCCTGGGTTTGCCGAATTGCACCAGTTGGCGAAAATTATTATAAACATTTATCTACACCTTACTTTCGATTTCGTATTAGGTATTTAACTGTAACAGGAATAGTAAACTGGTTAATCTAACCATATTCAGTCACATGCGTCACTCGGCGATTAAAGCGAAGACTTTCTATTAGAACCAACGGACAGTATTAGTGAGTATTGCAAGGAAGCGTTGCATTGTAGAAGGCCTGTGCGACAACAGTATTCGCGAATCTGTTTAATCTATAGTTTTTGCTTGAGTAGGCTACTGATTGATGTATTTCATTCAGGTTTTTTATCACGTTTATCATTTATAACTAACCTAAATATTCTGAGGGTTCACTTTATGTGTTGCTCTTCGTCAGCTAGATCAACATTTATTAACCTACAAAAATCGAGTTACAAGCTTAAATATACAATAAAAATAAATGATAGCCACTGTTTCATTTCTTATATTGCTGTGCTGAAAATGGTGATCAGGTGGTAGAATAGAATCGAAAATGCCGTTTTGTTTAAATATGATACGAAATACACTTTTCCTCTAGCAAATGCCAAGGAATATATTTTTCTCAACGGGAGAAATGTAGCTCATCTGGGGGAACTTAGAATAAAATTGTTGTTGTAATAAATTTCTTACTTTTTACAGGGAATTAAGAAAGATGACGTCACAATAACCGGTTCGTGGCTTATAGCTGTATAAATAATTTAATGCCTTTTTATATATCTATAAGTTTATATAAAATATCGCAGTAGATTTTTACATAACAAAAAAAATCTATCCAAACACAATCTGCAGATGCTTTTCATTATCAGACATTTTTAAAAAAAGTGTTGCTGTCGTTTTTACCTCTAAATCTTAATTTGAAAACTACAGGAAACGTTTAACGGTATATATACTTTCATATAAATTTTGTAGTCTGTGTCGGTAGGCCTCAAAATTCAACAAAATTACAAAAATTACACTACGACAGTAGGTCCTTATTCTTCTTCTGGAGCCTATCGGATGTCGGCGATCATTGCCGCTATACTTATTTTGTATATAGCCAGTCTAAATAGCGAGATTTTTATTGTTGCAAACCACGTTCTAAGGTTCTCTAACCATGATATTTTAGAAATTTTATAATTGATCGGAAATATGTACAGTTATACTTCAGTATAAAATATATACTACTACAATCGTTACATAAATAATTTGGCAAACCATTATTGGTAAACCGAAGACAAACCGAAAAGTGTAATTAATCTAATTCACAAGTATTCTTAATATTCTTTAATTACCTTTATGTTACTGAAATCGCTGCTGTATATAGTGTGATTAAAAATTAATCTCATCTAGTATGGCTATGGAATTCTTTCTAAATTATGAATGCAACATAACTCACTTAAAAATGAAATGTCAAGTTTTACATTTAAGTGTAAACATAGTTGCATTCATAAATTATAAACAATTCCATAGCCATATTAGATGCGACTAATTTTTTATCATACTTTGCGTCTTCTACTTTATAATATTGAATTTTCAAAAAAATATATACATTAATGTCAACCATTAAATTTGTCCGCATTTTTCACTTAAAAAGGCAAGCCCATGTTACAACGACATTGTTAATAGATGTTGTTTGTTGTTTGTTTTCTTTCTTGGTGCCAATATTTTCTAAAATTACCCAATAAGACACAAAGGTCTAAATTAAATTATATAATTGTTAATTAATCTAAAGGATAGGATGATCCTTTAATTTTATGATTTGCAGTGGGTGAACGAGTAAAACACAAAAGTAATAGCTACTAATACACCCTAAATTTGAATTGTAGGATAAATGGTAGACTAGTTTATATTTCTTGCCTCAAAATAAAATATTAAGGATTTTAGACTCTAGGCTAATTATTGCAATTTTATTGTAAAAAACTTCAAAACATCGATTAAGACACGATTACCAAAATTCAAGACAAGTGAAATTGAGTGCTCTTATAATAAATAATTGTTGCTGTTTACTTTAATTTATTACGGCAATAAAAATATAGAAACATTAAACATGGAATTACGAGGAAGAAATAATAATTTAAAATGTCAACATTTTATTTAATGGCTAAATATCAACTTTTCCGTTTTGTTCTTTGAGTCGCATTTGTTGCATTTTGTACTAAACCCAAATAAATTGCAATTTGTATTTAAATGGTGTAAATATTGTTAAATAATTTCCATAGAACTGCTTGTTGCTTCAGGTACGTTAGAACACGTAGCTTGAGCGGAATCGAATCTTAGTGCAAGTTACTGCATTCGTCCAGTCTGTTTGTTAGGCAACCCAATTTTCAGATCCAAACCCAGTAAATTCAATGCTAATATTCTAGTGTTTTATATCAACTGTTGGGATATTTCTTAAAATTTAGTATAGTAACACCTAGTATTAGTATATTTCTATAGAATATAGAATTTGGAAAAAGTAAGTTTCCACTAACAAAGGTAGGAGGACTAAAAAAATAAACACGACTCTAAATATGCCATATTTTGAACTTTGCTATTATTTGATGCTTATAATTATGGTTGTGAACATTACCTGCAAATATTCTAAGTAATTCTTGACGCAGCATTTAGTAATACAATTTCTTTTGCAGCTAATCTGTTATTTTAGTTTTTTATTGCTGTCTGTTTTCGTATCATATTAGTAGAATCATATTGCTACACTGACAAGTTCTCATAGGTATATTGTATATATACAGGCTGATTTTTTTATCATGTAACAACTTGTAGGCAACCCATTATGCAGACGCATGCATTAATGCATGCGTCTGCATAATTGTTGTTACATGATAAAAAAATCAGCCTGTATAACACTAGGAGAACATTGTTGCCTAATTTATTTTATTTTATCCTATTACGTTACTATGATAATAACTCCTTAGCAACGAGTTGCGTATAGATGCATTTAACAGCACTAGTGTTGTTAAGAAAAATAACATAACGATACTTTATTAGCATTAATCAAATGTTGGCAGTACTGATGTGTATTGTTATTGTTAGTGACAATGTCAGTCTATGTCAAATTCGATGTTAGTAGTTTAGGTATTCTTTGTTATTTGACACAGACAGACGCAAAACTTAACCTGCCAATCTCGAATTTAACATAACCTGACAGTGCTACCAACAATTCAGTACTGAGTGATACCACCACAGCCATAGCAGATATATGTTTCGCTGTTGTGTCGTTAATACCAATTTTTCTTAGTTTTTGAAAAAGATTAGTATTTTAGGATAAAATAACCGTGTTACGAGATACGTAACGTTATCTGCTTTCTACATTACTCGAGGATTTTAAAGAACTCGCTCCTAACGTAGCTCGTTCATTCAAACTATTCTCTCGTAATGTAAAACGCTTGATAACGTTACTTGCATCGTAAATTACAAGTAACATTCTATTCACAGTAGATTTTAGGCAAAGCTATTTTAGCATAGGCACTTAAAGATCTCTAGTGAAAGGCAGACAAAAATTAAAACTTCTTTAATTAGAAAGCTTTAGTGGTTTTCAAAATCTATTAATATAATCAACAATTCCAATATAGCCGAGTAAGTATGGAATGAAAGTCGATGGACAAAAGCTGTTTCTGTTTGATTTTATACAAAATAGAAGTGGTGTTGCATACAGTATATACAATATCGTTTTGATCTTTTATAGGTATTATATAATAGGGAAATGGCTTATAAAACTCAAACTATTTTACCATACATCGAAGCTATAGTCCATTATTTCCAAATGGAAATGCAGATTGCGAATTTGCAGGGACACCATTGGGAACAAGCATTATCACTAGATTGAATTGTGCTGATACATAAGATTCTGGTTATTATTCGGCAACTAGAAATGTGAGGTTAGGTTTCATGTTAACTTGAAGCTGTCAGTGACTGGTTTTGCATGCAGGAAGTAATTTTTTCTTGCGCTTGAACATAGTTTAGAAAAGTGTATTATTGACCAGTGTAATTCCGTTGAAAAATAAATGTTTTGTGAAGAGTCTTGTTTATTTCTTTGTATGCGAGGCTGCAAACGCATTGATCATCCCTCGTATATCCTTAATTATGGATTTTGCAACAACAGAAGAATTCTTGTGTCAGCTTTAGAATACGGAAAAGCTCAACAACGAATAGAAATCAACAATTATGCACTTCATGGAGGCGATAAATAATTAACCGTCGCAACAAAATTAATTTATATTCTATTATGAATGCGCAAAGTTAATAGGAAAGTGTGAAAAATTAGCTGCGCGAGTTCTATTTATCTTGGTATTCTAATTAAAACCACGGTTTCCGCAAATGCGGAGCAACAGTTATTATCCTGAAAAAATATAGCTGCAATAACTCGCCTTTATTAGGTTCATTCATCCTGCAATGCTCACAAAAGGTAAGAAAAGTAAAATTTTACAGAGAATGCTTCCAGTTATTGCAGAAACCATTTCCAGGAAGAAGTTAGTGTTATATCCTAATCAGTTTTTTGTGGGTACTTGTGAATAGCATGAATCTAATGTATTTGTCTCGGCGTCGTTATCTTTACATACAGGGTGATCATTTTTAATCCGGGACATAGGACATAAGTATGTCTACCCTTGATAATGATAATGAGTTGTCAAAGTTAATTCGTATGATGAGTAGGTACACATTATTCCATCGATGAAAGAGCATTTATAATAAAAACGTATTACAACTTACAAGTCTAAGGCATGGGCGTGACTTATTCTCAGTTAAATTTCTAAGTAGTCCACCAGTACCAACGGTACTGTATTGTATCTTAAAATTTCAAAACGTGACATTATAGCCAGAAAGTAAGAGAGACAATTGTGTTTGCATTTACACATTATTTAGTAACCCATGCATGTAAAGGAATAGATAATACACGAACCAGAAATGTAAATTAATTCAGACAACTCAGAAACAATAGTCAACTTTCAAATGTTTTTATCAAACATAGTCATACTTATACTTTGATTTTGTTAATGCCGATTAACATTTTCTGTCGTTCATTACTTGTAAAAGTCGGCTTCCTGTGTTTTGTGTAGAACTGTATAAAATAATTTCAGTCTTGTATAATACTCCTTCACCTTTTGCTCAACTCTCGCAGGAGTTCTTTTCCATTTGCACAAGCAATTTCTTAACCTTATTTCTTCGCGCTGCGTATACAGCAAAATCTAAATTAGATTAGAGTTCAAATGCTTCTTTTATAATCTTTTCCTTTACCAGGCAGTATACGTCTTCGTTGTCTCCATGTAATCGTTATATTTGCGAAACTGCTTTGAACGAGATTGCATTACATAAGGATAATGTAGAATGGTTTCACGGCCACTGTCGTTATGTAATCAACGATTTCCGGGATTGGACTGTGTTATTGTTGAGACAGAATGACTCAATGTTTTGTCCACTATTATAAGAGGTTTTACTAGAAGTGAACCAAAAGAGTGCAGTAAGTCAACGTTTATAACACTAGGTGTGAAAGCGTTTTGCAAGGGTAAGAAATAGAAGAGCGCGGTAACTCAGCGTGTTAACTACGCCAGAGTCGAATCTATTTTGCAAGGGTAAGAGACGAAAGAACACGGTAACTCAACGTGTTCGCCGCGCCAGAAACGAAACTCTTATGTAAAGGGTAAAAGAGCACAGTAAATAAGCGTGTTTACCACCTCAGAGACTACAGTTTTTGGCGAGGGCAGGATATAGAGGAGCACAGTAATTCAACTTGTTAACCACGCCAGAATCAAAACTATTTTACACTCATAAAATGTAGAAAAGGATAGTAAATCAACGTCTAAACCACGACACAGTCGAAACTACTTTGCCGGGATAAGAAAAGGATAGTAACTCAACGTGTTAACCACGCCATAATCGAAACTACGTATTTTGTAATGGTAGAATACAGAAGAGTACGGTAACTCAACATGTTAACCCTGTCGGAAGAAAAACTAACTTGCAAAAGTCAGACGAAACTGTTCTTCTAGGGTAAGCGACAGAAGATCACAGTAAATTAATGTGTTGATAATGATAGAATCAACAGAATTTTGCAAGGGTAACAGATAGAAAGGAATAGAAGAGCAAATTAGCTAAGCGTGTTTACCACGTCACAGATGTAACCCTTTCGCCAGAGCAAGAAATAGAAGAGGACGGTAAGTTAATGTATTAATCACGTAGAATCTAAATTAGTTTGCAATGGGAAAAAGTAGAAAAGGATAGCAACTCAACATGTTAAACACACCAGAAAGTAAACTCTTTGGTGATGTTAGGAGACAGAAGTTCACGGTAACTCAACGTGTTCACCACGTCAGAGTCTAAACTTTGCAATGGCAAGAGATAGAAGCGCATGGTAACCCAACGTGCCAGAATAGAAGTTATATTGCAAGAGTAATAAAAGATAGAATAGTAAGTAAACCTCTAAACCACGACAGACACAAAACTGTTCTGCAAGGGTAATCAACGTGTTAATCACGTCAAATACGAGACGATTTTGCAAGGGCAAGAGATAGAAAAGGAAAGTAATTCAACGTGTAAACCACGCCAGAGACGAAATTGTTTTGTAAGGGTAAAGTATACAAACGCAGGGTAGCTCAGCGTGGTTAACACATCAGAGACTAAACTGCATTGCAAGGGCAAAAGGTAGACGAGCACCGTAACTCAACGTGTTAATCCCGTCGGAGGTTCAACAATTATATAATAGTAAGAGACAGAAAAGAACGGTAGCTCAACGTGTTCACTACATCAGAGACTAATTTTTTTTGCAAGGCCGAGAGTTCGAAAAACACGGGAGATCAACTTGTTCACCACATCAGAGACTATTTTTTTGTAAGGTTGAGAGTTAGAAAAGCACGGTAACTCAACGTATTAACCACGCCGAATATGAAACTAAGGATAATAGATACAAGACCACAATAACTCAACATGTTCACCACATCAGAGACTACACCATTTTGCAAGGGTAAGGGATAGAAGAGCACGGAAACTCAACTTGTTAATCTCGGAAGTTGCGAAACTATTTTACAAGGGTAAAAGAAAGAACCGAATAGCACGACAGAGGCGAAACTGTTTCATAAGGGTAATAGATAGGTGAACTCAGAAACTCAACGTGTTAACCACACCAGAGACAAAACTATTTTATTAGGGTAGTAAGCGATAAAAGAACACGGTAAGTAAGCGTCTTTACCACGTTAGAGAGTAAATTCTTTTGTAAGGGATGGAGATAGAAAAACACTGTAACTAACTCAACCTGTTAACCACACCAGATGCAAAACGATTTTGTAAGGATAAAGGATAAAAGAGCACAGTCACACAGCATGTTAACCAAACCAAAATCGAACCTATTTTGCAAATGTTGACGATAGAAAACGATAGTAACTCAAGGTGTAAACCACGCCAGAGACAAAATCGTTTTGCAAGGGTAAGAGATAGGAGAGCATAGTAGCTCAGCAACTTAATCACGCCTGAGTCGAAAGTATTTTCTAATTTTAAGAGATAGAAAGCGAAAGTAACTCATCTTGTTAACCACGTCAAAACTATTTTATAGGAATGAGATATACAAGAGCACATTAGGTAAGCGTTTTTATCACCTCAAAGACCTAACCCATTTGCCAGAGCATGAAATAGAAGAGCACGGTAACTCAACGTGTTCGCCACTTCAAAGACCAAATTCTTTTGCAAGGTCAAAAGATAGAAGAACGCAGTAACTCAACGTATTAAACACCCCAGAGGGTGTGTATCTTGTGAGAGTAGGAAACAAATGTGTGTCTGCGTATGTATAACTTTGCAAGTCTTTTCGCACAGTTTATTTTATTTCGGAGTCCGTAGTGTACATTTCGAATTTCGCGCGCGCCTCTCTAACTTGCATTTTGTTTATCGGCAGGTGAAGCCGTAATTGCTTAGTTTCGCGTTCTTTTCCTTCGTGCTATGATGGCCAACATTTAACGTCCCTAGAATTGTACAAGTTTCTGCGAGCATGTGGTTTTCGCCCTCGCTGATGCCAGCGGAATATTGCGGCTTGGCAGTGTGTGGAGAAGTTTCGTTTCACGTCGATTCTTGACGGATCTTCTGGCAGCACGCTGGTGTCCCATCTCGCACGTGGTCCGATTAACTGGGATAGGTCGATCAAAGTTTTTTCGTACCGTGTTCAAGACATTTTTGATTCTGTTTTGGGAATTTTCTATAGCAGCAGTTGGAGCCCTATTTTAACCCCCTACAGTCGTTACGGGAGGCCACATTGCGGCCAATGACGTTAAACCTGTGATGGCTCTGAAGGTACCTTCCGTACCCAGCCTTCTGTGTGATATTTGGTCATAACCTCCGACGTTCTGGGCCGGCTTCGAATGGGCCAAATGAGTTCCGAAAATAGAAATTGAAGTAACATGTTTTATTTTTCCTTGCATTCAAACCAATTAAATACTGTAGTCAGTGATCCAGTGCGTGGCTTTATTTGTTTTACTGCAATGCCTGCTTCGATTCCCTCAGAATCCCATAGATTTTACTTTTGACTTCGCTTCACGAACCGATTAAATTAAATCAGTTAATTTTTTTCATCCTCGGAGCCTAAATTAATCTCTGTTACATCTTTTACCCATATTAATCGCCTCATGTTTCACCTATATTTAGCAAATAATCACCTGTATCTTGTACTACGTATATGATATTAGTTTCGTGATTATTGTACTGTGATTCCAGTACTTTCTTTTATTCTTTGTTACTGCTACCTGGAGTTCAGCATAGCGTGCTACTTGAGTTTACAAATTCTCGGTGATACCTGGATATACTGGTCGTAATTAAAAGATTCGTTGGCGTACGGTTTTGAATTATTAATTAACTTTTTTGTACTTAAAGAACTGCAAGCCATCTCTTCTGAGGTAGGCCGGCAATTGTTAATATTATTCATATTATTTTTTTGAGAGATTTAGCCGACGAATCAATTATTAGGTAACAAGTGCACGGTAACAGTTTTTCAATATCAAGAGGTAGAAGCGCATGGTAACTCAACGTGTTGAACGCGGCAGAATAGAAGTTATTTTACAAGGGTAAAGATACAATAGTAACTCACCGTCTAAACCACGACAGACACAAAACTGTTTTGTAAGGGTAAGAGACAGACGAGCAAAATAAATCAACGTGTTAATTACGCCAAAGCCGAAACCATTTTACAAGGGTAAGAGATAGAAAAGCGAAGTACCGCGAAACTATATTACTAGGGTAAAAGAAAGAAAAAAATAGTAACCCACCGCAGAGACGAAACTGTTTCGTAAAGGTAACAGGCAGTAGAGTATGGTAACTCAACGTGTTAACTACACCAGAGACAAAACTATTTTGTTAGGATACTAAGAGATAGAAGAGCAGGGTAAGTAAGCGTCTTTACCACGTCAGAAAGTAAATAATTTTGCAAGGGCAGGAGATAAAGGAGCACTGTAACTAACTCATACTGTTAACCAGATGAAAGCTATTTTGTAAGGATAAGCGATAGTAGAGCGTAGTAACTCAGCGTGTAAACCCCACCAAAATCGAAACTGTTTTGCAAAAGGTAGAAGATAGATGACGAAAATCGTTTTGCACGGGTAAGCGACAGACGAGCACAGTAGCTCAGCGTTTTAACCAGGGCAGAATCGAAGCTATTTTGGAAGAGTTATAGAAAATGGTAGTAGAGCAATAGGCAAATCAAGACCGAGGTGAAACTGCAACGACAGGAGATGGAGAATAATAATAACGTAACCTGTTAGCTACGCCAGAAATGAAATTATTTTGCAAAGGTAAAAGATAGTAATTCAACGAATGAACCACTACAAGGATGAAAATGTTTTGCAAGGGCAAGGGACAAAAGAGCACAGAAACTCAACGTGTAAGTTATGTCAGAATCGAAATTATTTTCTAAGGGTAAGAGATAGAAGGGCACGGCAGCTAACAGTGTTTACCACGTCAGAAAGTAAAATCGACAAGAGGTAGGAGAGCATGGTAACTGAACGTATTAATCACGCCGGAGGCGAAACTATCTTATAAATGTAAGAGATAGGGGAGGGCAGTAACTCAACGTATTAATGTCAACCACGTCAGAGCCGAAACTATTTTATAAGAATATGAGACAGAAGAGCACGGTAGCTCAACGTGTTTATGACGTCAGAGACGAAATTGTTTTGTTAGAGCAAAAGTTAGAATTTCACGGTAACTCAGCGTGTAGAGCACGCCACGGAAGAAACTTTTCAGTTGGTGAAAGTTTAAGTTCTTCTATCTTAACAATGACACGGTCCAATCCCATAAATTGTTTGTTGGGTAATTGCTTTAAATAAATGTATTCCATGTATTTTCTGGTTCGTTGGTCTCATTAGTTGTAGCGTCTTATTTTTCGAACTATTTTTTAATATGTGTAGTTGGATATTAATGGCGATTTTCTGTTCCCCTTATTTTGCATCTTTGATTTTTTCTGTTCTCTATTAGTTTTAGTTTCGTATGTAGCGGTTAATAGATATAGTAATAAAGTACATCCATGTTTTGATAGTTTCAATCCAGTTGAAATAACACCTGAAATGTTAATACGAGGACAACTAGAAATGTATCTATTTACAATATAATGTCCCCTAACTCAACGCACTTGCGCTACTTGTCTTCCAAGGAGTTCATCCCAGTATAAAAAAATCTATTCTTAGAGCCGGTTCTACAAACCAAGGATAAAGTTATCCGGGAATTAAATACCCTATAGAAACGATTGCTGTAACAAAGGAAACTATGACAATTATACCTCGGATAGCTTATTCTTGGTATATACTTGCATTGTAGAACCGGCCCTTAGTCTCAAACTAGTCTTGGACAGCCTACTTCAAATGCTCGTCTATTGTAAAACGACGATTTCTGAGGCTGCTCTTCAGATTTTAGAGGAGATAGAAGTCTGGTGACGCAGTTCCGGATCTTTTAAATATAATTTTGGCAGCTTTATGCATTGACATGAAGAAAGATCACATTACCATGTTACAGATTGTGATGTTTTTTGACAGCAGCGTTTTGAGAGTATTACCAGCGTACATAAATGGAACAAGTAGGGACACTCTCTGTTGGTTCCTTTGATGGAAAAATACCGATTTGAATGACCTTGAATGGCTCCTGGGGGGTACTTTCTGATAATTACCAACAGATGGCGCCACTACTTTACCACATTAATGTTGGGAGAGAGTCCCTGTATAATATTGAAATTATCATATATAATGCAACTAGTGGGTTCTTGATTATCAAATTATCATTTCTGTTATAGATATATTGTTTGGCAATTGCCTAAAACAATATATCGAGTGAAACAGAAATGATTTGATAATCAAGAAGACACGAGTTGCATTCGGCTAGATTATATCAATAAACAACGTTTGAATAGTGTATTTTATATACATATTAAAAGTACAGTTAATGTGGTTGTTATGACAATTGTACAGACAGCAGTTAACGTGATGTTTGTGAAGGCATGTGACTATCACCTATTAGTCAGGAATGTATGTGATTATCAGTTTCTATGTACATTATCGAAAGTTCGTACATGCGTAACTATGCATTTTGCCGTTTTTCATTGGTTGATGTTAGAGGAAGTGGTATAATCATATATAATGCAACTAGTGGGTTCTTGATTATCAAATAATCATTTCTCATTACATGGGATATATTGTTTGGCAATCACGCGAGTCCGAAGAACGAGCGTGATTGCCTAAAACAATATATCGAGTGAAAACAGAAATTATTTGATAATCAAGAGGACACGAGATGCATTCGGCTAGATTATATCACGAGTCAATAAACAACGTTTGAATAGTGTATTTTAAATATTAAAAGTACAGTTAATGTGGTTGTTCTGACAATTGTACTGACAGCAGTTAACGTGATGTTTGTGAAGGCATGTGACTATCACCTATTAGTCAGAAATGTATGTGATTATTAGTTGCTATGTACATTATCAAAAGTTAGTACATGCGTAACTATGCATTTTGCCGTTTTTCATTGGTTGATGTTAGAGGAAGTGGTATAATCATATATAATGCAACTAGTGGGTTCTTGATTATCAAATAATCATTTCTCATTACATGGGATATATTGTTTGGCAATCACGCGAGTCCGAAGAACAAGCGTGATTGCCTAATACAATATATCGAGTGAAAACAGAAATTATTTGATAATCAAGAAGACACGAGATGCATTCGGCTAGATTATATCACGAGTCAATAAACAACGTTTGGATAGTGTATTTTAAATATTAAAAGTACAGTTAATGTGGTTGTTATGACAATTGTACTGACAGCAGTTAACGTGATGTTTGTAAAGGCGTGTGATTATCACCTATTAATCAGGAAGGTATGTGATTATCAGTTGCTATGTACATTATCAAAAGTTAGTACATGCGTAACTATGCATTTTGTCGTTTTTCATTGGTTGATGTTTGAGGGAGGGGTATAATCTTATTAATAATATGCAGGAACTTTAAATTGGGATAAGGTCACTAAATCACCTTAGCTAGGTTGGGATAGTATACCTGTATAATACTTTAGTAAGAGTAGAGTGAATAGCGGAAAAAGTTTGATCAATTTTTCATGGCTACCATGATTTAATAAAATATTCAAAAAACAAGCTGTTTTATGTTGGTGTCACTGTAAGTCTATGTCAAATTCTAGGTTAGTAGGTAAGGTTTTTGCGTTAGTTTGTGTCAAAACTGACAAAAAACCTAACCTGCTAACCTCGAATTTGACATAGACTTACAGTGCCACCAACATAAAACACTTTGTTTTTTCAATATTTTATTAAATCATGGTAACCATGAAAAATTGATCTAATTTTTTCCGCTGTTTGCTCTACTCGTACTAAAGTATTATACAGGTACTCTAGATTGGGACTTTGTCTTTGCATTGACTGTACCTCTTTTAGCCATATATATATATATATATATAATTAATAGAATACATCGCATGGCCCAAACAATGGTTGCCATATGTTTTCCAGACGAAGATGGGGAAGGGGAAGGAGATCTATTGGGAACTCATTGTATGGAATCTAGTTGTGTCTAGGGATCCTAGTGATGTCCACAAGCCTCATCACCAGTTACTATCCCATCTTGCTGAAACTTTACTCATGCTCAATTTATCGTGCAGTACTGTCAAAACGCTATCGACAGCGTGGCCGAGCTGTTAAGGACCTCAGGTTGCGATGTCAGGATACGGGGTTCAATCTCCACATCTAGCAACTATCGGGCGGCCCACCCAGTCGCTTTAAAAATTTGGTACCGAAACCATAGTTGTGGAAGTAGGGAAAGTAAAGCAATCGTCGAAGGCGTAATGCTAACCACATCACCCAGTATACCGTTAACGGTGTGCCAGATTGATTGGGTTTCGGAAAGAGAGGCCATATTCCTACGTCTGAAGTGAAGTGTCCTGAACTTTACGAACTTGTAAAAATTTTCTATGGATTTTCGTCTCCAACGAAATTTCTCACTTTCAAACATAAAACACTTCAGAATAATAATGAATGAGGACTATGAGTGACTTGTAGCCATTTGACATTAATTGAAGCTGAAGCTGAAGTACATCAATTGTTTCTCCCATGGCTAGTAGGTAGATAATTTTTGTAGTTGTTCTGGTAAATGTGTACGTTTACCATATATTTAGGTTATAAAATATGTTATGCAGTTATTACATAATATATATTTTTTAAAACTTCCCAATCGTAAAATTTGTTTGAGTATGAATATTGCGATATTGTCTAACTATTGCGATATTGTCTATGGGCCTTATATTGACAAAGCAACTAGTAGAAGAATACAATTAGTACAGAATTCCTGTTTGAGACTTATCCACGGTGTCAAACGCCATGAACATATATCACACAAAGTTATAGAATCCAATTGGCTCAGCATGGATAAACGTCGTATGTTGCATTGTTTAGTATTTTATCACAAAATAATTATTACTAAAACTCCTCCTTACCTTTATAATAAAATTACGTTTCGTACTGATATACATAATCTAAATTTAAGGCATAGAGGTATATTAGACTGTAAACCTCATAGATCTGAATTATTCAAACGGTCATTTTCCTACAATGTTTCTAAATTGTACAACTTAGTACCCAATGTATTTAAATCATTATCATTACTTTCTTTTAAGATCCGCGTTAAAAATTGGCTTTTTAATTCTTAGCACCATTAGCATCAGGTAACTTAGTATCCATTTTGTTAATTTCCATAATTTGTTTAAAATACTTTATTATTTTTATTATTATTATTTTGTATCTTATGTTGTTATTGTGTAATTTCTGTTCCTTCGTGAGTGATTTGGCTTAAACTATTGTATTAATACTCTGGGACTGTGACCAATCAGTGTTTATTCAACCTCTCCCGGAGGGAGGGAAGAGCAGGGACCCCTTTATGGAGGTCATCTGACTCTCTTCGAATTTCCTAATGTAAAGCTACTGTATATAATGTATTATAGTGTATAAATATTTTTTGTCTTTGGAAATAAAGATTATTATTATTATTATTATTATTATTATTATTATTATTATGTAGCATCGATACTAAGCACTGAAAATGTTTTTATTTGTTCCTCACTTGTAAACATCCCACTAGTCACTGTATTCACCTGGAAAATGTCTCTTAATTGGCTAGCCTGTAAATATTTTACTCGCTAGCCAGTAAAATTTTACAAGCGTGCAAAGTCAGAGTTGTCTTCCTTAGTATGTGTCACATTGATTAATTTAGTTGCTTTTCAGTTTGACATTGTGAATAAATGGTAAATTTATAGTTATTTACAATTGAGGAACAAATAAAACAACAATACAAGCAAGGTAACGGGTTTTACTGGCTCCAAACGGTGACTGGCTCGCCTTTGGCTCGCCAGTCAAATCCTTCTATCCTCCAGTAAAAGCCCTCTTACCAAGCTGGTAATGTTAACTACTATACTTTGCATAACTTCCAATCTAGTAATATAAGCTCTACTCTGTCTTTTTAGTCTCATACAGTTTTCTGATGTTCTTCCATTGTTTTCTGTTCCTTGATTTATTTTCCCAAATAGTGAAGTTTTTTTCCTCTAAATTCTGTGCTAATGTCTCATCATATTTTCTTATGGATATCCCATTTTCTCTTTTACACTTCTGGTCTCTTCTAAAGTGTTTAGTTATTATTCTTATGTTTCCTCTACTATCGTCAAGTGCATGTTTTAAGTACTTTACATATTGTGGCCTTTTTGCAAAAACAATACATTTCCTGGTTAATGTTTTCTTTATTCTTCAGTTTTCCGTATATTTGTCTTTATCTAACGAAGCTGTGTTGCGATAGCTTGTCCATTGCTGTGTTTTTCTATTTCCCAGCTTAGGTTTATTGCTGCTTTAGCTTGTTGCTTGACTGTCACGTAAATAAATAGTATAAAGTAAAATAACAGACAACAATTGAGTACTCAAACGCATACAAGTACAAATGCAACATGAACAACCATAGTAAGACTAAGGCTAACGCGACTGCTGATAAAATGAAATAGATTGAGAGAGAGCTCAACTTAACATACCCTGTTATATAGTACTTCCCATGTTCCTGGAATTTTGAAACATCCTTCATATCGTTTTATATTAATGCTAAATGCCTTCATTAATTGAATACCCATAAAAACGTCATTAAGTGTTCGCATGCCAAATTGCATCTCGAATATAATGCATCGTCCCTGCGAACGCAAAGTTGGATATCCCATCATAATGTTAAAAGCAAATTAAAGCAATAATATCTCACGTTCGCACCATATATTCCCTTTTAATATAATAAAACATAAATTTAAGTTGTTGTGACAAAAATATTGCTGATTTATAATAGCTTTGATGTAGAACATTTCGTTCTCAGAATAGCGGATGATAAATATTTCAAAGTTGCATTATAAGACTAAGTTCTATACAGGCATTAGCTTATCGGCGAATCTGCTCACAATAGGCTATAATAATTAGATTCGCACAGCGCAAATCTGTGTAATGAATAATTTATGGGGCCATAAATAAAAACAAATCCCGTCAAGACAAGTTGTTGAAGCGCGCTAATTTAAGTGAGAATTAAAGAAAAACTGCGATTTTCCCATCTCATTTGCTTTTATTACAAGGAAGTGCATGCGCTCTAGATGTGTCTAATATGACGAGTATTTGCGCCGGCAATTAATCTTATAAATACTGAAGCAAAAAATAATTGTACATTGTTAAGCCGCACATGCAATATTTTCGCATATTAATTAAAACAGTTTGTAAGTTATTGCTTGAACTAGTTTCAAGAATGCGATTCATTAACTGTTTTTGTGTAGCAGAGTTAATTTTAAATGGTTGTTGTTTTCTATAAATGCACCGTCGAATCAATTTGTAATAAATTTATTGTTTCAAAATAACGAAACTTTTTTGAGAAAAAAGATACACGTTCCTTACACAGGGTGTATTTTAATGCCACCGTTAAACTTTTATTTAAATATTTTTTCTAAAATGCTTGCTAATCGAGATGTACTAGTTCTTAGTTTAAAATACTTTTTTAGGCTTTGTCATCTATTAGGATGTGATTAGCTGCAATCAAATATAATTATTCAACCTAATATGCGCTAACTGGTGCTAACCAATGGCATAATATATTGTCACGGTCTTTAGTACAGTAGAGGTTTAAAATCGTATCAATAAGGTTAAAAGAATACAGTATTAAAAATTACAAAGATTTAGGAATGAAAAGGATATCAAAATTATTAAAATGTATTTGGTAAAGATAGGAAATAGAATTTAAAATTCAATTGAATGAAGCTACAGAAGAAACAGTGAGATTCTAACATAATTTAATTATTATCTGAGATGAAGTGGGGAATTAATGGCAAATACTGGGTGTTAGATAAATAAAATACAGTTTGATAGTGCGTTGGACTATGATATATATGCTAAACTAATCACTATTTATCAGCATCTAAAAATATGTTAATACAAAAAAATGTAATCCAATTTGTAGGCGGTTAAAATTATGAAAATAAACCCTTTATAAAAGTTTAAAAACTATTTGGTGTATAAAAGGGTTGTAAATTGAAAAAATGGAGTCATGAAAATAAAAGTAAAATGTTAAAAGATTAAAAGATGTCAAGAAGAAGAGGATTAAAATAAACGGATCTGGTGAGGATGCCTAAGTAATACAGAAGCGGCTGACAAGGGTCCTAGGGAAGCAAGTCCAGGCGACTCTCCAAAGAGTGGCCAGGGCCAGCAACCTAGGGGCCCATGTAAGCTGCAGAGACAGCCCTCGGGAAAAATAAGAGGTCCGGAAGCGAGGAGAGCAAAAGGGACTGCTGCACGCAAACCCATAGAGCTCATCACGCACTCCATGAGACGAGTCAGGGTAACGGAAGGCCAACCAGGTCCTTCAGGTACCCGACCGACCATTAAGAGACCGAGGAGTGATGACACTCCCCCAGAGGCAGTGAAAAAAAGGCCAAAAAGCTTACCGAAGCAAGCAGGGAAAGCCAAGGCTTCTCATCCTTTGAGAAAAACCACGGCTAAGTCCCAGCGAGCAACGGAGCCGAAGCCGCCTAATAGGGAGAACCAGGTTGTAATCAGGTCTGACCGACCAGATGGCCAGGTTCTCCCAAAGGAAGCTGAGGCAATTAGAGCGAACATAGTTGCCGAGATGTTCAGTGCCATGGCAGGCCCCGAAGGAGGTCCCCAAGGGCCAGAACTCCGGTTTAGGAACTCAGGACTAGTGGAACCAGGCTGGTTCTTAGTTACTGCCCAGGACGACACCTCAGCAAGATGGCTGGAGGGCTGGACACCTCTCAGTGCCGAGGGAGTCACCTTTGCCCCAACAAGGGCATCGGAGGCACCATGGCCAGAGAAGGTGGTTTCTGGCTCAGAAGCCAAGAGGAGGTTGACCTGGAAAAGCTGAGGCAGATGCTTTCCATGCAGAACCGCTCACTAAGAGTGGAGCAATGGAGGCATGTTCAGACGACAGGAGGACCAGGAGGGTGGTTCTTGACCTTCATGGTCAGCGGAGATACTGTCCGAACTCTGGAGGAGTCTGGGTGGCCGCTCTACTACCAATTGGTTACTCTCGCAGTGCGAAGGGTGCCGACGTGGAGTGGAGCAGTCCGCCAGGACTCTTCTGAGGCCGGCGTGTCAAAGCAGGCCAAGAAGGACAACTGAAAGGACCACAGCCCCCGCACTATTAACTCCCCATAATGGATTTATTGCGGGTAAGTCAGATCAATCTTCAGCACAGTAGGGGCGCTACGGCAGAGCTGATGAGCGCCCTAACTGGCAGGAGAGAAATAGTCCTCATTCAAGAACCGTATGTTTACAGGAACAAGGTCAGGGGACTGAGGATGGCCAACTACGATGTAGTGGTTGGCGAGGAAGTAAACGATCGACCCAGGACCTGTATCATGGTGTCCAGGGATCTCAGCATGGTACCACTACCGCAGCTGGGAACCAAAGACCTCACTGCAGCGGTTCTGGAGTATCAGGTAGGTGGTAGAAACCATAAGGTAGTAGTAGGAAGCGCCTATTTTCCCTCGGATGACGCGCGTATACCTAAGGAGGAATTCGAACGCTTAATATCGTTTGCGAGAGATAAAGGTCTTCCGGTAATTGTCGGATGTGACGCCAATGCACATCATTCGGTGTGGGGGAGCTCAGACATTAACCCTCGGGGCGAAACCCTACTAGAATATTTGGCGTCCACGGATCTTGAGATAATGAACAAAGGTACAGAGCCCACTTTTGTCAATAGCATCCGAAAGGAGGTAATTGACATTACAGTGGCCTCTAGGTGTTTTTCAATTAATATTGAAAACTGGAAAGTGACGTCGGATATCGTGACATCTGATCATCGTATGATCAGAATGGAAATGAATTCCGACAAGCCTTTGGAAATTCCCTACCGGAACCCCAGGGCAACAGACTGGGAAAGCTATCGTTCCAGTCTCGTTCGCCAAGGAGGCCAACCAGAGGAAGGTATATGCACAAAAGAACAATTAAGTAAAGACGTAGAGCAACTGGCAAGTAAAATTGTCTCAGCTTATGAGGAGGCTTGTCCTCTCAGGGAGGCTCGAGTTCGTAGGGTACCATGGTGGACCGGCACTCTAGCCGATCTGCGCAAGGAATCCAGGCGAATCTTTAATCGAGCTATCAGAGAAGGGACACAGGCCTCATGGGACACTTTCAAGATGGCCAGGAATAGGTTTAAAAATGAGCTAAGGCGCAGCAAAAGATCTAGCTGGCAGAAATACTGTGCAGAGTTAAACTCAGTATCAGACTCTGCTAGACTGATGAAAATCTTAAGCCGCGAAACTAGTCAAACAGTAGGAGCGCTAAAAAAGGCCGATGGGATGTGGACAACATCCAGAGAGGAGTCGTTACAACACCTCCTGGAAGTCCACTTTCCAGGAGACGGCGCCATCCAGTTAGCACCCAAAGCGGAACAGGAACCAGTTCCTATAGAGAACTGGCAGTTCGCTGAGGGAATTATAACGGAAGGTGCAGTCACATGGGCAGTACAGGAGTTTGATCCCTTTAAGTCGCCGGGGCCAGATGGGATCTTCCCAGCATTGCTTCAGAAAGGCCTGGATATCCTTCTTCCACATATAGTAAGGGTATATAGGGCCAGTGTAGCAATGGGATGGGTCCCAGAACAGTGGAAGGCAGCCAGAGTGGTCTTTATTCCCAAGACGGGAAGGGAGGACTACACAACTGCCAAATCATTTAGGCCCATTAGTCTTACATCCTTTCTTTTAAAGACCTTGGAAAGGATCATTGATAGGCATCTAACGGAAAGGGTAATAAGAACACACCCATTCCACAGGAATCAGCACGCATACAGACGTGGAAGATCGACCGAAACTGCACTCCACGCTGTCGTGCACAAGGTCGAAAGGGCACTACACTATAAGGAAGTGGCCCTTGCAGTACTTTTTGACATTGAAGGCGCATTTGACAAGGCAAGAACGGCTACAATATGTCAAGCCTTACAGGCCAGGGAAACCCCTCCCGTTCTGGTCAGTTGGGTGAGAACAGCACTGGAGCAAAGAACCGTGACGGCAAACCTAGGGGACTGTTCAGTGAGGGCCAGGGTGACGGGAGGTTGCCCGCAAGGCAGTTGCCTCTCACCTCACCTGTGGTGTCTTATAATGGACGGTCTACTGGGATGCCTAACGGAAGAGGGCTTCTATGCACAAGCATACGCAGACGACGGACTGGTACTTGTTACTGGCAGGTTCCTAAACGTCGTTTGCGATAGAATGCAGGTAGCTTGCAGGATTATTGAAAGATGGTGCCAAGAGAAAGGTCTGTCGGTAAACCCACTAAAGACTGAGATCATTCTCTTCACAAAAAGACGAAAACTTGAGGGTCTGAGGATACCCATTATGTACGGAAGACCACTTGCATTAGTGCAAGAGGTCAAGTACCTGGGGGTAATCCTCGACAGCAAATTAAGTTGGAGGTCGCATGTCGACAGAACGGTGAAGAAGTCGACAACGACCTTATGGCAGTTGCGCAGAGTTATAGGCAGGAACTGGGGGATAAACCCCAAGATTCTGCACTGGCTCTACACATTGGTAGTAAGGCCAAGAGTTCAGTACGGCTCAGTGGTCTGGTGGCCTAGTGTAGAGCGTCCCAGTATTTCCGTAAGATTGGCAAAGGTCCAACGACTAGCCTGTCTCGGAATTACAGTGGCAATGAGGACAACCCCAACAGCCGCACTGGAGGTAATACTGGGACTCCCGGGCCTCGACACTTGGATAAAGAGAGAGGCCATGGCTACCCACCTCAGAATGCGGGATACGGGGCTATGGAATGACCAGGGAGTTCGCACGGGCCATGCTAGGATCGCCGACATGGCTGCTAGAGAAATACCTCTATCAGCCTACAGGGTAACCGAAGCAGAGTTCCGGCTAAGGTTAGAAAAAGGTTTCTCTCTCACTATCCCAACAAGGGAACAGTGGGAGCAAAAAAGGGTTAAGCTCCAGTCGAATGCCTTGATATGCTACACGGATGGTTCTCGAGTGGCGGAAAGGCAATCCTCTGGAGCAGGAATTTATATGGAAGGCCGGGGGGTGCAAGAAAGCTATGCTTTAGGAAGATACACCACGGTATTCCAAGCAGAAGTTTATGCCATCCTATCGGTGGCAACAAGGAACGAGGTCAGGATATCCCCAGAGCAAAAAATTTATATTTGCTCTGATAGCCAAGCCGCACTAAAAGCAATCTTCTCGGCCAGGACAAGATCAGCTCTTGTCCAGGAATGTGGAGATGCTTTAGCCGAATTGGCAAGGGAAAAAGACGTCGAGCTCATCTGGGTCCCGGGACACACGGGGGTCCAAGGCAACGAGAAGGCGGATGAACTAGCCAAACTCGGAGCCGGGGAAACTTGTTTTGGACCGGAACCTTTTTTGGGTATAACAAGGCAACAGGTCTCAGCAGCCCTAACCGGGTGGGCCTACAAGACCAGCGAGGAAAAGTGGAAAGGATGCAGGGGCTGTCGCCAGGCAAAGTACCACATAGCGGGATTTGATTCAAAGAAATCGGTCTGGCTAATGGGAAGGAGCCGAAGAACCATAAATCTTTTGATAGGGATCTTGACAGGCCACTGTAAACTAAAGAGACACCTAACACTGATAGGAGTAGAGGAGGATCCCATCTGCCCAAGATGTGGGAGGGACAAGGAAACGTCCTTTCACTATTTGGGAGAATGTGAAGCGTACCAGCGACTGAGGTATAGAACCTTTGGAGCACCTGCGCTTCGAATGGAAGAGTTGAACTCCCTATCCTGGGCCGAAATTCTGATCTTCATTAGAAAATCAGGAAGGTTTAAGCAGGGAGAAGAGCCCATCGAAGAGGATGAAAATGAAGGCGGTTGAGGGGATGGCATGGGGTTGGCAAAAAGGGCCTATGGTGGCCTACTTGCTAGACTTCGGTCTCCCCACAACTACTACTACTACTACTACTAATACAGTTATTATCTACAAAAGCAAATTTCTGGAACAGGATGCTGAACTGAGTTTATTGTCAAATTTCATTGCATCATATGAATTACAGGGGCGGACTGGCAAGGAAAAGGCCCGGGGGGACTTCAGCCTTAAAAGGCCCCTGCCCGTTCGTAAAAACCTGGATACTTACCTAATATTAATGAAAATGCAGAAAGTAGTTAGTACAAATCTGTAAAGGGGTTTACACGGAACTTCCCTCGTGCGAGTTACATTTATTTACTTCTGCATTTATACTTAAAATACAGAAGAGAAGTGGCTGACGTTTGTTTTCTAAATAAATTGTTAAACAACAGACTTCTATTGTCAGACTTTATATACCGGCATATAGAACTAGAACAAAAAATATATTCCATGTACCTGCATATCGAAGGAATTACAGACTTCACTCGCCTATGATAAGAATAATTATAACCACCAATGCATATGTTCACCATTCAGAAAACAATCTATTTAACATAAAGCCTACATTCTCTAGAAAAAAAAGTTAATATGTATTATTATAATAAAGTTTGATTGCAGCCATTTCTATGAAACCTGAACCAGTAGTAGAAATGTTTAGTTTTTAATTTGTAATTAGGTATTATTAGCTTCTAAATTTAAATTTTTAGTTATTAGTTTGTACTTCTTATTTTTTATATTATACTAGTATATACGGTAAGAGGCTTGAACCGCCAATAATGTAATTGGGCATGCCCCGTTTTATTGGTGTAAATAAATAAATAAAAATAAAATATAAGGGATGCATCGATCTCTGCATATCTATACATTTTACAATATTTACGCAACATTTAGGGTTCCATTTCCATTAAGGGTAAAAATTTAAGCTATGTGCAAATTATTAATTTTATCTATTCCTTCGTTAAAGCAAAAATAGGCAACATTTTATTGTTTAAGGTGCTTACCCTGTATATATTTGACCGAAAATATATTGGGTCTCGAGTCCGATACATATATAACTCGTATGACAAATATTTAGTATCGTCTTCTTCCAAAAAATTATTTTTGAACAATGCCGCCAACAGGCGGACAGACAGATGGATAAACAGACATATTGACAGACAGACATATGGATTTAAGAAAACATGTTTTTCGTCATATAGAGACCCTGAAATATGAAGATGTGAAAAATCTCCGAAGGTGATTTTTTTACAATTGCAGTACTACCTTCGTCTTTCAGACCAGGCAAGTAAAAATGTATTTGCCATTTCAATACCAAGTTAGCAGGTTAAAATATTGGCGAAAAGTAGGGATAATCATTCAATTTTTTTTCAAAATGTGATAAAAATCGAGAGACTCGAAGACATCTTTATCAACACTCATAATCATAAAGGCCTCTAATAAGTTTTGACAAACATCCATAATCGCGATGTGCTTATTTTAAATTCATTTAGCGCCCTTTCACAAGAAACCTGTGTGCGGCTAAGCAATAATACATATTCGTTCTTTAAAAATAAATTTGCAAATTCTACAGACTTAGTCTACGAGTAGGACCAAATTTAAAAAAAAATCAAAACTATATTTGCTTCAGAACTAGTTTTTTTAAATCAAATTTACTTTCCATTATTTTCTCTAATGCAAACAATACTGCAGGATGTAGACAATTATCACCTGCAAAACTCCCCTTAAGGGCTTTTTCCTGAGCCCACAACCCAGTTTGTTATTTTTTTTATTTTTTTTTTATTTTGACGTGGGAACATGAACAGTAGGTAGCTCATGTTCACCAAATATCCACCCACTTTAAGATTAGCCGGAAACTGTCGCTAGTCGACTTAGTAAGCTAAATAAATTTTTAGTATTCCTCCTATTAATTTTACCACTACAAATAATACTTGACACAATACATGGATATTTTCTTCACAATATTTTTTCTGAAGTATGTATGTACCTAGATTTTAAACTGGGGGTGAGCAGAGGCCCGCATTCGTGGGGTATGAGGGCCCGGGGGGACTTTGCCTCCCTGCCCCCCAGCCAGTCCGCCCCTGATGAATTAGATAACAAGGAATGGTATTTACTGGAAGTGGTTTACATCGAGATTGCTAGCAGAGTGAGCGTTTTATGGGGTGAATAGGAGATTTTCATCTAAAGCAGTTCTAATTCGACAAGCTTGTCATTGATGTGACATCTTATAACTTGCATCTAGTCGAGGTTCATGATACTAGGTGGTCGGAGGCTTGAGGATTGTGGTAGGACGACGTGGATGGTGTCTGCTGCTGACAGTACTACTGGAGAAAGTTGGTAGGTGTGTTGTCATGTTTTGGACAGGAAGTATTTGTGGATCCAGGTGTTTTTGGCGGAGTTCGGACTGGGATTTATTTGGACTTTGAGAGATTTTTGTGAGATCGCTAGATGCGTTTGGCAGAGGATCGAGTCCAAGAACATTGAACGGGTGACAGAATACAGGTATTTAAGTAAAAAAACTGAAAGAAAAAGATAGAAAGAGTGAAGTGAGGTAATTTTAAAGAGGAACGTACTTACTATTTGATATTTGTTGAGTGACAAGTAAATGTAACGGGAAAGTATTCGTAATTGATTTTGCACTTGCATAATTCAAAGTGACAAGTGATAGACGTTTGTCATGAAATAAGAGAATCAAATTTCAGGAATAGAAGCAGTCTAGATTATAAACGAATCCTACCTGGGTTTCAGTAAGAGTAGAATGTTTCTATCGGTGTTAGCAGTTTAATAATCTTGATAATCCATAATATAAAAGGTTAATTAAATTTCAATTTTAAAAGAGAATTGATTGAAAATAAAATAAAGTATAGTAAAAGTCAATTATAACATTAAATAGGCATTACAAAGTGGAGCCACTACAATATTTAAGATACATCACTTAAACTAAATAAAAGCGCGCGTCCCTGCATTATTTCCTTGAGATTGTTTTAAATTATGCAAATATATTAATAATGAGTAATTTTTTAATTAAACCTGGTCACAGTTTAAAGAAAGTGTAAAGATGTGTAAGTTTCAGCATTGCGAGATAACAACAAAATATTTTAAAAAATCGACAAATAAATGTTTTAAATTCTTAAAATACATTTTTTACTCTGTGACTTATCTTCAAAACAATTTTACACTTTTCATTTGTTGATGATATTAATACACTCGCTGTATCTATTTTGTTAGAAGAGCTTTGTAGTTTTAAACGAATAAAATTGTTACACATTGATTCTATGGGGAGTATGCTGAAATATGGATTCCAAAGAATAAGAACACATTGAAAAGCATTTTACGATTCCTATCTGTATAATTTATTTATTAAGCTAAAACATAAAAGTAGAAGGATTCAAACGAATCCATTTTAAGGGACCATGCTTCTTCTTCTTTTGCGAGCTTTGGAAATATTTCCGTTGCGTGTATTACGGGTCTTGATCTTTCCAACGTAGAGAATCTTCGGAAGTAGTACTAGATAAGTATTTGGTCATCGGTAAAAAGATATGTAAAAATAAATTTGTGTTTATTAAAGTTATGCGAGTAAAAGCTAAGTTTCTGCATTCAATGTCTGAGGGCGTCGTCTATGTATAAAATAAATAAAACGGGAGACAGGCTACAGCCTAGTCTTAGTCATCTATTTGTTACTTTTGTCTCCTTTTCATTACCATAAATAGTTATCTTTGTGTTTTTGTACATGTTTTTAATTACTGCAATCAGATGTTTGGTATTCCTCGCCTGTCCACGATGTCCCATAACTTTAGCCGACCTACCATGTCAAAAGCCTTGATATCTTCGATATGTAGGCGGCATGTAATAATCTTAGAATAGATTTCATAAGCAGCATTGAGTAAACTAATACCTGTGTAGTTATCGCAGATAGTTCTTTCACCCTTTTTAGATAAGGGCTTGACTACAGCAACTTTATAAATATCAGGAATGCATTTCTTTCTCCAACATATGTTTAGAAATCGTTTAATAAAAGTCTGTGGTGCGTATTTTAGCAGTTCGGTGTTAATTAAGTCTATCCCCGTTGTCTTTCTATTTTTACTATTCTGTATTGCTTTGTGAAACTCATCTTCTAGTAATCCACATCGTTTACTTCTAGCGATTGTTTTTCTTTTGCAGATTGTCGATCCTTTGTTGTCCACAGATTTGTGTAGTAGTCTAACCAGATACTTTTAGTGATAACATTAATATTTGCTACATTCTTCTTTTTACTATTTAGGTGCTTCACTACCTTGAAAACCATTCGTTGTAGTCAATGAACATCAGGTTCAATGCGAGATATAAAGGTGTCCCATTCTTCTTATTGAGCATCCTTACACAAAGTTTTTACAATCCTTGAGAGTGCTTATGTTGTTCCTTATGTTTTTCTGTTGGATGTTGAATTAATGTATTATAACCTAATTAGCAATCCAGTGAGACAAATGTCTCATTTAAAAAAACAAAAAAGACCGTTTTTCAAATAGAACGCGTATTAAATAAAAACTGTACCCAGACCTGGAAGGTGTCAAAGTGATTGCCTAACCGATCGACGTTTTAAGGCGCAGAGGGTCGCAGCTCCGTTTGGCTGCTGAAACATTTTTATTTAATACGCGTTCTCTTTTAGATCATCTGTCCACTGGATTTAACTATTTCCTTTGTGTCTCCTTATTTGATGTCCAAGGACCTCCGAGGCAGGTTTCTATATTTGTGTATTCTAATTGTACCTGATTGCTTGCTTCTGTTTCTAAATGGTATTTTTCAGTACGTTGTTTGTAGAGATCGAGAATAGAGTCCTGCTATAGCAGATGTATTTGGTAATGTTTAAAATGTTTGACTTTAGCAACACAATGGTCTGTGCTTACATCAGGGCCCCTATATAACCTCATGACATTAGAAAGTGCAGTTGTTGATCGTTAGACAAGAATTAGTCAAATGCAGATCTTAGTCCTCTGGAGCTCCAGGTGTACTTATGATGGCCTTTATGTTTAAAATAGGTATTTATAATTATCATGTTATTATAACATGTGAAATCTATTTACAGTCGTCCATTTTGGTTTATCACTGTCTCTCTGTATGTACGGATCTTTATCTAAAATCATGTAATCATTTGCATTACACTTGTCAATAGTTCGTAGAATGTCTCATCTACTTTTCTTTCCTCTCCCGCAGCATAGTCACTTATTATCGTTAAGTACGTGTAGCCTTGTAGTCATGATTCTTTTATTTATCCATTCATATAATTGCATTTTGTCCATCTGCTTTTTATTTATTACTTCTCTCTTCGGAAAGGCGAAGGAAGTATTGTAATCAGGAAAAAATCACCTTCCGAGATTTCTTCAGATCTTCACGTTTTCCTCTGACAAATAGTTTTTGAGCTATACTGCCAACATACAGACAGACAGACAGACATACAGACTGACGGAGTTGAGAAAACCTCTTTTTCGTCATCTAGGGACCTTGAAACGAAGATCTGAAAAAATCTCGGAAGGTGATTTTTTCGTGATTACAATACTTCCTTCGTCTTACAGACGAGGGAAGTAAAAACACATTGCTACGAACAGATTACGCAAATTATTATTAATATAATTTCAAACAATATCCAGAATTGGTGATTTTCTAAAAGCGAAAGAAATCCTTAAACGTGAGTGTCAACTTTATGACGCAATTTATCATTAATATCTTTACATAAGCTCTACTAAAGTACGTTTACTGTCTCAGTTCGAAAAAATGCATTAACGATTACAAAAACAAGAACGCATGTTTCAACTTTTTTTAGCTTATTGATTGGAATATTACCTTTATATGGATTTATTAATTATCGGTTGCATTGCGATGTTATTACCTTAATAACATTAGAGTGCATACACTAGAAACTGACGACCAATTGATGTCAAGTGTACGTAATGCAGGTTATACAATATTTTATAAGTAATTTGAAAGTAAATTAGTTTTCTTATGTAATATTTAGTATTATTTTAATTAAAATAGAGCTGCAGACTGTGCCTAAGTTTCCATTTAAGACAAACGAATGATAATAGTGAATTCCTAGGTTCAAAGATGTAAAAAAGTGTTGTAAGATGATTCGTATATAATATAAATTATAAGGCTCTCCAAAAATATGTATAGACTTATTGTCTCACAGAAGAAGTAACGTTTATTATATTTTTGGAACTGCATAAAAGGGTTTGGGTTTAATAAATTTATTTACACTGTCGATTGATTAAAAACTAAATATTACATTAGGTACTCCTTGTCGATAATAAAGTTAACGGAGACTACAATTGTAATCAACGTCAGCAAGCAACATTTATTTGTAACTGTTTGTTTAATAATTTAATACTATAGGAATACCTAGGAATAAATATTTAAGGTGAAATGTTGGCTTTGATAATGGTAGTGTTGATTTTAAACAGACTAACCGACTTCACTAAATCGAATATATCGATTATTCAAATTCACACCACATTCCCAACCTAATTCCTATAGTTACTCATATAGAAACCTATCTATAATTCGAGTTTCGATAAGACGAAGTTTTCGATATTTCGAAGCATTTTATAAACCCCTAGAGCAGAATTTTCCCTACATTATTCGATGATTAGGCTCAAATATTCAGTTTGGCAATAATGATTACGTTAAGAAGTGCTTTAAATAGTAAATGACATTGCTATTTATGACTATGCTTCTTGGTATTTCAAATGATTTGCAAGCTTCAAGACCCAAAATATATAGTCAGCACTTGGTGAACGTAAATAAATTATTTTGTCTTGGTCGGTAGGGATCTTTAGTTTCAGATTGCCGGTAAGATCCCATAATGACGTACCAAGAATTTGTTAATTTGAGTTTTCTACTTGAAATGTTTGAGCAACTATGCTTCTGTGCATTTTTCCACTTGTATCGGGTCACATCTTACGTAAATTGTGGAGTCAGAAATCACATAAAGAAATAAGACAGAAAGTATGTGAAAACAAGATTAAGAGCGTGAACTAAAAAGAATAGTTAAAATGTGTTGAAAGTGAAGCAGTGTAAGAATTGTTGACATTTACAATAATTAAAATTGAGCCCAGTCTTAAGTGACTGTAAAACAAATGAAATGTCAGTTACTAGGTAATAAAAAAAGTGGAAAATAATAATAAAGAGTATCAACTTAATAAAACCCAGTAATCAAGTTAAATAGTATTTAATTGAACTAAGGATTGTTAACCTAATGTCAGGAGATAATAAAGGTCATTCGTGGTAGATTGCAAACGGAAGCCATTGGTGGAGCTCATCTGCGAATGCATGGTGTCGCTGGCAAAAGATGTAGATGGAGTACTACTTTCGCTGGATTGGATTTACGAGGGTTGAGCTGTACAGCTGAAAGTGGTGTTATTGCAGCCATCTAGGGTTGGCAGATAATTCGCAGTTTGGAGTTCATTGCGGTTCTTGATTTCCAGACTGGCTAGCCCAGAGATGGAGTTGGAAGTAGCCCCTGGAAAAGAGGACATCTGCGGCTTTAATGTAGTGAACAAATACACAGGTACCTAAGATGAGCATTCTTTTATCATATGCAAATTAATAAAATCAAATAGATAAAAGTTGCTTGTTTAAAAGATTGTAATTGGTTGTTTTATTCAGTATTAAGTGTTAAAACGTAACCCTAATTAGAATTATTCATGTTCCAGCGTGCTAGGCAATTGAAATAAAGGTTTAACGACTAAACTAAGAGCAAACTAGTTGGCTATTTACTTAAATTTGTAGCTAATATTTATACAAACAATTTTTGAGTAGCTAGAAAAACACGAATTAATATTAAAAAAATCTGGTGTGATACACGCACACAACTTCCTTTTACAGTGATCTTATAATTAGCCAAATATTTTATTTAAAATTTTTAAGCATTTGTAAAAATTTTTCAAAAATTACAAATTTTACAAAAACCGTACAAAATAGAGCATTAGTTCAAGAGAGAAATGTTCTCTAGAATTTTAAGTTGAATTAATCAATGTAATAATATACTGGGTGTTCTATTTAAAATAGGAGTTAATAAAAAAAGAAAAAGAACCAAAAGAAACCCATTGTAGAGGTATTCAACTGGAAAATCACCTAGCTCACATCAATACACATTAAATGTGTAATAAAAATGTGAAGTTTAAAAAAATCGTTTGTAAAGCTATATTTTGCAATCTAGGTACTAATAATAATAATAAAATCGTCTTTATTTCCAAATAGATATACAAATACACGTATTCGAACATTTTCAGTTTAGAAAGCAAAGTTTAGCTAAGCTATTCTTACACTTAACCTTCTAGCTAATTGAACTTAATTTAATTTTACAAACTAATTTGTAGTTCCATCTAAAATTTATGGAAACAATGAAAAAATCCATGTATAGGTGCTCATGCAACAGTTAGCCTACCCTTATTTTGAAATGTGGGCTGAGAGTCAAAAAATATGTCTAGGACATTCATCCCCTCATTATATAAGTGGCACATTCTCTCAAGTTATACAAATGTATCCCATTAACTATTGTCTCTTTATTTGCTGTAAAACTTCTGTTCTTAATTCAGTTCTCTATATTTTGGATTTCTTTCAAGTTAGAGTCAGTTTCACCAAGATTATCATTTTCCCCGAAATTTTTGCATTTCACTGCTTCGTATAATTACTTCCCTCGTCTGAAAAACCGTCTGTCTGTCTGTCTGTCTGTCTGTCTGTCTGTTGGCAGTATAGATCAAAAACTATTTGTCACACGAAGACGATATTTTGCATACATATTTTATATCTACCTCGCATAAAACCGGTACAATTTCATACGAATAGATACAGAGTGAGCACCTTCAAAAATTAAATTCTGTTTATTTTTGGGTTAATTTTGAAATAGAAGGAAGTAGTAACGTTCACATAGGTCAAGCTTTACAATTGCCAAAAATAAGACTCATCCGATACAGGATAATGTCACAAAAGAGTAAAAAAGTTTTAACAATAAGACCGTTCTGTTTAAGAGCGGCGCGCGCCGCACTTATTTCTATAAGGCTTGATGGCGCATTTGCACTTATCGATGCAGTTACGATCGCTGCGGAGATGCGGTTAAGATTGCTATTCAGGTGCGGCGGGTTCAGACCCCAGCGGGATACATTTCTTTTTAATTTGCAAATTGATATAACTCGGGCGGGGGAAGTTCTGGGTAAGCCTTTTACAAATTTGTTTTTCTTATTGAGTTGTGTGCTTATTGAAGTCAATAAACATGAGAATATGCATCTGATTCGATACAGTTTTCTTATTTCTTCCGCATCAGTTCTCCTGTTTCGTTTAATTTCTATGTAACATCAATTTCTCGTCTTATTTCCTGGGTTTTGCTTGCTGTTGCTTGTTGGTAGGTTTCTTTCTCAAATTGATTTATTTCGGGATAGTATACGTATGGGATTAAAAATTATATCCACCCTTTTACAAAATTTATATTAATAACCTGTAAGTGCGTACAAGAACTAACTATAGATAATACCATAACATTAACAACATTAATTGTATACACTTCGGCATAACCTGACGAAGTATTTAGAAGAGAACGACAAAAAAATCAAAGAATAAAAGAAATGAGGGGCTCCAGCATACTATTATGGACGAAATAGGAAAACGACAATTAGTTAGGTATGGCCAGGTGAAGAGAATGAGAAATAAACCACAGTTGCCTTGGAATGAATGCTAAAAGAGAAGGCATAAGAAAGGCACTAAGCAGTAGGAACCAGAATGAAGCTTTTCGATGGTATAATAATCCATCAAAAATATTAGTGGCCGGTGAAGAAGCTGAAATGCGGGAAATTATGGTTCGCAATATGATAACAGAAAATGACACTTTATCAACAAGAACTCTTGCAGAAAATCCAGAAATTCATGTCAGAAAATCAGAAGTGCATAGACTACTTAAAAGGAATGGTTTTAAGTCTTTCAAAGTTAAAACGACACAAGAGGTTTTCGCGGCTGATCTTGGTTGTCGAATAGAATTTTGTGTAGATGTGATGGATAGAATAAACAACAATTACGAATTTCTTAGAAATATGCTGTTTAGTGACGAATCGACTTTCCTGTTACATGGTCGTCATTATCCATTGGTAGTGAGATATTGGTCCCAAGAAAACAAGCACCGAAGAATAACTTTAAGAACTCAGAACCCCCAAAAACTTAACGTTTGGGCTGGTATTCTGCTGGTACCATTTTTTATTGCGGGAATCTTAATTGCCAAAAGTATTTGGTATGTCCTACTCATAATGCGACTAGGGAATATTTAAATCAAATATTTTTTCGTCGCATTATTAGCACCACAGGAGACATAAAATGGCCACCAAGATATCCTGACTTGTCTCCAAATGATTTTTACTTCCTTCTTCTGAACCCAAAAAAACATGTTTTTGTTTGGTCTGTCTGTGTGTTTGTCTGTCTGTCTGTGAACAGAATATCTCAAAATCGAAAAGAGGTATGGCGTTGAAACTTCATATATAAGTTTTGTGTACCATCTAGATGCTAGAAGCTTCTAAAAAAAAATCGCATAACCTGAAGTATAGTGTGTAGTCTTCTTTCAGTTTTTTTCGATTTTTCCAAAATCAGCTCTAACGATTTTTTTAAACTATACATTTTTATTACACTTATAATGTGTATTGATGTAAGATAGGTAATTTTCTAGTTGAATACCTCTAAAATGGGTTTATTTTTTTTTATTAACTTCTATTTCAAATAGAACACCCAGTATATTATTACATTTTTTAATTTAACTCACCCTCTTCGTGTTAACTATTAACCAATTATAATTTAGTATTTTTGTTATTTACACCAGTCAAGGTAAAATTGCGCAAAAATTCTGCTATAGGAATTTTAATGAAAATCGTACGACACTCATTAATGACCAATAGAAAAATTAGTTCACGAGCCGTAACCCAGACAACAACAAAATTTCTTGGAAATTTTTTGTAGGTAGACATTGCTTCTTTTTAGGGTTTGTGTCGTTACGATTTTCTTACCGAATCTGCATTCGAGCATTAATTCATATCCGGAAATTATTTATCGTGCATTCCAACAACGTCCTAATTTGCCCTCGCGTCCCGCTCGGGCAAATTAATACGACGTTGTTGGAACGCACTCAAAAAATTTCCGGAAAGAATTAATGCTCTTGTGAGATTATATGTGAAAATAGTACGACACTCATTAATGACCAATAGAAAAATTCGTTCACGAGCCGTAACCACGACAATAACTAAAATTTCTTGGAAATTGTTTGTAGGTAGACCAACCTAACTGTAAGGGTTTGTGTCGTTACGATTTTCTTACCGAATCTGCATTCGAGCATTAATTCATATCCGGAAATTAGTTTTCGTGCATTCCAACAACGTCCTAATTTGCCCTCGCGTCCCGCTCGGGAAAATTAATACGACGTTGTTGGAACGCACTCAAAAAATTTCCGGAAAGAATTAATGCTCTTATGAGATTATATGTGAAAATCGTACGACACTCATTAATGACCAATAGAAAAATTAGTTCACGAGCAGTAACCAAGACAACTAAAAAATTTCTTGGAAATTTTTTGTAGGTAAACATTGCTTCTTTTTAGGGTTTGTGTCGTTACGATTTTCTTACCGAATCTGCATTCGAGCATTAATTCATATCCGGAAATTACTTTTCGTGCATTCCAACAACGTCCTAATTTGCAAATTAATACGACGTTGTTGGAACGTACTCAAAAAATTTTCCGGAAAGAATTAATGCTCTTATGAGATTATATGTGAAAATTTGTCTGTTCAACTAACGCTCTATTTTGTACGGTTTCTGTGGCATTTGTAATTTTTGAAAATTTTTGACAAATGCTTAAAAATTAAAAATTACATTTTTGGCTAATTATAAGAGCAGTGTAAAAGGAAGTTGTTTGGGTGTATCGTGTATCACATCAGATTTTTTATCTTTGGGGCCATATAAAGCAAACAATTTATACCCATCAGCATCAAAGAGCTAACAACGTGGATGAGCTTAGAATAAAAATTCTTGAAGCTTCTCAAAATATCACTCCTGCGATATTCAGAGAAATGAGACAAGAATTTTATGATCGTTTGGAATATTATTTGGCTCAACAAGTACATGATTTGAACATTTAATTAATATTGTGTTTGCTATAATTTAAGTATAATTTGTAATATTAAAATATCGTGTAACTATTTTTCACTTTGATTCCGTATTTTACCTATTACAAAATCAGTAAAAACCAGAAATTACTAATTATTTTCCGTTGCTTTGCGAATTAAAATATTTGGTTTAGCTATGCACAAAATGAGCGCCAAATATTGCATTCAAATGCCCGTATTCAAAATTTCTGGGGACAACGTGTATACGCGGTTCTATTGAATTCCAGAGCTTTTTCTCTTATTTGATGTATGGTAAATACTGCGTCATTACATGATCGTCCGCTACGAAACCCTTGTTGTTCATCCTGCCTTTCTAGTAAAAGGTTTTCCATTAGGAAGTTCCATTTTAAATTTCGCAGCAGTTTTGATCTGTTGAATAGCAAGCCTTGAATCCTTGACATTTGTCAGTAAAAACTATACGATTTCAAAAAATGGCACGATAAACGCTCCAACAACGTATAGAAATAGTGAAAATTCATTAGAGACATGGTGAAAATTTATTATTAAAAAATGACAGTTTAATCTGAGGTGGTAGATTTTCCTGATATTTTGTGTAGGGCCATAATTTCTCATTCTGAACAACTTTTTTCAGTAAAATTTTACTGTATCATGAACAAAAAGGGTAGTTTACCTGAAAAAAAATCGCTTTCGCTTCACTGTCAAGGCCGACTTGTTTTTTAAAAACTGAAAATAATTTTAAAATTATTTTCAAACCACGCAGGACTTAATCCAACAATATTAAAATAAAATTCAAACATTTTTAGTCCATCGCATCTTTTGCAACATTAATCCTGGGACACACTGTATATTATGATATGTTTGTCGGACTTTTTCCACTGTCTAGGGTGTAAATCACACAACGTGTCGGGAGTTTTGATCTACTCCCGCCTTCAGGTGTTCCTGGTTAGTCCTGAGAAGGACTGATATTGTACGTTTTTCAACGTAAATTTGTGCCTCCCCCGGGGTTTGAACCCGACACCGCTGATCGCTGTGATTACTACTCTGCCACTCTAACCATTAGGCTACCAAGGCGGTTATATATTTTTCGACGACTGACATCGAAAGTAGATTTTTCTCACTGTCATTTGACAACAGAAAGTTGACATTTGCCGCTGAGCGTGCGTTTTCATCACTTTGCCGCTCGCCGAGCGTTTTGGGTTTCCGCATGAACAAAATAGGTAGCCACCTCCGAATGTTTCCTTGACAATGCCCGTCATTTGTCGAAATAATCGCATCACATGTCATAGACTGCGCGAGTAATGTTAACTTGATTGTCAATTAATATTTGCAATAAAATAAAATATGATATTTTCCATTAATAATATGCTCAGTCGTCGAAATAATAGTATGTATATTTCGACCTAAAAGTGCGCTTGCCGCTTTTGCGGCAAGAATGCACTTTCAGCTCTTAACATACAATATATACTATTTAGTTGTAAACTTATATATATCTTACCGCTGTATGCGCACTAGACTATTTTTTCTAATTCTCTGCGCAGTAGTGGCATTCAAATGGGCTTTAGTTCTCCGCTAGCCTGGCTAATTTGTTCTACTGCCAGCGCTATGTATGTAGCTTCTTTTAGCTTCCTACGGAATCTGTTTTCCTCTTTAGCTACAATTGATGCGTTATCCCATTGCATGTGGTGGTCTTCGTTTCAGACGTGTTCTGCGATCTTGGATTTGATGGTTTCGCCCATTCT
Organism: Agriotes lineatus; assembly: GCA_940337035.1. Classification (NCBI taxonomy): domain Eukaryota; kingdom Metazoa; phylum Arthropoda; class Insecta; order Coleoptera; family Elateridae; genus Agriotes; species Agriotes lineatus. The sequence continues at coordinate 89,877,932 of OW679195.1, read as the reverse complement.
AACATTTTTGCGGTGTTCCGAGAATCTCACTCGTAGGGGTCGTTGTGTTTCCCCTATGTATTGTCTTCCACACTCGCACGGTACGCTGTAGATACAGTTCTTTGAACTCTGATCTTCGTTCTGAGGCTTGGTATGCGTCATCATGTCTCTTAGAGTTGTTGTGGACTTGAAGGCAGTTCTTATATTGAATCTGTTTCCGATTCTTCTCAGTTTGTCGGAAACTCCTCGGATGTATGGTATTACGGCCGTGGTTGTTGGCTCCGTTTTCTCATCCCCTGCCGGTGGTGTATTTCTGTCCATCTCTTTTAGCTTTTCGTTTAGAGTTCTTTTTGGGTAGCCATAAGCTTGCAGCATTTCTGTGATTATCTCAATTTCCCGTTTGAGGTCTTCTTCCTCCGAGCATATGGTCTTGGCTCGACTATATAGGCATCTCGCGACGCCTCGTTTCACGCTATTATGGTGGTTAGAATCGTAGTGTAGGTACCTCCCCGTATGGGTTGGTTTTCGATATACCTTTGTTTGTACCGTGTCACCAATCTTCTGGACTAGTACGTCTAGGTATGGGAGTTTGCCTTCCGATTCTATTTCCTTATTGAACTTAATTGATCGGGCTTGATTATTGAGATGTTCCAGGAAGCCGTCCAGTGTCTCTCTTCCATGGGCCATATTACGAACGTATCATCTACGCATCGCAGACATAGACTAGGCTTGTTCTCATATTGAGATATAGCTCGTTCTTCAAAGTCTGCCATGTAGATGTTACTGACTACTGGAGATAGTGGAGACCACTGCCAAAAAATGGCATTCAGAGAACACTGTATATTGTTTACAAGGAAAGAAAATTGACTTTATTTGACCTATATTGGACAATATGGACATAGACAATATTTACTTCCAGCAAGATGGCGCTACGAACTACACAAGCCGCGAAACAGTTTTTATAATTAAAATGGAACTTATTGGAAAACCCTTTATATTACTTAATTTATTTGTTATAATTTTTATTGTCAGGTTCTCGAAGTATTTCTTGCTCGAGAAAAATGCTTTGCCCAGTTGATCTATGATTTTTCAGTGTTTTGGTAGTTGCGGTAATTTCATCTTTGGTTACTTCAACCTCTTCTTTATTTGTGAGAGCGGGCTCTAAATACGTTAACAAAGCTCGGTTCTTTACTCAGTCGGTAGATCCTACAATTGCGTCAGCGGAAGGAGGGGTGTAGGTGTTACCCTTGTCGATGCAGCTAAATTGATTGGAGTAAACTGTTTGTTTTAATACTTTTATTCCTATTGGCAACCAGATACACATGAAAACTTAATATTATATATACAAAAGAAAAAAACAAATACGAAAACACGAAAAACAAAAAACATATATACAAAAAAACCGCCTAGTCTTGGGCGCTAGGGGCGCGGGAGGTGATGGGGCGGCCTTTCCCGGTTGTCGGAGGCGGGGAACGTGGCCTGGACGTGGCCCGTCCCTTCCGGGGAGCGGTCCGGGGTACGGTTCGGGCTTCCGCTAGGGGAGTCCGGGGAAGAGCGGTCCGTTGCCAGCGGGGCTGCGAGGTTCTCCCGGGGCGTCGGCGGCGACGGGCGATGAGGCGGCGGCGGCAAGCTTTCCCTGGGGGTGCTGCGGCGGCGGCGGTGACTGGCGACGGGGCGGCGGGCTGGGAGCAGAGGCGGCGGCAATGTCGGCGGCAGTGGCTCGAATTCCAAGTCCCACGAAGACGGCGGACAGCAGAGTCCAATGAAGTGGATTGGCTCTAAGTCCACGAAGGTGATGGGCTCGGAATCCAGCAAGGGCGATAGGCTCCAAGTCCAACAAAGCGGCAGCTCGGTGAACGGCAGAGTCCAGAGGGGGAGGCGGCTGGAGGTCCTGGGAGGCTGGAGGCTGCTGGTGGTCCTGGAGAGAGCTTCTAAGGCTGGAGTTGAGTCCTGAAAGGCTGGATGCTGCTGGTTGACTCTCCTGGGTTGAGTGATTTCCTTCTAGCCTGGGTCGCTCTATTTAAAGCAGCCCCGATCTTTGTTTTCAGCTTCCTGGGCTCTCATTGATCCGAGGAGAAGAGATGACTGCTTATTTTAATCGCAATTCTTAATTCGGCGGTTATTTCCGCGGCGTGACCTATTAGTGCTTCGATTTGTGTCCTAATAAATAGTCGTCGAAATGTTGATTCTAACGACACCCAATTTGCTAGGGTTTGTTGAAGATTAATTGAAATTGGAATTTTTAATTCCGCGTTCTGCGTATAAACTTACTTAAGCATTACTCTTATTGTGTATGTGAAAGAGTTCTTTTTGCTTCGATTGGTTGCGCGATAATTTTATATGAATTTTGATACCATTTACTCCTTTCTGGGATGCTTCCTTCCGCTAATTATAATTTAATTTGTAATATTTGCACCCTCGCTCGCTGTATTCGGTCGTTGCCCTGATTTCTCCGTTACAAAAATGCGTTTGTGTTAAGCCTCCGCTGGTGTCGAATTTCTCTTGTTCTGTCGGGAGAAATTTGCCCGCTCGGTGGGTCGCGATGCAGTCGTTGGCTGATGGAAAAATTCGTTTTATTCGACCTGTATGGGTGCTGGAGACTTGGGGTTAATTTTATCGGGTGGCGGCTAATTTTTTCTATCGGCAGGTATCCTCATGCGGGGTTTTGATTGGGCGCACTATGATTTAGAAGTGTTTTATTAATTGTACTTGGATTTTAATTTGGCCGCGCCCTCGGAGCTGTTTTCAGCGGCGCCGTTTGTCGGCTCTCGGGTGTTTTATTGGTGTGGGTTATTTGCTTGAAATTTTTTTATGACTGGCAAACTGTTGGCCCTTTATTGTCTTTGTTGTGCAGAGGTTTGCCTTTAAAAATTGGTGCTCCTTTGAGCTGGCATGCCGCGATTTATTGTTTTATTTTTATAACGGTTTTCTTTTAAAATTCGTGTAGGGTTGGGGCGCTCTGCTGGTGAACAGATGTGTTTGTAATTTGTTTGCTGCCTGCTTGGCGATGGAAAATTACTTCGTTGATTTTATCTGTTCACTGATTCATATTAACGTATATGTGGTTTGGACGTTGTTCTATATCGAATAGATGAGTGAAATAGTTTATCCATTCCTCTTCCGTAATCTTTGGGCATGCAATGTATTCCGTAACTTCGGTTCTTTGGTTTCGTATGAATCGCCAAATATGATTCTGAAGGCCGTAAAAATCATGTTCCGAGCGTGCTGAGAATCAATCCCAATAGTTTTGTGTTATTGTTCTTATTTCGAAATCTACCCTATTTCTTATTATTTTATACTGTTTCCATGCCAGAGGTGTCTGTTTTTGTTTGTACTGTAAGTATGTCGTATGTTTTTTCTTGGATAGTAGTTTGACTTGACTGTAGATCCATGATGTTTTCCAGTTCTCTTTATAAATCTTCTTGAGCTGAATCAGTTATGTTGCGTTTGATATTTTCCATACTTCGTCTATCACGTCAGAATTATTGATTTTATTTTCCCCTATTTTATTTTTAATCTTAATTTAGATAACCATTTTGTGGTATGGTCATGCTGGTGTTTGATGTTACTCTTTGTTGAGTATTCTGGTACATCCTTTTCTTTTGTTCTTAAAGTCATTCTTAACTTTCCCAATACTAGGCTGTCCCCCATGTCCGCTGACGTAAGTGTATGCAGATCTAATATCTGTGTTGGGTGTATCTTTCTATTTGTGACGTAGTATAGTATAGTAGATTTCTGGTCTCTCGAGTTTTACCACGTATATTTTTGTTGTACTTTGTGATCGAAGAACGAGTTGTTAACTCACATTTCATTATTAATGCAGAAATCGATCACCATGTCCCCGTTTTCTTTATGATCTTCTTCATTAAATCTTTGTTTTATGCCTGGAATAATGTCTTTTCGGATTTTAGCAATAAAATCACCCATTATAATTAAAATCGTTTCTTTACTAATTGAGTTCATTGTTTTTTTGAAGATCGTTATAAAATATTTCTTTTTCGTGTAGAGCTTTGCTGGTATCAGGGGGCGTAAACGGATATTACATTTATGTTGGTCTTTTGTTATTTCAATTTGGCTGTTACTATCCGTTCCGATAATAATAATAATAATTTTATTCATCCAATCGACCATTTACATAGTATAGGAGATGTCAAGGATACATATGTGTGACTATTTATATCGTCACGGTATTTATTACTTATTAATAGGCCTACTCCTTCTTTTGTGTACATATTTTTTTGCGACGCCACTATATACAAGGATGTAATTATTATATTGGGTTATTCCTTTTCCTTTTTTTTAGTTTCGAAAAGGGCACATATTGTAAAGGCTGCACTTTGAGGGCACCAATTATAATTTGCTATTATTATTAAATAATTCAAATGTTATATGAGTTAGAGCAAAATTCAAAATGCACAATTCTCTGTTTAATGTTATTATTGTGTTTGACCTTTGCCTATCATTTTATTAGGCTGGTAAAAATGTGACCTGTACTAATTTATTGCATAAAATAAATGGTTGTATGGCCTTTTCAATATTTTATTTAGCTGCAATTAATTTGGAAAAACCCTAGCTCAGTAGAACAATAACTTTTTAATCCCAGGGTGAATTCTATTATGTTATAATTTAGAATTTGTCTGATACGGTACTGTACACCGGAATTAGTTCAAATACGCGGTATTTGCAATTGTTTAACCGGACGCTTCGATACCTTCGCATAACCTCAAAATTTGGACGCCTTGCTTATTTTTCGAGCTGCGCCTTCGGTTGAGCCCTGAACAAGCTGGTATCCCCTTCAGCAAGGCCTAATCTTGTATGCCATTCGAATTCCGCACGCTAACACAGTTATTTTAGGTAAATTTCCTACCTTTACTGATCGGTGGTAGCTGCCGCAATGTTCGGAGATTACCCCAGTTGGTATCTGCCTCTAGAACGGCTTTCTCTGGTGTTGATGTTGGCGGTTGCACTCCTGCAGTCCTGCCCGATGTGTAGCAGTGAAGACTCCTGGCTCTGGACCCTTATCTTGGCCGGAATTGAATATCGGAATCCCGAACTGAACGGCTGCCGAAGTCGTCGGAGATGCTCTCGGAGAAAATTTAATTTTTATCTTGCGGAAACCTCCACAAACATTCCCACATTAACTTTGACACGTGCACAACACAATAATATACTATTCAGGTTTCAAAATGCTTATTTATTCTATAAAAACTTTAATTGAAGTGGAGCATCTATTTCACAATGTCAAGCTTAATAATTATTTATTTGTTTTTTACCTTGTTTAAAGTTTTGATGAATTTTAGTACATATTAGAAATAAGTTTGAGTACATAATTTTTCTTTTTCAAATTTCTTACAAACTAAAACATTGTCTTGTTCTTAATCTAAATTGTTGTTTTGCGCCACACACGTACACGTTTTGTTAATTACTCTGCTTTTCACTAACGTTTAATGGTCTGATTATTTATAGACTTGATGTACTGCTGCCTACTTTTCAAAATTGTTCTTTTGCAATGTATTGTTATTTTATTCCAGCTTTCTTTACCTTTTACGATTCCTCACAAATTTCACTGACTAGCTTAATTGAAATCTACGCTTCTTTTACATGCACATAGCAAACCTTTTTGTGTCTATTACTTTCTTTCGGTTCGGCTATTCATTTTGCACAAACCTATTGTTTAATTTTGGAAACTTCGAACCCTGTGAAAAACAAGCGTTGTTCCTTGCGTTCCTTTTACTCAATTTATTTACTATTACTGACATATCTTTACCAATGCATTCATTGTTTGAATGTTAAGCTTATCATTGCAGCCACATAAAACACCCCAACTCTGTGCTTACTGAGTTGTTCATCATGTTGCACTGCTAGCAGAGTCGAGCCGTGGGCCTAATACCATTACAGTATATCTTTTTTTGTTACGTGTTTCGATTATTTGCGTCCTATTGCTCTGGCTTCTTCCGTGTTGCTCTTGACTTTTTCATGATTTCTTTTAATATATTATGTTTATATTCGTCGCTATCTGCAGCGTATAAAAAAAAATTATTTTTCAGACATAAGAGAAATAATATCAAATTAATAAGGTTAGGCAATAAACAAATACATAAGAAGTGCTAAAATTATTTGTGTTGCTCTATATTTGACGGATTTTCGCACTGTACAATATTAAATAAGGAAATTAAAAATAATCCATTTTACATGTAACAAGGACGATTCAAGGAAATCTATGATCTCCTAGTTCGTGAGTGATGTGAATTTGTACTCTGTTCTTGATAGGTTATCATCATTATTTACATTTTGCATTTTTTCCGATATCCAATGCCAGCCCATATTAGGCATATGCAAGCATTTGTAAACTGTTAATATTATAACCAATGTAACCTTTTTTAGATAAAATAGGAAATGCAGGAGTTGATACTTTAAAACTGTTAAAATTGTAATGTCTCCATGTTGTAACAGATATACAAGATTTTTCAATAGATCATGTAATAATTGGATGGTGCGGAATATTAAAATTTCCAGAGACCGCTAACTTTTATTAGTTGGCTATGCATTTTAATGTATTTATTCGTTTAAACTATGCACAAAAGAATTAATAATCTGTTAAAAATTTTATTATTTTAAGAATATAATACTATAATACCTATTCATTTGAATCACATCATTGACCTTAAGGTGTTTAAACGAAATTCATAACTATAGCAAGTTTTATTAGACCTGGAAACTTCCAATAGAATTTAACGAGTAGTCATACTGCCAATTTTCAGGAAATAGTGTTTCTGATAATTTATAATTTGCAAAATATGCAGATATTAGAGTAAAGTTTGGGACGCTCTACTCTATGGAGGAGCTTTTCCGAGATTCTTGTCCGAAGCTAATTGATCTGATACACCTTGCAAAACATAATAAGTATAATTATTTTTAACCATGCTAAATTACAAACTAATTAATAAGAAACAATTCTACCTAAAGCAAAATATTAATCTTAATGTTTACATTTGAGTTTGAGACATATAAACAGCAGTAATGCAAAAGTACCATTCTGTCTAGTTTATTTTTGTCACATAAGATATTAGAAACGGTTATGAAAATTTATGTAAAGTGGCAATATCCTTGCATAATTTTTCTCAGCTTATGTGCTTTTTTGAAAACTAGTTGCAGCGTCTCAGATGTACCTACTGCGTGGAGGTAATCACGTCAGTTATTACACGTCACTACTAATTTTCGGTCTTCTAAACACCTCCTGCGACCAACCTCCGTCAACCTAATATGGAAAGCCACATGCAGTTTCGCAAAAAGCGCAGAAATGAACATTCAGGTGTCGTTTTAATTACTCGCCGCGGATGTTTATCACTGCTCGCTCAAGGTAATGACGATTTAATGGTGAAGTCTTTCGTTACATTTACTTATATTTTTTACAAAGGAAGGAAGCATAAAAATACTTTCAGCGAGAGATGCAAGGGATACGCAACACATAACTGGACGCTTTTTGCGCTCCGATAAGGCCTGAGCCATTAATACTGAGGAAAGTTACAAATTCCGTTACACTACTTGTTGCAATTTCCGTTTAATGGTTTTATGTAGAAGCAAATGTAATTTTTGTAGAAATCGAAAGAGATCGTAATTTAGAAAATGCGACAATGAATACAATTGAACAAACTAAGATAATGTTTATGATAAAAACCAAAAATCTTCTATTTACATCAGAGTTTCTTTACCTATGGGTCGCCATTCAAAATTGGGTCTCCAGGCTATTTAGAATGAATTGCATTCTCTAAATTTTAGAGTACGCGCCAATAATAATATAACTATTTACAACATTAAACCGGTAGATAAGCATTTATGGCCGAGCTAGAACATACAGTCGAGCCTGTTAGGGCGAGACATGTGAACTAGCTAGTCCATAGATGTAAATACCGGCAGTGTGTCATATATATTTTTTTGTATAATGGACAAGAACAAGAGCCATTTTGATTATTAAATAGTTATTCCAAATCATTGTCTAAGGTACTTGGTACTTCGCATGCCTCGATCTTGTCCACACCATACAAACAAACGAATTATTTTCTGAAAACTGATACAAAACCGAACCTGCTAACCTGGAATTTGACATAGACTAACAGTGCCACCAACAATAAACTTCAGTACTGCCAAACGTATGACACGGTCTAAGGTACTACCAAAGTACTTGGTACTTCGCATGCCTCGATATTGTACACAAACAAACAAATTATTTGCTGCAAACTGATGCAAATTCTAACCTGCTAACCTGGAATTTGACATAGACTGACAGTGCCACCAACAATAAACTTCAGTACTGCCAAACGTATGACACGGTCCTAAGTGCTACTGGTCTAGTCCATAAAAACGTACCTACTGGACTCGTTGCTAAGCTGGTAGATAATTGCTACTAGATGGGGCGTATTTGTATCCATTACACCCAAGTACTGCAATTCCTCAGAAATTTTAGTAGAGAACAGCTTGAATAGGAAAAAAAATTATGTCGAGCCCCTATGTGTGTATTTATTACTTTTACCATTTTCCAAATACAAAGTCATAAACATTTTCCACGAGCTGCAAAACAATATTTTCAATTACATTTTAGTTGTCTCAAATGATATTTGCCGATATTAAAAAATAAGGTGTGAGAACTGTCAAATGTTTTAGAACTGTGTATTGGAAAAAACATATGTAATTATTTTTTTACAAAAATACTAGTAGCATTAATAGCAGTTGCAAGCATTTAAAAATAGTTGCAATAAAAGAGTATATAATGTATTTGTATCGATAACAATTATTAGTAAACTGTTTCAACCTGTCAGCTTGTTTGTAACATTTGTAGGGTCTCCATTAGTGGAAATTAATAAAATATGTTTGGAATTGCTATATTTGTTACTTGCACTGTAATTGTAACGGCCCATTTTGATGTAGCCGTTTGCGACTTTAAACCTTATATTTAATTTGTGCCTGATTCGCTTGTTTATTGGGAGCTCAATAAAATTTTGAGAATAGAAATAACTTCACTCTGTAGTATTCAAAAGAAGCTTGCGTCACCATTGCGCAGGTCGAAATTTTGAATCAGTTTTCACTTCCTTTCTGCTAACCGGCAAGCTATGTCGTTCAAGCGTCTGTCGTGGGGCCCTTTTTTGAGGATTTATTTCCCATTTATTTTTCCAAAAACATTGAACGCTTAAAAGTGTTTTGGGCTTTCTGTAGCGGTGGTGCAGTTATTTTCCTTGAAGATGCACACCGTGCAATTTAAATTTTTACTGCACGTGGTTATCGGCAGTTATCAACCATAAAGGTAATCGTTTTTCCCTTTTGTGCTCTTCGCCTCTAGGTCCGTTAGGAAACTCGAGAAACTTAGAAGAAATGCCTGTTTCATTCTTTTGCGCCCGCATGCTGAATTTGCCTTTGAACATTTTATCTATCGAATGGAAACTGTTTCGTGGAAGCCAAGAGATTCCATGAGCCTGAGAAGATCCAGTATTTAGACTTCCGGCAAGCATTTTGTTTCCAACTGTATTTTACATATTTTATATCTAATTTTTAGTTGTGGGTAAGATAGTACCAAGGGAGTTTCTTTTTTAGCGAGTAAGGCAGCCATCAAAAAGTAGTTAAACGCTGTTTTATACTTAATAAGTTTTTCGAAGACTTACCGACAAACTTGCATTCTATTTTTCAAGTTAGATATTAGCTTTTTTGACAGCGCCTGAAAGGCTGCATGCCAGATAAAATATTTTTTTTTACTGATTTATACCTACACAGTTCCAGTAATTGCATTATGGCTATGAATTTGATACTATTAAAAGCACAATTCAGTTTTGAGCTAAATTTCAGTAATTTATTTTTTGTATTTAACTTTGGTCGTTGTATTTCCGTTTTATCCTCTTAACGTAGCTCTCACATAATTTAATAACATGTCACTTCTTGGTTCGTTTTGCTTTTAGTTACCAAGGTTAATATTCTTGTGCCCACTTTGAATTAATCGTACCATTTAGACCCATGCTCATTTGCATTGACGAGTTTGGTTTAATGTTTACCTTCATTTTGGTGGTATTATTCAACTGTGCTAAAACAGTTTAGCTATTAAAGCATCTTTATTATTTTCTACTACTGAAATATTATGTTTTATTTGACCCTACCGCTACCTGCTCGTGTTTCAGAGTATAGGTTAGTGTAAGCTAGAAGTCGAACACGGTGAGTGAGTTTTATGCAGACTGTGAGTTCGACTGGTTTTATTTTTGTTGTCGTGGTTGATAACTTGCTCCCATTTGTTATTTTACTTAATTTTGTTTCATTTAACAACCTTAAGAATTATTGCCTGATGACAACAAATCGGTAAAAGTTTTAAGCTAGTCAGGGTTGCTACCGCTTTTTGTTGAAGAGCGACACATATCTGTTTTTTTATAAATTACTGAATTTTCATTATTCTAAAACGGAGATGTACCTTAAACTTTGTTCTTCAAAGATATAGTGTGAACAAAGTTAGCATCACTAGAAGCAGAAAGGAACAGCCTGATTAACTGTGACATAGTCGACTACAGTTTCCATTGATCCTTTTAAAAATTACAAATATTTATACGAGAACTAGAGAATACCTAATTTGGTATTTGCTAGTTCTGAAAAAATTAAGTAGTTAAAGAAGACGAATAAATGTAGGTGCTTGTAATAATCTTGTAAGCCTTGACGTTTTAATGAACAACAACGGTATCAAATCGAGGATTTAAAACTGTATACTTTTTCATATTTGACCGTTTCTTGACATCAATACTTTACTGAAAAGGCTAAATAGCCTTAATCTAAACAACAGATTTTGGGGGAAAATTGATGGAAATTCTTCAAGAAATTGAAGAAGTCAAGAAATTAGGCAAAATGGTGAGGCGAGAAGACTAAAATAATAAAAACACAAAAATGATATGCGTGTTCCACTTTATAACATATTCAGTGATATAGTTTATGAATAATTAATTACAATATTTATAGAAAACAATGAACCGTAGAGAAAATAAAATTGAACTGAGGAAAACGCTTAAAGAAATTAGGAATGTAACGTATTAGATAGAAGAGTTATAAACACATGTTATTGAAAGTACAAAGAAACGATTAGAATTATTTGATCACATAATTTTCGAAAAATTTTATTGCAATTATTCAGAGCATCGGTGCGATTAAAAATTGCGGACAAACAATTGCAAGTGCTACATGCACCATTTGTTTCTTTATCAGTTAAATCTATCCTAGAACATGAATGTGGTAAGCGCAATTGACTAAACAAGGGAATAATAGATCCTGGATAGTGTTACGCACATTTTTAAAGGGCCCTCATGCAAAGCTATCAGGGGTATCGACTTGAATGGTAAAGTGAATGTGTGACAGTTGGAACTCTAGAAATGCACTTGTTTGGTCTTTGTTGAGATATTGAAGGAGATTAGACACTTTAATTGATTTCTATGGATCACGGCACGCCATTTTTAAGTTATCTAATACAGAAAATAAGTGTGTCGGTAAGTTGGGGATTTCGATTGAAAACTTTATCTAGATCTACAAAAGGTGCTTTTAAATTGAATACAATAAATTCAAAAATATGTGAAAAAACGCAAATGAACTTTACAAGAAACGTATAAGCTTTACTGTAGAATATTTTAGTGTAAGCAGAAATAAACAGCAGTGGAAATTATATAGAATAATACAGTTAACTGCGAATAATTGAATGTAATAGTTGCGTGCAATGACATTGCTGTGCAGTATTATCGTTTTCAGTTGTTAGTTGAATTCATTCAATAACGCCATCCATCATACTATTATACAATATAAACAAAGCGTTTTATAGCATTAATGTAACAACTAAGACTGCATTTCATGTAATTAAATATTAACTGTGTATATGATTCTATAAGAGATTATAACTTGCAGTTACGATCATTGTAATCTTTAAATTTAAAGTGTTGTGATTGATATTTACAATAGCAGTAGTGGAATAGACCAACAAAATTACAGGAATCCAAGCAACAGCAAAATTCTATGATGGAAAAAAAGCATGCAATGTTGTTGAGAGACAATGCACCTGCATGATGTACATACATATAGTAATTTCGTTATTAGGATCAACAGGAGAGAAGTTAAATAGAAGTTGTTTTTCTTTTACCGAACGAAAAAACTCACACAGGGAAAACAGTTGAACCTCTACAAAACAGTTCGTTTACCCTATTTCCATTCGTTTTTACAGTATTTTAGGGTTGTTGCGTATCTAGTGGCCTACGTTTCCGCTGTAACTTGCCAATTTTTGAAAATCCTTGGGAATATAGGTTACCTATGCAGGTTTGATAATTTTTAATTTGCTTCTGATGCCTTAGATGTATTTTTGGGGTTTTGTTTGGTGTACGTCACATATATGGTGCATCGGGTTTGTGAATTGCTTTAACTTCTCTGGTTGATATAAGATTTGACAATATTTTAAAAGCAAATTACCTATTGGCTGTAAGACATCTCAGGTACGGAATCGTTTATCGCCCTTCTTTGACATGGATTACTGTTTTACGCTTTCAAGTAATCTTCCAAATTCTTCAATATTTACCATGACTCTCAGGTGAACGGAATTTTCCTGCCCAAGCAAAAATTGATTCTTCTTTTGCTATGGTAGACCCAATCGAGACTATTTGTTAAACGTTATTCTGTTCAGCTTTTAATTCCAGGTAGTTGGCATTTATATTACTGAGACTTCAAAATACTGTAAAATAAAAAGATATATGCTGTGATACGTAAATAAATGTGATTGATAACCTTTAACTTACAGTACTCGTAGCAATCCCCTCCAATAATATGACGTCTCTATCTAAAGGAGTCCCTAAATGTTGCAAGAATAAGATATCATTCTTCGTAATTTGTACTTCACGGTGGGTACGACATGAATAAAACATATGAATAACTGTTTCTATTATTGGATAATAGTGATAGTGATGCAGTTTGATCATTAATTGTCGCAAATGTGCTTGTGTTTCTAGTAACTCTCAAATTCATTAAGTTTGTGAAAGTCATTCTCTCTCTCTCTCTAAGCAGCATTTTCTGTCCACATTCTGACATACGCCTCCCCTGTTTCTTTCCAGTTGTTTCTATCCTGAGCTAACATTATCCAGTTTTTCCCCGCGACTTTTACGATATCATCAGTCCACCTCGTGATTGGTCTACCCACACTTCGTCTTTCTCCCCATGGCCGCCATTCCGTTGTTATGCGTGTCCATCTTTCGTGTTTCATTCGGGCCACGTGTCCTGCCCATCTCCATTTTCGTCTAGCGATAATGCTAACTATTTCTTCCATTTTTGTTCTCTGCCTTCTCCATTGTAGTGTTTTCCTGTCTCGTAGGGTGAAGCCTAGGATCGCCCTTTCCATATGATGCTGTGTAACGCTAAACCTCTTCATTGTTTTAACTGTGAATTACCATGTTTCCGTTCCATATATTAATACTGGGAAGACGCACTGTTGTAAGACTTTAGCTTTCATTTTGGTGGTTATGTTTCTGTTTTTGCTTAGTAATATGTGTTTCAGCTTGCCGAAAGCCGACCATGCAAGTCTTAGTCTTCTTTGGATGTCTGCAGTATGTAATTCTTTGTTAATTTTGATTGTTTGATTGTTTTGATTGTTTTTGATTGTGAAAGTCATTAGAGTGCATTAAAATAAAACATAGTGAAGGAATGGCTATAAATGATGATGATAATAATAACTTCGTTAACTACTTTAATAATAATGGGAGTTAGAATAACATTGACGCTGTTACCCAAAGCAACTTTTGTGTATTCTTTATTGTATGAACCTTTGTAAAAATATCAGAGTTTCAGCATTTTTCTACGTTTTCAGACATGCCCTGTATACTGTATGGGATTAGAAGCATGTTGACGAAATCAAACATAAAGATAATTTCTCGCAAATGCTATCTTATGAAGAACGAAATCACTTTGTCGTTAACGTTATTACGATAAAATAAACACACACAAATAGACAGAACATTATAAAAAACCGAAACCTACCAACCAAAAATTACAATACAGACTGCGCCATTTATTTTCCACGAATTAAGCTATAGATCTATATATATGTACAGCATATACTAGACGAATTCACATGTAAGTTTGAGAGAGTAAAACTACGCTGCTATATGATAGAATTGTTAACACTTACCTAAATAAAACAAACATTTGAACAACTCGATTAGAAATCACCACTGACGAAGAATCGCAAAAACTACGAGAACATTATGAAATCCTGCAATTGAGTAGAAAATAAACCAAATGGGATGAAGAATAATACTTCTCTGGTGTGTTTTAGGTCAGAAGAGTTCATGATTTCGGTACGTTATCACCGTTGCTAGACAAGAGAAAACGGTACGGAAATTTTTAAATTTATTCTGATTGGAGAAAATATAGTATAGTATTTTTTTGTTCATATGAAAATGCAAATGGCGAAATTAAGATGTCAACCAGTCAACATGAAACCTAACTTCCCTCCAAAAATATTAACTAGAAGCTTATGTACCAATACAATTCAATGTAGCGACAATGCTTGTTGCCAATGGTTTTCCGAGATTGCGTTTCCATATTAAAAAAAATAAACTGTATGTGAAACTCGTAAGAAACGTTAACTGCCCGGGAATATACACTGTGGTTTTTTTCATCTCGTTACAACACATATTACGTCTAACGGTTTTTCATGAGTGTTTAAAACTTTGATAACATTTTAAATAAACTAATTTCATAGTTGCTGCTGCGGCACATGGGAGGGCCCTAACTTTAAAGATAGAATGATATTTAAATAAATTTTAGTAGTATTTTAAGTTATTGTGTGGTTTTAATGTAAATATAACAATAAACTTTTAATAGTATTTTTATTTTAAGTTATTATTTCGTTAGTATAGATAATGTAATAATAATAAATTGAAATAATGTTTTTCAGTCAATGTGTTGACCATTGCTCAACGCTTGTTTCTTTCTTTAAATTTATGTACCGGCGTAGAAACGGCCAGTGTAGAATCGGCTGGCGTAGAAACGTGCTGGCGTAGAAACGGCGGCGATGAACTGGCGGCGAAGAACCGGCGGCGTAGAAACGTCCTAGACCCACCTTAACACTATTTCTGAAAAAAAATATTTTAAAGAATAATAGCTTTTAGAAATTAAGAATTGTTCTCTGAATGTCATTTTTTGGCAGTGGTCTATTATGATAGGTTTATCGAAACTTTTCCACTGTTTAGGGTGTATATCACACAACGTTTCGGGAGTTATGATCTACTTCCGTCTTCAGCTGTTCCTGGGTAGTCCTGAGAAGGACTGATATTGTACGTTTTTCTACGTAAACTCGCTGATCGCTGTGATTACTGGTCTGCCACTCTTACCACAAGTGGCCTAGCGGGACCGGGTTCAAACCCCGGGAGAGGCACCAGCTTACGTAGAAAAACGTACAATATCAGTCCTTCTCAGGACTAACCAGGAACACCTGAAGGCGAGAGTAGATTATAACTTTCGAAACGTTGTGGGATATACACCCTAGACAGTGGAAAAAGTCCGATAAAACATATCAAATTAATAATTGCTTTAGTCTGCCCTTAAATTCGATCGGACTACAATTTTTAATGGCAGATGGCAAGTTAATAATAATTATTGTAGTACAGGTGTGCATAGGAGATTTTGCATATCTTGTCTTTTTTATATCCCCACATGTATGTTATTAGACTTACTAGTAGGGTACCGGTGCAAACTATTATTGATAACAAATTTACTTTTATTATTGACATAAAATAGTGCAGCTTTATAAATAAATAAAGCAGTTACGGTTAAAATTCGTTTACTTTTAAAGATACCACGCAGAGAGGCTCGCGGATTAGTAGTTAAAGAATGTAACAAAGGGTAAACCGTTGCAAAACCAGATACCTTAATATGGAATTTATGAGATCTTCCCAATTCACCTATGTGGATGATCTAGTGTTGATGGCAAATAGCGCAGCAAACGGGACCCGTCGTGACCAGGCGTGACCCGACTGTTTTCACGCCACGCTCCCAACCCTACAGCATCAGGTATACTAATACACTGCGTTGACTATCAGAAGGATAGAAATTAACTAGGTGAAAACAGAAACCATGGTCATTGCAAAACATCTACAAGTAGTTAGGATCTAGGTAAAAGGCAATGTTTTGGATTAAGTACGCATGCTCACAGGTTCAACGATAATGGTGACTGTTTATACAAACTGAACTCTCTTCTTTTTTTCCTCTTAATGCAGGCTGAGAGCCTGTTACCACAGTCTATATATACTGTGCTGTTACTAACCCACAAAGTGTAGTGGGTTTATAAGACATCTTAGGCATCGACCATGGTAGGTGGCTAGCCTAACCTCTTGTATTAGAGAAGAATGTACGACCACCTAAGGCTGGTATGGTGGCCGGAGAGCGTACGATGTAACCGATATCCGGGTGTGGGGCTCGAACCCACTACCAGCCGACTGTAAACGGAAATGCTTTACCAGCCACTCTCTACAAACTGAAGTGAACAATAAATTATGGCGAGTGGCAGATTACTTCATGTTAAATATAAATGTCGTATTAAGAAATCTGTAAAGGTCTTCACTCAGTACTTCCCTCGCAAGTGGACGTTGTGATACTAGACAGTTTTTAAAATCGATCACTGGGGTAGAATATTTTCACGCTCCTAATAATATTGAAATAATAAAAGCAAACACTTGATAATGCTAATTACATCAATTTTTAAATAAAAAACATTATCGGCGGTGGGATTCCAACTTATCGCCTGAAAATGCTATTTATCTCGCGCTGCCATACGGAACCGTTCGGATCTCTGCGATAAATCATATTACAAAAATTTATTGCAAAAATCTTATTGTGTTCATTGTAACAAAAATCTGGTCTGATACACGCACGCAACTTCCTTTTACAGTAATCTTATAATTATCCAAAAATTTGATTTAAAATTTTTAAGCATTTGTCAAAAATTACAAATTCTACAAAAACGGCACAAAATAGAGCTTTAGTTGAAGAAACAAAGTTTCTCTAAAATTTTAAGCTGAATTTAAAAATGTAATAAAATACCGGGTGTTCTATTTAAAATTGGAGTTAATAAAAAAATAGGAAAAAACAAAAGAAACCCATTTTAGAAGTATCTACTTCCGGTTATGCGATTTTCTTCAAAAGCTTGCTGTTGCATCTACATAGTACAGAAAACGTATATATGAAGTTTCAACGCCATACCTTTTTTCGTTTTTGAGATATTCTGTTTACAGGCAGACACACAGCAGAAACACACAGACACACCAATGGAAAAATATTTTTATTTACTAGCAACATAATATTGTACATTTTCTTCATAGAAACAAAATATGAAAAGCTACTCATAACTCCCAAGGGACTTGTCAAATTATTTCTCTCTCAAAATCATGTTAACCATGCAACTACAAATAAAGTCTAGCAGCCATACAATGAGGCAATCCTTGATGTTACTTACATATTCAAATTGTAAATGTCATTATGACATTTTGAAATTTTATACTATTATTACTAATATACTAGTAAATAAAATATTGTATGCACCACGGGAGATATTCAGAGGCCAGAGGCCCTCGATCTGTAACACATGTCAACCTCGGAAAAAACATATTCATATCTCCCTTAATGCATAAATATCTATTATCTACTAGCAACATGATATTGCACATTTTCGTCATAGAAACAAAATATGAAAAGCTACTCATAACTCCCAAGGGACTTGTCAAATTATGTCTCCCTCAAACTCATGGTAACAATGCAACTACAATTAACGTCTTAGCAACCATACAATGAGGCAATCCTTGATGTTACATACATATTCTAATTTTAAATGTCATTATGACATTTTGAAATTTTATACTATTTTTACGAATATACTAGTAGATAAAATATTGTATGCACCACGGGAGATATTCATGTTTTCTACCTTCGGTTGACTTACAGACCTCGGGCCAGAGCCCTCGGTATGTAACATATGTCAACCTCGGGAAAAAAAACATATTCATATCTCCCTTAATGCATAAATATCTATTTTTCTACGGTCACCTCTAAAACTGACTATTAAAAGCTCACTGTCAATGCGAAAAGTTAGCGATTCACACATTTTTTTCCTAGTAAGTTTACTTTACGCATCGCCATGGCTAACCTTATATTTATTTTATTTGTCATTTTTCTGGAACCGGCTAAAATTATTGACAATTGCATCACGGCGCGTCCAACATCACGCAACATTTTTATTGGGTCTGTGAGTTTTTGTGAAGTTGAAGATGAAACCTGAAGATAAGATATTTATTTATTTTTCTAAAACGTTTCGTGTTCTACTAAAATTACACTTATTTATACAGCACAAGTACATAGTGTGTTGCACAGTGTCAGTGATGTATTTCTGGTTGCCTGTTATAAAGAAATTTCAATTATTTAACAATTTTGTCATTTATTTATGACCGTAGAAAAAAATTTGTATGTATTTCGAGTGTAAAGAGCCATTTTGGTATTCGGTTGCTTTTTCGCGCCTCTCTACCGCTCGGCACAAAACTCGCATCCTCATACCAAAATGGTTCTCTTTACACACTAAATACATAAATTACTATTTTGGGTTCAGGGCACTCGAAAACGTAAAGATCAGTTTCGAATTTCGAATTTCGAATTTTTGGGGTGAATCTTTCTTTATTGTAAAAGGAAGTAAACAAGCAATAATTTTCAAATATACATCTCTCTCACGAATACTATTCTATTATGTATATTAATCATTGAGCAAAATGTATTACATAGCTTGACTTCGAGTTGTTTTTAAGTAATTGACGGCTCTCATTCTTATTTACTTTATTTTATTTCAAAATGTTCACATAATTCATGACATTCTGGAATCCCGGGATAAGCAAACATGTCAAATATGAAAAACCCTAGTATCTACTCCAGGGGTAATGTTGAATTCGTTGTGTATCTCTTCGTTTCTGATGTGGTGCAATCTAGAATATCCCTTAATAGCTCAGATAAATTGTATTTTAGCTACTTGTATGGTGCTGTATTATTTTCTGTTTATGGCCCACGATTCGCTTCCATGCTCTAGGATAGATGCAGCCATTGTGCTGTAAACCTTCAATCTGGTATGTTGTTGGTGTTTATTTTGATCATTTTTACTTCCTTTTACTATAAAGGAAGTATTGGATTCACCCCAAAAATTCGAAATTGAGTTTTCAACAGATCTTCACGTTTTAGAGTCCCCTGATCCCAAAAAACATATTTTTTTTCATTGGTCTGTCTGTGTGTCTGTCTGTCTGTCTGTCTGTGTGTATGTCTGTCTGTGAACAGAATATCTCAAAAACGAAAAGAGGTATGGCGTTGAAACTTCATATATAAGTTTTGTGTACTATGTAGATGAGACAGCAGGCTTTTGAAGAAAATCGCATAACCGGAAGTAGGTGTTTACTCTTGTGATTTTTCAGTTTTTTTCGATTTTTTCAAAAACGGTTCTAACGATTTTTTTTAAACCTTACATTTTTCTTACATTTTTAATGTGTATTGATGTGAGATAAGTGATTTTGCAGTTGAATACTTCTAAAGTGGGTTTCTTTTGTTTTTTTTTTCTATTTTTTTTATTAACTCCTATTTTAAATAAAACACCCGGTATATTATTACATTTTTGAATTCACCTTAAAATTCTAGAGAAAATTTGTCTCTTCAACTAACACTCGATTTTGTACCGTTTTTGTAGAATTTGTAATTTTTGAAAACTTTTAACAAATGGTTAAAAATTAAAAATGAAATTTTTGACTAATTATAAGATCACTGTAAAAGGAAGTTGTGTGAGTGTATCACACCAGATTTTTATGTATTGTACCCTATATAGCTCTAAATTTACCAGAGTATATTTGAGTACGTGATTTTATAACCTAGGTGATCAAAGCTTCTGACTTGCCTAGGACAGAGTTCTCAATAGTTGTTTTAGTTCCATTGTTTTCGCTATTGTGTGGACATTTAAAAACTATATAGAGGACGCAAGAGATGTAGGGGTTAGGCTGCCGGCCGTTACCTGTCTGCAGTTGCTTGTAATATTACCTTATTAACTTCGAATGGGAATGTGTAAATGTTTCTTACATTATTTGTATTGGTATGCCTTCTGCATATATTTTTTTCCAGTTTTTAATCATATCATCAATAAATATATAGGGTGGGCCACAAAACTTGGAGTCCCTAAACATTTCAGACTACAACCTAACGAACACATTTCATGGCAACATAGATACCCAATATTTATCTAAAAGACATATTAATCAGAGGTGCTATATGTTTATGACATTAAAGCAATTGACAGTTAATTCCAGTAGCTGTAAGGTTAGGTGATGTTAACCAGCTTAGAAAAAACCGAGCTTATGTTAGTGTATGGTGAATGCCGTAGAGCACCTTTATTGCCATGATACATACGTTGGGTTACAGTCCAAGAGGTACATGGGTCTAAGTATCATGGACCACTCTGTATAATATGTTAATTAGAATTGGTGTTCCAAAAAAATAAACTCATTTAGGGTAGGCGTTGGAAAGAAAGATAGGAAATCTAGTCATGTCTTAACTGAAGTCTGTAGATGAATGTCAGATTGCATTTTGTTTATGAAAACATCTGTCACTATGACAGGCAAAAGTTTACACTGCATTAAGTTTACTTGTATCAAGGAAAAAGGAAAATAAGATGGAATTTACACAACAACAACGAGTGTATTAATCATAACAGTCAATAAAAATTGTTTTAATTTAGTGTTTTGTATATTTTTGGGAAAATAGTTGAAGATCAAGATGTAATTTAGTTCTCTCTGACTTATGGTAGTTCATTTGCTTGAATGGGTTTAATACACACAAATGGCAAACTTCAATTTGATCATGTCATGCTGC
>OW679195.1:89810430-89856928 GCA_940337035.1 Agriotes lineatus | reverse complement strand
ATTTGATGTTGCTTTCGTAAAAATATAATTTTGTAAATAGAGGCCATGAGTTTTAAACTAATCGTTTTAATAAAGTAAAAAAAAATAAGAATGCATAATAAATTAAATAAATCCAAGTCTGGACGGCACAAGATGAAAACTGCAGGAAAACTCAATATTAACTACTTGAAAAATGCGTACTCCAACTTGTTGTTTTAGAGATATATAACTAACAACTTAAGAACAATAACTAATATGAATGGATATATAATATGACATGTATTTAATCAGTTGAGGACCTAAAATCTACTGCTTATTTTTAAACTACAGTCAATGCAATCAAAAACAATTCCCCAAGCGCATACCCACGATTCAATTCTTATTGATCAGCTCTAGTGGATTTAACTAAAATTGATCAAGTTCTACAGTCACATATTTCGATGTAAATTCAATCAACTTAAGCAGAATAGAGTTGTTATTGATGCAATGCGTGAGAGTTGTTTGTTTTTTGCTAAAGAGCTAATTGAAAAGAAAATTACTATAAGGTTGTTTGGGTTAGGAAATGCATTTTAAGAACCCTATTTTGATCTGGATTATTTCGATGGTCCAGTCAAAACTCGCTGAATCTACTAAACTTGACCAACTAAAACTTTAACCAGAAACAGGGGCCCACAAGTTGAATTTTAATTAATCAACTAATATTGAACCATCAGAACACAATACCTGAAAGCCAAAAAAAGTCCAATGATCATTAACTTAGCAATTACAAATTGTACTGAAATACGATGAAATGGAGATACAGAAAAATATCACAATTAATTTAAATATTGACCCAAACCAAAATGAATAGTTTTATGTAAAATAGTAGCCTACTACCAAATTTTACAATTTTCCATTAATTGCTAAAAATATTAACTACTTCTCTATAACATTAATATCAGTTTGCGGATTTTTAAATTAATTATCTTAATTCTTCATTGGTGTTCAGGGGTAACTCAATAACTGTCTTGGAAAAAACTTCTGCACATTCGATACCGTTCCTTAGAAATTAAATGTAAATCAAGATGCTTATATAAGAATTCCTTACTTCCAACTTAATTGAACACTTCTGTGTCCCATTGATACAGTAATGTATGAACTATAGCCAACTTAAGTTATGGTCTTAGCTGAATTTATTTTCAAATTACATTTAAGCATATTTTCCTATTTTGTAATACATTTCATATCTGATTAAATACTTCCAATACTTTTTTTCCTGTCAAACTTTAATGACGACGTTTTGGACACCCATTATATAAAAGTAGCGAAATGTTAATTCTCCGATATTTTTTGTATTTTGCGTAAACTTATAATACGTACAATGCTTATTTTAAAATTTCAACATTTTAAAATTTGACCATTAATTGCCAGCTTTGTAAATAAAATTCAAAAGTAAGCTGCATAACCCTTAAAGTACTGAAATATATACCTGTAAGCTTGATAAATTTGAGAGCCACCCGTAGACTAGTTTGTTATATTCTAAAATAGAAAAAGAACCATTTTAATATTAAACTGCAAAATAAAAAAAATAAAGGGCTTTACATGAAACTTTCCTTGTAAGTGCGGCCAGCCTCGCCCGCTGCACATTTCTATACTTCTATACTATCTTCACTCTGTATCTGATAGGGTGTCATTTTCGCCAACGGGAAAAATCTAAGCTATGTGCGAATTCTTACTTTACTCATAGTTGCAGTATATTCGATTTAGGGCCAGGTAGACATCTAATCCGCATGCAAAAATATCGTTTTCCCCCAACAACTAGTTTTTGAGCTATACCATCAATAGACAGACATACTGACAGACAGACATACAGACATACAGATAGACATCTAGATACGTGGAGATCTGAGAAAATCTCGAAGGTGATTCTACATCATTATAATACTTGAAATGTTTTTATCGGACTTGTTCCACTTATCTTTCGGTCTTTTATTATAATACTTTCTTTGTTTTTTGAGAAATTTGTGGAAATGATATGGCGGGAAATAAAAATTAGCTGGATTGAATAGAATTTGAAAAAAAAAACATTTGAAACAATATCATCGCATTTCATTTGGTAATGTACTGCATTTCTACATTCAAAATCGTTTAGAAACGTGGTGGTACATTTCTGCAGTTGCAACACGTTTACGTTTGCCAGTACTGAAGTGTATTGTTGGTGGCACTGTAAGTATATGTCAAATTCGAGGTCATCGGGGTTAGGTTTTGCGTCAATCTGTGTCAAAACTGACGCAAAACCTAACCTGCTAACCTCGAATGTAACATATAGAATTACAGTGTCACCAAAAATACGCTTCAGTACCACCAAACAGCATAAGATCAACTGGAGGTGCTTATTGTGCTTTAGTACATAGAAACTAGTTCTGTTCAGCTGGGTTATGTACTGACGTTTAGTGTCACGTTTATGCAAAAATTTAATGTTTTTATATTTCTCATGGAATGGATATAAAATAGTAATTAGTAATTGGAAACAGAAATTTTAAAAATAAATTCTGAAATTCGAACATTTTGAATAAAAATACAGCTTCTATTAGAAACCTTTTATAACTGTTGATTTTATTTAAGGTAAGGTTTAAAAAATGAAATCGCCCTTATTTTTGAAATTACCGCATTTCAGAAAAAAAAAATGTTTCCTTATTATAGCTTTGATACTTTAATTCTGCATATACTGCGGCTCAATAACACTATTTTTCAACAGAATTTTCTATATTGCAAAAATATAAGAACCTATACACCCCTACCCTATAAGCAATGTGGTTTTTTCAAAGAACATATTTGTATAGTTTATATACTTAAAGTAATCCATCGAAGAGAAATTAGTTTCCAGCAGCGGTATCGTTTCCATAGATAATATAATAGTTGATTTCTTCCAATATCTTCTTCTATCGTATACTTCAGGAAGAAAAAAGATGCCCATATGCTTTATCTTATAATACTTATATTGACTCCAGTGATTGACTTGCACTCTATTTTCTCAAAAGTTTAAATTTATATCTCAATCGCCTATCGTCCATTTTTTTCTGAACATAAGTGTCCTTCGTTATATCCTGTCTCTTTTCCATGATATGGTCTCCAGTGTTCTCTCTCAACAACAACAACGGAGGAGGAGGAAAAGAGAGAGATTCTCTCTTTTCCTCCTCCTCCGTTGTTGTTGTTGAGAGAGATATTCCATTTTAAGTTGGAAATGGTTTCAGCTATATCTTTGAGTTTAGCTGGTCTTGCTTTTCTTGTCTCTCAGCGATATACCTAAGGTCTGCCTTTCCATTGTTATCTGTGTTACGCTTTTGTCAGGGTCCACGTTTGACAACCATACATCAGCACTGGCAGGGCACATTCATCAAATAAACGGGCTCTAGTCTTTAAGGGATGTTCTGTTTCTTAAGAACATGTACAAGTTGTCCAAATGTTGATCACGCCAGCGTTCTTCTACGATATATCTCGGTGGTCATATTGTAAAAAAAATATTTTTTGCAATTTTTGTAGAAAAATTTGGAGTTTCTGCTATCCTTTTAGAAATTGCATCGTTTCTAGTTCCAGCCGGTGGTACCATAACTTCTGGTGTTCTAATAACAACTTCCTGTTTTTTGGCGATTTTTAAAACGAAAAAAGCTGGATACGGTGCTTACATTACTAATTCAGGAAATATTTCCAAAAATTCTTGGAAGGTAGTTAATTATGAAAGAAATATTGTTAAAACTGTTTCTAATAATTCTCCTGTAGACTATAATGCTTTCAACTATTTCCACACAACCCTTTATTTAGTAAAATTTTTGATCAACTTTTAAAAGGTAGGCTTTATGAATATTTTGATAAAAACGACCTCTTTTATAGTTTACAGTTTGGTTTCCCAAAGAAATGTTCTACGTCTTGAAAACTGCATGAATGTGGCTGCAACTCTTTAATATTTTCTAGAAAAGCTTTATTGTTATAGGATAAGAGTATATATTTGTCGCTGATTCGTTCCTATTTATTCGATCGTCAGCAGGTTGTTTGATATGACTACGGCAATAGACGCTTTGAAAAGGTGTTTATGAGTCATAGAGTTCCACAAGGGTCCATTTTGGGGCCAATAGTTCTTTATAATTTATATAAATGAATCTCATTTCATATATGGCTCTCACAAAGTGTGCTTTATTTGCAGACAACACAACGTTACTTTGCTCCAAGGAAAATCATAGTCATCTGATGAATTTATTAAATGACGTTAGAGCTGCGTATTGGTTTACCTCAAATAAATTGAAACTCAATCAGGACAAAACGCAAAAACTCTTCTTATCATATAAAGATTGCAATGAAAATAAAAATTATACTCAGTTGCTTGAAGTGACTTTAGATGCAAATTTAAGTTGCCATACATGTATTTTAAGTAAAATAATTTCTTCGCAACTTTTTTTTTAAGACAAATAAAATAAACTGTGAGTACAAAAGTTCTCAAAATAGCTTACTTCTCGCTGTTTCATTGGCATATAACTTATGCAGTGTAATATGGGGTAACTCATATTCTAATAAAGTACTTTTAATGAAGAACAAAATCAATCAGAACTATTACTAATATTAACATACGTGATTCTTGCAGGTCCCATATTAAAGCTTCCTTGGCTATATATAGGTTTTTAGAAATTTATAAAAACTCAAACCCGTTTCGAATTCACTCGGAAAATCACGATTACGCTACCAGTTCTCGTAATAACATTGTTGTTAAAAGATTTAAACATTCAAAATAAATACGGAATTCCTGACAAGCTGTTTAATAAATTGCCCAATTCTTATAAAATGCTGAATTCAAAGCAAATTAAAAAGTCTTAAACAAATATTGCTCGATAATTGTTTCCGAACAGTGGAACATTTTTTCCTTATACATTTAAGGATATTAATAAAGACGTTCCGTTATGATTTTTTGCGCTTGATCTAAATAATATAATCTAATCAAACCCTGATTATTTTTGTTCTTATGTAGATCCTAAGAAATATTTATTCTTATAAATAGAAGTTTGAAATATACGATTTCAGTATTTATTTTGACCAAAACTTAATAAATTAACATAATTATCAACATCCTTAGAACTGTAGCCACAGTACAACTTTTACAGCTGATCCATTTTTGTTATATTTTCGATTTAGCATGTGAAACATTTTTAAGTTAAGACATTATTAATAAAAGCAATTAGTCTAAGTATAAAACAGAAGTATATTTTTTATTAGAAGTTTTTAATTGTAGCTAATTAGCCCTTCCACAGCAAAATGATAAAGATGAGGTGGATTAAGTTCTTTTCCAAATTTCTATAGTATTTTTGTTCTTGCTACTCAATTTCTAACAATTTATTTTTGTATTTAATTAGTTGATTATCAACAATATTGTCAAGATTTTTCATATTTTTATATATTTTATATGTCACATTTGAAGGCTCATATGTAATGGTTTCCGTGGTGTTTCTGTATTGTAGTGATGATTCTACGTTGTAACGCCTATGTTATGTTATAATTGACTTAAACTCTACTTTTGTTTATTCTCAACAAATTCTTTTAAAAATTGAATTTTATTTAACTTATTTGCTCTTATGGATTATCAAGACTATTAAACTGCTAGCTCCGGTAGAAAAAAAAAACACTTGACTGAAACACAAGTCAAATTCTTTATAATCTAGACAGCTTCTATTTTGAAATTTGATTTTCTTATTTTATAACAACTCGTACGTCTGTCACCTGTCACTTCAAATTATTTTTGTGCAAAATTAATTACAAATACTTTCTCGTCACATTTTTGTCATACAACAATATCAAATAGTAAGTAATCCCTTAATTAAAATTACCTCACTTCACTCTTTCTATATTTTCGTTCAGTTTTTATTTAGATACCTGTATTTTGTCACCTGTTATTGGACTGAATACTCTTCTCCATCAAGACAAACGTATTCTGCAACCTCACAAAGACCTTCCAACGTCCAAACAAATTCATGCACGAACTCCGCCAAAAACGCCTGGATCCTCAAAAACTTCCTGTCCAAAACACGATAAGACACCTACCAACTGTCTCTAGCAACAATGCCAGCAGCAAACACTATCCACGTCGTTCTACCAAAATCCTCAAGCCTCCGACGACTTGGTATCACGAACCTCGACTAGATGCAAGTTATAAGATGTCACTCCTTTAGATGAAAACGTCCTATTCACCCTAAAAAATGCTCACTCTGCTAACAATCTCTTCACCTCCAATAAAAACCATTTCTTGTTATCCAATTCAGATGATGCAATGTAATTTGACAATGAATTCAGTTCAGCATCTTCTTCCAGAAATTTGCTTTTGTAGATTATAACTGTATTACTTAGGCTTTCACACCACATCCATTTATTTTAATCCTCTTCTTCTTCACGTCTTTCAATCTTTTGAAGTTTACTTTTTATTTACACCAAGCCAATTTTTTAATTTACAACCCTTTTATACACCAAATAGCGTTTTAAAACTTTTATACAGGGTTTATTTTCATAATTTTAACTGCTTACAAACTGAATTAGTACAGGTTTTTGTAGCAAATTCTTTTTACTTACTGATGAATAAAGATCTACTTAATGATTTAGTTTAGTATACATTTCTTAGTCCAACACACTATAGAACTTTATTAAATTTTTCTAATACCCCCTATGTTAAAAGGTATATCTCGAAAAAGTATTTGCCATTAATTCCCCTTTTTATTTCAGATAAATTAAACTATGTAAAAATTCTACTGTTTTTTATGTAGCTTCATTCAATTGAATTTTAAATTCTATATCTTTTCTTTGTCAAATACATTTTAATAATTTTGATATCCATTTCATACTTAAATCCATACTTGTAATTTTTAATACTGTAATCTTTTAACCTTATTAATCTGATTTTAATCCCCTGTATCAAGACCTTAACAATATATTTTTTAGAAATAATTGAGGACTTGTTTAAAACTGTAAACCGTATTTCTCTGTTGCTACTGCACATCTTGGAAGATTAATTATTATATTTAATTCTACATTAATAAAATTTAATAAAATCCATGCTGTACAGTTTTATCCAATATTTTTTTTGTAACAAATTACAATATGCGAACAGTTGTGAGCACATACATTAATTAAATTTCATTAATTATGAATTATAAGAATATTCATGATTGTTCTAAAGCCAATTTGTACACGAATATGTGCTTGAATAGATTCACAATTAATTATGTTACGATTTAACTTGCCTTAAAATATTCAGATAACAAATAAAAACTATGTACGGGTTGATGCTTTATTAGATATCAAAACTAAAAAAGCACTTTTTCTACGGTAAAAATAGATACTTTCTAATATTGGTCCTGTTTCTTTCAGACAAACGCAAACTTTTAATTTTAATTTTGAATAGAAATGTGGACATAGGCAATACATAAAAAAGTACAGTTTCAGGACAACAAAAATATAACTTTTAGTTGGAAATTAGTAACAGTTTGATCCGATATGTTGTGTAGTTTTAAATCAACAAAACAACGCCCAGTGTCATTGCCTTGCTTTTTCAGGTACCTTATTATTTCTTAGTATTCTGTTAAATGCTAGAGCCAATTACTCTAGTTAGTAATTATAATTTCTAATGTTATACGATTTGAATGACGTATGAGCGATAGCAAAGATGTTTAGTATAGAATGGAATAACTAATTTTAGTTTTGTTAAACTGCATTCGGTTGCAACTATGATAAACTCGAAAGAATAGATTAATTTAATTTACAGGATTTAAACTTTCAGGTAAAATTACATTAATCCGATTTATAATTTACAGTTTTACATTTTTATATTTTATTTAGTAATGAACACTTATAATATATATAATAAAAAAAATCTCGTATAAATTTAAATCGTCATATAGCATTAAAAAGTATTAATTTAGGTAGTTACATGCTCACAGTAAATATAATTAACTGCAAAGATATCGACCAGGAACCTAACGGGAACTTTTAACACATGGGTCACAATTTAATTACCGACAGTTCGTCTGCACCGAACTACTTGCATATTCCACTATTTCTAATTAGCACTAGTGCTTGCATAGCAATTACTGCTCATTAAAAGGAAGACTTATAGTCGAGCAAGAGCAATAATTAAAAAGAATTGACAAAATTCCAGAAATCGCAAGGAGCGATCCCCACGACCGGAAAAGATCCACCTCTGTCGGTGAGCGAAGAATTATTAAGCAACACACGTATGTGTTATAGCGTGTTCTTTGCGGATCATACATATTTATAAACCGATCCTAACCTATAATAACCCTCGTCTGAGCCTGCTTGATAATCTGTACCTTTATCCTATGTTCTCATTGGCTCTACACAAAAGAGGAGTGGCACCTGATTTTTTATGCATACATTTTCTATTCCTTTATTTTTTAAATGTAGGATGTAATGTAAAGATATTTATTAATTTTTTACAAAACAAAGCCGAAACTGTGTCTTCTGTTCAAACGTAATTGCTGTTATTTTATTGATGCCGCTTGGCGGACTCGTATTCGGGGATCCTAATTTAAATTAAAAATTATACGGAATAAGCCTTCTTGTGCATCAAAGCACTTGCACGGTAGGCTACTGTATAATAAATAATAACCATCGGGTAAGTAACGTCTGTCGAATTCTCGACTTCGAAAATTATATGGATTCGAATAAGATGAAGAAATACGAGCTGCCAAAACTGTTTCTGATGAGTGTGTTTTACTGACAGCTTAATTATTTAGACGACTTGGAATTACTTATAACTGATTTTTCATTAATTTTATTAGTTACTCGTGGCATAACAAGGAACTGTTGTTAACCTAGTTAATCACGGATTGTCTAAAAGTTTTCCCAGTTCGCTTAATTACGTTAGAGTTGATTATAAATAAAATAAGCAGTCAGTGAGATTCCTGCCATGCTTTCTGCTTTGACGTAACGGTGAAGTCGTAGATCTACAAATTTCGAATATTAGATAATTGTGCATGTTCAACTATAATCATATTTTCTTAATTACAATATTTTATTGATAAACCACACAAAAAACTGTGCAAAAATTAGCTAAGCTGTTTTAAAAATCAAAGAACTTCAAATATAGAAGTATCATTCATTGAAGTCATGTTAAAATTTTATAGTACACCTCGGTAAATACTGTAAAGTGTTTATTACTACCAAAATACGAAAACCCATTAAATGCAAGAATTGTTTTTAAAATATTTACGTAGAGTTTTTTTTTGTTATACGTCGAAAATGTTTCAAATTAACTATATATGAAATCAATCAATTTTAACAAGCAAAAGTAAAAATGAAGTAGTGAAATTAGACATTCAACGGTGTTACCTTAATTTGTTATTTTAAAATTAGTAGATACCTAATATTAAATTTTGATATTTAATTTTAGTTCTATTTTAGCTCAGACAAATTTGATTATAGACAGACGTTAAGTACTTTGTAACAATTGCTTAAAAGTTAATTAAAAAAAGTGCTGTGCTTGACAGTCTGAGTTACAAACTATGTATTAACCAGCTACTTTCTTTTATAAATATTTAGTATACAAATTGACGTCTAAATCACAGTTCGGCATAAATTAAGGTGTCCCACAGCTTTTTTTATGAACTTTCAATTATTATTATATGTTTCGTTTACAAGATTTTTAAACCCCAGAGTATTGTAACTAAAATTTACTTCCAAAGCAGGCACATGCTAGTATTTACGATTAAAGTTAACGTTTGCTACATATTCAAATGTAAAATATTTAATTTATTGTAGGTATACCGCTCGTATCAAAACGTTCGTATTTTAAGTTTACTAAAACGCAGCAACCAAATATTGAACTCAAGATATACATTTGATCATACTTATATTTCACTAATTTCTCCATTCATTCAATTCAATTTACCTCTCTAACTTTTTAGTATCGAAGATCATTTACATTGTACGGAAGTGCAACTGAGGTAATGGGCTGCATGCGATGTACATTCACTTTTTCCGTAGTTAGATACACTATACATTTACTTCTTTGTAAGACTTTTTTGTATTAAGTTTGCCAGTAGTCTTTTTGTTCTCAACGTCGAATGGTAGTACATTTAGAAGAAAAAAAATTACGATTAAACGTGTATTTATATAAAGTTTCACTACAAATGTAATTTTTCATCCTTACAATCTCAGAACACAAGATTCGTGTTATCAAGATCAATTAAGTTTAAAGAACGAGCACTTTCAATATTAATACATGCTATTTTCCACAGTATAGTCATTATTGGAGTATAAATTGTTGATCGTGTGATAATTCGATGTCACCTATGGCAATGGATGTTATCTCAGTAAATAACTTCCTATAAGCTAAATTAAATAAATTAAATGTAATTAGCACTGAATTTCATGCTGATAAACTCAGCATTACTCCAATAACATGACACCATATTTTAGAGAACAAAATGAACTAAAAGTAGACGTATTTAAAAAATATATATTTGCTCACTTACCACTTGTTCTGCAAAGTAGTGCTTCCAGCTAATTTTCAGACGGGTGGTCGCTTGCAGGCAGCGAATGCGGCCAGTAATTTGGTGTTTGAGTTGAAGATTTTTCTTATTTTGATTTTTTGCTTGTGTCAATTAAGACTGAGTTTGTGTATAAGCCACCCAACATCTTGAAAACGATACGTAGTGTCTGTAAGGTTGAGTACGGAGCAAAGCATGGAAGGATTACGACTAAATATGGAAAATAATACACACAGCAGCAACTTTAGAGAACTGTAAGTATAATAAAGGAAACAAACTTATAATGGGATTTGTGAGTTTTTGGTAATTTTTATATATAATTGAAACCGATTTATATGTTAACTTGACCATCCTAAATCTATTCATAATTAAAAATTCCCAATGCATACCTTTCAATATAAACCTCGGGAATCAACCACTTTCTTGTTATTTTATGAATTCTGTCAACGAGTTATAAAGTTCTTCTATTTCTAATCTGCGGAATACAACCTTAATAACGTTATTCTTTATTCTTTAGGAAATGTAATAAACATATATGTGTCTTTTATTATTGCAAAATGTCGAGAGGTCAAATACATTTATAGAGTAATCTGTGATTCTTGTTATACGTTTGGCAGCACTAAAGTTATATAAAAGTAACCGCTGTCAGTCTATGCCAAATTCGAGGTCAACAGGTTAGGTTTTGTAATACAATTAGTTTAGTGTTCTGAATCGCGCATTTGACAATTTAAAATTAAATGTGTCAAAGTTCGCTCAGTGTTACAACTTACATAACACGAATCACAGTCTGCTTCAATTATAAATATATTTGACCTCTCGGTAGAATATTTAGTGGTTGTAAAAAAGTACTTGCGTAGATTGTGTAAGGCGTTCAAAAATATAAAAACAAATATCATATAAATTGGTATTCAACCAGAAGTTATTGCCAAAGTTCCGCTCTTGAATTAATTGTTCAATAATACATCTTCGTTTTGAACTTGATACAAAAATTGTATAGATTCAAAGGTGACCAAAGGACCAAGTTCATAAAGAAATGTTGGGATTTTTTCGGACAATTATATCTAGCAATGCCATATCAAAAATTTAAAATGTAAATAAAAGACAAAACAATTCTGCGGTATTCTATAATACTCTATTTAATTTTTCGTATAACGTATAAACCAGAGGGGCGATTTAAATTACAATAAAAAGGATATGGAAAACCATAGCTCAGGAATTACAAGAGTAGAATATAAAAATAATCAGATAAAAACGAGGTAGTGAACGCATAGGAGTTAGAGAAGATTGAACATCAACCAAGCAATGAAGAAACGCCGATAAATGAAAGATAACAAAAGGGAGCAATAAAACAAGCATACAATATTAACAGAACGAAATTGTAATGATATCTAAACAAAATAAAGAAAATCATGTGGAGAAAATAAAGTCGAAAAAGAAATAATAAAATCGGAAAATACCGCACAATTGGAAAAATAACATAAGAGTACGAATACATAAAAAATGAGAGCGAATGAATTGCGATTATTAAAGAACAATCTGCCTTTCCTCAGTATGCTTCGAACTATACACCACAACTGTGAAAGAAAAATAATAGAGATTAAAATGGATAATGAGAGCCGACTTTTAAAGCTAATATAGAAAAACCATTGGTAAGTCAGAAATTTAGTGGAAAGAAAAATAGAAGAATGATTGTTAACAATTACTAACTTAAGAGATGCATTTAACGCATTAGATATAAGAAGTATCTGAAAGAGTTTAAAAAATCTGGATGTACCAATGGAACTAACACAAGACAGTAAAACTAAAAGTACAAATAGCAGAATGGCACCGAAGCGATTTCAGAATGGAAGGGGACATAAATCAAAGAGGCAGTCTATACCTACGGAAGAATAAAAAACAAAAAACAAAAATAAAAGGGTTAGATACAGTAATTGGATACAGAAACCTAGAACCGGTAAAGATAAGTACTTTAATGGGGGCAATGATACAGCGATAATAGCTAATACACATCACAAAATATGGAAATTAGTAGATTTGTGGGTAGAGAGGATAGAAGAGATGAAAATGGAGGTAAATATCAATAACAGTACAATAATGTATGTATGTATTATCGCTAATCTCGTTTACCTTGCGGTGTAGAGGCTGGTGCTTTCTGTGCTTGCATCTGGCGGTACAATGCTCAACTTGCCCCGGATTTGGGATACAAAGTTGGAACGCGCCTTTTGTACTTGCACAGCAACCATTGTGTGAAGTGTGTGTCATGTTGATGTGTTAACCTTGTTACTCTATCTCTTAGGTCTGTGGATCTGAGTAGAGCAAGGTTAATTTGCTGCACAACTGTGAATGGTCTCACCGACCCCGATTCCAATCGCCAAGGCTGCTTACTAGCAAGCCTAGCGCTACCCAACTGCGCTACCCGGCTTCTTAAGTACAATAATGATAATAAATAAAAGGCAAGAGAAGGCCTAAAGTGGAATAATACAATCCAACGGGCTCAAATTAGGAAATGAAGAACATATGAATATTTGGGAAACACAATTACTAAAATGGAAAAATAGAGGCAGAATTAACAAATTTAAGGAAAATCATCAATAATATTAAATGGAATGATATGATAAGAAACTGTACACTACCAATCAATACTGAACAAAATGGAAAAGAGGCAATTAAACTAGAATCGGCATGTATTAAGTATGGAAACAGAAAGAAAATGAAAAAAGTACTTGAGGCAGAACTATGGAAGGACTGAAGAAAGAAAGACGTAGGAAAACGTGGATAAAGCAAATTGTAGAACTAGGAAGGGTACGAGGAAAGAGTTCTAAGTCACCTGAAATGGCAAAAGGAAAAGGATAAAAAAAAAAAAGAACGTGAACAACAACTAGTAAAATGTAAAATAACTTGGAAGAAAAATTTAACCTTTTAAAATTAATTAAATATATAACAATCGTAACATATTGTAACCAAATGCACAAACTATTATTTTAGATCGAGTTGGCTGAAACGAATGAATTATTATATTTTTACAGAGCCACAACAAACCATCGGAATTCATGCGGCTTAATGAATATTTCCCAACCCTATAAAATAAATTGTTAAAAATTAAACGTAAAATCTCTCCTCGTTATTAACTAACAATGAACAAAAAAACTTAGCTTTAATATAAAGTATAGAGTGTTATATTGTTAAGTGTAATTTCTCTGTATGTGCATGATATTGTTTCATGGATTGAAAATTGTAATAGCCCCCCTTTCTAGCTCCACTTCAAGTATCAATTGAAATATATCTAAGTTACACTTTGTAAGCCAATTGTGATATATCCCATATCTCCAGTTCCACTTACTGTGTTAATTGAAATATTTATCAACCACACTTGTAGTATCAAATTAAATATACCCTTTTACTAATTATTAAAAATAAATACTATCAGGTACAGTTCATTTATATACCTACCTTTCTTCTTAATGTGATGAGTATGAATTGACGTAACTCCTAAATCTATTTGACGTTTGAAATTATTTCATGTAATTATTATTGTTTAAACCATGACTAGTCAGTTTTATAAGCAATCAGAATTCTGATTCCAGGCTGAATGGGTTAATCTTCAACTAACAACTTCCTCTAATATTTAAAGATTGATTTCATTTTAAAATATAATAACTATTTGATTTTATGATTCAAATACAAGTTTCAGGTACTTCATAAAGTTAAATTCGTACGTTCAGTTTGTTAGTAGCACATTGGAGTTTGATCTGACATTAAAAAATAAAATATATATTGTGAAAAATAATTTAATCAAATGTTAAATATATCCAAACTTGATTAATAAATGAAGATTCTAAATATAACCTTATCCCAAAATATTCAAATTTCAAAATATAATTGTCGAAAACGTTGAGTACTCAAATCACTATTGAATTTAGAAAAATAATTCTTTTAAAATTAACTTCTAAATATAATTACAATAGTTTCAAGATTTGCCGCACCAAACTTACTTTAAAATTTCTTATTATTTTGTAAGAAATTGTCACTAACCTGAATCTTTATGTCTTGTAGTACCTGCATGCTCTACCTCAGCTCCTAACCGGATAGATTCTAGTCAGCAAACATCTCTTGGTTATTCCTGACCAAATCAACAGCTCTTTGTAGCTCTTTGAAAACTCTATTACTCGAATAGACTCTTCTATAGCATACCACAACACTCACTTTTACCAGTTTTACTGGCTTCGTAGTATTCTAATATTTACAATAGAATATACCACGTTAAATGAAATCAAATAATCTGGAATTATATATTTGAATAATATTTGTGACTTGAAGTCAAATTTGATCGTAGAGAATGCTTTATTACTACTACGTATCAAATCAGCAATTATTATTTTATCACAATGAATGGGAATTTCACCCTTAGCGTGACTATTTCTCGTAGATTCTGAATTCAAGTTATTTTGTTATCCACAAAATATAAACAACCTTGTGGTTGCCCTTACTACCTCACCAGTTAAACATACAACTGTTATATCACATGGTATCCATTAGATATCTGGATATAAATATTTAAATTAAATGTATCGTACATTCTATATGCTGCATTACAAAATGTTCCGAATAAGTCTCTGGAAAGCCATTATCTTTTAAGACATTTATAATATATTCTTTCTCTTTTTGAAAATTATTACAGCAAACAACTTTGGCTCTGTCATAAAGACTTTTTGCAACATATGTTTGTTGGTTTTCTTACGGTAGACTGATGTTACAAAAGTATTTATTGTGTGTGTGATTAGTGTATCAAGAAAAGGTGACTGGTTGCAAGAACATCATCAACATACCTCCACCAAACTACTGGCTTGTTTATGTATGCGTAGACAGTTGTTGTTCAAAGTCTTCCATAAAATTGTTACTAGCAATAGGTGACTGATTGCCAACTCAAAATCTTCTTGGTAAACTTCATTGTTTAGTTGAAAGTATGCTGTTTTAATGCAGAGTATTAAAAGTTCCATAATGGTGTCAATGTTTAATGTTATTCATGTTTGAAACGAGTTACAGTTTTGTGGCCTGTGTTTTATGATGTATGTTTTGCCTACTGGAACGTTGGTGGAAGAACTAACAATCATTTATAATATATTCTTTATTGTGAACGATCAAAAATTATTTTCATCTAGTAGAACTGTGAAATAGTGCCGAACTTAAGAATGCAACTACGTTTATACTTAATACCATTTTTTTTAATGTCTCAGTTTTATTTGCAATCTATACAAAGTACATTCAGAAAATGTTATGTAGAAGAGTGCTCAGTAGCAATCTCCTGTAACAATTGGATTTTATTCGTATTGTGAATTAAGGAAAATAGAACTTAAATACTAATCCTTAAAACTAGAACTAACTTAAATAATAATAAGATTAAAATCTGGCAGCCAGATCATTGGGCAGGTGTCTTTGTAACCTCCTATTGATTATGGGCTGGTTTTGAAGATTCGCTGCTAAAACGTTAGGATGGACACTAAGCCGCTCACTATACTGTACACTGAAGCGTCTGATTTCTTCTTTGACCGTGGAGATTTGGAAGTCCTTGCGAATAACTGTGTTGGGCACAAACCAAGGCGCGTTCACTATCATGCGCAGCACTTTTGCTGGAAATCGCTCGAGTATTTCGATATTGGAGGTAGATGCTGTACCCCAGAGCTGGATGCCGTATGACCAGATTGGTTTGATTATCACTTTGTATATCAGGAGTTTATTCTCGGTAGTGAGTTTGAAGTTGCGCCCTAGCAGCCAGTACATTTTGGAGAGGATTAATCCTAACTGTTTACGTTTAGTAAATATGTGATTTCGCCAGGTTAATCTCCTGTCGATATGTAGTCCAAGATACTTAACGTCTTCTTGTTGGGGTAGCTGTCGATTATTTATATGGACCGAAGGGCAGGTACCTTTTCTTGTGGTATGTCACATGGGTAGACTTGGTTTCGTTTATTTTCATTCTCCATGTTTTTTGCCATGCTTGGATCTCTGTTAAGTTGGTTTGCAGCAGTTGTGTAGCAATTACTGGAACACTATCAGAAGTTAGGATTGCAGTATCATCTGCGAAGGTTGCCGTTACAACGTTTGGTATTATAGGAAGATCTGCAGTGTATAATGTATATAATAGTGGTCTGAGCACGCTGCCCTGAGGTACACCAGCATTTATGGGGTAGAGTCCTGAATACTCAGTTTCAAACTTCACAAGGAAGTGTCGGTTATGAAGGTAGGATTTCAGGATGATGTAGTAATTTGGGGGGAGAATGGTACGCAACTTAAATAACAGACCAATATGCCACACTTTGTCAAATGCCTGCGATATGTCTAAAAACGCTGCAGAGCAGTATTGCTTGTTTTCGTAGCTTTCATTAATCTTTCGAACGACACGATGTATTTGTTCGGTTGTAGCATGCATCTGTCTGAAGCCAAATTGGTGCGCAGGAATTGATTCGTTGGTCTCAATAATTAGCAGAAGTCTCCTTAGTAGCAAATTTCAAACATCTTAGACACTGTAGGCAGTAGGCTGATTGGTCGATAGGATATTAGGTCATTCGGTGGATTACCTGGTTTTAAAATTACAATAATTTGAGCTATTTTCCACTGGGCCGGGACGTAGCCAATGTGCAGAATAGCATTAAAGAGCTGTGTAAGATATTTTGTTCCAATGGGGGGCAGTTCCTTGAGAACTTTTCCTGTAAGCAAATCATATCACGGTGCTTTCTTAATGCCATTTGATTTTTAAGAGTGAGTTATAGTTGCATTCACAAATTAGGAGCTATTCCATATCCATGCTAGATGAAAATGATATTTGATATATATTAAGATCAAACCTTAACATTACCTATTGTGGTATTACGAACAATACCAACATAAACGAACATGCCGATACTCCTAAGTGTTAATCAGTGCGGGCTTTTTGTTCGCAGTCTCTTAAATTGAAAATAGCACAAATACAGGTTCGTCAAATCAGCTAATTTGCGAAGCACCTGCCTGTAAAAATTATAGATTGGCGCAGAAAGCCCGCATTTACTACACTGTTGCATTCAGAATCAGAGTAGAAGTATGCACATGCACGTAATGAAAGATTAACGAGAAGCGTTAGTGCAATTCGTGCATTGCCACTTTCATAAATATTGTATTAATAGACGGCTTAAAACATGTGTTTTACACAATTGCAGGTTGAGTTCTTAAAAGGATCACGAATTGTAAAGTTCAGTTTTACTTGACTTTTAAAGCGCGGAACGGCTCTTATAATGGCAGTTTTGCTTCGTCGGGCAAATTCCGTATCGAAATTAATAAATATGCATTACCGAATCAATCCGCTGGAATGTTTCTAAGTTTTAGGAGCTACCTATTAACTGACAGATTTATAATTCAAACAACGAGGAAAACGCTGGCCAAAC
Source organism: Agriotes lineatus (assembly GCA_940337035.1). Classification (NCBI taxonomy): domain Eukaryota; kingdom Metazoa; phylum Arthropoda; class Insecta; order Coleoptera; family Elateridae; genus Agriotes; species Agriotes lineatus. Next base: position 89,839,014 of record OW679195.1, on the reverse strand, counting down.
GTAAAAATAAAATTTCCTTTTAGTGTATTAATAAACAATGTACACGGTACGTATTGTAAGTTTATTTGAAGTTAGAAAAAATTATAGGGTACGAAATCTCCATGCCTGTAATAAAAAAGCCTAATTGCTAGCTCGCAAAGTTTTATCTGTTTATTTCTTAATCAGCAACTGTCGGTTAGTGTAGATGATATGTATTTAGTCTCTGTAGTTAGTTACTAAGCATGATTATGTAGAAAATTTTATATAATGAATTTCACTGTAAATGTGTGCAAAAATCAAGAAAATTAATGTTGTTTATGGGATTACTACTCTATTATATTAACTTCTAAACTGTAACACCGGAATTCATACTGAGAACAGATTTGTTTAGGAATATTTCACAAAAGCATTTATCTAACATCTTGTAATATTCTTCAAACGGGGGTGCAAGAGGTGCACGGCATCCGGCGACAGTATTTAGAGACAGTATTCGAAATTTGGAGTTATCCTCTACCGCTATTGGTGAATATAAAGCGTCATAACCTGCCTAGGGTAGGAAGAAACGATTTATTTCTGACTTATAAATATACACACTACCTAACTCTACACACTTTTTTCACTTTTCTGGGAGTTATATTATTCCACTAAAATAGAAGTATTTCTTCTATTCAACCCTCTGAAGTTCTACGTCAGCACAAAACCAGCGACCGTATAGGTTTTTCTTTATGTTTCTGGATAAATAATAATCACAGGGACAGGGGCCATCTCGGGACTATACGGTGGATTAGTTAGCTCAAGGAATCCTAATTTATGCATTAAGAGAAGAATCAGAGCCTGTTTCTGCAATATATTTGGACTCTTTTTCTATAGAGTAGATACGACATAGTTTCCCAGTTGTAGTAGAATAAGCACTGGCGATGATTTTTACCTTTCTCCATGTAACCAATTCCTAATGATCCCATAGAAAACCGTCGCCATATTTTGCCTGTCGACGCCTATGTTCGATATATTTCTTTGAAGGCGGTGAGCCTTGATGGACTCATTGCAATGAATTCTGGTCTCAGGTTCTCAATAATTGACCCAGGTTTTTTTCTATCATCACTATTTTGTACTTGGATACATCTTTTCTCAGTGAATCCAAATACGTTGAATAAATCTCTCGACGACGACCTTCCTATTCAAAAGTTAAAGGTCTTGGAATATATCTGGTTGACACCTTGCTGATTCCAAGCTTTTCATGCAAAATGTGTTCAAACATAGATTTTCAAGAACCATCAACTCTACTTTTCTTCACATTTCAGGATTCGTTGCAGTTTTCGGCTCTTTTGATTTTGCGTCGTCTTCTACTGATTCACGACCCCGTTTGGCCAGTATTTTATTTGACTGCCAGCATCCTTTCGTGTATAATTTTCAGTCTGCGGTTTTCTAAAGTTAAGAATTTTTTAACGCTTCGGTGTTCTAATAGAATTAAACTCATCTTTAACAACAAACTAATATACAAGAAAACAACAACATGCCATAAAGGAATGACATTTTGCAATAACTATTAAAACGTAGAGTATTAATTACGATACAAGGTCGTTGGCTGTAAGTAATTTATTTTTATGGCTAAGCTAGGTAGAATATAAAAAATAGTTTAATTAGCACATTCTCAAACTTATCGTATTTTATACTTCGCGTATTTACTTTGTAACGCACTTCTTTAATTTTGCCGTTTGCAGCTTTAAACCTTCTATTGGTAGCATGCCTACTCCCTTCTATTACTAGCACCATGGATTTTTGAATAATGGAGCTAACTTCAATCTGCAATGTTCGAAAGAGACGCGAATCGAAATTTTTAATCGGAGTGCACGTCCTCTTTGTTTTTTACAGAGCCAGCTCAATTCAGTTTGTATCGGTGGCCCTTATGAATTTGTTCTTCATCCTTTATGTTCTTTATGTTATCGAGTACTTGGAAGTATTTCGAGCTTTTATAAAGCCGGCGTAGTTGTAGTGTCAACGAAGATGCAAACCGTGCAAATTTAATTTTTTACTGTAGGTATTTTTTGAACCTTAAGGTAGGCTTATTTCCTTTTAAGTTAGAGTTGCGAATTCGGAGATTCGCGGTTATCGGCTTGGTAGAAAACACTAGGACGGCTGCCTTACAATCACTTAACTCAGGCATGTTGAAATGTGTCCAGGAACATTTTATCTGTGCCGCATGTTGGAAACTATTTCGCAGAAGCCAAAGCATTAGCTCTATTTTGCAAAATTTGATATTTAATCGTGAATTGTAGGTAAGACAGTATCAAGGAAAGTCCTTTTTAAAAGCTTCAGGCAGTGAGTCGAAGGTAGCTAAATATTGTTTTGATAATACTATGTTTTATTCCTTTATGTTTATCGAAAGCTTATCAGCAGGCTTGCGTTTTGTTTCTCAGACTAGATATTAATTTTTTGCCGACGCCTAAAAGGCTGCATGCTAGATAAGATATGTTGTTCTCTGATTGCTTCCTGCGTAGTTCTATTAATTTTATTTACTTTTATAATTTGTATTCACTAGTTAGCTATGTATAATTATTGTTTGTCACCTAACATGGATTTTGTATATATTAACATATAATTTCTTGATTCGTTTTGAATTTAGCAACTGAGTTTAGAATCTACATGCCCAATTTAAATTGATTGTACCATTGATCCTCAGGTTCTTTTGTATTATTATTATTAAGACAATTTAAGGAGGAATGATTAAGTCCCATATGACCCCATAAATACCAAATATACAGGTTGACCAGCCTGGTTTTATACTCACGCGTCCAGAAGGCGATTTACCTTCCTATTCTTGTGTTAAGCACGTGTTTAGTAATTAAAGCCTGGTTTCCTGCTGCTGGTAAATGTTTTATTTGACCTACCAATACCTGCTCGTTTTTTATGAGTATAGGTTAGTGTAAGTTAGAGGATGTACATGGTAAGTAAGTTTTATTTAGACTGGGAGTTGACTGGTTTTGTTATTGTCGCAGTTGACGACGGACTTGCTTTATTTTCAGTTGTAATATAACAAGTGAAATGATTATTATCGATGATTTTTTTCCGAGTTAAAACCGGAACCTAAATAATACAACGAGTGCGTAGCACGAGTTAAATTTGCTGTTTCGGTTTTAACGAGTAAAAAATTATCGATCATTAATCATTACACGAATTATATTTGGAAAGAGAATATATTGAATGAAATGCAAAATATCAAATATTTACTTTTTGTTCTTAGGTTGGCACTGTTAATGTTGGTTACCCTGCTGTCAATTTTAAGTTTATGTCAAATTCGAGGTTAGCAGGTTAGATTTTCCGTCAGTTTTGACACAAACTGACACAAAACCTAACCTGCTAACGTCGAATTTGAAACGCACTTAAAATTGACAGCAGGGTAACCAACATTAACAGTGCCAACCTAAGAAAAAAATCACAACCATTTATGATCACCCCTAAAAACAATTACGAAAATAAATTACTACGGCTGTGATAATGTGTAACTAGGCATTTGCATGCCCCTCATTGGTTGAAATTGCGTCACGTGATACATGAATTATATTCTCATTGAATTATTAACCTTAAGAACAATCGCCTGATTCTTACTCATGACAACAAATCGCCGAGAGTTTTGAGATAGTCCGGATTGTGAACGTTTTTTTGTTGAAAGTGGGCACAACTTAACATTACCTGTCGCTGTTGAAGAAGATGAAAGTTCATTTTCCAAGTTAAAAATTATAAAAAAATATTTACGGCCAAGTATGACTCAAGAAACGCTACCAAATTTAGCTATAACAAGTACTGAAAACGACATTGACGTAGATATAAATAATACTGTAAAATAATTTGAGATAAAACAAATAAGAAAAGCTGATTGTAGTTGTTGGAAGATAACAAATGTTACTTTGAACATTGTAATTTAATTGTGACGTTATCAGATTGTGAAATTAATAATAAATAAAGATTTTAGTTCATATGAAGAATGTTTCTCTATTTAGCTTCACTCAATTCAATCATTCACCTTCCCTAACCACCTACCTCGCAACCCATAGGCAGAGGGGCGCAAATAAAACTTAGATACCACCACGGCGGCGGGTACGTTAGAGACGCCCTGCTTCAAAATTGATTGAATCAAGAGCAAAACCTATTCAAATGTTAAGGAGTGAAAGGTAAACTTTATGAGCAAATCAGATCGGGCACACATAAAAAAGCTATAACTAAGAATTCCACTTATATGCAGCACTTATAAGCAGGTTTTTTCAAAAAAATGCGTGGATTATAAAGTAAAGAAAAGCAGCTTCAAATATAAATGTTAATAATGTCAAGTCTTATAATGTAGTTACCATTAATACTAAATTAATTACAAGGCATCGATTCAAACTGTTTTTTCTAATACTAATTATATATGTATTTGCACATAATCATTCGAAGTAACGACATGAATGCGATTTGAGCAATTCCACTACACTCATCTGCGGAAAATAGTCTACTCATCCTAAATAATTTTATAATCAATGATTATGCCCTTAACGGTAATGTTCTTGGGTAATATTAACATACATAAGAAATCTATTAAAATATGATGAAGTTGTGAGTTATTAGTGCGATTGAATGCGTTCTTTTTAATAACAGATCACTCTAGAAAACCTTTTTTCTAGATATTAATAAATATATGGCACTGACTATGATCAATTAATATAGAATTAATATAGGATTTAAGTAACAATTATGCGATTTGAAATAATTTAAAAATAACATGTATTTGAAATTTACCATAAAATTTAATATACGAGTACATATATGTTATTTTGTCTGCTTCTAGTTACTTCCACTGAGTGCATCATTTTAAAGGCATGCTAACATTAGGTTTATAATAATTCTTATTATTCGATTGATTAGTGCTTGTTACGGGTTCAATAGTCTGGATCGCTAATTTTGAGCGGCCCAGTATCGTGATGAAGATAGCATGGCTAAAATTGAAAAGCTTGATTCCAAAACATGATAAGTTCCAAAAATGCATATTTTGAGATATTTACTCCTTGTTTGTAGGTATTTGTTGGAACTAAGTTTTGACCTATCTTTATTGTCTTAAACACAACTATTTCTATAGAAAATCGCGTTTAAAATATACGTCTATTTTTCTAAAACCTTATTAGTAGCAATGTTGGTATAGTCCAAATTTTGATATGTTCACAGGGCATGCGCATTGTTGTAGAAGGGGCACATAGAAACAGACGTGGTTACATGGTAGTATTTGAGTTTGTCATTATTATGAGTTTAATCTTAAGAAAATAGAATCTAACGTACCTACTTTTACTTATTTTGTTATTAAAAATGTTATTTATTGTTATCTACAAGGTACTATCACAAAGTTTTAGTTTGTTTTCCAAAAATCTCTTGATTCTTGTCCAAAACCTGATAAATCACATGTTTTATTCCAAAATCCGGCAAGTCTAAACTATAATTTCAGGGTGAAGCCGGTAAATTAGTGAGATTTTCATATTAGAGTATGGTTGGTACGTAAGGGGCACTAGTATGGTAAATGGGTTCATGTTAAATTAAACTCCGTTAAAATTTGACAGTTTTCTGGATTTATCTCAAATCAGGAAAAATTGACTTATCCGATTTTAAACTTCTCAATTACCTTCAAGCTCTATATTCTTACTATAGGTTATACACATTAGTGCTCACTTTCAACAACTCAGTGCATTCCGAGGCCGAAAACACCACTTGGACATGGCCAGTGCCAGAAATCAGAACTTTCGATTTCTAAAAAACAACACAACAGTTACTTAATGGTAATGTATTTACGTTGTTAGGAAATGCGCTCGGAAAAATTTGTAACCCCTAAACAGTACGTCCCCAGGTAGAGGAAGAGGGAATGCCTCTCAGATATAGGGGATAGAAGGGAAATAAAATATATCGGGCGGACCAGCACGTATTTTGGTAGTTTCTGTCTTGGAGTAAGCGGCTACCAACAGCGGCCGACCCAGCGTGGGCGGGTGAAGTAAAATCCCTTAAGGGTTTTGGCGTCAGGTTTTAGCAACGAGCATGATGAAAAACGTGGTAAAAATCCAGGGGTAAAAATCTACACCTCCAACACAACGGAGGGATACCGGATACCGGAGGAGGGGGGTGGGCAATTCTGATTACAGTTTATAGACCCCAGTCTTAGATCTCAACCACAAAAAGGGCAAACAGAAACAGAAGAGACAACATTCATATACGGAACCTGGAACATTCAAGGATGGAGATAAAGGGCAATGACGTAATTAATGAATTTAAAAAGATTAACTTGGACACACTGGTAATCAGCGAAACCATGATGAACGGCACCGTGATGGAAAGTATAGATGTTGTGTTTCACTGCAGGAGTGGAGTTAATAAAGGAAAAGGAGGACAGGCCGAAGTAGAAAGTTTAATGAAGAAGAAATGGGTAAAACAAATTCATACATGGGAACTAATAGAACACGTAACTTGAAAAAGAACGCTTGATGACTATGCTGCAAGAAGAAATCCAAAAAGTGAAACAAACTCAAGAATTAACCTTAGCACGGTTCCTCAATGGATGAGCAGTAAGGCCAAAAACAAACGATGCTGTAGGATGATTTAGACAGGAGGTTACAAACTGAAACAAGGCAAGATTAGTGGAAATATGTGGACTAAATGATATGAAGATAACCAACGGATTCTACTGCTACATAAATATCCAGAAATAAGTGGATACTAGAAACTAGACATTGAAAATGTAACAATAAGACCACACTACGGGTATAAGACGTACGTGCAAAAGAGAGGCTGAGTGTGGCACAGATAATAAATTCTTAGTAGCAAAAATGGAATTCCTTTGGTTCTGAATAAATAACATAACTGAATAACTGAAAGAAGAAGCAGTAAAACATAAAAATTAATGAAAATTACACCTACTACTACCGAAAAAATCAATCCTGAATCTATACCAAAAGGTACTATATTAAAAATTAGAAAAATTTAGATACGACTGTATTAGTGAAACATACGTATATATTAAAAATAGTATCAAAGAAGCACTCTCTGAATCATTAGAAGACAGAAAAATACCATAATCAATATAACACGAAAGTAGCTGAAACAATCAATGAATAGAAAGGGCTTTACTCAAAACTTCCCCCACAAGTGGAAGTTGTGACACTATATATTTTGAAAAATCAAAAGCAACTGGCGGTAAAAAATTTTTAGTATTTCTTATAATATTACACCAAAATAAAAAAAATGTTGCAGGCGGGATTCGAACTCAAAACGATTTCAAAACCTGCGGAAGGAATTTCAACCGGAACCAAGCAGCCCCGCGTAGCGCGCCCTTCGATTCCACCTTGCCTCCAAGCTGTGCTTCGGGTCGCCGCGATGCGACTTCATTACATTCAACAAGCTTATTGTTGCCCATTTTGGTTTTTTACAACATTTATCCTGCATGTGTTGGGTCCCATTCTTGTTAACGGCATGTGTAAATTATTACTTTTATGTATTCCTCAGTTAAAGCAAAAATATACAAAGTTTTATATTTTAAAGGTACTCACCCTGTATATATTTGACTAATTTTTTTTCAGTCTCATACCAGGTAGACATATAATCCGCATGTCAGCTATCGTCTTCCTCCAACAAATAGCTTTGAGTTATACCGGCAACAGGCAGACAGAGAAAGTAAAAAAAGGATTCCATAAAAATAAAACGACAAGATGATTTCGAAAGATATAGAAAAAGTGATTAGTGACAAAAGAAGAAATGAAAAGTGGGAAGAAGTATGACTAGATATTGAACAACATCTGAGGAGAGCACGGAACTCAGAACCTTGGCCAATACTCAAAACGTTAAAGAAAAATGCGAATGAGAAGATACACCTACCTTCTATAAATTAACAATAGGAGCAACACTATAAGGATGTTTTAATGGAAAAGCGACCGCAGTTCATTGGGTATGGCAAAGAAGTAATACACGAAGACGCCGAAGAAATTAATTTGACTCTGACAGAAGCTAAAGGGATCTTTAAATTCTTGAAAAATACGTAATAAAACTGTGGATCCGGAAAAATTACCTCCAAATTGATCAAATATGGTCCTGAAATGCTATTTTGCCGAACACAACGTATATTTGAAAGATTAAGGAGATATAGAAAGAAAATTGACAGTAGCTTATATTGCATTTATCTTTAAGAAGGAGGACGAAAAAGGAATGAAAACTACAGTCTGTTGGAAAGCTGCATGGAAAAGTGATAAAGAAGAAACAAGAAAAAAGCATACAGAATAACATCCGAGAAGATAAAGCCAGATTGACAGCGAGCACGTCATGTATAAATCATATATAGTCTATATACATTACAACGGATACGGAATTTTACCAATACTGGAAGGTCTAACAAATGACATTGGTAAAATTAAGTTTATGATGTTTCTCAAAAAGATGACGTTAACATGATATTAATACAAATTTATTCATAAGAAACATCACTCGATATTACCTCAGATTTTCAACAAAGCAAAATGGAAAATTGAGAAATAGTGCCAGTGTTCCACAAGATATTGTGCAAGATGCTAAGGGTCACTATCCCCAAAAGATCCCTAATCAACTTCGTTGTCGTGTATGTCACGCACGAGTAAGGTGGCAATGCAAAAAGTGTGTTATAACTCTGTGTATTGAAAAACAATGTTTTGAAAATTTTCATACAAACTAGTGTATCATATGCCCAGTGTACTCGTTTGAGTACACACTTCTAGTTTTTTTCTGAAACATGTTTTTTATGTTTTTTTATATATTTATGTGTTCCAAGAAGGTATTTGAACTTTTTTTTTTTTTTTTTTTAAAAAGTTTTGGGCTAGCATTATTGTGGGCGTTAATGGGTTAATAAAAACAGGCTCTTTGGTTTTAACTATTACATTTATTCAAACTCTATTACAAAAATTTTCACCTGCGCTGTTTTAGCAAACTAAGTTTTTGTATAAGACAGTATTGAACTAATTAAATTATTTTCGTTCTCTGTAATCAGGTAAAATATTTGTATAACTATTAAAGTCACCATGTAGGTATATTGGAAATGTAAGACATGGTTTATTTTAGAGAAATGATAAAGCAGGTATGCCTATATACAACTATGCATACTCTGGCAGTAGGAGTGACTACGACAAGTTAAAGTTTAACGTGTCGCATATTAATACAGAGATGAATTGTTAAATGTATTTTAGACCTCTATACAACTTCATTTACCCAATTTGTTATTATATTTTTACAATAGTTTTACCAATGGAACAATATAATAAATAACAATATCTAATAGTACTTATATTAATTTTAAGCTACTGTCTAATATATGTGTACGTATTATAGTTGCATACATTCCAAATGATTACTACTGAATTATATTGTAATTTCAATTTATTTGACATATTCCATTTGTACCCAGTGATATTCAATATAAAGCTGCACTCCATCGAGTCGTTTTACTTGAGTATGCGTATATTAAATAATAATATTCTAGTTGCGTAACCTAAGTACGTCAAGTATTCTAATAAAAGCAATTATTTTTTTCTATGTATATTGGTAATGTATTGATACTATCCAATAATTTATTATATCTGTTGCTAAAACCAGTATAGTATCAACCGCAAGGCAAAATTTATGCATTCCCTGCAATTTTCAAAATCACTTATTACCCCAGCAGGAGCAATCGCAGAGCATTGTTTTAATTTTTCAGGATGGACAATTCCAGGTCTCGAAATTACAGGAGCACAAATTATAGAGCCAACCTGGAATTACTTTTATTCAAAATTTCAAGCGCAGTTACAGAAGAATGCTTCCAAGTGGCTAGTATATGGAACAAATGTCGATTTCTCGCAAAAAGACTATGCCAAATGGTCCGGTGATGTTACAATAGAAAGCTATTGTATAGGAAGCAACTACGGAGTAGAGTTTCTAAGAAAAGGATATCAATTATAAAAAGCTCAATTTAATCCCGAACTTGCATTCTCCCAACCTGTAATCTATAAATAAAGAAAATTATTGGGAACCTTCACATTGTAACTACTGGATGCACGTACATTGGCATTATTATGGCATTTGTATAATAGGGAATCTACTACTGACGAAAATAAAATAAAACTTCCCCAACGTCATCTGCAAGTTAAAATTAAATGAACTTGTCCGTCTGTCTACGTAATTATTTCCTAAACTCTTATTAATGTGGCGTACTTTTTACAAATTTAGAAAGCTATTTGTTGTGGTGCCGGCATGCTGAATTAAAGTAACGGATTACGTATGATATTTGCAACTGCCATCCTCGAACGCCATGTGTTCAAAAATACACGATAGTTACAAATTTGTTCCTTTATATTATCCAGTTTTTGATGCAAAGCAATGAAATTGTACCGGGAGCAGATGGCGATTTTTTGCCCAGAAGACACATGGTTAATGTAAAAACAAACGCGTACCTAGTATGTTTGTAAGACTTAACCTGAAATACTTTTGTGCTAATACACAACCAGCATTGTTGCTAATTAATACATCCTGGTGGTAATAAAAAAAACTGTTTATTAATGCGTAATTGTCGAAGACTAATTAATTGTGAGCATATTATTACCTACAACGATAAGTATTAATTCATCGCTGTACTACTTAAATATTAGTCGAGTACTGGCGGTTTGATCTAAACTACAATTTCAACTATTTCGATCTTCAAATGTTAAACAAAACTTAATCAAAACTGCATTTTCATAATAATTAAAACAATCGCTTGGTTAAATAAAATTTAAACAATCTTATTGTTCAATTAAATATTAGAAATTATTTTCTTAATTTTGTGATAATAGGCATTTTATCCAAGGTTTAGCTAAGAACACATATTTTGCAATACTGCAGCAAAATGTAATTTTTACATACTATACAGCTAATGTAGTTTTCAATACAAGAACCCATTTTCTTAAATTTGTTATCAAATGACTATTTATAAAACTGCTGATTTTTTTCTGTAGATTTCTACACCTTGAAAAAAATGTTTTACATGACTTTCTGTATATATAGAAAAATCAGTATAATTATAGAAAATGGAATATTATTCATTATCTGGAGTACGTCTTTCAATGATTAGTAATCTGCAGCCAGTATGTTTTCTTTTACTCACCGTCACATAACAGCAACTACATTGATGAGCAAATGAAGGATGTTTCTCTGCGAAATATTTAATCGGCTGAGGTCACACATATAAAAAGAGTTCTTTTTTAAATCAGGTTTTTCTAAAATAAAAGGATATATCTCTGGAAACAAAGCGAAGCACAAAGTTAAATAAATATAATCATTACTTCCTCAGATTCTATTAAAAACAAACTTTTTCTACGACTACTACTAAAAGTAGGCCTTTTAGCACTAGATTGTTTCACTAAAAATGACGTTTTATAAATCAGCATGTTAAAAGTTAAATCAGCGGGTGTTGAATTTAGAATTTTAAACAGGAAGTGAGGTTATAAAGTTATTCTAGTTACTTCCTTCGTTCGAAGTAAAGTGTTTTTTAAATAATTAAAGGATTATGCAATAAATAAAGTAAAATGTGTACTATTATAATTACCTTTGATAACTAACTTTGGCAGCTACAGACTTCAGAAACAGTCACATGCGCCGTCACGGCCATCTCTTTACTATAACATAAATTATGACTGTCATAAATGCAAACCTTTGTTAAATCGACATTTATGGATTAATAACAGTAAATTTAAGGCCGTAGAAAAAATATTGTGTCCAAACTCGTGCACGAGACATGTGAATTATAAAACGAAGCCGAAGGCTGAGTTTCATAACATGTCTCGTGCATAAACATCCACTTTTATAGATTATTTTACACAATGAAAATATAATTCTACATAATAACTATTAATTACTTTTACTAAAATGTGCTCTTTATTCGTTGATTATACTGCAGCATATGTTGGATATATTTTTATCAGATGATTTAGGAACTGTATTTGATATTTGATACTATTTTATTTATGTATCCTTTTTATAAACAGCTTCGACGTGCCTCAATGGCTGAATGGTAATGTCAAGATTTACGTCATCGATTATTCAGACATACTTATACAGGGTGTTTCGTATCGTTATATCCAAATTTTGGGAGCATAGAATAGACTTTATTCTAAGGCTAAAAAACACGAAAGTGGTAGGTCGATCTTTATTCGTTCTGAAGTTACAGACTTTTGAAATTATACACCACAAACAATCAGATTTAAGTTCACAAACTAAACTAAAACTTTATCATTAAAATCATAAAATCCAGGTTGCTGTGGAACAATCAACTACACCACCAAAACGTCATTCAGATAAAAGTCTTTAAGAATAGCAAGTCTGAATATTAATTTTAACTTTAGTTCGAAGTGAGTTACTGTGTTATTGTTTGGAACCGTTTGTTTAAAATGCCTTACCGGTTTTCTAATGAAAAACATGTGGATATGCACTTCATTTATAGTTACTGCAATGGGGGGCATTTTGAAAATATCATTGATTAAAAATTTAAGTTTTTGTTTAATTTATGAACTGAAATCTAATTGTTTGTGGTTTAAAATTTCAAAAGTCTGTAACTTCAGAACGAATAAAGATCTACTTACTACTTTTGTGATTTTTTGTCTGTTTTGTGCTCCCAAAATTTGAACATAACATCACGAAACACCCTGTATAAGTACAAGAATTGATTGCTTATTAATTCCATATAAACTACTGAATATTATTTCAATAAACATGTCTTCTTACTTCTATAAAAATTATATAACATACTGCGTGGAAATTGTAAACAATAGTTTTTATCAGCGTGCTTTTGACGTTTACAACTGAATTACTTAAGCTCGAGTAATTCAGTTAGCTAACATGTTGACTACTAGTATGAAGGTCTTGCGTGAGTTCTGTTCCGCTAGTGACTTTCCTAATAATAACACTTCTTGATAAAAAATATCGAAAACAGTTTATTTTTCAAAAAAATATCAAAGCCGTAGATTCAATGTCACTTTATGTGGTTGCTTATCGAAGACTTTTTTGCTACGATTGTTAGACGTGGTCTCAGAAAATTTCTAGAAGTGGTTTTACTATGTAATTAATAAAATCCCACTGGCTTAAATCCTGCCAATCGTAATATTAAGAAAAGTCAAAACATTTGAGTGTAAAACTGAATTTATATTTATATGATAGACATGTGGAGCACTTTTAATCAATTAGAGTAGGTATTCGCTTATTCCTACTTAAATTAATCTAAGTCAATTCTATGGTTGGTTTAAGTACTTTTTCATCTGGGAAAGTAAATTTGATGATGGCAAACCTGTTTTCCTAAGCAATTTTAAGCCCAATAGCCACATTTAAACAAAGAACAATATGTTAGTTAAATTTCAATTAATTTGTTTTGAATCGGATTCTAAACATTTTATAATTTGCTGTTGAGCTGTTGTTGCTTTTGGAATATTTATAGCATCAACGAACTGATTCGCTTAACCTCGCTTTGATTTGAATACTATCGTTTAATACGCAGGAATTGTAGGATATTACTTCCAATTTCTTAATAAATTGTTATATCATCACCTGCTCGCAGACTGCAATTCCAGTTCAACTGATATACTTTTCATGAACATAAATTGCGAATTGTCTCTAATGGTTTGAGCTTTCAAACAGCGATAACTACAGAAAATAATTAAGCTCGATTGATATCCATATATTTAAAAAACAATTTGGTAATATAAGTTGTTGGTTCAATAATTTGATAAAATTGCGAAGATTCACAGCAGAATATAAAGCATTAAAAAACATAATATCCTCAAAAACAACAAAATAACGGATATAGGAGAATTGCTTTTAAGTGGTAGAGAAAGTACAGTCAGTTCTGTGTTCTGTGAATCATAACCACCCAACAGGGATTTTAATTTAACAAAACAAGAAGTTTTGAATCATATTTATAGCCAAACACTTAAGCAGTAAATTGTCTGCAGTTTTTTTAAATTTCAAACTCCCATGAAGCTCTAGCTTTCTAACATCCAGATAATTCAAATACGAATGATATTTTTTGAAATGTAAATATCTGAGAAATCTATTTTATAACTTTCCTAGTTGCATTTTATGATAAAGGGTTTAAGGATACCAGACAATAGATGCGTACTCAAGTTTTGACCATAGAAATGTGTAATATAAAGTGTCGTTATTTGATGCTTCACCAGAAATACGTTCAATATGAAAATCAAATCTTTAATTTGGAATAATATTCAACTCAAATCTTTAACAATAATTACTTCGTAGATACGATTTATATCTGCCTGCAAACTACAATAATTGTTAATTGACTCAACTTTTCAATATAACTTTATATCATCTGCAAATAATGGACACTTTAAATTCCTACTAAATATTGAAAATAACAATGGCCCCATACTTGATCCTTGTGGAACTCCTGAATTTGTTTCAAATTAACGATCTATATTTCCATCATGCTTCACAACAAAGTTCCTACTTTGCAGATATGATGCCAATGTATTTGAAGTAAGTCGATCATTGTAGAACTTTTAAAGTAATATATCGTGGTCAACTCGAGCAAAAGTTTTTGCAAGTCAGTATGCATATAATATTATATCAGTTCGTACTTCATCTTTCGGATTCGTATTAACATTAGGATTTTTTTTTAGTTTGTATTAATGGATTTTGAAAATATTAAACCATGCTAGCAATCGCTGACAGTCTTTTCAAATATTTTAGCGATAGAAGGTAAAGATTCTATGGGCTGATGTGAAAATAGGTGTTTCTAAGGCAGTTTTCAAACACTCAGGAAATACACTAATTTGCAGACACAATAATATAAAGTAGAGGTGCTGTAAGTCAACCAGCCTTTATAGCAGGATGGAATTGTATCAATTCCAGCTGATTCTTTTGGTAAGAGCATTTTAATGGGGTGTTCACAATCAAACTGCGCAATCACTTGAATATTCAACAAATCACAGACCACATCATCATATTGAATGGCATATGTCGTTGGGGATTCATTATAGACACATTGAAAGAAAATAGCAAGAGTTTCGGCAATTATATTCGTTTATATTTCTTATAGTAACTCATTATCATTGCAAAATCGGTATCAAATTGATTAGGATCATGCAAAAGGACTGTATAATATATAGTCACGTTTTAAAAAAAATCCATTATATCTAAAAACAATGTTAATGAAAGGCGTTATATTTTAGAGCTGTTTATAATTTCGTTATAAACCAAAATGGGAATAATTGAAATTCAGGTACACCAGTTGTTATTATAGAATAAAATCTGTATGTTATAAAATTCCTGCAATGCGGTAGTTTACGTCATTTTGAGATCAATTCGAAATTGCCGCGTAATTATATAATGCACAAAATGTGTATCGTTATATTTAGTTATCTCTCAGAATCAAAAACTTCATTAGCTTCACAACTTAAATGTTATTAATCTTTTCTGTAAGAAAGCTAAACGAATAAGGAGTAGTAAATTTTGAAAAGTTTGTGCTAATTAGATTAAATGTTTAACATTATTGCAAATTTATGGGTACACGAATGTAGATTATAAAATGCTTTCATCATCTTTAATTATCTTCCATATGAATGATTGTTATCGCTACTCGAATAAAAGAGATTATTTAATTGCATTCATTACAATTCAAATAAATACAGTACATATTCTTTGAAAAAAGTAACTACAATTACATTTGCAATTTATTAAGTTTCATTAGTTTTTAATAATTTGGGTTTTTATTTTGAAGTAAATTATTAGTTACCTTAGAAATATTGTCATTTTGGCCTGAGGATGTACAGATTATTTTGAATATAAACTACGCCATTGTACACATCAAAGTTTAATATTAATAGTTATCCGTATCACACATTGCATTTACTTTTATTTACTTACTTCCTTGCTACCCCTTCTCCCAGTTTACTCACGGGGTTGGAGTGTTTAACCAGTCTCTATACCTTTTTCCATCTCTAGAGTTTTTGCTTCTTCTACGGTTTTCCTCTTTCTATGCTTATTTGGTTAATTAACTCTTGAACGTCGTCTCGGTATTTTTCCTTCTTATCTCATTCCATAGATTTGCTTTGGGTAGGTATCTCTCCTTTCCCCTTCTGATTAGATATTCGTATCACTATTGTTGTTGTTTTTTGTTCAGTTCTTGAGTTCTTATTTCTCCCTTATGTTCCTATTTGTCATCGTCTTTCTGCAACCTGTCCTAAATATTTTATTTCAGCAGCTGCGATTTGTGTTTATCATTAAATTTTTAAATGTCTGCTTTTAAGCTTAATTATCTTTTATTTATCAGCGTTGCACTCTATTTGTCTTATTCACTCTATTTCTTAGGTGACTCTTCCATCTCTACTGATCAGCGTGCGGATGTTAAAATGAAGCTTTACATAATTCCTTCGTTGGGACTCCAAATTATAATGAGACGTCAAATCATTTTCACTTGTTCAACTAGGTGGCTCAGTACACACAAACTCTTTAAAATTACCTCAGGTTTTGTATATAGCAAGCATCATTATCTGCGAAAAACTAGACATCTGCCCTGCAACGTCTAATATTCTCGTGTGCTGACATCAACTTCAAACAATATGTACAAGACAAGCCAATTTGTTGACATAAGTAAACATAGCTATATTGATCGCTTAAATGCAGACATAAAACAACAAAGAAGTCAGAATTAAACCTTAGAATAAATGGCCATTCATAAGCGCGTAATTGCTCGTGACTACACGCCTTTGTAAGACAAGGACTAGCAGAATAGCTGTATTTGCAATACATTTACATATAAATAAAATTCCTTTATGCTCAAACTTTCCCGTCGTGATTTGATGCATAGAAATGCCGTACCTATTTATTTGTCTATCAGTTGCATGCCTTTATGGTCGCAAAATCTTGCCACACCCTGAAGCAAACGCTTATCGCTGAAACTGCAACATTTCCTGTTCCAGGTTATCCTAAGCTGTGTAGCGGATTGGGCTGGCCTATTTCAACAACCTTGGATGATTTAATGTACAGAACTTTCCTATGAATGCAACTGGGAAATGGATAGCTGCTAGCTATATCGCCTTTTTGTCAGATGACGTCCATTAATAATTATAACGTATCAAAATCCCTTGGCGGTGTCGCAATACCATATTTACTCAGTACAAGGTAATTTTGCACTTATATGAAGTGTGGACACTGGCTTCCTATACACAAACACTTAGGCAGTAAATTCTATTTACTGCGCGGCTTCTAAGCTGGTTTTATTTTGCTCGACGTAGGCACCATTCAGCGAGAGTCGCTTACGAACGTGTGCTGCTGATTTCAGCTTCCTGGCTGGCTTTATATCTAAATATACTGCCCGACAGATGAACTGGACCATTTGCATATATTAGTGCAATTTTTAAAAATATTTTCAGAACTTGGATGGGAGTTCCACGGCTGCATCTCTCGGCGCCTCGTGGTACGGCTATCACGAAAAAAAGTTGGTCCCGGCGGTCATAACATCATGACAGTCGTTAGTGGGGTTAGAAGTCCTCATAACTGCACAGCGACGCCTATAATTGGCCTAACGGCTGTTGGCTGAGTGCGAATTAAATAAAAATAAAATAAAAGGACAGTAATGGTATATTTGGTAACCTATCAGGATTGTGTCACTATATAAAGCATTTATGTATATAATTTGGTTTAGATAGAACTGTCCATTAGCAAAATATTATCATTTGAAAATTATGAACTTTGCCCAAACGTTGATAGCACATTGTATACAAAGTATGCCAAATTGTTGCCAAAAGTTGTTAAACGTTGCGAGGAAACTCAAAAAACTATTAATTTCCTCTTATTTTTTGTTAAATATAGTTTTTTTATAATTTTGTTAGTTTTTAATTTTATTAATGTGATTTTGTTAATGCTTCAGTTGATATCTGAGGACAGTGCAAGTAAATACGCTTAATATGAGTATACTATAAAACAAAAACTTATATAAAACGTATATATATTTTTTATTACGTAATTTAACAAATACAATTTTGATGGGTGGTCCAGTTCATTTGTTGGACAGTTTATTAAATGAACAATACATGCAAGGGATGCCAGATTTCCGTTTCACTGTATTCATGTGTATCTACATTTTGTGGGATTTTATCACCTATTCTTAATTCTGTTTTTCTTTCATCTTATTTTTTTCGTTACATGCATTATTTTACATTTTCGATGTTTATTTTTATGCTCTTCCATTCTAATAAATTTTTGTATGCAGCTATATTTTGGTGTAATTTTTGTGTTTCTTGCTATTGCTATATAAATAATACGATATCGTCTGATGTTATAAACATCTGGTAGCAATGGGTTAAGGTTGTCATGTCTTAAATTGCTCTGCTTGGCTCCTGCTTAGACTTATTATTAATGAAATTCATATAGATTACAATATTATATAGAGGATTTAGGTTGTCTCCTTATTTGACCCCGTGTTTATTGAAAAATCTTCTAAAGTTTGACTGTGTATTGCCACTTTTCCTTTTATGTATTGATGGAGAGTTTCGTTATGTCGTAAAAATGTTGGTGTTACTTGTAGGTCTTGTAGTGCTTCCCAAGTGTGGTTTCTCGGCAGTCAATCAGAAACTGATTTAGGTCCAAGAATAGTAGGTAAGTTTTTTTACAAATTTCTACACGTTTTTCTTGGTAAAAATATGGTTTTGTATTTATTTTCCAGGACGAAATGCTGACTGTTCTTTCTGGAACATTTCGTCAATTTCATTTCTTAGTATTTATTCCATTTTCGTATATATATTTATATCATTGATGACAGGCATATATATTACACTATAGTTTTCGCATATGTTGGGGTATCTCTTTTTCTGTATTCGTGCGATATTATTTTGAATCCGTTCTTGCGGACCTTTTTTTTGTGTACATGTATGGTGGAGCATGTCTTTCCGACATTTATTTATTACTGGACCACTTTTTTTAGCGCTGTGAATTATACTATAACAAGCAATCCAGCGAGACAAATGTCTCATTTAAAAAAACAAAAAAGACCGTTTTTCAAATAGAACGCGTATTAAATAAAAACTGTACCAGACCTGGAAGGTGTCAAAGTGGTTGCCTAACCGAGCGACGTTTTAAGGCGCAGAGGGTCGCAGCTCAGTTTGGCTGCTGAAACATTTTTATTTAATACGCGTTCTATTTGAAAAACGGTCTCTTTTGTGATTTCTCGAAAATCGTGTCACGTGACTGAAATTCAGTTCCTGAGCTGACATGACCATTCCAAACATATAACTTTAATAACTTTTTTCTCTATCTCTTACGGTTTGGCTGCTGAAACAGCGTCCCGGACGGACGGACGGACTGACAAGTCTATTAGATAAAGGATGAGCGACAAAAGTCTGGGTTCACGAATAATTTTTCCAATTTTACATACTGAAAATGGTTTCTGGCGCTTAAAATCTGATGTCGATGTTTACGTATCAATAAAGAAATTTAGTGCTATAGTGGGCTAACTCATAACCATACAATTGTTGAAATATTGCGATTTTGTTTCTGTCGTACATTATTCAAGTTTTTGATGTTTTGTTAAGAATCGGGTTGGCGTTGTCAGGGATATGTTTACAGCATGTCAATTGTTTCCGATAACTGTCAGTATTAACTGTTAATTCTCCACCACGAGCTCTAATTACACGTTCTAGACGTCTAGGCATGCTGCTAATCAATCGTGCAAGGTTTTCTTGTGGTAACCTATCCCATTCTTCAACTAAAGAATGTTGAAGTTTTTCTAATGTCCGAGGCCGATTAGGGCGAGTGCGAATTGCTCTTCCCAGTTGATCCCACACGTGTTCTATCGGGTTCAGGTCTGGTGAACAGGCTGGCCAATCCAAAAGTGTAATTCCAACTTCGTTTAGATATTGCAGAGTAATGTTGGCTACGTGTAGCCGTGCATTATTTTGCATTAAATGAAAGTTGTCACCAACAAAATGACTAAACGGAACAACATATTCCTCAAGAATGTTCCTAATGTACCTATCTGCGTTGAGGGCTGCTCTATCACAGATGTGAAGCTCTGTGCGCGCATCTGAAGAAATCCCTCCCCATACCATTACCGAACCTCCAAAAAAATTTGAAGTTGTAGCCATAGCACAAGCAGCATAGCGTTCTCCTGGTCTTCTCCATACCCGTGAACGACCATCTGGAGCATCCAAAGTAAATCGAGACTCATCTGTCCATAACACGCATCTCCATTCGGGATCCCCCCAGTTCTGGTAAGTTCTAGCAAAATTTAGTCGATTATGTTTGTGGCGTACTGAAAGTTTTGGACCAATGGCAGTCCGATATGGTTTCAGATTGTTTTCGTGAAGTCGTCGCTGAACTGTACGTGACGATAGTTGAACATGATAGCAGCCAGTTCATTAGCAGTAATTGTAGCTGTTGCAGTGCGATTTCTTAAAGATTGTAAGAACATAAATCGATCATCTTGGGCGTTAGTTTTCCTTGTTCTTCCTGATCGTGGTCTGGCTGTTAGTAAACCGTCTGCTTCATACCTCTGCCAAATTCTTCGAACCCCGTTTTGCGATACTCCTTACCTACGTCCTGCATCTTTCTGGTTATGTCCTTCTTCAATGTGAGCTACTATTTTTGCACATCTTACTGGAGATATCGACATTTTGGCACGGAAGTGAGAATTAACAGTTAATACTGACAGTTATCGGAAACAATTGACATGCTGTAAACATATCCCTGACAACGCGAACCCGATTCTTAACAAAACATCAAAAACTTACTAGTAACTGTCAACAATTAACTTGCATTTTTGTAACCATTGTTTCAGTTTCATTTATATCCAATGGTAACAAGACATATAAATAATAAAATGATTGCATAATCCCAAGAATTATTTCAAAACGCCTTTGATCCTTAGTATTTACTTTTTATACACTTTCAGCTGCCATTTAAGACTTACCAACTTTGCTTCTATTACCATTGAAGATATAATTATATTAAACCTATTATTTGCACTTGTAAGTTTGTATCCGCCTTGTAAAATAACGATATAAGTGCAAATGCCAGATATAACATTTATAGAAATCGATTAAGTTGACATCAAAGACGAGGATGAAAAGCCAAATAAAATCGTTACATTATTAAAGGTAGCAAGAATAACATTAATATAAAGCTAATAGCAATATATTGTTGTGGTAGCATATTAAGACTGCTAGTTTATTTATGAAAGTAACAGATATCATTTGACTGACTTTTCACTTTCATAAATTTTTGACGTTGACAGTTTGTAGAACTGTACTAATCAACTATCACAAGTAATAATTTGATAATGCATGAACCTAACCTGATTTGGGAGTAGTTGTTCTCTAGCAAAAGAGAAATAAACTCAAATAGAAAATTTATATAAAAGGGCAAATATCTTACATAAATTTATATAAACAAAAATAATATCATAAAGGCTTACATAATCTATGATCTACGCGAGCTAATAAAATTAATTGAACTGAACAGCACAGCAAGGTGTAGAGCAATTTTTTTTAATAGTTGGTGCACAGAATTCAATATTGCCAGTTCTTGGAAAACTTATTACTTTGAAATATTTTGCTATCGGTATTGCATGATATGGTATATAAACATTTATACATTCTTTAACTTGAAAACGAAAAGAATTTATAATCATTAAAACATAATGACGGGTTACAGATTGTAAAAACTATTAAAAATTTGTATCAATATTAATTTTAAAAGAATTACACAATTACATAAATAACAGTGATTACCTAAATAATAAAAATTAATTTGAATGTTCCTTCTTAAAATCCGATCTCTAAATAGTGTGCTATTTACATTAGCATACTGGTTAAAGTAGGTACATCAAGTTTTTCACAGTAAAGAAATTAAATGTCACATTCCTTATCTTTCATTAGGTTCATAAAGTTTTTGAAAAGAAGATTCACTGTTAACGAATCGGTACAGTTTGAACTGAAAGTTGACGAAGGAAAATATCTCGGCTGTAAATAATGTGATTCTGATTAGGTTAAGTACTAAAATCAAAATCTCCCTGTTTTCCATTTCCTATGAAAAACTTGTATCAACTCTTAAAGATAGTTTTGTTTATTAAAATAAAAAGAGAATGTAATATGGTTCTCTTTTGCCACTTGCTAATATAAGTTTTCTAATTAACTTTATACACAGTGTTTTCAAAAATAAATGGTTATACAGAAACTTCTGAAGCAAGGGCTATTTTAAATTCTTGTATAAATCATAAATATACCAAATCCTACTATAATTGGTATTTTGAGTGCCATTATTAACCATATTAAATTTGGTCGTTTTATTTGTAATTCGCTATATTAATCCACTCTCCAGTTTTCCAAAGAAGCAACTAGTGTTTAGCTAATTATAAAAGCAAAAGAAAATGAAAATCGTGATTTCTAGTCTACCGAATTTAAAATTTTAACGGGCTGAAAATTCTTGTCTGTAGAATAAAGATTTGCAAAAACTTGTTAAACTAGGAATCACACCACAAAATAGTGCAAGAAAGGGAGTAGAAAACCAGATATCATAAAGTAGAATTTAATGCTAAAAAAGGCAAGTTAGGTATACCTCAAAAATAATTACTTAGATGGTCGTTATTTACTCTATATGGAAATGATATGAACAATGCGTAAATTAAATCTTCCTTCTGATAAGTACAAACCATTCAATGGGTTCATTAGAAATTCTTTTTGTTAGATTTCGTATTATTTAAGTGAAATCTTCAGCTTGACTTTACAGTGGAGATTTGAATTGATCAAATAGTCTATATAGTTGTACAACGTACAGTGTATAAATTAAGATAATAGTGGTTTGTATACTAAGGCACTGAAGTTTAGCTTTTTATCACGAATGTGGATTTAATCGCCGATGCCCGTTGGGCCAAGGCAAATAAACTACATGAGGTTTCAGTGCCCAGGAGTAGTTTTTTTAGAAATCGTGAAATTACAACATTTTAACCAACTTTTGTAGGTTATGTTAACGTCGGTTGACTTATACCTATCGTCCCGCCGGCTACAAAAAGTTGCAAAACAATGGTTTACTTCACTGCGAATTTCTCGTATTTTAATGACGATTTCGGGGTACTTCACTGCCGATTTCAAAAAAATATATATATATAAAAGCTTTTTGCACGATTGAAAATACAATTCCAAAATTTATGGATCATCATACATATCTTAGACTCAATCGGGCAACACACTGTATAGGTATGTAATAGATAGAAATAACTTTAAAGGTTTTAGTTATCCTCCGGGACGCCTTTTTATGGTGGTAGAAAATATGGTGGACACAACATATTATGCGGAAAGTGTTTTTACTGAACTCGTTGATTTTGAACACTCGCTAACAACTGCTACTAAAATTTACCAGCTCGTTTGGTAAAACAGTACTGTAGGAACTTGTTACTTAAATAACTTTTGGTTTTGGTAAACTTCTTAGTTGTTCCTTTTTGATAACGAAGTAGACTTTTCAACTTTTAAATTCATTATTATTTTTTGAAGAAACAAACTATAGGTACAACCTATACTTCGTTTTCGGGAAAGACGTATCAGAAAAACTATTTAGAACAGTGTAACATAAAACAGCTACATACCTCTCCTTACACTCTTAGTTCCACTACTCGTAAAGTATATAAATACACAAGTTCCACCCTTGCTTATCGATTTTACTTCAACCCTGTAACACAACGTTCGACAAAATGAACTCCTTTCATGGCAGCAGCGCCTTGATCCGATGAAATTTACAGTTGCTTATAAAATCTATCATTTCCATGGTTTAATAGTTGGAAGACTGTGATCTCCAAAATATGTTATAGTTAGGTGGCTAAAGCAGATTTCGAATCGAGCACACGAGACGGAAATCAGTCACGAACACGCGGCAAAAAAATCACAAACAACCTCTTCGCATTTAAATTACCGACGGCATCTCCATGGCTAAGCAGGACGAAAGACCGGTAGCGTGTATGCAATAGAGACGACAGGAGTACGTGTAGCAAACGAGCCCAAGGTGGAAGTGTAATTTTGGACACACACTTCAGAGAATGGAAAGAAGACCCCTAATAATCTATATTTTGTCGGCGAAGGTAGTGTCATTAGAAAAAGTATAAAAACTATTCGAGTATCACTGTTGCAGTCCCTGCGTTGCCCAAATCATTATAATTATGTGTCCTAAGTTCGGCAGACGCCCGCCTTCGGCGCCATTTACTCTTCATCAGGATCTTATTTTGACGAACGCCCGGGGCGGCGGAGAATAAATAATTTCGGTCGAAATTTCTTTACTTTCTCTAGCTCGCGGCTCTCATGCATTATGCCGGCCTTTGAATTTTTTAAGAATCGTCTGCGGCACAGATGAGCTGAAATATTGACCGGCTCAACAATTAAAGATAATTTTCTGCCATTAGGAATTCATAGGATGTTGAAATTTTTAGCTACTGAGAGGAAGCGTACAACTCTAATACTCGTTTCTATTCAGGGTTTTGTTTTCGTGTAGAAATTCCTTGGAATAATCTATGGCTCTAAGCTAATTGCGTTAAATAACGGTGTAAATAATTAGATAAATGCATGAATGGATGATATTACCCACTACTTAGTTATACCTGGCAGTTTCTATATCAATTAGGAGAATACTTACTGAAGCCGTTTATTTTTCAAAGTGATGCATTTAGCAGTCTTCAACAGGAATTTGCCAATCGCTAACGCTTGCTTTGATATTGTGCATTTATTAAGTTCAAACTGTTTATTTGCGTTGAAATCTCTTTACGTTAACGTAACGCTAACCAAATATCTTCACATACTACGATGTTGACAATTAAATCATATTAAATAGAAATATTTCTTAATAAGTGAAAACGTAAAACTTAAAATGATTGAATTGCAGTTGTACCATATGGTGGGAACTTCAATATATTGAATTAGACAGAATTTCAGAATAATACAGAGATATGATGGAAAATTTGCCGTTCTCTATCTTGTGTTCATTGAAAACCAATATCTAGTTATCTGCCATTCCCTATCTTGGTTTGGAAAGTTTCGTCCCGATTCCAAACTTTAGATTTTATAGTCGATTTAGTAGAGTGTGATGTGATAGTTTCTAGAAACGAAGAAAATTGAACACCAGGCAGTGATTAAATTCTTGACTATAGAGGATGTTCATTTTACTGATATAGCTGAAAACTTAAAGGCACTTTACCGCTGTTCTTCTTCATCAGATCAATCGTTCATCGATGGGAAAATTAGTTTAGGCTTAGCAGAAATTGTGGCCAAAGTGGAGAAGCTAGTGACGGAAGATAAGCGAATTACTGTCAAAACAATAGCCAATACTGTTCAGTATGACGAGAAATAGGCAAATCGGTAGTATTTAGCATGTGAGTAAGCCACGTGGGTGCCTTGAATGTTGATACCTTTGCAAAACCAGGAGCTTTTGGTCCGCACCGATTTCTTTTTGTTCGGGAAATTGATGATTACCTTTATGAAACGTATTTCACACGGCGATGATAGCTTGAAAACTAAAGTGACTTCATGGTTAGAGGGTAAAAGTACGGTCAAGGAGGAGAATATGAAGCTGAAACATCGATAATGCGAGTGCGTCAATTTGGCAGGAGACTACATAGCTAAAGCCTGTGATTAGAATTACAAAATTAAAGCATTAGCATTAGCAACATGGTGCCCCAAATGTCTATACCTTTGCACAAACAGAAGCTTTTGTCCTGTGCCAACGAAGATTATGACAAATTTTTTGACAGAATTGTCATTATGGACCAAAGTTGGGTTCATCATTACAACCCTGTCACCAAACAAGCCATCATGAAGTGACGGCATTTCAACTCTCTGCGTTCAAAAAAGATCCGAAAGAAACCGTCTCCATCGACAAGCACAGTGATGCTCTCGATTTCCAGGGATTCTAGATGCGGCTTTCTTATCGACGTTATTGACACTGGTAGTACTATTAGTGGCGCGAATTACTGCAACCTTCTGGCAAAATTGAGAGACTAAATCAAAATCAAACATTGTGCCTGACTGCGCAAAGGAGTGCTCCTACAACACGACAGTGCGTCGTCGCATAAATGCGTTACAGTGACATCAAAGGCGGCTAAACTGAGCTTTGAAATCCTTCCACACCTAGCTTATTTGTCGTATTTCGCACTCTAGGATTTTTTTCTACTGAAATTGAAGAATGCATTTCAGGGCGATAGCAGCTTAAAAATTGAGGCGACTTTATAGTTTGATTGTCTAAGTGAGGACTTCTCTATTGTGAAACTGAACCATCGATGGGCGCCGATTTAGCCCGAGACTATATGCAGAAGGCCTAAAAAGAATTTAGAATTTCAGAAGTACAGCATTTGTACTTCTCGAAAACGATAAATTTGTTTCCTCTTCCTTGGTAATAGAAACTTTCTATGTGGAAGTGCAAATATTTGCAAAACAATATCTGGTTAATCTATACAACACATTTAAAGAAGAAAAATAATTGCAGCGAGTATAAGACCATGCGAAAATGTAGCTGTCAACTTACGTTTGACTGTTTCATAAAAACATTGTCTCAAGTGTCCTTAATTATTTCACTTTTAGAAATTACTTTAGACAATATAGATTATTGATTGATAAGACCAGGTTTTGAGGTTTGGTAATTTCCCGAAGAGTTGAAACCTTCCTTTTAAGACGCTAGTCGCTTTTGCCAACTCACAGTAATGAGTACAGCTCGGGGCTTTAAACTGTATTGAAAATGAGAGATTGTGTTATTTTGATGAATGTACCTAAATCGGCAACATATTAGACTACTCCGTGTATTGCAAGAGCTAAGTTTACACAATTCCTAGTAATACACAATAATATAAAGAAATGGTTGCAGATTGACACAGTAAATGAATTACAATGAGGCGTTTGCACCAAAGTGGGTCGTAATAACTATATAGGTATTATTGCATATTATTCCTAAAATAACCAAATTAACTATGGTCAAACAAAATTTGATCACACTTCATTATCGTATTCGTAAGCGTCAATAAAATGACAGTTTATGAACTAGTCCATAAAGTAAAGTAATAAAACAGAAATAATAACAATTCAAAATTGATAAAAACAAATTTACTTTTTAAAATAATACTTCTGTTTAAATACACATGTCACAACGTTTGGGTAAGCAATCCAGCGTTTCTTGGGTTCAACGAGCAAGATGTGGACGGGCATTATCGTGGAGAAGAATATTAATAGTTGGCATCGTTGAGTTCTCACAGCTTCTTTGGTTCTTAAAAAAAGCTGACTGTAATACTCTGGTACTGTTTGAGGCTTTCGCGGTTACTCGAATTATTCTCCTTAGCATAGAATTTCGGCTTAGACCGCGTAGTATTTGTAGATGAACACCCAGCATTCTCTGGCTTAATGTGCCTTGCACCTTGTGAAGTCGAGCAAAAACCCGCGCTATGGCCATGCTCTCTGGTGGCTCGTGTTGTTTCAGTATCTTGAGAACGAGGATACATAGGCAGATTTGGCCGTTTTGCTGTTTGTGCATCCATATTCACTAACGTTTCGCAAGACCTTGCAGCTTGCATCATCAGAGTGAAAGTCGCACTAAGAACCGAAGGTAAAAAGGTAAAGGTTCAGGGTTATTTCAATTCCCCCAACTGGGGGCGGGCTGCTATAGGGACCTTCCGTCCCTCTTCAGCCAAGAACGGGAATTATAGGATGGGTGAGAGAAAGGAGGGGTGGAGAATGGAAGAGAGGCCAGGAAAGGTGGACAAGTACTGCCCCGGCATTTGCCTCAGAGAAGGTACTCTGTTGACTCAGGAAAACCACCTAAAAACCTGAATCAAGACAGGCGGCCGCAGGAATCGAACCCACGACCTCCCGAATGCTAAGTGGACGTGCTACGCACTGTGCCACGGAGCTCGGTAGAGAGAACCGAAGGTCGATGAGGAGCTATTTATAGTCCTTTGTGCCAGGCGCGCGGAGTGGCGCAACGCTGGTTGGTCATCCGAGTGCAACGTAATCCGTGGGGCGTGGCCGTATGACGCACAGTGGTTGTAATGCTTTAGATCGTGTATCACAGGGGTCCACGTTTTACTAAGTTTAAAGCCATCTTCCCTGTTGATATTATTTGGATGTTTTTCTATTTCTATGGCTTCACGTATCACTCTCGGGAAGTAATGAGGTATTCTGGCAAGTACTCTGGCATGCTCAAATTCTAAAGTGTGCCCATTTGTAAATGTATGCTCAGCTACGGCTGATTTTGTGATGCGTTTGTGTTTGCAATCGCCTTTATGTTCTTGGAGTCTTAGATCAACGGAACGACCAGTCTGTCCAATGTAACTCGAGCCGCAAGAACAAGGAATGCGATATACGCCAGCGGTTTTTAAACTTGGAATCTTGTCTTTTACCGATCTGAAGCCGTTGCCCAAAGTTTCCTTGCTCGTGAACACAGTTTTGACGTTGCATCGTTGCAGGACACGTCCTATCTTATCAGTTGAGCCTTTAACGTAAGGTAGAAATGCTAAGCCTTCCAGAGGTGGAGATTCTTCTTTAGCCTTCTTTGTCATAGTCTTGTCTAGTGCTTTTCGTATGGCGGTAGTTGTGTATC
>OW679195.1:89661751-89810330 GCA_940337035.1 Agriotes lineatus | reverse complement strand
TTGAACATACTTTAAGGAATATTGAAAAGTCATTTCAACTTGTTCACCCAAACGACTTCGGTTGAATATAATGGATTTTTAACGAATTTTTAGTCCATTACTAGCGAAATGTATTATAAGCCAGTTCATAATATCGGATTTTATTGGTATAGACTTAAATTAATCTTCAGTGGGAATTTTTGGTAATCGATCCATTACAAACGAAAGCCCATTACAAGCAAGTCCATTATCAGTGGACCTTACTGTACCTACTTACAGTTTTAAGTAAAAGAAAACAACTACATTCAGAAAAAAAATCTAATTCCTGACAGTTGATTTTCAAAATATTCAAATATAACAAGAAAATTGTAAAATTCAGATGCAGTAATACTACTAGCATTTTTTAAAAATTAAGACGTTAAACAGTGCACTTTAAGCATGCAATACTAGAATTAAATGTTTCACTGGAAATATAATTAAGTATGATCAAAAATTATTTTCATCTAGTATGGCTATGGAATACGTAGTTCCCAATTTATGAATGCAACTGAATTTATACTTATCTGTCAAACTGTCAAACTTGGCATTCATAAATTAGAAACTATTCCATAGCCCTACTAGATGAAAATAATTTTTGATCATACTATAGTTACGACGAAAATGTAGTACTAAATATGAGTTTCTTCAGATTTTTGTATCAAAAATTATCACTTGCAATATCTCTAATCTACTGAATCTCTTCTAATATTCAATGTACGCGGAATAACCGGTAAGAATATTGCCTACAAACTATTTGCTGGAGCAAGGAATATTTTGTAAAATTCATACGGCACAAATTAGCGCTAAAATTTTGCACTTTGCACTGTATCTACACTAGTGTAAATTTGTCACCTGAATTAAGTTATATCCATGGAAACGAAGATAAATAATCTCACAAATAAACATCAATCGTATTTAAATTGACTAATATTTTTATTTTTTACAAATACTAAGAAAAACTTCAAACTACACAACGCCATGCACGCAATCAGGTTATTATTAGTCATATCTCGCTTCTGAGGAAGTCCTAAGTTCAAATAAAACAAAAAAGCGCTAGACATTTTGTTGGTGGTATTTCCATAAAATTGGTTAGTTTCTTCAGGTGGCATGATTCATAAATATAAGTCACTGGTTACAATAGCCCAATTTGGGCGTGAGAATATCGAAATCCGTCCTGTAACACAACGTCCTTTTGACATTCGAGCATTAAAAAATAGTAACGACTACTTTGTAATCGCTGTGACATTGAAAATTACTGCTATTATACGCATACTTTCAAGATGTACTATACTTGTAGGTAGTCTCATTAACCTATACTTCAAATCTAAACTTTAGAATTCAGAGCAAGCCCTGAATCGAAATTAATTTAACGGTGTATCTTATTTCAGTTGCTAAAATCGCTAATGAAAATTTCAAATTAAAATACTATGACACAAATTGCCAGTGCTATTTGAAATTAGAAAATGGAGGAAGGTAAAAACATATCTGTAAGAAATCAACCTCAACGGAAGAAATGGCACTGACGCAGACGTTTTCTCGGTAAGCACTTAGGTAAGTTATATCAAATACTAACGTAAGTACCCGTTAATATGCGTTAAAATGTAGAACAACATCTTTGGCCGTACTAGCAACGAAACACTTAATGCCGTTGAAAATAGCAAAACTTCAAAGCGAGGAAGACAACCATGGCAATATTTTGTATGTTAGGCGTCAGAGAGAAGCTGAAGCGAAAAAATTGGGGTTTTCCACAAAAAGGGGAATAATTAGCCTACGAGAGTTCAAAACCATAAGTAAGTCACAGCAGATACATTTTTATGGAACAGAAACGGTTACCGGCCAAGAAAATCAAATTTCTAAGAACATATTTACAGTATTTGGAATCTGAAGGAAAAAATTATTTTATGTATTTGGGAAAATCTTGGATAAACAAATATAAAGGGCAAATACGCTACAGACCAATCCGCATTAAAATGGTAATTTTTAAAATTATTTTCTTATAAAATGTTTGTATTAGTTGTGTTTATTCTATATATATTAGAAGTTATAGAGGTGCTATCTTTTTCACATTTAATTAGTATTTTGGTATAGCAATAAGTGTTTGAAATTTGTTTTTAATTTAAATATTTCCTAATTTTACTTTTCCAAGTGTGTACATGTAACACGCATGTTAACATATTACTCCATATCACTGAGTATGACGAAACTTCCTCCTTTTAACATAGTATCATTTTATATTTATAATTTATCACTCGTTGGTTGAACTATTATCATTTTCATTGCAATTAAGGGTGTTTGCATTAATAAATATTCAATTATGTATATATGCTTCTCTGACTGACAATTAGTATTAATCTCATTTTTGATATGTAAGTGTTGCCTGTATCTTTTGTAGTACACTGTTAAAAATAGATAATATCACGGCCTGCTCTAAGTTCTAAAATTTCTATTTCAAGTATATTGCATACTGATATGTTTATTTGTAAAATGATAATTCCAGAACTGGTGAATTATAAACTGGGTAAGAGGTGTATTATTGATTTTGCTTTGTATAATTTTCTTCATGGCATGTTTTTGTCTATAATTACGAGAAAAGATTTATATATAATCTAATGTCTCATTATAAAAATTAATAGTAATAATTGCCATTCACTGCTTTGAAGTAGCTCTCAAATTTAGAGAACTGTACCAATTTTAGTTCGAATAAAATTGTCAGCAGTTGTGGTTAACTTAAACTCAGTCTAAAGTTGTTAGTAACAGGAAAATTCATAAAAAATTATAAGCTTCTACGGGGAAAATTCATTGCCATCGAGTAGGAAATCTCTTCAAAGTGATTCAAAGTGAGGAAGTTGAAAGCAGAATGAAGAAAACCACCAAGAAGATTGAAGGCTTGGTGCTGGCAAATCTAAGAATAAAAGTTTCAGCTATTGCAAACTAAAAGGGCGTGTCGGAACCAACTCTTCGGCCAATTTTGCATATTCAGTATGTAGCTGGATTAAGTTCTCAAAAGGAAACAAATCTATTTCCAATTTTGCACACCAGTGTGAGAGAAATGAAAAATCTGTAATGTTTGAAACCAATTTTTTTTTTGTTAAAACTTAGCTAGTCAAATAGGACAGGGTCTTCTCAAATTTAGAATTATTAACATTGCTTCTGAGCGTAATAACAGTACCTATCTTTCAAACACTGGTAATGGAGTTTGAAACATTCCCTAGACATGTATTCGCATGCTTGAATATTTAACAAAGAATTTTAGTGCTACAAACTATTATTTAATGTAGTGTACCTAATTATTTCTGTCACAAATGTTAGAGTTGGAACAAAAAACGTCTAATAAATGTCAACGTTATGAAACTGAGGTAAAATCCACTGCTATCTAGTTTAAATGTTTAATGAGATATTTCGTGGCACCTATATGTAGCCATTCTGAATATTGAAGCTTGTTAAAAATATAACAACTGAATCAGTAAGTATACAACTTTTAAAAAATCAGTTAATTAAATAAAACATATGACAAAAAAATGCTATAATTGTACTACCTACTCTTAGAATTAGTGCGAAGCCGTCCAAGCATTTTTTTAGGAGAAGGTCGCTGCAGATGAAGGTCACTATTCCATATCCAAATGATTTTTTTTTAATTTACACTAAACGGCAGACATTTTGATGAATATATTTTGTTTTCCAGTTAATTACTGACGTTTAAGGTTGGCGTTTGGCTTATGCTGAAAGAATAGGGACATTGCTACATAAAAAACACTTATTGTCAAGTTACAGATGCCATGCTGACGTAAACAAGACTTCGTTTCAAAGACGAATGTTTGGATGGTTATCGTTGCTGTTTTATAAATAATTAATAGCTGAACATAAACATTTGGAACTAAATACAAATGATGAAGAAAGCAATTGTTTAAGACTAAGTTTTATGCTTTTTTACCTTTTCTACATTTTTGAACTTTTTTATCTTTATCTTTCGAGTGTCAAACGGTGGAGCTGGGTATTAAAAATTTCGATTTTTTTCAAATGGAACGTTCTATAAATTTTTATATTTTAGAAAAGCTCTTTTAATGAGCTTCCTTTTGATATGTTACTTCATACCTGTAGATTCAACTGTTTTTGAGATATGCGTGTTTGAACATAAAAACATTTGAAGCGCCTTAAGATGCTTTATTTTAAGGAATAACAAACAAACGCCGTTAAAATAATGAGAAAGTATTTTCGTAACTAAAGCATTACTTTAAACCCTAATTATGCTTCAATATTTAGCAGCCTCTGAACTGTGCTATTTTACGAATACCATGACAACGGCTGTTCGGTGCAATATATCGTACTGCTGTTAACTAGCTTTATTGTGAATTTGGTAGTAGCAGGATTAGTAGAAATAGATTTATTATTCTGTCTAGTCTGTACAAAGCAAAAATCAATATAATGGGTCCAAAAACACCAGATGCGACCTCATGTATGAAAGCTGATGCTACAGCTTTGGGGCGCTGAGGGATGGTCTTGGGAAAGACTACAAGATTTCAATATAACAGAATCTGTACGAGTGTATGTAGCGCCAATTAAAAATTTAATCGCTAATATAGAAAAAAGACCTAATAACCACGATCAAAGGAATTTGCTGCTTCAAGGTACAAAGCCCGATGTGCGGTTTCATATACCTAGGGCACTCATCTTAGGGCCCTCATTAGGCTCCTTCTAATACGAAGCTAAAAGAACAGCTGACAAGCATTTTACCTTTCAAGGGCACTGCCCAGTGGGTAAACCATGATCAATACTGAAAAGTACCTTGCATCCAAACTATTTGGCTACGTAGATTATCCAAAAAATTATCTTTGTAAGTGCATTATTTAGTGTTTTACACGCTTATATAATAGAGAAAGAACAAGAATTTAAAATAAATGAATATGGGGTAAAACTGTAAGTTTTTCAGGTAATTCATAATGACTTGGATAGAGCAAAAAACTCATGAAAATAGATACCGATAGGTCTAAATACCAATCATAAACGAAAGAGGGTAGCCACATCAGAATCGATCGTCACTAATATACTTCGATTTTTTATATGTTTTTGAATGTGGCTACAATATGTAAGCCAGCGACGTCTAAATAAATAAAAACATGATAGGTTTTATCAACACGTTTTACTAAACTATTTCGTGGGATACAGAGAGTAACTATCTAAAGTATATACTACTGACAAGATTAAAGAAAAACTGTTTTAGAGAAAATACAAAATAAAGTGTTGACAGACTTTAATTTGTTGATGTGACACACTGTCGTGTTATTATTTTGTGTCCATGAATTTAAAAAGTAAATGTTTATGCCCTGAGAGATTATCTATTTATATGTCTTTTTTTGACTTATAACGTAGTTAGAGATACAAATATTGAATTTAAAAATAAAGTATAATTTTCCAAGTAACTTTGATGCAGAAAGATAAAAATATTCAAAAAGAGTTTATATCAACTTTGTTACTAGACCTTATTTATTTCTATATGAAAGAGGAAGCAATATACAAAACGTGTATCTTCATAAAAATTATATAAACTGTGCTAAATCGTATTACACATATTCAGCTAAAGTTGATAATAATCGTATTTTTTTTAATTGCAAAGTTTTTTTTCCTAATCCAGCAATGCGAACTTTCGTAGTCCACAAGCTTTTTTATTGACATACCTCTATAACAATTTAATTATTTAACATTTTAATTTAATGTAGTAACTACAGCTTTCAAGTTGAGTACCTCATATTAAAGTAATGACTTGAGCATGTAATCGATAAAAATTAAACATAAATAATTAAGCTGGTGAATGAAATTCCGATCTAATCGTTTGTTATGTAAACAAATGTAAAACACTCGGCTAAATAATGACATTACACTACAGATACCTTTCAAGTAGAATAAACTGTAAAATTGCCTCAATTACAGCGACACCAACAACTTTATGATGAGTTATAATAGACCGAATTAGGCATACATCATTTATACATTTTAAAGGGTATTTGTTGTCGGCAGTAATTTAATTTACAAACTGTGTCAAAGTTTTTAGTTTAAACCATAGTTTAAAGCAAATCAATAATATCTGCAGCGAGATACAGTTGTAATAACGACGTTTTAACCTTGTTCTAATGTATGTCATAGACAAATTATAAATTTACTCGTTTCATTGAACGTCTGTGGTCTATTTCCGTATTAGTGGGTAGCGGATTACATGTCGTATGTAAAATGGCGCGTGACGACAACTGGATTACGACTGCATTAAATATTTAAATAATTGATGAAATTGTAAATAGTTTGAGTAAAAACTAATCCACATTGAACTATTTCTATGATGTGCCTAAATTGAATTTAATAATTTGAATAATCACACTTTTACTCCAAAAATTAAGTAATTAAACATGATTATTATTGTGAAGAAGCAAAAATTACAGTTTGTTGATTCTTTTAATGAAAATTAAAACCGATATATCAAGTTGAACTATTTAGAGCGATTTTAAGAAATTCATTTTTAAAAATATTTGTAAAATTCTATTAGCTGACTTACTTCAGTTGAAACTTCAATTTTTCAGGTTTCAAAGCAATAATTTTGAGAGTAACAGCTGAGCATGATAGGAAGCTGTCTTTCTAACTCCTCGAAAATCATTTTAACGGTATAATTTCACCAATTGTTAATACCTAGTCTAAAATAAACAAATTAATTCTTCAATTTCAGGAAATTGACTACATTACGGTAAATTATAACGAGAAATAGATTTGTAATAAGTAGTAGATATCAATCAGGTAATACTGAATAATAAGTACATCAGACTAATTACTAAAAAAAAATGTACAAGAGTGCTTTAAAAGTCTTATTAGCATAATAAGAAGAAGCAAGACTAGATACAGCGAGAATAAGGAAACAGTCGCAAGTTCCAGGAATAAAGAAAACAGCCGAAAATGCAAATATGGCAAAACACTGATCACGTTTTTATTGCGATTCGTGTAATACTCGTAACAAGCATAACAGACTGGACAACAGGAACACTACATAATTTAAACGAACACTTAACTATAATAAACCAAGAACAATTAATCAAAATCGAAAGAAAAAAACAATTAACAAGGGAAAATTAAGGGTGGACTACGAAGATAATATTTACTGAAATAGGGTAACAATAAGCAAATCTTTATAGTTTCAAGAAAAAGATGTAAGAGATGTGAAATAGTTTAACGACAGTACATAATATACTTATATCGAAATTACGTAATAATAAATGTACCGCGTGTAGTGAACTTATTTTCAACCTTCAACCTATTCCAATTTTTTCTAGCCAACTTCTTAAGTGACAGTCAACAGTGTACTCAGTAATTATACCAATTTAGTAAAAAATTATTCGCAATCAAACAATTGAGGTCTCATGCATACATTCCAAAACTAGTTGACTGAAATATTTACTTGAGTTTTATGGAAAGTATAGTATGATCAAAAATTAATCTCATCTAGATGGTTGTGGAAGTGCAAACCAAAGCCTTTAAAATTGGCTTACACACTTATATTTAATTCAAACTGTCAAATTTTATTATTCAATATTCTTTTCATCCATCTTATTACAATATTATATTGAAATAATTGAATTTTCACGTAAAAGTAATGTAATTGTCCAACAAATAAGCTTGCGCCGGTCGAATAGACACCTCATCTTAAATCTAACCTAAAAGTAAAATATATTGGAGCCAGTTTTAAAGACAACAATTTGTTCTTTCATAGCCATACTATTAATTTTTGATCATACTTTATTCTTATTATCAATTGATTGAAGCGTTGAGAATGCAAGGCCAATAATCAATGTGTAATGTAAACAATTAATATATATTTTAAAAGTCAATACTACTCCCGGTTCAACTGCATATTCTTTCTTTAAATTGTGAAAATGGAAAGTAGAATAAAGGAAATAAAAGAAACTGGTTTGGAATAAGAACAAAAGATTATGTAGAAGTATAGATCCTACGGAGGCAGAAAAGGAGAAGGATGGAAAGAAGCGCAAAAAACTCAATACACAAATACATAAAGAATAAGATGGTCGGGACACAGAAGAACTGCCTGAATACAATTAGTACTAAGAGCGGACCTGCACTATACAAGGAAAAGTAGGAAGCCCCGAAAAGATGAATAACTGCAGTAAAAGAAGATCTAGAAGAAAAATCTATTTAGAACTGGAAAGAGAATGAAGAAACATAAAGCAATATTCCACATGTTCATTAAAGAAGCTGTGAACATTCAAACGTATGAATAATATGTTGGTGGCACTGCAAGTCTATTCAAATTCGAAATTATCAGGTTAGGTTTTCCGTCAGTTTTGACACAGACTGACGCAAAACCTAACCTGCTAACCTCGAAATTGACATAGACTTATAGTGCCACCAACATATTATTCATACACTAGCAGTCCAGTGAGACAAATGTCTCATTTAATAAAACAAAAAAGACCGTTTTGCAAATAGAACGCGTATTCACCACACGTACGTATATGACGTCATTGTTGGTAGCAAACTACCAGTCGCATTCTCCTTGATAAAATTTGCCTAGAATCTAACCTAAAAAGTTCGGATTAGGATAATTAAGATAATAATTAGTGTTAGAGACTGAAATTCGGTTCCTGACCTGACATGACCATTCCAAACATATAACTTTCATAACTTTTTTCTCTATCTCTTACGGTTTGGCTGCTGAAACAGCGTCCCAGACAGACAAAACAGCGTCCCGGACAGACCAGCGTCCCGGACAGACACGTCTATTAGATAAAGGATTTGAATTTCCACAGCCGCCCCTTATGGACTTTTTTAATGAACATATAAAATGCATAGAGATAAATTGATTACTTTAAAAAAATATCAAATCAAGAACTAAGATATCACGAATACGTTCAATAAATGAAAGAAGACAAGTGGCGCAAGTTAGAATAAGAACAAAGAATTGTGTAAACAATGGAGATAAAAAAGGAAATTTCAAAAAGAATAGCAAACAAGGGATTATGGTTATACGAATACATTAATGAATGCAAGAAAAACGATAGTCCAAATCGAATAAGAATAGAAAACTATTGGAAGAAATGGAGATAACGAAAATATTGCAAAAAAAAATCATAAAAAAGTTGGAGTGATCATCAGCATCATCGTCATTATCGCTCAGATAATAAAGTCAACTTCTGGATATAATTCTCCCATAGTTTCATCCATAAAAATTTGTCTTGTGTCTTTGGATGCAGCTGCTCTGAATGCAGCCTTAGGTAATCATCGGATCACCTAGGTGAAGCTCTCTCCCTGTTTTGATATGCTTTTTGCCTGGGTCTCCACTTTATTATACAATTATACTCAAAAGAATAACGATAAAACATATATTGAATAGGGGCACTAAAGTGGAACTGGCGGGACAGAGAGCAGATATTCAAAATATACTAGAAAAAATTGTATGAATATGTGCAAGAAGAAAGGTGGCTCAAGTAGAATAACAACTGAAGACTATGGAAAAAATGGAGGTAAAAAAGTTAACTGCAATAAGAAGAGCAAACACAGTACTAATATTGTAGGGATACGTTAAATGAATAGAAAAAGTGTAAGTGAGTAAAAGAAAAAAAGAACAACCGACAGTAGTACATACGTCAAGAAATGTAAAAAATAATGCCGGACGGATAGACAATTTGAGAACGACATATCTGTGAGGAAAAAACGTCAATGAAAATGAAAATAAACGCTAACCATTTGGTAAGGTAACTGTTATTTGAACGAAATGTAATTTTGTATGCAAAAAATACTTTACTTCTTGTTTATGGTTTAATTTGCATTTTTTTTCCTAATATAAGCTGTACAATACCTAATTTCCCATCAACTCTCCTATTATAGCATCATACAAAACGAAAATGCAGAAATAAACCTTTCTTTGTATTCAACGATATTCGTTATTATTTCCAAAGTAGTAGTGATTTATTTTGAGTATTAGAGTACTTGTGAGCAATATAGATTACACCTAAGTCCAGTTCTATATAGTTGTAGTTTTCGTACTATTAGAAAGTGTTACATTTTTAGAAGATACAAGAATACAAATCACACGTGTAAGAGTTGAAGTATTGAAAGAGCCTCAATTTCTTAAGGGAAACTTTTTATTTGCGCAGTAAACCCATAAATAGCCCATACATAACATTTTAGTTGTTTTATATTGTTAACAAAAAATTTCTAAAATCTGGGAAAGTATTGATTGTAATTATTTAAACTATATGATTTAGTCATAAGAAATATCACAAATCTGGATTGTATTTGACAAAAAATAAAACTCTAGTTTGCGATTACGTCTGCTAGTATAAATAGAACATTCCCAATAAAAACTTTAAATAAAAGAAAGGTATTGCCATGTCACTAAATATTTACAAACGGGGTTGTAATACTAGCTGTTGTCTTTAGTACATAAAACAGATGCTATCTGTAAATTTTGTACAACTTAATTTCATACCTCACCATATGTAAACCCACATTGCCTGTGCCATAAATTATTTATTAGTTCGACATACACCTAGAAAAAGTTAAGGCTGTACATTAAAATTGGCCATTAAGTACAACGCAAGGTTATTGTTATCGTTTTGGTCAGATTCCTGGGCAAAGTAAAAAATTAGTGTTATTCAAATGACCGAACTAATTCATGTACCCTAAGTATAAGCCTCTGCACACGAAAAATCTAAATCAGTGGCACAAAGATTTGAGGCAAAGTATACACGTGTGGTAATGTCACTATGTCGGTCCGAGCTGACAAACACAAAAAATTCCCACAAAAAAGCAATTACACGTTCTGGAACCGAATTTATGAAGGTTGTACACAAATTACATACTAGGCGAGTAAAAGAAAAATTGAAACATAAATTATTAATCATCCAATAACCTTCAATTTTCCTAAACTGTAGATGGGAGCTACTGTGTAGCGAAATGTCCAGCTTTTTGTACTCAAGTTCAAAAACCGAGAATTCATTTTAATCATCCTGCTGCTTTGCAGTAAACACATTCCAAATTAGAAACCAATTAACTAATTCATTCTGGTGTAGCATTAGCTGCTAAAGCCGGGTTTCCAATTTAATTTTGTAAACAAACTGTACTTGACGTACATTTCTCCACAATAAATGAAGGCGCATGAATTAAACTATTGATTAAGGGTTCTCCTTCCCCAAAGGGATAAAGAACCAGAGAGGGGTGACACCCCATTCCAAGAACGATACGTGCAAACGGGGGCATGCGCAACGTGCCCCAATGGCAGAAAGACGACAAGGGGTAAAAAAGCTCCGGCCGGAAGTACAGTGAGCTTTTAGACCTTAGTGCTTCCGTTAAAATGGAAGTCCGCCGCACTTTTATATCGCTTTTGCTATTTTTTCTAACTAAGCGTTTTTGCCTTAAACACGTATGGATATAGGCTGCGCCAGCATTAAATGGATTATGTTATTCTTTCGTAGAATATAATTTCAGCTGATGTGATAAAAGCAAATTGCACGGTATATTGGTTTATTGCTACGTCGAAAGTACCAGCTTTTCCTATTAAACTATATGTTTTAAAGAGCGTATTAAACCGTGCATGGGTAATTTGATTTTCGCGTGCATTTGTGGCAGAATGATTGATAAGTTGTGTAATTTTAAACGTAATGGTCGAACTTATGGTCTGCAACACACCTAGGTTAATGTTATTTAATGCTGTTGTTTATTATTAGGAACTTCGTGCTTTGGCAGGCATTAAAAAACCTGATGAAAACCGCCGCTTTGCTCCTTACGCCGCACATGTTCCTGAAGGTAAAGTACTTTTTAAGGTTCTCAAATTGCGACACAAAGTGAAATTACCTAACGCGTTCTACATGCCTCAGGTTTGATTTAAACTGTGCAATTATTGCCACGTACAGAGGCATACTTTCGATTCGCTAAATATGTAAATATTGGCACCAAACCCAGCTGCAACAAAATGCGCTTATAACCCCGGGATGTATTGTTTAAGCACACAAATTGCTTTAATGGCCTATTACCGGCCTATTCCTTCAAATTTCAATAGCACCAAAGGCGACACACCGAAGCTTGGAGCTTTGAGACAGATGGATAAACATTCAGCAACTAATTTGTCAATTATTTTGTCAATGCCTCAGTTCGCTTCACTTACAAGTCGATCGTTTTATTTAATTTTCATATCATGAAAACTAGTAAGATACTCCATTTTAGTTTTTTCTCCACACTAGAGTTTTAGATTAGTAACATTGTAAAACAACGAACGTTTGTGTACTAAGCAAACCACTTGCCTAATGTAAGAAGGAGAAGAAAACATTTTCATTGACGTAATTTTTAAAGACATAAGTGTTATAGCAGCAATTGCTAGTGTTGAACAAAAGAGCATGTACAACATAAGTTTTTCATAGCAGTTCCACCTTGTAGATTAAGTTTAAAATATCACAACTCCGAGCAATAAATTTTTGTCCCAAATTCGGCTGTGAACGAACGAGGTTATACAATTTCTTTGCTTAGTATAACAATAAATGTAAGTTTAGCACCTCTGTGATGTTGCACCTTATATCTGATTAAATTAATCGGTATTTTGAAGTTTCCCGCTTTTGTATGGATGAGAGGTGCTCGATGGTAGTAATATAATTTATGATATAAATAAAACAAAAGCAAATGACTGGCTACATTGATCTTTTCCAAAATAGGAATTCAACTATACCTACTCGACGAGTGAACGATGACAGATATCTATCACCCCATTTAAATCTGTCAAAATAAATATAGTGAGAAGCAACACACAATCCTTCTGACAGAAAAATGTAATAATCAGAATTCATCATAAATAACATTTATAGATGCATACAATTGGAATCGTGTGATGGAGATAATATAAACGGTAACAAATAAAAGTAGGTAGCTCAAAAGGATCTTCACAAGGATGCTGTCTGGTAATACTAATTTCTCTAAGCATAACAATAAAGCTTTGTTAAGAACTGCCCCTTCTTCCGTCTGTTATACATTCGATTTTAGCAATGTTCAATAATGTCCTACTTAGAGACTGTATCATTCTATAATAGAAAATATTCGACGTACAATTTGATAATGCATTACTATGATTCTGGTAAACTCTATGCTACTTGCTGCCAGTCTGTAATAATAAATAGTGTAAATTAAAATGGATTTTGTTTATATTAACACATTTTATGCTAAGCTGTAGATGTGACAAATCTTGTGCTTGGAGGATAAGTAATACTAGAGAACAACAGCATAGAAGAAGTCAGAAAATACAAATACCTGGGATGGGCAGCTTATGGCAGGTTAAGAGCGACATCCCCATTAGCCTAAAAATGAAGGTGTACGACCAATGTGTACTCCCTGTCATCACATGGAGCGGAGACGCTCACTAAAACTAATGCGGAAAAAATAAGGACAGCCCATCGGAAAATGGAAAAGTCGATGCTGGGTGTTAAGACTGTTAATCTATCTGACCGTATCAAAAATATAGAAATCCGCGAGAGAATGAGGGTGCAAAACATAATTCAAAGAATAGAGTACCTCAAATGGCAGTTTGCATGGCACGTAACACGAACAATAGATAACAGATTAACAAAACGGTTGATAGACGTGCCGACCACACACAGATAAAAGAAGCAGAGGGTAGACCCCCAACAAGATGGGGGGATGAAAAAAGGATGCACGGTTAGTGGATGAGATTGGATCAGGAACCACATGATCTGGAAGTGTTCAAGGATAGCCTATGCCCAGCAGTGGAGTCAAAAGGCTGGGTAAAAAAGAAGAAGTAGATGTAGCGAAAGAAATATGTAATAATGCCATATAAGCGGATTCGGGTAAAAATAATATCAGGACCTAAACTTCTCACGTTGAAGTTTCTCTTCCTATCTACTAAAATTGGGGTACCTCATGCACCATTGTATCTGATTCTCTATTTGATTAACTTCGGGTTTAAATTATCTGCCTGAAGCTTCTTAACAGGGCTTGACGGTACACCAGGATATTTTTTATATCCTACTAGGGAGAAAAATTTAGTACAAGTTTATAACATTGATTACTCAATAACAATGAACGGAGAAGGATTCAGATGTTTGCTGGATTACTTTTTTTAAAGGAATACGACTCATATTACGATCACATTCGGATATGAACGTCCACGTTCTGGAAACGCCATCTTAACTTCGTCTAATCTGTGACTGGTGTTTACCACATAATGTAGATAACAAAAGACTGTAAAGTTTCTATTATTTACCGTACATAAACTAAGAGCTGCTCGACTGTTTCTAGAAGTCCGTTCAATATAAAATCGTGAAGCTTCGAAACCGTTTTTGATATTGTTTTATCAAAATAAAAATAAGACTCTGCAGTGGAAAGTACACGAATATTTTACGAAAAACACTTGCCTGCCTCTTGTTATATACGTCTCTGTAGAAATGTGTAGTGCAGGTAGGTTTTTCTGGAAATCTATCGCAATGAGCTTTGAAGCAAGGCTTTTAACACACTTTTAACGAATGATTCTTTTGCTAGTGTAAAATGTTTTAACTTTTAACAAATGAAGTTAATGTTCCGACTCTTGTATGTAATCCTAGTGCTTTAGCAATCGCGTAGTTATTTGTACATTTCATTATGATTTTCTGGAATTATAAAAGCAAAATAGCACGGTAGCTCAACGTGTAAACCACGCCAGAGGCGAAACCTTTCTGAAAAAATTAAAGGCTTTCGATTTCGGAGGCTTTCACGGCTATTGTTAATAAGTAACAAACGGCTTCCGGGATTGGACCGTGTCATTATTGGAGTCGAAAAACTCACCATTTCGCCCACTTTCGTAAGGGGCTTTATCAGGAGAAAAATCGTGTAAATCATACCAGATGCGAAACTCTTGTCAGAAGAGTTTCGCCTCTGGCGTGGTTTACACGTTGAGTTACCGTGCTCTTTTTCTTATTTCTTAATGAAGCCCCTTACAAAAGTGGGCGAAACGTTGAGTTCTTCGATCTCAATCAAGACACGGTCCAATCGCGGAAGCCGTTTAATTGATTTTGTATTGTTTGAAGTCTCCTTACTGTGATACCATGTAAAGCTAAAAATACTTTATAGCAAACAGGTATTTCCACCGCATTGTCATCATGTTTTACCCTCACTTTATTGAATACAGCATCATTCTGGGCTCCTTTATAACGTCTGCGTTTGGAATGTTAAAAGGCCTCCTATATAAAGTGTTTGGTCATCTCTATCCTTGATTTTCTTGGAATCACCAATTTTGCAATGCGTTTCGGCTTAAATAATTCTTGTAAAGCACTTTAACCGCAAATACTACCCATCTGCACCTATTTCGTGAATTTGCACTTCAATTTTCTTAGCAACATCTGCTAATCATTCATGAGAAGATTTTTTCTTCGCAGTATCTTTGTTAGCAGTTATTTCGCTACTTTCTTCCATTATTTACAACCAATGACAGTCCTGGGCACTAGGCAAAAAAATATTTTTTCAAAATTAGGAAAACAATAACAAGTGATAGCAAAAGCTTCCCGATAAATCTGCGCGAAACCCTTATCGTTCTTCCCGGCAACGATTACAATCTTCATCGTTGTCCCATTTGTATATATACAAAAACAGCTTGTACTTTATTGGGCTTAGCGTTTTCCCCACAA
The DNA here is from genome assembly GCA_940337035.1 of Agriotes lineatus. Classification (NCBI taxonomy): domain Eukaryota; kingdom Metazoa; phylum Arthropoda; class Insecta; order Coleoptera; family Elateridae; genus Agriotes; species Agriotes lineatus. The sequence goes on along the minus strand of OW679195.1, from coordinate 89,794,662 downwards.
GATAGTAACAAGCTACTACCAAAGGTACGTAGGTATTTACCACTGTGAGCCATCTAACCCAAATATGCCAAACCAAGACTCTCATAGTTCTTCTCCTGGATATCTCGTTTGCAAAGAACAAACCGAAAAGGCGAGTCATTTCAATTACAAAAACTGTTTAAGTTAAATGAATAATTCTAAGAAGTATTCACAACTAACAAAACACTCCCAGCAGTCTCCAAGAAGTAGGATTATTTTCTGAGGGATCCTGATCTAGAAGATTATGTATGTATCCGATGACCAATAGATTAATTGCTGTTACGTTTGTCTTTTATAACTAGATAACTATTAGCTTTACCTTTGTTAGTGTTAAGGTAATACGATTAACATATACGATAAGTTCACTTAAATAATTTTAAATTACTTGCGTGATAAACATATTTATATAAAAAGAATTTATGTTATTTTCTAGGGTGACTTAAGTTCAAACGCTCCCAAGTATCAGTATGAGAATAGAAAAAAATTATAAAATAGAAGGAAATACTGAAAGTTTGAAAATTAATATCGCTAAAATTTTTAATCTATGTCATCCTACAGTTTTAAATATAAAGTCAATCGTTCCGAGTTATTACGATTTTAAAGATCTAATCAGCTAACTTTAATATTTAAAATATTCAAAAAGTTTCTTTGGTTTAAATAATTTTCAGGGATAAACACATGCTAAACAGCATTTAATGCTATACTCCATCTATAAAATCTCGGCAGTTTGCCTTTGAAACATTATTAAGCGAAGTAAATGGCCTTTCGTTATCGTTCGTCATTTTAATTTGACAAAAGGCATTATGACCATCTTTTTGAGGCCCTTTATCACCCATTCTTCATCCCGTTTTATCGCGGGGGATAATTATAGTACTAATATAATGTACTATCCATTGATGGTTTGCCTAATTAGCAAATATAGCCTTATATAGCCTCATATATTGTGGATGTCATTGGTTGCAAGTCTGTCACTTCATCAAATACAGCTGCAGATAATGATTTGAACTTATATCGCCTTGAAGAGGTTGTCCTTCGTAAGTGAATCTTTAAAACATATGTGGTTTCTATACCATCGTCCTTTTCCAATTGTTGCTCTAAAGAATTTCCTTCAATTCATTAACTTGTTGATGTAACAATATCATTGTTACATTTAAGTTAAACATGAGAACTCGTACTTGCTCCGACATTACTTAAGATCTGTATCTGAATACAATAATTAGCGAAAGGATGAACAACGAATCATCTACCTTCACTTAAATATATTAGACATATTTATTTCAATGGTTTTGCTTGTATTTTTGCAAAACTTAAGATTCAGTTTTTACTAGCGCCCACAAGTTGCAGCCAATAATAAACTATTTCTTCTTCTTGTTGAATATTTTTGAATAGCTTTATCGAAAACAATAAGATGTAAATGATTGATAAACATACCGTATAGCCTCTACCATCCAACACTCAACCTCGCCTTTCTGCGGTGTATACTGTTTATACTGACGAGGCTCGGACGACCGAGTATTGGCGGTATAACCATAAATCTCAAGAGAACTAAAGAAAGAAATATCTTCAGCTCACTAGTTAAACATTCCAGATATAAAACTGTACTCCAATCGAATTGTTGCAGACAACTGGGGAAAGCTAATTTATCAGAAAACTAGAAACATGAAACATCAGAACACTTTGGAAATGTACAAATTTAGAGAACATTAAAAAATAAATGGAAAACTAGGGGTTGGATCTGCTCGGGAACATCCAGAATAATAAACACTACAACAAATAATGGACAGGCAGACAAGTGGGGATTATAATGAAAGAAGACACATATGTGAAAAGGTAAAAGGGTGCATCCTTAATAATGGGATATTGGAAACCTGTAGTTGGAGAACGCGCAGCAAAACGAGTACCTAGTGAGTAAATACGGGCGGAAGAAACGAACGAGGGATACGATTGATATAGAGTTCTACAATATACATAATTTAGTAATAAAGAACAGGCTTTTCAAACATCATGCCCGTAGAAGACATACATGGAAAACGGCTGAAGTTATAAGAAGACACATTCTGATAAAGCATTGGTTTAGGGAACAGGTGAAAAATCTAAAAGTTACCCAGGAACGGACAAGGACAACGACCATAACTTAGTTATGGCTAACTGTGACCTAAAACTAACAAGATAGGCAAATAAAAGCTGGAAAGTGGTAAACTGACCAGTAGAAAGGTGGGAAAATAAGGGAACCTTTTATCAGGGAAGGCACAGTGTTTAATAATATAGACGACGCGTGGAATAACGTAGAAGAAGTTGTAACCGAAGCAGCAGGCGAGTATTACAAGCTCGAAGTGACGAAGCAAGGGAACCATTGGTAACAGAGGAAACATTAACAAAACAAACAGACAATGTATACAAGTAAAAGAAAAATATCAAGAAGTAGACAACCTACTGAAAAACGGAAACCTGGAAAACACATAATAAAACAATTTTTCAACGAATCATGGCAGTCAGGCGTCGGACTATAGAAAGTGCCCACAAATATTAGCATGGCGATCATGATACCAATACCTTCTGTTTCGTCGATCCAACCAATCCGCAGAATTGACAACCACAGAGATCGAAAACAGCTGTCCTATGTTTATGTTTGATTGAATAAATTCATGAGTATTCACAAATTCGAAAACTTAATCTGTATTTAAGCAGTGAAAGAAGGTACTTTCACTGTTTCGGAGGTATTTTTTTCGCAATCTCGTTCTTATTCTCCTCCAAGCTATTTAATGTTATTTATGTCACTGATCTGATTAAGAGTTATAGAAGCATTAAATGTGTCCCAGGAAACGACAAAAATATTATTTTAGTTATTTATGCCACTAAATATCTTATTCAGCTCAACATGATGTAATTGAACTACAGGTATGAGCCTATCGCATCATATCGTGAGCATGCACTTACTAGGTACTAACTAATTTTTAATCTGTACAGTTATACATTTAGTGAAATTGGAACATCATTACCTTATTGTAGTTCTCACAAGGGAAAAATCACTGAAGAAAATTCGTGGATGCCATATACCTACCTAGTAACAATGAGGCTAGGGCAATGCCTCTACCTTCTTTACTTATCAACGGATTTGGATGAAACCTGTTGCAAAGATATTAAATATAATTTCGGTTTGACAGACAGATGTAATCAAAATGGCCGACTTCTGGTTTCACCGGAAGTGTCGGTAACTTTAATTTTTGAAATGAATCACCCTGTATGTTTTATGTTTTTCGGAATCTGAGGCTCAAGTTACATACGACAGTGTTGCCAAATTTTCTTAAAAGTTATACAAAAATATTTTATAAATGTATTAATTAAACATTTTCAGGTTTAGATAAAGGTAAGGTAGTGCATGATGCATGTCGTTAGATTGGTAATTAGATTTGCTATCTATTGGTAAGATGGCCCCTAGTAGTTACCATTTATACATGTGAGTTTTTCTTTAAAAACATGTTTAGCAAATTTTATTATTTCTTGAAAGGTTTGCTATTGACCTAAGTGATAAAATATCTATTATTATGAGTTGCTAAAGTCAATTAGAACATATTTTCTCCAGTAACGATTACTATGGTAGAAACCAAAATTTCAAAAAAAAACACTTGATAAAATGAACATTCTGCAAGACTTTTGTATGTATGAGTTTTTTGTATGTAATTTGATTCATAGATTTCGAAATCCATAAAATATACAGGATGATTTGTTTAAAAAATCAAAATTAGTGTAATTTCCGGTAAAACAGAGAGTGCGCTATTTTAACCGTGTCTATCGGCCAATCAGAAATTGTGTGTCGTATCTTTATATAAAATGGTATTCAAATCTATCTTAAATAAAGAAGATGGAAGCATGGCGTTAGCCTCATTGTCACCTGGTATACCGTATCTCGACGGATGGACTTTGCAAGAGGGCATTTTCTTCGTAGAAAAGTAATTCTCTATAAAAGTTCCTGCTTCTTATAAAAACCACAATGCCATGGAGAAATGTGAAATTTTATATACTGGGTATTTATAAATTAAGAACATCTGAAAATAACTAAAGAGAGAACTACCTTTAATTTTGATTTTAGGGAAAATGTTATAAGAAGTTATTTGTTATAAAGAAGTAAGCATAAATACATAATTTCAGCTTCATATTAGCAAAGTAACTAACATTAGTGAAAAGAAGTATTCTTGATAAAAGTTTTTGCCTAGTCTAAAACATCTTATGGACCCCAAACAGTTTAGAAGTATTCAGCCGTTTCAGAAAAAAAATGCGGTGTTTGAATAACCAAAGACTTTTATCGAGAATACTCCTTTTTACCTAAATGCAAAATAAAAATATTTCACCCCTTGTAAAGTCCATCTGTGAACATACGGATACATATCTAAGCAGCCATTTAGAAAAAACGATTTTTTCTCAAACAACATGTTTTGTAAACTTTATTATTTCACGAGTGATTTGTTATTGATCTAATACATGAAATAGCTATCATAATGAGTTATCAGGGTCAAGTAGAACAGATTTTCTGTAATCACGACCTTCGCTGACAAAAATTAAAATTGAAGAAAAGACTTTTTTGATTAGAGAAATAAAAATGTCGTAAGACTATCGGATGCAATCTAAACTGCACATTAAAAAAAACATAAGATTTACAGGATAATCCATTAAAAAACTAAAATTAATGGCACTTCCGGTAAATCTGAAAGTAGCTCGTTTTAAATATATTTGCTCTTCAATCAGATATTGAATCTAGTATCCCCTTGGCAAATATCATCCAAATTGATTCATAAATAAAGGAGATATAAGCATAGGCCTGGACTTATTGTTACCCGGTACACTAATATACAATATTCATATTTTCTAGTATTATTTGTTTTAGAGGAGGCATATTAAATATGGCCTAAAATCAATTGCAAGTTTTTATTTTGAGAAAGTAATTTAGAATCTAAATAAACAGAAAACTTAAGGTTATTGAAAATAAAGTATTTCAAAAATCGCCAGAGTATTATTTTTTGTTATAGAGATATACAAGATATTCAGTAACCCTAATCAAGACTACAAATATTACTATACATTTATTCTAGTAAGCCATTTTTGTTTTTCTTAATAATTTTCTATTATTTAAGCGTATTTCTAGGCTGATCAGAGCGCGAGGTATTAATTTATTGATTATTGTTCTCGTATAATTTTATAATTTAATAACAAACTGGCTATAATTATTTAAGTATTCCTATACCTCCACCGTTTCGCATGTGTTCCCAGCATTTGTTCCCTGTGGCAGACGTTTATAGTTTCTTAGAAAAACCTTTTATCAATTACTATGACTTTGCACGTTTTAAACAAATAGTTTTCACAGGACATAATGGCCAGTACTAACGCGTTGTAGACAAAATTTGGTTGCTTACGAAAAAATATATATGCAAAACAAAATTACAATGGTTTTGTTACTTATCAGATTAAACAATGATGTTACTAAAAATCAGAAAAAGTACGTTTACCTTATTAGAGAAAAGCTTTTTGCAGTTGTTTAGAATTTTTAATAAAGACTACTAGTAATTATCGGCTTACTATTAATATGAAGCCAGCATTTTTCAAAAGTCCTTTATCTAATAGACTTGTCTGTCTGGGACGCTGTTTCAGCAGCGAAACCGTAAGAGATAGAGAAAAAAGTTATTAAAGTTATATGTTTGGAATGGTCATGTCAGGTCAGGAACCGAATTTCAGTCTCTAACACTAATTATTATCTTAATTATCCTAATCCTAACTTTTTAGGTTAGATTCTAGGCAAATTTTATCAAGGCGAATGCGACTGGTAGTTTGCTACCAACAATGACGTCATATACGTACGTGTGGTGAATACGCGTTCTATTTGCAAAACGGTCTTTTTTGTTTTTTTAAATGAGACATTTGTCTCACTGGGTTGCTAGTTATTTCTTAATATAAATTAAAGTGATTATGTGGTTGGCACTTGATGAAACATTTTTTATTAGTCAACCATTAAAATTAATAAAACAGTTTCTTTGTTTCACAAAAATACATTTTATAATGCAGGTAAAGGTAGGAATTCTACGAAGACTAAAAATTGGTATTACATTACGTATTGTAAAAACATTAGCAATAAAACTGTTAGTCTACTTAGTAAATTAGATTGTAATCATATTCAGTTGCGCGTCTACAGTGTAATTACAGTGCAGTTTTGTGCACGCAGTCTATGTTTCCGATGTCCGTAGTACAGGTTTTGAATTGCGCTCTCTCTCTCTACCCGTCTACTTGCTTTTTGGATTCGACCGAACAGCGACACGAATTTTGGCTTTTAGTTCTTAGTGCGGTCGTTTTCTTATAACGCCGTGATGGTGACTGGTTTAGCTTGTTGTGTCAAGCGGTTTTTGCGGGCATGCAAGTTATTATTTTTGGTTTTCGGTCCTCGCCGGATGTGCGGAGGATGCAGCCCTGGCAGTTGTATTGAGAGCTATTTTCTTATGTCGAATTGGCGGATTTGAAAGCTCTTCATCAATCTTTATCTACACGTGGCCCAAATTTATTGGGGTTGCCAGTCCGGGGTCCCTGAAAATCGTAGGTTCAGAGCTTCCCGAAAATTGTACTTCTCGCAATTGAGTACGTCGCTCTTGACCTGGCTTGAATGTAACATCTGCAATTCCGATTTTCGAATGTTTGGGCGGGGTATCGGTTTCCTTTATCTGGGCTATTACATAACCTCCCCTGGCGTGCAGAAGGGGATCAACCAAAGTAAATTAAAAACAGGGTTTGCTTTTCTTTTTTTAAGCTAAAAGTTATACGCTGCTGCGAACAGTGAATCGGTGCTGAAGGCTTCACCCGATTGTTATCGAAGTCAGTCAGAATTTCGGACTTCGGGCGCTATGTACAGTTCGCTTCACGAACTGCGTGCTTGAATGATGACTTTTCAACCACACAGCCGTTGTTAGTTTTCGCAAGCCGATTTTGTTGTGGTGCACCTTACATTGGCCAATCATTACCTGAAATTTGTAATAATAATAATTACCTGAAATTTGTACTAAATGCTACCGAATTAGTGATAGTTATATTGTCATATCACCATTGGGGTGTCGTTATTTGTTACTGCTACCTGTGTTTGATTTGAGTTTTTCTTTCAGACTGTGCTGCATTGAGTTTAACAATTCTCAGTTGAATGGATACACTTCGCATAATTTAGAAAAGATTCGTTAGCGTTCGAATTGGATTTATAAATTAATCTTAAAATCCTAAAGAGCTGCACACCGTCTCAGCTGCGGCTGACAATTGTATCCAAGTAGTCATAGAGTTTTTTTTTTTTGCTTTGAGAGGATTAGCCGACGAATCATATGAAAGCTAACAAGGTATTACGCAATGTTAACAAAGAAAAAGAATAGATTAATAATAATAAATAAAATAAATTTATTAACAATACACCAACAAACATTGGGAATTATTATAGATACATTAGTAGTTATGGGTCCTGGGTGGTGTAGCTTGAACAAGCGTCCACGTTCTATCGGCAGAGTTAAGCAACGTTCTCTCTGGTCAGAACTTGGATGGGAGTTCCACGGCTGCACCTCTCGGCGCCTCGTAATACGGCTGTCATGGAAATAGTTGGTCCCGGCGGTCATAACAACATTATGACAGTCGTTAGTGGGGTTGGAAGTCCCCATAAATGCACAGCGACGCCTATAATTGGCCTAACAGCTGTTGGATGAGTGCGATATAAATAAAATAATCTTTGTTAAATAACCGATTTTGTAACGTTAATCTTTATAATAAAAATATACTATATAAAAGTATTCGTTTAAATTGATTTTCTGCCAACCACGTAATCGCGATTATCATTGGAGCTTTATATTTGAAAAAAATATGCTTCAAATAAGTTCTTCTTCTTCTTCTCCTTGTTTATCTTCTTCTCCTTGTTTATCTTCTTTTTCTTTATGCATTGGACTTAAGGGTCCGTTACGATTAGTAGGATTCCTTATTTGTTATGTATTCCCTTATTTTTGTTTAGCTACTATTATATTTAATCTTTCCACCTCTTCCTTGGTCTGTCTATACTTATCCTTCCGTTTGGTTTCTAACGTATAGAATTCTTAGCCAGTCTCAGTTCTTCCATTCTTTCGATGTGTGCGTACCACTGCTGTCTGTATGTTCTTATTTTGTCTTTTAGGTTAAAGATGTTAAGTTCGTCTCTGTTATCCGTATTCCTTTTTTGTCGCTTCGGTTGTATCCAGCCGCTGATCTTGACAAACTTATTATGGAATTTGAAGGCGTCTGTGATTTTTTATCACCCAGTATTCATTCCACTTAGAAGAAAAGGTAAAATTACAAATGACTAGGACTTTCAGAAAAGTTCCTTCAATAATAAGTGAGTGTTGGAGATAAGCCTAGCAAGTTTCTATATTTCGCAACTTTGGTGGATAAAAGAAATAGAAATAGCGCAACTTCGAATATGAAAATTAAGTTTTCCGTGCTATTTCTCTTTAATACAATCGAGTTTTGAAATTACTTTAGTGCATTAGTCACACACCGCTGTAGAAGATAATTATCTAATAAAAGTCTTTCAGGATCTCACAAAACAGTGATCGTGAGCTTTTGTTAAGCAAATTTTATCTACTAATCAAGTTTACATTGGTCGGGTAAATCAATACGTCCTCAAAAGTTATGTCGTTTTGCATTTTATATTAAAAATTGTTTTGACTAAAAATTATTTGTTGTGACCCTGTATCATTCAGTTTGCTACATGAACTTCTATAAAGAAAATGTGGACTGCGATTTTGGCTATGCTACCTATATTCAGGTGTTCTCAACGTTTGATTAATAGAATAAACACGGAAAAAAATTAAATATTTATAAACTCATTCCAAATTCCCTACTGTTAGCAAGCAACTTCCAATATACATTACTTCTAACTCTGAGTTTATTACATCAAAATAACTATATGTAAATATTTTGTATTTATCCTGTATTATATTCCAAAAATGCATAAACTTTTGTTTAATTTCTGTTAATTGTTTATATGCTGATTTTATATTTGCGTACGTTAAGTGCATTATTTGTAGAATCAATTTTGTTTTGTAGTTAATGCACACACACGGTTGCCTGCTCATAAATAAATAATTTAGTTTTTGCAACGAACTCTTTGACAAGGGCTGAAAGACCGAACCACATGAGAGTTTAAATATATTATATGAAACAAATCAACTGTTTGATTATTTAGCAAAAAATTTACTACTAATGTTTCAACTGCCAACCACGCAATCAGATACATTTCTAAATAATATTACAACATTCCATACACCGTTGTAAACTGCTACTGGCACCTTTTTATTTAAACAGGAACTTCCTAATATGCAAAATAAATACGATATAAAGCTGTGTGCAGAAATCTAACTTTAAAAATACAAACTTGAGTAGTTTTATGTTTTATAAACAGTAATGCTGTTGCTAATTTCCCTAGCAGTCATTGCAAATAACGCCATGATAAAAATCTAATTTTTACACCTACACGTGTAGACTATTACATCATCTTAACAAAATTAAGTAAAAACACTGGGATGTTAATATATTTTTTTGATTTTTTTAAAGGTTAATTTAGTGGATTTCCCAAACTGAGTAACAGGGAATTTTACCACACGTCAATGATAATTACATTTTTTTAATTTCTAGGTATAGTAGGTACTAGCCCAACATAGGTTTTCTTACATGCAAATGAATTAATAGGTACGTTTATTATAACACCGGATTTTTGAGGGTCAATATTTGTCATTTGTAATAAAGATATCGATATTAAATTTAATATATTTTACTCTTGTAACTTGGAAAACAATATCGTTAGGGATTTTTAAAACCATAATTTGGTTGTTGTTTTCATCCAAGACTGTGCACCATTCTATGGAGATGCCCGATATCATAAACTTTTAGCGAAAGGTGCGCTTTCGTTTATTAGGGCAAATGAATGGACAGGAAGGCTTTGGATTACTCAATATGGAATGCACTCCCAAGAAAAAGTTTAAGAAGAGATAAGAGAGCCGTTTGAGAATTTACTACAACTTCGTGATAGAATAGAGCAGGTATGACTAAACATTTCCGTAAATTCAATTAAAGGAGTATTCTGCAGTCCAAATTAAGGACTGGCAACTTTCGGCATAGTGGGTGAATCCAGCACATTTTTAAATAGCAATTTGAAAACTTTTAAAATTACTTTACAAAAGGCTATTTTTGTTATCTATTTTGGACTATGAATTTTTCACCTGCTTAAATCAATAAATGTTTCTTGCTTGTAATACTTGTTTTACACTGTTGCAGTCTTGAAGTGGACACTATCTGTGTCAGAAGCAATTAACTATCAAGCAAGGGGCATTTTTTGTAGTTACCTGGTAACAACAAGAAAATGTTATTCCAGTAGCTACACCACCCGTAAGGTCAAACAACAAATTAGACGGTAAAAGAATAATAAAATAAAATGATGTTTTACACTATTTGAAACTGATCATAAAGCGCAGTTCAGGAAATGCACTGTTTTTCAACTGTACATCATTTGCATTTTTTGATTATTAATGATTTGAATAGAAACTAAAACGTAACACTATTTAAATAAATCTAGTCATATGTATACAAATCTGATGGACTATTATTAGACAGCATCCGCTTGTTGAAGTATGGTTCTTGTCAGGGTGCAAATTGTTTGAGAGTTATTCTTTATAACTCAATCTTGGTAATATATCAGTGGATATTTATTTATTCTTATGTTTGATGGTTGATATAGAAAAATTGTATATAGTACTGTCAACGTTTGATAGTAATTAAATTTTGGAGGACATATACATTGATTTTCATTTCCTGTAATATGGGAATGTGCCGAAAATTATACTAGAGTTAAATGGTCGAAATGATAGATAACTAGATGTACTAAAGTTTTCAAAGAATGAGTAATAGTTTAGTACTTATTTATCATTTTTGAAGCACATACCGATGGGGCTTTAATTATACATAACAGCAATGAGATAACATGAATAAAAAACCAAATGCACTGCTTGAGTAAGAAAGAAAAACATCGAAGCAAACCTTTGAGAAGGCTTAACGCATGACATATATGCTAACTAAATATGCCTATTGAAATAATTTCTTACCCAAGCATTATGTTCTTTTGTTTATGCTCTCTCATTTCTGTTATATACAGAGAATTTATTTTAACGCGCAATGTGGTATTCCCATTTCCATGAGGACTTGATTGTTACTGTTGGTTTCTAAGGGTACGCCACGCCATGTGTAAATGTGTTTATTTTAAAATGCAATATATGAACCGTAATTTTCTTGAAAAAGAAGCACCATAAATTACAACAGAGCATGTAATAACCCACATACTTGCTGTAAACTAAAGTCTTTATACCATTTGATCAACAGAATTTCCTCCTCGGTAGAATATATTATGTTTTTACATACTCAGTAACGTTTCCATATTGCATTTTAAAATAAACACCTTTAGACATTGCGCATTATAATTAACTCTCTGTATAGAGTGTAATCTGATCTGCCGTACACAAGGAAAAAGCAATTTTAAAAATTCCGAAGGATCAACTCTTGTTTTGGCCCGAATACATTATTATGAGTGTTTCGTTAAAATAACAGTACAAGTATTTAGAAAATTTTGCTTTTCTCAAATGTATTTTATGTAACAAAGGTTAATTAACAGTTGGGATAGTAAAACTTTACCACTCTTAAACGAAGGGGTTGACAAGGCCTCGGCTAGCTTTTTTAACTCTCGGCAGAATATAACGTGGTGTAACATCTGTGCAATCGCATTTCAGCAATTTTGAATTATTTATATACCTGCACTTAGTGGTAATAACAATTGAGCCCAAAAGACTGTTGCTGTTGCTAAGATCTTAGTCGAACTGCTATAAGCTGCGGCATAATGCCTTTGATGATAAAAATATATGCTGATAAGACCATGTACTTACGGTTTAAATAAAGATGAATTCCAGCGATCGGCATAAAAATCCCGATGCGTTGCATTCTTTTACGAAGACTCAAGGCCAATTTGACTGCATGATCCCAATGTCGACGCTCGAAATAAACTAGCATCCAAAAGGAAGGATATTCCTGGCTACGTACAAGCGCGAATTCGGAAAGCTGGAAACGTTAGCTCCGGGATGTTGAATTTAAGCCTTCGAGAAGTGAGCCAATACAAGCGGTTTCTAGCCCAGACTAAACGAATTTCAGCTCAAACTAGCCCATACAAAACGAATTTCAGCCCAAACTAAATGGCCTAAATATTTGAAAAATTAGAAAGTAAAATAAGCTCGCAAAGGCATTCTTACCAAACGGTGTTCTCGGCCAAATGTGGAGGGCGCCTTGCAGCGATTTCGATTAGCAGAAGCACAGAGAAATTCAGCGTAAATAACCAAAATTAATACGCAAACGCTCTTACGGGCACTGGAAGCGCGACCGCAAACAATGCTAAAGCCGCTTCGCTTGCTTGAAAAACAAGAACTCTTCAAAAAATCAATACTAAACCAGTTATTGCACTGTTTTCACAGCCAATGGATCGAAAATGCGACGACAAATTCAAAAGCGAAAATGTGCAGGTGCTTTTATCTCTGTATGCAAGCGCCTGCCCCGATAAGCTTGTATACGTTTGCTACAAGATATAGCTGGTGGTTCGAAAGTCGGTGACAAATGCATTAACGCGCTACAGAAATGAAATTGAAAAGGGGCGTTACAAAACAAAGAACGTTGCTATGTTATATGACCACAGATGAGGTCGAGCCTTCGTAATTTTTAATATTGCCTTTTCCTATGTACGACATTTTCATTAACACCCTTTATGTTTATGGTCCCATCGGTATAGCAACTGATAGACTTGATTCTAAAATTGGGATAAACTATCTAAATTATAATATATAATACATAGTTTTAGTCCGCAAGATAAGTTTATTCTTCCACAAATATCACGTCTTTCAAAAGCAATTTCGAAGTTCTATGTCACAACAAAAAGACAGAACTGGAAATAGAAACTTATGTAAAGCATAAGCGAGTATATTAATAGAAGCGCCAAATAAAATCGTAAACAAAAATCGTCATAAGGTTAATCAGTTTAAAAAAGAATCAAAATAAGGTTAGTACATTTGCCCACTGAGAACTGACAAATACATGAAGTACGTTGTAAATGCCTAATCGTTACGCATATAAAAATTCAGATGTTTAATCATATTGATTGTTTTGAAATACGATGATTTTATTATACTTTACAATGTAGAGTCGTAGGTTAAATAAAGTTTATAGGTAAAACAGAATTTGATGTAAATTTAAATTTAAACAATATTCTCATTGGAACATTTTAGTTAATTATTATTTGCTATTTTGATTTAGTTGCAGTTAGAATTAGACGTTTATGTGTTTCTATTATTCCGTGCCAACATTTAATTAGTTCTACCTACTACTACTACATATTAAAAGCAGTTCTATTTTAGGCACATTCCATTCCCTTAAGAACTACTTCTTAACTGCAAATATTCAAATTTAAATCTAATTTTAAGCTTACTTAACTCCTACGTATAATACAATATATTAAATATTACATAACTCATACGGTTTGCAATAATACATAGTATTTCACACACCCAGCGAGATGGGTTTGTTTTTTGGATAGCTAATGATAATCATTAAAGATTGCAAAACAATTGGGCAAGGTAACATTGATACCGGCGGAGTTTGGAAATTGACGGCCACGTTGACAACACAGTTTCAAGAACGTCTAGATGACAATTGCGTTAGCAACAATAGTGGAGTCATAGAAAGATTCGTGCAGGAAGGTTTCAATGTAGACCTTCACGGACAAAATATTTTTTAATTTTCACGGTTGCGTCAGCGGAAGGCTGTCATTAAGTGACAGATTGTCGTAAGATGCGGTTTTTTCTTTGTTCCTTGCATGCCGAGCTCTCGACATTTCGTGTCAATGCTTTATGTAATCGCTATTAGGTAGGAACGAGTCGTTTCGAGCTCGCAGACTTCACAGAGATTGGTTTTTGTGCAAAACTTTACTGTATCGTAACTAGAAAATGTCTTGAACACGAACTTTTCATACTAAAGTTTTGAGCTTGGATTTAATTAAATTTGATAATAAAGGTTTTTATTACATATCAATATTAACATGGATAACTTGTTGTACTACACATCTGTAAATAAACTAAAAATAGAATACCAAATTGAAGTTTTATAGAAGTTTTAGGAAAAATCATATTCAGTACTTAAAATTCTGTTCGTTTTTAATGTTTTTCACATGCATTTAATAGACCTACATGTGCTCTAGAGTCTAAATAATAATTCACTTATATAATTTAGAAATACAACTCTAATAAGACGAAAGTTCAAATTTTTCAAAAACGTTTTGATCTACCATAATTAGTTTTGAGCTCGCAGACTTCATAAGGATTGCTTTTTATGCAAAACTTGCTGTAACGCAAGTACAAAATGGCTTGCACAGGAACGTTTTATGCCACAGCTTAAGCTTTGATTTAATTACAATTTAATAATGGAGAATTACTCTATAACGACTTTTTATTACATAATATAGTAAATACTTTTAAACAATTAAAGTAGAATGTGAATTAATGTTTTTTAGGAAAATATAAATACCTTTTTATCTTGCATGTTAAGGTGGAAACGATATCCAACACATGTTTTGATTATTTTCATGTTTTCAAATGTGTGTAATACGTCTACATATAATCTACTTTATAGAAATCTACTTTACCAGTACCAAACGATTTTCAAAAACATGAAAATGCAATTAATTAGGGATTTATTACATTCAAGAAACGCAAAATGTTAAATTATGTGGAGTATATGTGAAATACAATACTATAAATAACAAATATATAAATTTTACTCAGTCGATATCTGTTCATTGCTATTATTATTATTGCTATACAGTGCTTTCGTATAGTAGTGGATAATTTCGATAAAAATTCAAGGAATAACTTTTGGAAAAAACGCTGGAACCCGTCGATTTTTATTTTTATTTGCGCATTCTTTCAAATAAAATCTATACATACAGTATGACCCGCGTAGGAGGTATGGCGTCATCGATGTTTTTTTAACGGCTACTACCTTTTTTATTACGAAATTTGAAAGAATGCATTTTTTTTACTTACGCTAAGTTGATCTTTACGTATAGGTCACATGACCAAAAATTAAGAAAAACAATACCTATGCTAAATTTAATTGCAATGATAACTTCAAAAACAACAAATTAAATGTTCAAATTGACAGTAGCCAAGACGAATGACATGTTTTTTATTGCTAGCTGTCATTGATAAAAACGTAGTCATACTTCCTAAAATTAAATTTAGTATTTTTCAATTTTAAAATTGTTTTTCTTAATTTTTGGTCATTTTTGGACCTATACTCAAACACCAGTTTAGAATAAGTAAAAAATGTGTTCTGTCAAATTCCGTAATAAAAAAGGGGTTGCCATTTAAAAAAAAACATCGATGACATCATACCTCCTACGCGGGTCACCCTCTATGTATGCATTTTATTTGACTATTTCCCGCATTTTTTATTATCCAATCATATGCCATGATTTTCAAAAATTCAACCAATCACGTGTTTTTATAGTGGCAAAAAATTAAAATTTTCCCTTGGGATAATATCAGTTTTTTACCACTTGTGTTCGAGGCAACCACCAAATATATCGTTTTAATCAAGGTGGTATTTCAGAATCGTCATTTAAACTGTCATTGTGAAATGTCACATTCGTTGAATTCCGATACAGAATGAACGGATATTTGGGAAATATCCACAAAATGTATTTCGGGTTCATGATCTTGCTCGGAAAATGTCTTACCCAAGATTTGTCGTTTTTTGACAATGTCCCTCGACAAACTAACTTTGATAAATTCCCTCGCCTTCGGCTCGGGAATTTGATCAAGTTGGTTTAGCTGTGACATTTCCAAAACAAAAAACTTTCGTAAAACATTTATATATCCTCTTGACTTGTTAAACGGTCATTACTGTCGTCTGAACTGACTCGGTAAATGAGTCTTTACAGGCAAGGTGCCTGTAAAGTGTTACTGTCGTCTGAACTGACCTGTAAAACAGTCTTTACAGGCCAGGTGCCTGTAAAATGCTGCCACCGCGACTTTACAATCACCTTGTTTTCTAATAATCACATCCTTCATTAATCACTAATATTAATTTTTAGGATGTTCCCGAAGAGGAAATAAAACGTTGTACGCGGCTCGCTTTATTGGGGCTCACCGGATTACAGGGCTCGCTCCTACGTCGCTCACTCTGCAAATTATCCGGCTCGCCCATAAATGCTAATTTACTAAGCTTGCCACGTAAATAACTATTACCGGCAAAATAATTTGCCCTTAATACATTATTACAGAAAAAATTATCAAATAAAGATATACGGGTCTCAGCGTTTTTTCCAAAAGTTGTTCTTTGAATTTTTAACGAATTTATCCACTACTTTAC
Organism: Agriotes lineatus; assembly: GCA_940337035.1. Lineage (NCBI taxonomy): Eukaryota > Metazoa > Arthropoda > Insecta > Coleoptera > Elateridae > Agriotes > Agriotes lineatus. The sequence continues at coordinate 89,778,153 of OW679195.1, read as the reverse complement.
GAAAGCACTTTATATGGTATAGTATTTATATTCCATTAAAATTGCACATACATATTTACAAATAAATAAAATCTTTTAGAGTATTATGAAGTAACTATCTGATGATCTGTAACTGTTTATTAAAAATAATAAAATAATACTTACCATATCGGTTCCCCTTTTAGATGAAGATGTGACTTTTGTCTTCACCCACTGCTATTTTCCATTCACTTCAAAATCAATACGTTAATACGTAACAGACATAGTTTTAAAAGAAGTCATTTGTACTTAAACTGTTCTGTATTGCGATTATGTACTTACTCTAGTTGCTTTTACGTTTTCATATTCTTTAGTGCACTTTTTCTAGATATTGTATATATGCTTTTGTTATCTTTTCAGAATTTACTTCACGCATATTCGAGATTGGTTTATACCAAAGCTTCATATAGCATGTCTGCATATTCAGAATCAAACTAAAAAGAACATCAGAGGTTATACTAAGCGAAGAACAAACTGACTACAGTTAGAGATAGCATTTGTAGACTATGAGAAGGCATTAGACACTATAAAAAAACGTAAACTGTGGACGGTATTGGAAGAAGAAGAATAGTCTTAGTCATCATTTAATAAGTGCTATTAGATGCCTCTTCAACTGGACAATCATATTATTGAAAGCAAAGAACAGCAGAAATTCGAACAAACCAAGAGCAGCGATAGGACTGGAATAACTATCGTGTTTTTAAAAAACAAAACTCATTCGCAGCATGACATGATCAAATTGAAGTTTGCCATTTGTGTGTATTAAACCCATTGAAGCAAATGAACTTCCATAAGTCAGAGAGAACTAAATTACATCTTGATCTTCAACTATTTTCCCAAAAATATGCAAAACACTAAATAAAAACAATTTTTATTGACTGTTATGATTAATACACTCGTTGTTGTTGTGTAAATTCCATCTTATTTTCCTTTTTGCTTGATACAAGTAAACCTAATGCAGTGTAAACTTTTGCCTGTCATAGTGACAGATGTTTTCATAAACAAAATGCAATCTGACATTCACCTACAGACTTCAGTTAAGACATGACTAGATTTCCTATCTTTCTTTCCAACGCCTACCCTATATGAGTTCCTTTTTTTGGAACACCAATTCTAATTAACATATTATACACAGTGGTCCATGATACTTAGACCCATGTACCTCTTGGACTGTAACCCAACGTATGTATCATGGCAATAAAGGTGCTCTACGGCATTCACCATACACTAACATAAGCTCGGTTTTTTCTAAGCTGGTTAACATCACCTAACCTTACAGCTACTGGAATTAACTGTCAATTGCTTTAATGTCATAAACGTATAGCATCTATGATTAATATGTCTTTTAGATAAATATTGGGTATCTATGTTGCCACGAAATGTGTTCGTTAGGTTGTAGTCTGAAATGTTTAGGGACTCCAAGTTTTGTGGCCCACCCTATATATTTATTGATGATATGATTAAAAACTGGAAAAAGATATATGCAAAAGGCATACCAATACAAATAATGTAAGAAACATTTACACATTCCTATTCGAAGTTAATAAGGTAATATTACAAGCAACTGCAGACAGGTAACGACCGGCAGCCTAACCCCTACATCTCTTGCGTCCTCTATATAGTTTTTAAATGTCCACACAATAGCAAAAACAATGGAACTAAAACAACTATTGAGAACTCTGTCCTAGGACAAGTCAGAAGCTTTGATCAACTAGGTTATAAAATCACGTACTCAAATATACTCTGGTAAATTTAGAGCTATATAGGGTACAATACATAAAAATTATCAAAATAAAAACCAACAACATATACCACATTGAAAGTTTACAGCACAATGGCTGCATCTATGCTAGAGTATGGAAGCGAATCATTGGCCATAAACAGAAAATAATACAGCACGATACAAGTATCTAAAATACAATTTATCTGAGCTATTAAGGGTAACACGCCTCGGTTTATAGCTCAGCGGTAGGGTTACTTCAATGGCGTCGGTTTCGGAAGAGGAGGGTGGGTGTTACTCTCAGCTAGACACTGGATTTGATTGGAACAAAGTTTATTATATTTTAACTACTAACTAACATACAGATAAGCTTATAACTAGGTAACATATATGTACAGAAAAAAGAAAATGGCGGATTGGCATCCGCAGTTGGAAGCTGGTGTGGTCCTTCGGAGGCGATGCCGGCGGCTAAAGTGGCTCCGTGTCCAAATCCCACGAAGACGGCAGGCTCTCTGTCCAGCGAAGGCGATTGGCTCTAAGTCCAACGAAGGCGGTTGGCTCTAAGTCCAGCGGAGGCGATTGGCTCTAAGTCCAACGAAGGCGATTGGCTCTAAATCCAACGAATGCGGTTGGCTCTGAGTCCAGTCGCCTCCGCTGGACTTAGAGCCAACCGCCTTCGTTGGACTTAGAGCCAATCGCCTTCGCTGGACAGAGAGCCTGCCGTCTTCGTGGGATTTGGACACGGAGCCACTTTAGCCGCCGGCATCGCCTCCGAAAGACCACACCAGCTTCCAACTGCGGATGCCAATCTGCCATTTTCTTTTTTCTGTACATATATGTTACCTAGTTATAAGCTTATCTGTATGTTAGTTAGTAGTGTAAATATAATAAACTTTGTTCCAATCAAATCCAGTGTCTAGCTGAGGGTAACACCCACCCTCCTCTTCCTAAACCGACGCCATTGAAGTAACCCTACCGCTGAGCTATAAACCGAGGCGTGTTAATTGTCGCCCGGAACGTGGGGCCAGCCTTTGGTGGACACCAGAGGGAAGTCACGCCCACTACAATGGTGAAGTCAAGAAGGAAGGGAAACATGGAGACAAGGATCATGGAGGAACCTCAGCGGACACCGCGACAAGGAGGAAGTCTGAACAGTTCGGAAATAATAGAAGACAGCGCACCCTCATTCCCGTGTGGACAAAGGACACCGCCTCCAAGTCCCAGCCCAGTGCGACAGGAAGTCAACGAAGACAACCAACAGCAAATGGCACACCACCTTGCGTGGCGCCCAGAACAAGCTCCAGCAGCACCAACGATCACATTAACCGACGAACAATTCCAGGCACTTTTGGGACGAATGGCTGTGCCCAAGAAAGTCGATCTTCCACCAACCTTTAAGGGCGAGGAGTTAGATCACCCCCAAGAGTTCATCGCAGAGTGCGCCCGCTACCATGCGCAAAGCGGATGTACTACAACGAAACTAATGAAAGTGGCCACAAACTGTCTCCAGGGGAAGGCTAGCCAATGGTGGAAACCATACGCTTCACTTCCACTCTCCTGGAACGAATTTGAAGAAAGGCTCTTAAAGAAATTCGACAGCGCAGATGTACGAGCCTCCTTGAAGACACAGCTCTACGGACAAAAACAGGGACAAAAGGAAAATGGCGAACTCTTTCTTCTTCGCAAAATACAACTGATACGCCGACTGGACACCGAACAGTCAGTGGGAGCCAGCATTCCCGTAATGATAGAGCTATTAAAACCGGCCCTTTGGCCTTATCTACGTGTTGCTGTGCCAGAAACCATTGAGGAACTGTTGGACAAGGTGGCTGCAATTGAGAAAGACATGGACGACCGCGCACCAACGCCAAGCCGCGAGACACGCCCGCGAGAGCCAGCCGAGCCCAATATACCCCGCTGCTATTTTTGCCCGGGACGCCATTTCAATAAGGATTGCCCACGACTCCACCGGCTAGCACCACAGGCAACAGGAGAAGCCCCCATGAACGCCCCGGAAGCTAGACAACTACCACCGCCGGAAAACTGGCGGAGGCCCGGGCGCGTCGAGGCCGAAGCACCGCCCAGGGCCCAACCCAATGCTCTACAATAAGTACGGCCAACTGCCACAACCTCCCGTATATCATGGTGAACCTAGGGTCACCACAGCGGGAGATGCTTGCCCTAATTGACTCAGCGGCAACGCATAACTTCATTAGCGCCAAGCTAGTGCAACACCCCGGGACGGGTAGCTAAGCTCAAAGAACGCCAAAATGGCCAAAGAACAGGCAACCCTGACCCTACGAGGAGAAACAAGCTTGGAAATGCAGATCGGTAGAAATAACTCCGTCATACAGTGTATCATAGCAGAGGATTTAAGGGAGGACATCATTCTCGGTCTACCATGGCTTACGGAACACGAGGCTACCTTTGATTTCGCACGGCGTTGCATCCACCATGGCGTGAGGACCCGAGAAACCACTCATTGCCTGGTCGAGTAACACGACCCGCGTCCAGCAAATGACCCGATGGAACTTCCACAGTTGAAGCATGACTTCCCTCGCGAGCAGGAACACAACCTCTATCAGCTACTAGAAGACTTCCCCGAAATTTGGAGGCCCTCGGCGCCACCTACGCGCACCCTGCAGCACGAGATCCATGTAAAAACCGATGCCCCTATACGCAGCCCAAATTACCGATATTCCGAAACAAAAAACAAGATAATCGCCGAGCAAGTAGAAGAGATGCTGGCACGCGGTTTCATTGAGGCTAGCCAGTCACAACATAACTCGTCAATCGTTATCGTGGAGAAAAAGGATTCTACGCCCCGTTTCTGTTTAGACTTTCGCAAGCTAAACGAAGCCACCATCAATGAGCCGGCGGTACTACCCTTGATCCACGAAACCATCAAAGATCTAGGTTCAGCAAGCATCTTCTCCTCACTTGACTTAAAGTCGGGGTACTGGCAGATAAGTTTACATCCCCAAGCCAAACCCTACACTGCGTTCACAACTCCGGATGGCGCAGACTATCAATTTCGAGTCATGCCATTCGGGCTCAAGACGGCACCAATGACCTTTCAAAGGCTGATGGCCCGGGAAGTACTGGTGGGGTACCTCCATAAATTCTGCCTCGTGTATTTAGATGACATCATCATTTACTCCGAATCATGGGAGCAGCACCTTCAACACCTCCCCAAGGTCTTCGAACGACTACAGGAACATGGGCTCATATGCTCGCCAGAAAAATGCCACTTCGGGAAATCCACACTGCACTACCTAGGGCATATCGTTGGCCCAGAGGGAAACGAACCTCAACCAGGTCACGTGCAGCAGGTCACCAACGCCCCGCCCCCTACTAACCGAAAGGGGTTACGACAGTTCCTAGGCATATGCAATTGGCTACGCGAGTACATTCCCCGATTCGCCGACGTTGAGGCCCCTCTCACCGACCTACTAAGTACTAAAAAGCGCTGGACTTGGACCCCAGACGTTCTGCAAGCATTTCAACAAGTGAAACAACTGTTTCAGACACCGTTGAAGTTAGCCCGACCCGATGCTTCTCGCCCCTTCATTTTACAAACAGACGCCAGCAAATTCGGCATCGCCGCCGTGCTCTACCAGGAACGTCCCGATGGAGGTCGAGACGTCATCTCCTACGCCAGCACCCGGTTCCTGCCAGCCGAACAGCGTTATCACTCCAACGAACAAGAGTGCCTAGCCGCCGTATGGGCGATAAAAAAATATCGACCCTACTTAGAAGGCAGGCAGTTCACCCTCCGGACCGATAACCGCGCCCTCACTTGGCTCAACACCTTGAAGGACCAGCGAGCTAAACTCACCCGTTGGGCTCTCCTGCTACAGGAGTTCCACTTCACAATCGAGCATTGCCCCGGAAAGCACGAGTTGCCGGACGCGCTATCTCGACAGCCGACTGGACAGCCGGCCGAAGCAGTGTGGGATGACCCGACAGTACTGCTGTCTCCCATTCACAACAAGCGCTTCGCCCAAAAACGTGTAACGGCCAGCCAACCCGCAAAGAAAGGATTTCCCAGGTTCCAGGAACCCGCTACAGGAAATCGTGCTGCCAGCAGCCAAACACCACACGGTGAGGACTCACCGAGGTATCAACGGGCAAGCAGCCATGCTACCGTCACGGAGCCACCAGGCAAGCCATCCCTAAGCCTGCTGGACGCAGTCGAAGAAACTTTATGGGAGACCATTGCACAGGACCAAAGACAGGATAATTACTGTCAAGATTTAGTCAACTCATGGCACCAAAGCTACTTCGCCGAGGACCCAAGCCCGGATCTCTTAGCCGTACAAGAACAATACCATATAGAGGATGGGTTGCTCTACCGCCGAACGGATCAGGGTCCGCGCCTGTTTGTTCCGGAAGAAAGCCGGCCAAAGGTTATCTACCAATACCATGACCGAGACCTAGCAGGACACCCCGGCATCGCCGAAACGACGCGGGCCATCCTTACGCATTTCCATTGGACGCATTTACGAGAAGATGCCCGGAACTACGTCCGCCAATGCCTGCTCTGCTTGAGATGCAAGAAGGGCCGCCACCAAGCCAAAGCCACCCTGAAGCCTCACCAACCCAACCGAGCGTGGGACACGATTGCGCTCGACCTCATGGGGCCCTACCCCTCGTCAGCCACCGGGAAGAAGTTCATCCTGGTAATAACCGACCTCTTCACCCGGTGGACAGAAGCCTTCGCTCTAGCCAAAGCCACCGCCCCCATCATCATCCGTACCTTGCGAAATGAGGTTTTTCCCCGCCTGGGATACCCGAGCGCCATGCTGACCGATAACGAACGCCAGTTCATTAGGGAACAATGGATGCGAGCTTGCCAGCAGTGGGATATCCAGCCATGGACAACCGCCATTTATCACCCCCGGGCAAACCCAACAGAGCGAAGGAATCAGGAAATAAAAAAGGGACTCCGCCTGCACCTGCAAGGAAGGAACCACCGCGAGTGGGACAAGCACCTGCCTGCGACCCTATTCAGCCTGCGGAATCGCCATAACACTGCCTTAGGGTGTTCTCCGGCCTACGCAATGTACGGAAAGGAGTTGGACCGCCCTGGGGAGTGGAGATTCCGGCAACCTACGCAGCCGCCAGAAAGGCCCCACGAACCGCGGACACACAACCGCGCCGAACGAGACGCGGGCATCCGAAACCGAGCCATCGCCCAGCACCCTGAAACACCAGACACCAGCAGCCCCACTTTTCAACGTCATCAGCTGGTAATGGTGAAAAATCACCCTCTCTCGGACGCCACCGCTGGGATTCATGCAGGATTCCAACCAAAATGGAGTGGACCCCACCAAATCCTGGAAAAACTTGGTCCAAGCGTCTATAGGGTTCAACGAGGGCAGCAGGCTCTCAAAATCCACGCAGACCAACTCCGCCTCTTCTCTCCCTAACCTTTTTGTTTTGTGCCCGGATCGCGGACGCCAAAGGAGGGGGGAATTGATACGAACCGATAAACAGATCAGATCAACAAAGAAAATGTACATCGCCACATAAAGCGGCGACAGTACAAAGTGCCCTAAAAACATCTGTTTACCAAGCCGTCGCGATCTTGCACAAACAAAGAGAAAATATATCTATTTTCAAAAACCCTCGTAGAAACATAAAACAATAAAACTAACGGCAACCCCAGCGAAATTTTAAAGTGCAGCAAAGTGGCGCTCATAAACTTTATTGGAACCGGCCGGCCAAGAAAGGCGACAGCAAGCGAAATACGCCTCAAGTATGAGCAAGAGCGCTTATACTTAAAAGGGCACATAAAAAAATACACCGCGACCCCGGAATACCAAGTGTTTGGTATCAAACGAAAGGGAAAACCACCGCTAATTATTAAAACAATCCGCGAATCGACAGCAGCAACACACGCCGAGCGCGCCACGTTTTCCTGGAAGCAGAAGCACCAATTTTAACCCGAGTACTAGCCCGAATTCTTAAAATCGCCGGGGTAGGCATGCAGATCACCCACCGTCCGGCAAGGGAAATTAATACCAACGAATGTATCAGCATTGCAGATTGAATTTACTTAAATTAAGGAATTTTCACAAAAGCAATAAACTAAGACAGGGTTGTCTAGTATCAAAATACGGGGAAAAATTAGACGAATTTTTTTGAAGCAAGTATGAAATTTGAGCCTCAAACGGTCAACGAGCGCGCACGCAAAAATAACGTGCGCGATATATGCACGGGCATTGGGAAAATTAATTCATTCGGCGAGTTTAGCGACAAACACCCTCATATCAGGTATCAAAAGGACCGCCGTTTCGCGAGCTATGCCATGCGACACAAATCAGGTCGATAATTGATCGCGCCGCGCAATTAAACGCAATAATTCGAAATGCATCAAAAACGGGCCAAAACATCCCTTCTACCTCGACCAATGGGCTGCGAGATCGCGTCTGACAAAGGACTGTCCCCTTTAAATAGTCGGACGCTGGCAGTAGGAACTCACTCAACCCAGGAGAGTCAGCCAACAGCATCCAGCCTTCCAGGACCAGCTAGCAACTCCAGCCTTTCAAGGATCTACCAGCCCCAGCCCTCTCCCGAGCCTATCACCTTCGTTGGACATAGCTGGTTGCCGCATCTACTGGACTTAGCTGTCTACCGCATCTACTGGACATAGAGCCTGCTGCATCCACTGGACTTAGCTGTCTACCGCATCTACTGGACATAGAGCCTGCCGCATCCACTGGACTTAGCTGTCTACCGCATCTACTGGACATAGAGCCTGCCGCATCCACTGGACTTAGCTGCCTGCCGCATCCACTGGACTTAGCTGCCTGCCGCATCCACTGGACTTAGCTGTCTGCCGCATCCACTGGACTTAGCTGTCTGCCGCATCTACTGGACTCAGAGCCAACGCCTTCGTTGGACAGAGCCAATCGCCTCCGCTGGACTTAGAGCCAACCGCATTCGTTGGACTTAGAGCCAATCGCCTTCGTTGGACTTAGAGCCAATCGCCTCCGCTGGACATAGAGCCAACCGCATTCGTTGGACTTAGAGCCAATCGCCTTCGCTGGACAGAGAGCCTGCCGTCTTCGTGGGATTTGGACACGGAGCCACTTTAGCCGCCGGCACCGCCTCCGAAGGACCACACCAGCTTCCAACTGCGGATGCCAATCTGCCATTTTCTTTTTCTGTACATATATGTTACCTAGTTATAAGCTTATCTGTATGTTAGTTAGTAGTGTAAATATAATAAACTTTGTTCCAATCAAATCCAGTGTCTAGCTGAGGGTAACGCCCACCCTCCTCTTCCGAAACCGACGCCATTGAAGTAACCCTACCGCTGAGCTATAAACCGAGGCGTGTTAAGGGATATTCTAGATTGCACCACATCAGAAACAAAGAGATACACATCGAATTCAACATTACCCCTGGAGTAGATACTAGGGTTTCTCATATTTGACATGTTTGCTTATCCCGGGATTCCAGGATGTCATGAATTATGTGAACATTTTGAAATAAAATAAAGTAAATAAGAATGAGAGCCGTTAATTACTTAAAAACAACTCGAAGTCAAGCTATGTAATACATTTTGCTCAATGATTAATACACATAATAGAATAGTATTGGTGAGAGAGATGTATATTTGAAAATTATTGCTTGTTTACTTCCTTTTACAAAAAAGAAAGTATTGGATTCACCCCAAAAATTCGAAATTGAGTTTTCAACGGATCTTTGTGTTTTCGAGTGCCCTGAACCCAAAATAGTAATTTATGTATTTAGTGTGTAAAGAGAGCCATTTTGGTATGAGGATGCGAGTTTTGTGCCGAGCGGTAGAGAGGCGCGAAAAAGCAACCGAATACCAAAATGGCTCTTTACACTCGAAATACATACAAATTTTTTTATACGGTCATAAATAAATGACAAAATTGTTAAATAATTGAAATTTCTTTATAACAGAAACCAGAAATACATCACTGACACTGTGCAACACACTATGTACTTGTGCTGTATAAATAAGTGTAATTTTAGTAGAACACGAGACGTTTTAGAAAAATAAATAAATGTCTTATCTTCAGGTTTCATCTTCAACTTCACAAAAACTCACAGACCCAATAAAAATGTTGCGTGATGTTGGACGCGCCGTGATGCAATTGTCAATAATTTTAGCCGGTTCCAGAAAAATGACGAATAAAATAAATATAAGGTTAGCCATGGCGATGCGTAAAGTAAACTTACTAGGAAAAAAATGTGTGAATCGCTAACTTTTCGCATTGGCAGTGAGCTTTTAATAGTCAGTTTTAGAGGTGACCGTAGAAAAATAGATATTTATGCATTAAGGGAGATATGAATATGTTTTTTTCCTGAGGTTGACATGTATTACATACCGAGGGCTCTGGCCCGAGGTCTGTAAGTCAACCGAAGGTAGAAAACATGAATATCTCCCGTGGTGCATACAATATTTTATCTACTAGTATATTCGTAAAAATAGTATGAAATTTCAAAATGTCATAATGACATTTAAAATTAGAATATGTAAGTAACATCAAGGATTGCCTCATTGTATGGTTGCTAAGACGTTAATTGTAGTTGCATTGTTACCATGAGTTTGAGGGAGACACAAGTCCCTTGGGAGTTATGAGTAGCTTTTCATATTTTGTTTCTATGACGAAAATGTACAATATCATGTTGCTAGTAGATAATAGATATTTATGCATTAAGGGAGATATGAATATGTTTTTTCCGAGGTTAACATGTGTTACAGATCGAGGGCCTCTGGCCTCTGAATATCTCCCGTGGTGCATACAATATTTTATTTACTAGTATATTAGTAATAATAGTATAAAATTTCAAAATGTCATAATGACATTTACAATTTGAATATGTAAGTAACATCAAGGATTGCCTCATTGTATGGCTGCTAGACTTTATTTGTAGTTGCATGGTTAACATGATTTTGAGAGAGAAATAATTTGACAAGTCCCTTGGGAGTTATGAGTAGCTTTTCATATTTTGTTTCTATTAAGAAAATGTACAATATCATGTTGCTAGTAAATAAAAATATTTTTCCATTGGTGTGTCTGTGTGTTTCTGCTGTGTGTCTGCCTGTAAACAGAATATCTCAAAAACGAAAAAAGGTATGGCGTTGAAACTTCATATATACGTTTTTTGTACTATGTAGATGCAACAGCAAGCTTTTGAAGAAAATCGCATAACCGGAAGTAGATACTTCTAAAATGGGTTTCTTTTGTTTTTTCCTATTTTTTTATTAACTCCAATTTTAAATAGAACACCCGGTATTTTATTACATTTTTAAATTCAGCTTAAAATTTTAGAGAAACTTTGTTTCTTCAACTAACGCTCTATTTTGTGCCGTTTTTGTAGAATTTGTAATTTTTGACAAATGCTTAAAAATTTTAAATCAAATTTTTGGATAATTATAAGATTACTGTAAAAGGAAGTTGCGTGCGTGTATCAGACCAGATTTTTGTTACAATGAACACAATAAGATTTTTGCAATAAATTTTTGTAATATGATTTATCGCAGAGATCCGAACGGTTCCGTATGGCAGCGCGAGATAAATAGCATTTTCAGGCGATAAGTTGGAATCGCACCGCCGATAATGTTTTTTATTTAAAAATTTATGTAATTAGCATTATCAAGTGTTTGCTTTTATTATTTCAATATTATTAGGAGCGTGAAAATATTCTACCCCAGTGATTGATTTTAAAAACTGTCTAGTATCACAACGTCCACTTGCGAGGGAAGTACTGAGTGAAGACCTTTACAGATTTCTTAATACGACATTTATATTTAACATGAAGTAATCTGCCACTCGCCATAATTTATTGTTCACTTCAGTTTGTAGAGAGTGGATAGCCGGCTGGTAAAGCATTTCCGTTTACAGTCGGCTGGTAGTGGGTTCGAGCCCCACACCCGGATATCGGTTACATCGTACGCTCTCCGGCCACCATACCAGCCTTAGGTGGTCGTACATTCTTCTCTAATACAAGAGGTTAGGCTAGCCACCTACCATGGTCGATGCCTAAGATGTCTTATAAACCCACTACACTTTGTGGGTTAGTAACAGCACAGTATATATAGACTGTGGTAACAGGCTCTCAGCCTGCATTAAGAGGAAAAAAAGAAGAGAGTTCAGTTTGTATAAACAGTCACCATTATCATTGAACCTGTGAGCATGCGTACTTAATCCAAAACATTGCCTTTTACCTAGATCCTAACTACTTGTAGATGTTTTGCAATGACCATGGTTTCTGTTTTCACCTAGTTAATTTCTATCCTTCTGATAGTCAACGCAGTGTATTAGTATACCTGATGCTGTAGGGTTGGGAGCGTGGCGTGAAAACAGTCGGGTCACGCCTGGTCACGACGGGTCCCGTTTGCTGCGCTATTTGCCATCAACACTAGATCATCCACATAGGTGAATTGGGAAGATCTCATAAATTCCATATTAAGGTATCTGGTTTTGCAACGGTTTACCCTTTGTTAAATTCTTTAACTACTAATCCGCGAGCCTCTCTGAGTGGTATCTTTAAAAGTAAACGAATTTTAACCGTAACTGCTTTATTTATTTATAAAGCTGCACAATTTTATGTCAATAATAAAAGTAAATTTGTTATAAATAGTGGTTTGCACCGGTACCCTACTAGTAAGTCTAACAACATACATGTGGGGGTATACAAAAGGGTCTAGGACGTTTCTACGCCGCCGGTTCTTCGCCGCCAGTTCATCGGGGTCTAGGACACTTCGCCCAAAGTCCATAACCCCCAATGCCCACAACGCCCAAAGTGTGCCCACAACCCCCAAATATTTAGCATGCCCACTTCGCCAACGCGACCACAACGGCCAAAGATTTTCCAGGGCCACATCGCCCAATCAGTTGGCCCATAACCCCCAAAGCCCACAACGCCCAAACTCTTAGCAGGCCCACTTCGCCCAACGAGTTGGCCCATAACCCCCAAAGTCTATAACGCCCAAAGTGCGCCCACAATCCCCAAATATTTAGCAGGCCCACTTCGCCCAAAGCGACCACAACTCCCAAAGATTTTCTAGGGACACAACGCCCAACTAGTTGGTCCATAACCCCCAATTAGCTTCGTGTGAATTCGGCATTTCTTTTTTAAAACGTGTATTTCTGCCTGTATGATCTTAGTTTGTTTTCATTCATTCATAAAGTTCAGAAGTATACCTTACCCATATGTCTTTATAAAATGTGTTTACAATAGTTAATTTTTTACCACAGTGATTCTGAATATCTTTTTTATGGAAAATCGTAAAGAAGATGGCACTTTTCTTAACTATTTTATTGAAGTTGATAATTATAAATTTGTCAGTTGTAAACTGAAGTCATTTTGACCACATTTTGAGTTACAAGATACTACTATGAAAAAAATAACGTGTACAACACATATCCAAACGTTAATTTTTTAATGAGTTTGAAGGTTATTTTTTTTTGCATATTCATATCTGGTACTCGAAATTTTATCATAAAAGACTTCAGAATTTATAAGTGTCAAATTGACAATTCGCAATTTCAATAAAATAGTTAAAAAGACTTACTTTTTCACGAATTGGTAATTATAAATTTAAGTGACTGTGGTAGCTAAGTATGAATTATGTACGAGTATAAGGTATATTATAATGAAAATTATTTTATAGGTTACGAAACTTAAGAAGTCTCAGATTTGAGTAGTGCTGAAAATGAGGAATACATTGCAATGCGTGTCCTTATGAAAATGACTGTACAGTCAGATGTATTATATTAAAGTGTTATGTTCAAGAGTAAAACGTTTACTTTACATTTTTATGTTTCTGTTTAATATAAATAATAGTCATTTACTTATATTTATTTCTTAAGATCTACTATCCCAAATGATTTTTATTGTAAAGGAACGCCACTAATATCAAATAATTGTGACATAAAAATCCTTGAAAGTAGAATTAGGTAGGTACTAATTATATACAGTGTCCGCCAAAATGTCGACATAATATGGGAAAAAATTTTATTTTTGATTTTTCAAAAAAACTTTTTACGTTAATAAATAATTTGTGCTTGTCTAAAAACCTATTTACCCCCTATCATATATACCGAGTGATTTGTACTTATTTAGAAAATTGAGTTTTTCGAAATTGACAAAATCTGAAAAGTGCTATTTTTCGGAAATTATGTAAGATTTCAGTGAGATTTTTTTAGAGTGTGTTATTTTTAGGTAACTGAACAATCTCAAACCCAGAAAACACCTATTTTTTTTTAATTTTAGCTAAAAATAAATTTTTTAAATTTTTAAATAGTTTTCAAAATTTCACATATCAAGACAATATTAAAATTCAATTTTTTTTATGTGAAGACTAAGATTTATAATTGGAAAAAATAATATAAAATTGTAATTACTTCTTTAGATTTTTTATTATTTGCCGAAAAGTAGTATGTGGGCATAATTTTTACGTTTTTTGTGCAAGGCGCTTTTTAGGAGAAATATTTTTCAATTCTAATTAATATGTATTTAAATGGCTTCAAGAAACTCTAATATAGCCCTGTTAATGAATTACTGTTACAAAAACCCTGTAAATGTTCTTTTACAGTTGTCTAAATGAGGAGATTTTTTTAGAACATGTAATTGGATAAAGAAAAATCATTGAAATCTTACTTAATTTCCGAAAAATAGCATTTTTCAGATTTTGACAGTTTCGAAAAACTCCATTTTCTAAATAAGTAAAAATATGATAGAGGGTAAATAGGTTTTTAGACATGCACAAATTGTTGACGTAAAAAGTTTTTTTGAAAAATCAAATTTTTTTTCCGAATTATGCCGACTTTTTGACGGTCACTGCATATCATCGTTTAAATATATTGTACTTACGTTTCAAATCGCTACTGCAAGTAAATGAAAAAATGTATTTCTGCTGTGTTTTAAAATTTAAATATGCATAGAATGGTAAACGTTTTACGACAAATATTTAAATGAGGCCTTCGGCTTAGAGCTTGCCACATTTACGAACAATAGCCTTATGTGTGACGACCTAACGGGGATAAATATTTTTCATTTCCTTGAATATTTATTTTTTTCAAAGCTAATAGCCTCCCAACTGTAATTGTGACTTTAAAACTGTAACTTATATTACCGGTGAGCACTGCAAGTGAAGAAAGATAATTTTGAAAATTGAAAATTACAAAAGAAGTTCTCAGGAGCCGCACCCCTCAAAATTACAAAACAATTAGCACTCATTTTTGGAGTTCTTCAAGACATTTTACAGAATAATTCTGTTTTAAAAATTCTTAATGTGCAGATGCTTTATTCAAGCAAGGCAGTATAAACAATGTACCATGGATTTGCATGGTGTTTTATTAAATAAATTGCGATCCTGTACATCCGCAACCATTTTAATAAACTGTTACTTTTTACAAGATTCATATCAATAACTCTGCCTGAACTTGTGCTATTAGGTTCTATCTAGAGTTCCTGTAGGGTGTCCCGCATAGATTTCATAATAATGCACTGGCGTGTTCTTTGGTCAAAAAGAAACAAAAAAGTCCTAATAAACATAGGTCCGGAAATGCTTTGTTTCTGAGATGCAGTGTTAAAGAAGTTTAAAAAAAACAGCTGCCTATGGAATAAATAATTTAAATCTAAGTGTGCCAAAACATGATCATTAATAGCACTAGTAAACCTTCAAAGTTTCACTAAAATCGGTTAAGGGGTTTTTAGATATTGAAGCATTTTATTTTTTGTCTTAACAGGTTCAGAGAGGTGCAAGAATATGGGCATTAATTTTTTTATTGAAAACGAAGCGAGATCTGAAAAAATCTCGGGAGACAAAAAAGTTGCATTTTTAGTTGCTTTATTAAAAAAATTATAAAAATTGCAAAAAATCTCATGGGCGTTAATTTTTTTGTGCAAAAACCTAATCGTTAGGTCTCCCTGGGCACGCCCCTGGAATTGCTACATCAATTAAAATAGGTCCAAAAGATACCTCATAAAGTTATAAACAAACTCTACGGGACACCCTACAGGGACTCTAGATAGAACCTAATAGCACAAGTTTAGGCAGAGTTATTGATATGAATCTTGTAAAAAGTAACAGTTTATTAAAATGGTTGCGGATGTACAGGATCGCAATTTATTTAATAAAACACCATGCAAATCCATGGTACATAGTTTTATACTGCCTTGCTTTAATAAAGCATCTGCACATTAAGAATTTTTAAAACAGAATTATTCTGTAAAATGTCTTGAAGAACTCCAAAAATGAGTGCTAATTGTTTTGTAATCTATAATTTGCATACCAGACCGAATGAGTAATAAGTACGTAATTAGCCTGAAAAAACATTTTTCTTTCTTCACTAATGACACGCCTACCTGCTTTTAACAAGTTGCGACAAGGTTTACAAGATACCAATTGTAAGAGTATATTGAAATAATATGACGGCAACTATACCAATACAACAGAGACTTCAATATACCTACAAACTGTGATACGAGTTTCTGTCAATAATTTCAACGTCTCCCGCATTTACAATCTAAAAGTTGTTTTTTTTAATTTTTCACTTGCTTGTATTGTTGCAAATGCTTTTATTGCTTTAACTATGTCTATATTTTGCTGGGCTCTTCTCTATAGGTGGAAGGGATAGGTCATGTAGTAATATATCTTGAGGGGTGCGGCTCTTGAGAACTTCTTTTGTAGTTTTCAATTTTCAAAATTATCTTTCTTCACTTGCAGTGCTCACCGGTAATATAAGTTACAGTTTTAAAGTCACAATTACAGTTGGGAGGCTATTAGCTTGGAAAAAAATAAATATTCAAGGAAATGAAAAATATTTATCCCCGTTAGGTCGTCACACATAAGGCTATTGTTCGTAAATGTGGCAAGCTCTAAGCCGAAGGCCTCATTTAAATATTTTTCGTAAAACGTTTACCATTCTATGCATATTTAAATTTTAAAACACAGCAGAAATAAATTTTTTCATTTACTTGCAGTAGCGATTTGAAACGTTGGTATAGCTGTGACGTTACAATGTCTACCACACTTTAGAAAACATTGATCTTAAAGAGTCAATATAATTTCTATTAAGTATCTTCTTAATTAGAAATGAAAGTGCATTCCTTGCTATTGTGAATTACAACCATTCTAAATAAGAATATCCTCTTCCCTAATAAGTGCACATCTGATGACTTAACGGAAACAAAATGCATTAGACCCTAATGATAGCTTAAGGGTTTAAGCACTTCTCTTCTAATCTTGTCTATAATATACAATAGCAACCAAACCTAGGAATTCCCATTCTATTATCTCAAAGTCATAGAAAGAATTTTAATTACTATTGCTCAGTATTCCTTTGTAATAACTGTCTGTTTACTTTACAAATTGGTGTTTGTAGGAGGGCCATATTAAGATTTTAATGTTTTAAATCCATCTGAATACAAAATATCTATTTATAGATACTAATAACTATTGCAAGGTAACCAAAAGTTGTATCAACCGATCAAGTAAATTTCAACTCTAGTTCTCTATGAACATTTTCGTCAGGTCTTCGATCAATTCAAACAGCCAAGTGAAGGTATCGCATTTATGAACTGTCAATGTTTTGGGTTAACCACAGATATATTCTCAATCTGAAACGCCTGCTGTAATCTGAAATGTATTTGATCATTTGATAATAAGTAGTACAAATAAGATGTTCATTTTTCTATCCTCGCCTAAAAAACAAAGGAAGTATTGTAATCGCTAAAAAAACCGCCCTCCGAGATTTCTTCAAAACTTCACGTTTCGGGGTCCCCAGATGACGAAAAACAGGTTTTCTCAATTTCGTCTGTCTATCGGTGAGCACCTTAAAAAATTAAATTCTGCCTGTTTTTACTCAAGAACTGTTGGTTAAACAAGAGTAATATTTTGCACATAGCTCAGGTTACCTTTCACAAAAAAGGGCATATTTTGGACCCAACATATACAGGGCGAATGCCATAAAAATAAATTCGTTTTTTAGTATTTTCAAAATTTTTTGTTTTAAAACTTTCACTTGCGAAAGAAATTCTGAGTAAAGCCCTTTATTGATTTCTTACTTTAAGAGTACTGAAAGGAAGCTAGTTATATTGGTCCGTTAATTAATATAAATTAAATGTTAAAACAAAGAAGTCAAAAGGCACACTGAAACTGGAAGATTTGAAGAAATCTCGGAAGGTGATTTTTCGCGATTACAATACTTCCTTCGTTTTTTAGACGAGGGAAGTAAATGTGGAACATTGTGTTATGTTAAAATCGCAGCAATAACTACTTGGCATCTAACCAATTTTTGCTTCCTCATACTATAATATAGTTAGTATAATAGCAAGTATAGAAAAAGCTATATTTTCATGAAAAAGTCAAAATTTATATTTTGAAAAAGAATGTAAGTCTAGATTTTGACAAATTATGTTTTGGAGGTCAAGTAGTCAAAAAATTTGTTTTTGAAACATATCTGTCTATGTGATTGCATGGGTAGTAGATAAATACAGCCAGGTCATAAATTAATATCAACGTATCTAAAGTAATAACCTAATAACGAAAATGTTTCCAACTGTTAAATCTAAAGAAATATGGAAATAATGTGACTAAGTAATGGAAGTTAGACATGGTTGTTTAGGGGCACAATGATTTCCAGAGAGCGACTAATTATGAACGTATTATTTGTTTTGGGAAAGTCATACTTTGATAATTGCACATACTAGATTTTTAAAATAAACTCTAAAGTTGTGTTGTTGCAAAAGTATTATAGTTATCGACAAGAATCTGCCGGTAGGTACCACACAAAAAAGTTTGCAAATTAAAAAATTTTTAAAATATCAAAATCCTTCCATTG
Source organism: Agriotes lineatus (assembly GCA_940337035.1). NCBI lineage: Eukaryota > Metazoa > Arthropoda > Insecta > Coleoptera > Elateridae > Agriotes > Agriotes lineatus. The sequence goes on along the minus strand of OW679195.1, from coordinate 89,759,577 downwards.
ATTCATTCTTTTATTCGGTTTGCAAAACTGGTTAAAAAATAAACAACTCGAGAAAATGTATAATAAAAAACGATTTCATAGGAAAAACTATCATTATTGTTTTTTTACATAGTGATCTCGAAAGTCGTCTTTTTTAAATAAAATTAGTAAAAAACTAACCCTTTTTAACTATTTTATTGAAATCGCAAATTATCAATTTCACACTTGTAAATTCTGAAGTCTTTTTTGATCAAATTTCGAGTACCAGGTATGACTATGCAAAAAATAACCTTCAAACTCATTAAAAAAAGTATCGTTTCGATACGAGTGCTACACGTAATTTTCTACTTCCTTTTACTATAAAGGAAGTATTGGATTCATCCCAAAAATTCGAAATTGAGTTTTCAACAGATCTTCACGTTTTAGAGTCCCCTGAACTCAAAAAACATGTTTTTGTTCATTGTTCTGTCAGTCTGTGTGTGTGCCTGTGAACAGAATATCTCAAAAACGAAATGAGGTATGGCGTTGAAACTTCATATTGCAGTGATAAGCTCTAATAATAATGATTTTATAAATTTAAATTAAATATATACATAATAGAGCTATCAAGCAAATTTTTATTATATGGGTTCGTATTTAAATTGAGCTCAGGCTTAACTAAAAGTGAGTTGTACAGTGACTTAAAATAAATGGTTGTATGTCCCTAATGTAATTTTATTTATCTGCAATTTGATTTATTTACGCTAACTCAAAGCAAGGATGAGCTCTTAAATCTTCAGGGATGGGATCGCCGTTAGTTGTTAGTGAAATTTTTTACGTGCGCCACTGGGCGTAGTTCAAATGCCAGACAAAATACATAAAAACTCGACCTAATCTGTCAAGATTAAATATCTCGGAAAGTTATTAAATGCAGTTCGTTCAGCGTTTCCAAATTTGAATTACAGCAATTCCATGAGCGGATTAGCCAGGTAATTTTGAATTTTAGCGCTCAAAGGTAGCGTCAGTAGCTATGTTTTGTTTTAGATCCTGTTCGGAAATGATCCGCGCTCGATTGCTTCTTCCGCTTCGTGGCTAATGAATAACCTAACCTCAATCTGATTTTGGTAATTTCACGATGTCAATAAAATAGTTAAGAAAAGTGCCATCTTCTTTACGATTTTCCATAAAAAGACATTCAGAATCACTGTGGTAAAAAATTAACTATTGTAAACACATTTTATAAAGACATTGGCTTAAAGTATACTTCTGAACTTTATGAATGAATGAAAACAAACTAAGATCATACAGGCAGAAATACACGTTTTAAAAAGGAAATGCCGAATTCACACGAAGCTAATTGGGGGTTATGGACCAACCAGTTGGGCGTTGTGTCCGTAGAAAACCTTTGGGTGTTATGGTCGCATTGGGCGAAGTGGGCCTGCTAAATATTTGGGGATTGTGGGCGCACTTTGGGCGTTATGGACTTTGGGGGTTATGGGCCAACTCGTTGGGCGAAGTGGGCCTGCTAAGAGTTTGGGGGTTGTGGGCTTGGGGGTTATGGGCCAACTGATTGGGCGATGTGGCCCTAGAAAATATTTGGGCGTTGTGGTCGCGTTGGGCGAAGTGGGCCTGCTAAATATTTGGGGGTTGTGGGCGCACTTTGGGCGTTGTGGGCATTGGGGGTTATGGACTTTGGGCGAAGTGTCCAGGCCCCGTTCATCGCCGCCGTTTCTACGCCAGTACGTTTCTACGCCAGCCGATTCTACACTGGCCGTTTCTACGCCGGTACATAAATTTAAAGAAAGAAACAAGCGTTGAGCAATGGTCAACACATTGACTGAAAAACATTATTTCAATTTATTATTATTACATTATCTATACTAACGAAATAATAACTTAAAATAAAAATACTATTAAAAGTGTATTGTTATATTTACATTAAAACCACACAATAACTTAAAATACTACTAAAATTTATAAAAATATCATTTCCTACAGTTAAACAGAAAAAATAATTAAATCATTTCATAATTGTGTGCTGGGCATGTAAATAGTCTAAAGGTAGGAAACCTTGCCACAATCTAAACACAATTCTTCTAATACGCTCATCGTATTGTAATAGTATATTATTATATGAGCGATTATGACAGCCATTCTTCACGAAGATGACATTTGCGCCACGCGCCTTCGGCTTGTGGCGCAAGTCATCTGAGTGAATAATGGTCATAATCGCGAATTTAATACGATATTTTATCTACTTCTATGCAATACGAGTTTTGTGTTCATATTTCCGAATTATGACATTTGTGACAGCTGTTAACTTCAAAAGTCATTTCATAATAAGAATGAATTTCTGATTAGCTAAAACCTATTGAATAATCAAAATAGAATTTTCTGATTGGTTGCAACTTGCAAATGATTGAAATATGAAAATAGAATTTTATGCAAACTATTATACAGTAGGAGTAAATAAAAGTTTATAAAGCATGCCTTTAATTTATTAATAGAATAAGTTAAAATGTATATTCGCTCTTTAGTTGTTACTTATGTAACCAACAATTTAGAAGAGTATAATTTCACTACACCAATTTTAAATTTTAAGGGATGATTTTACAAAAACTGGTTATTGATCTGATGAAACTACCATATAACAGAGATTCTTGTACAGTTTCCCATACAAAAAGAAGTAAATTCTTTTAAAGAAATAATCCCGCTAGAATTTGCCAATAAATTTTATATAATTTAGTATTTCTTAAATGTATTTAATTAATTGTGAATATCGTAAATACTCAATTTTACAATATTAAAAGATTATTCAACGTAGAGATAAACGACACGTAATAGATGGCAGATTCAGTTGGAATTGGAAAAAAAGCGTTCTCCTTGTGGGGACAAAGTATGCAGGTCATCGACACAATTTTGAAGCCGCAATTGTAACATATCGAAAATTGAATAATCTAGGTCGATAAATAACTTACGCAAGACGGAAGAGGTCCAACAAAGCATTCTTAACAAAATTTAGCATTTGCGTTTTCCTATGTTCCATATGTCGTCAGAAACACTATATAATTAAAGAAAAATATAAATTTCCCACTACAGTGGATACAATTTATAGCTCATGATCTCATACAAATAAATATTCGTATGATATTCTTCTTTTTCTCCTTCTTCTTTGGACCTGTGCCCTCTATCTTTAAATTTAAACCACAGTGTATATTCCCGGGCAGTTAACGTTTCTTACGAGTTTCACATACAGTTTATTTTTTTTAATATGAAAACGCAATCTCTGAAAACCATTGGCAACAAACATTGTCGCTACATTGAATTGTATTGGTACGTAAGCTTCTGGTTAATATTTGTGGACGAAAGTTAGGTTTTATGTTGACTAGTTGGCATCTTAATTTCGCCATTTGCATTTTCATATGAACAAAACAAAGAATATACTATATTTTCTCCAATCAGAATAAATTTAAAAGTTAATAACCGTATTGCTCATTTCCGTACTGTTTTTTCTTGTCTAGCAACAGTGATAACGTACCGAAATCATAAACTCTTCTGACCTAAAACACACCAGAGACGTATTATTCTTCATCCCATTTGGTTTATTTTCTACTCAATTGCAGGATTTCATAATGTTCTCGTAGTTTTTGCGATTCTTCGTCAGTGGTGGTTTCTAATGGAGTTGTTCCAATGTTTGTTTGATTTAGGTAAGTGTTAACAATTCTATCGTATATCAGTGTAGTTTTACTCTCTCCAACTTATATGTGAATTCGTCTATTATATGCCGTACATATATAGATCTATAGCTTAATTCGTGGAAAATAAATGGGGCAGTATGTATTGTAATTTTTGGTTGGTAGGTTTCGGTTTTTTATAATGTTCTGTCTATTTTTGTGTGTGTTTATTTTATCGTAATAACGTTAAAGACAAAGCGATTTCGTTCTTCATAAGATAGCATTTGCGAGAAATTATCATTATGTTTGATTTCGTCAACATGCTTCTAATCCCATACAGTATACAGGGCATATCTGAAAACGTAGAAAAGTGCTGAAACTCTGATATTTTTACAAAGGTTCATACAATGAAGAATACACAAAAGTTGCTTTGGGTAACAGCGTCAATGTTATTCTAACTCCCATTATTATTAAAGTAGTTAACGAAGTTATTATTAGCATCATCATTTATAGCCATTCCTTCACTATGTTTTATTTTAATGCACTCTAATTACTTTCACAAACTTAATGAATTTGAGAGTTATAGAAACACAGGAACATTTGCAACAATTAATGATCAAACTGCATCACTATCACTATTATGCAATAATATAAACAGTTATTCATATGTTTGATTCATGTCCTACCCACCGTAAAGTGCAAATTACGAAGAATGATTTCTTATTCTTGCAACATTTAGGGACTCCTTTAGATAGAGACGTCATATTATTGGAGGGGCTTGCTACGAGTACTGTACGTTAAAGGTTATCAATCAGATTTCTTTACGTATCACAGCATATATCTTTTTATTTTACAGTATTTTGAAGTCTCAGTAATATAAAGGCCAACTATCTGGAATTAAAAGCTGATCAGAATAACGTTTAACAAATAGTCTCAATTGGGTCTACCATAGCAAAAGAAGAATCCCCCGATTATTTCAATTTTTGCTTGGGCAGGAAAATACCGTTCACCTGAGAGTCATGGTAAATATTGAAGTATTTGGAAGATTACTTGAAAGCGTAAAACAGTAATCCATGTCAAAGAAGGGCGATAATCGATTCCGTACCTGAGATGTCTTACAGCCAATAGGTAATTTGCTTTTAAAATATTGTCAAATCATTTTTTTATTCAGAGAAGTTAAAGCAATTCACAAACCCGATGCACCATATCTGTGACGTACACCAAACAAATCCCCAAAAATGCATCTAAGGCATCAGAAGCAAATTAAAAATTATCAAACCTGCATAGGTAATCTATATTCCCATGGATTTTCAAAAATTGGCAAGTTACAGCGGAAACGTAGGCCACAGGATACGCAACAACCCTAAAATACTTTAAAAACGAATGGAAATAGGGTAAACGAACTGTTTTGTAGAGGTTCAACTGTTTTCACTATGTGAGTTTTTTCGTTCGTTAAAAGAAAAACAACTTCTATTTAACTTCTCTCCTGTTGATCCTAATAACGAAAAAATGAAATACTATATCGGGTGAATATTCCAAAACCGAACATAGGCAATTAACATGGGAAAAAGGTTTTTCGAAGATTGCTGCTCCCCATTTTAACTTAGAGGTTTTATAATGACACCAATCGAAAGAAGATTTTTTTCTCATCTAATGATATGCTAATTAGTTAATTTTCAGTTGTATTTCTTTATTATTTTATCGAAAATAAACGGGGCTTTGCGCGCTATATCCTAATCAATTTACTTCCATTTTTAGGCCTATTACGTTGGGCCCTTCCGTTCTGTTACACACTGCGCCCCTGCCTCCTTCTGCTGTCCACCTGACCAAAGAAAGGGGCCCTCGGGCTCCGCCCCTCTTCAACGGAGCCCTCGGAGCTCCACCCCTCTCCAAGGGAGCCCTCGGGGTTCTGCCCCTCTCCAAGGAGGCCCTCGGCGCTCTGCCCCTCTCCAGGGGGGCCTTCGGGGCTCCGCTCTTCTCCAAGGGGACCCTCGGGGCTCCGCCCTTCTCCAGGGGGGCCCTCGGGGATCCGCCCCTCTCCAAGGGGCCCTTGGGGCTCCGCCCCTCTCCAACGGCATAATCAATCTGTCACTTGAATGACGTTTGAATCTGTTTATTGTCTTACGAGTCATGGCTCAACATGATTTTACGATTTGCATTTATTGCTAATTTTTGATAAAATAATGAGAAATACAACTTAAAATTAACTAATTCGCATATCATTAGATGATAAAAAAATCTTCTTTCGATTGGTGTCATAAACCCTCTAAGTTAAAATGGGGAGTAGCAATCTGCGAAAAACCTTTTTCCCATGTTAATTGCCTATGTTCGGTTTCGGAATATTCACCCGGTATGTATGTATATCATGCAGGTGCATTGTCTCTCAACAACATTGCATGATTTTTTCCATCATAGCATTTTGCTGTTGCTTGGGTTCCTGTAGTTTTGTTGGTCTATTTCACTACTGCTATTCTAAATATCAATCACAACACTTTAAATTTAAAGATTACAATGATCATAACTTCAAGTTATAATCTCTTATAGAATCATATACACAGTTAATATTTAATTACATGAAATGCAGTCTTAGTTATTACATTAATGCTACAAAACGCTTTGTTTATATTGTATAATAGTATGATGGATGGCGTTATTGAATGAATTCAACTAACAACTGAAAACGATAATACTGCACAGCAATGTCACAGCACGCAACTATTACATTCAATTATTCGTAGTTAACTGTATTATTCTATATAATTTCCATTGCTGTTTATTTCTGCTTACACTCAAATATTCTACAGTAAAGATTATACGTTTCTTGTAAAGTTCATTTGCGTTTTTTCACATATTTTTGAATTTATTGTATTCAATTTAAAAGCACCTTTTGTAGATTTAGATAAAGTTTTCAATCGAAATCCCCAACATACCGACCCACTTATTTTCTGTTTATTAGATAACTTAAAAATGGCGTGTCGTGATCCATAGAAATCAATTAAAGTGTCTAATCTCCTTCAATATCTCAACAAAGAGCAAACAAGTGCATTTCTAGAGTTCCAACTGTCACACATTCACTTTACCATTCAAGTCGATACCCTTGATAGCTTTGCATGAGGGCCCTTTAAAAATGTGCGTAACACTACCCAGGATCTATTATTCCCTTGTTTAGTCAATTGCGCTTACCACATTCATGTTCTAGGATAGATTTAACTGATAAAGAAACAAATGGTGCATGTAGGACTTGCAATTGTTTTTCCACAATTTTTTATCGCACCAATGCTCTGAATAATTGCAACAAGATTTTTCGAAAATTATGTGATCAAATAATTCTAATCGTTTTTTTTTGTACTTTCAATAACATGTGTTTATAACTCTTCTATTTAATAAGTTACATTCCTAATTTCTTTAAGCGTTTTCCTCAGGTCAATTCTATTTTATCTCCGGTTCATTGTTTTCTATAAATATTTTAATTAAATATTCATAAACTATATCACTGAATATGTTATAAAGGGGAACAAGCATATAATTTTTGTGTTTTTATTATTGTAGTCTTCTCGCCTCACCATTTTGCCTAATTTCTTGACTTCTTCAATTTCTTGAAGCATTTCCATCAATTTCCCCCCCAAATCTGTTGTTTCGATTAAGGCTATTTAGCCTTTTCAGTAAAGTATTGATGTCAAGAAACGGTCAAATATAAAAAAATATACAGTTTTAAATCCTCGATTTGATACCGCTGTTGTTCATTAAAACGTCAAGGCGTACGAGATTATTACAAGCACCTACATTTATTCGATTTCTTTAACTAGTACTTAATTTTTTCAGAACTAGCAAATACCAAATTAGGTATTCGCTAGTTTTCGTATAAATATTTGTAATTTTTAAAAGGATCAATGGAAACTGTAGTTGACTATGTCACAGTTAAGCAGGCTGTTCCTTTCTGCTTCTAGTGATGCTAACTATGGTGACACTATATCTTTGAAGAACGAAGTTTAAGGTACATCTCCGTTTTAGAATAATGAAAATTCAGTAATTTATGAAAAAACAGATATGTGCCGCTCTTCAACAAAAAGCGGTAACAACCCTGACTAGCTTAAAACTTTTACCGATTTGTTGCCATCAGGCAATAATTCTTAAGGTTGTTCAATGAAACAAAATTAAGTAAAATAACAAATGGGCGCAAGTTATCAACCACGACAACAAAAATAAAACCAGTCGAACTCACAGTCTGCATAAAACTCACTCACCGTGTTCGACTTCTAGCTTACACTAACCTATACTCTGAAACACGATCAGGTAGCGGTAGGGTCAAATAAAACATAATATTTCAGTAGTAGAAAATAATAACGAGGCTTTAGTAGCTAAACTGTTTTAGCACAGTTGAATAATACCACCAAAATGAAGGTAAACATTAAACCAAACTCGTCAATGCAAATGAGCATGGATCTAAATGGTACGATTAATTCAAAGTGGGCACAAGAATATTAAACTTGGTCACTAAACGCAAAACGAACCAAGAAGTTATATGTTATTAAATTATGTGAGAACTACTTTAAGAGGATTAAACGAAAATACAAGGACCAAAGTTAAATACAAAAAATAAATTACTGAAATGTCGCTCAAAACTGAATTGCGCGTTTAATAGTATCAAAGTCATAGTCATAATGCAATTACTGGAACTGTGTAGGTATAAATCAGTACAAAATTTATTTTATCTGGCATGCAGCCTTTCAGGCGCTGTCAAAAAAGCTAATATCTAACTTGAAAAATAGAATGCAAGTTTGTCGGTAAGACTTCGAAAAACTTATTAAGTATAAAACAACGTTTAGCTACTTTTTGCTGGCTGCCTTACGCGCTAAAAAATAAACTCCCTTGGTACTATCTTACCCACAACTAAAAACTAAATATAAAATATGTAAAATACAGTTGCAAACGAAAAGCTTGCCGGAAGTCTAAATACTGGATCTTCTCAGGCACATGAAATCTCTTGGCTTCCACGAAACAGTTCCCATGCGATAGATAAAATGTTCAAAGGCAAATTCAGCATGCGGGCGCAAAAGAATGAAACAGGCATTTCTTCTAGGTTTCTCGAGTTTGCTAACGCACCTAGAGGCGAAGAGCACAAAAGGAAAAAACGATTACCTTTATGATTGATAACGGCCCATAACCACGTGTAGTAAAAATTTTAATTGCACGGTGTGCATCTTCAAGGAAAATAACTGCACCACCGCTACAGAAAGCCCAAAACACTTTTAAGCATTCGATGTTTTTGGAAAAATAAATGGGAAATAAATCCTCAAAAAAGGGCCCCACGACAGACGCTTGAACGACATAGCTTGCCGGTTAGCAGAAAGGAAGTGAAAACTGATTCAAAATTTCGACCTGCGCAATGGTGACGCACGTTTCTTTTGAATACTACAGAGTGAAGTTATTTCTATTCTCAAAATTTTATTGAGCTCCCAATAAACAAGCAAATCAGGCACAAACTAGATATAAGGTTTTAAGTCGCAAACGGCTACATCAAAATGGGCCGTTACAATTACAGTGCAAGTAACAAATATAGCAATTCTGAACATATTTTATTAATTTCCACTAATGGAGACCCTACAAATGTTACAAACAAGCTGACAGGTTGAAACAGTTTACTAATAATTGTTATCGATACAAATACATTATATACTCTGTTACGATACTTTTGGAGTGCCCCCCGTAGTATTGAACTTCTGCTAGCTGAATTCTGAACTTGAATATTTATGGTTGGCTTTTGTCAATTTTTGCAAACTTTAATCTAGGTATAATTGGCTATATCTTATTTTTAATTACTCTCTTAAAATTATCATGCAGTTTCGTAAGCAATCCCTCGTTTAATTACTTATATTTTGCAAATTAGGTTTATTCTTGCTATATTTCTACAAATATTTGGGTATAGCCGCTAGGCAACCGGTGATACAAATTGTTTTTAACTATTCCATTTGTTGCTAGAGCAATGTTATCTTTTCCTGCAGTCAAACTTGCCTGACTGTTTTTTTTGGCTTCTTCTGGCCCAAATTTTTGGTTATCAGTTGACCTGTGGGCTGGGTTTTTGAATTTTTCGGCATTCTTTTCAAGCTAAATTGTCGTGCTAGTAGGTGTTCCTCTGCAGCTAAGTGCTTCATAGCCCTTTGGTAGGGCTCGCCTCTTCGAATAGATTGTTTGAGGGATCTGGAAGCATTTCTGCGTTATCGTGGATGTTCGTAATGATTATTAGATAGCTACTTACTTGCATCCCTTCGCTTTTGGCGGATCTCCTGGACGCCTACTTTAGCGCGCTCCTCTCGGCTCGACCCCCAGCTGGAGGTAAGACTAGGTCAGTTTCTTCTTAATCGGGAATACATTTGGGTTCTGTGCGTTTTTAGCCAAAAATTCCTGGCGGGAGTTAAAACACTCCCCATCTGCTGGAAATCCTTCCTGTCTGGAGTAGACCTACCCCGTTCGACTGCACCCTGCTCGAATCCAGTTCGATGCACTGGGCCCCTAAGATAGTCGCATCGCCTGCGAATTTTTCAACTCTCGTGGGCCACGCTGAAGTTTGAGCAACTGCTTTACACTCACCTGCAAGTCATCTTGCAACCTCCATAGCTGGCACTGCACCCCGCAGCTGCAGCCGCCATCGTTGCTTCTCTCTAGCTACGTCCAACCCCAGGGGAGCGAACGAAGAGATTAGGTTCTGGTAAACTTTCCTGCAGGCAAGACGTTATTGTAGATAATATGCATTGCGCCTGTTGTAACTTATAATTGAATCATACTGTTTCATGCCGTTAGCACTCCGGACATGTGTGATTTTATTCAGCATCGGATTGTACGATAGTAGGCTTCGTGCATCGTTAGTTTAGTAATATTTGGAATTTGTGTAATTAAATGTTAGGGCCGCCGCGCAATGACATGCGGTTACCCTCTGCTACTTGCTAAATTAAGGTCGTAAGATTTACCTGTGTATTGCTCCGTTTGTGCATTCGGGTCTCCTAGCCTTATTGACCTCTGCGTTATCTGAAAAATTTATAGAGTAGAACTTGTAGCTTTGGGCTTCACTTGTGTCCTTTCTGGACGTCGCGTTTACTCACCAGCTTGCATAACACAGTTCGGACGCCTTAAAGTTTCGCTGTCTTCATCACCAAAACAATAGTTAATATTTTCATGTCAAACCTTCGACGCGAAGTTAGGCACACTTCAGTAGCGTGTCTCGTAAGCCGACTTCGGGAGCGTTGTGGTTATTGTAGATCTCCGTTAACCGAGTAAGGGGCAAATCCAAGCCTTTGCTTTCTTTAGCATATAAATATACATACGTACACTTAATGCATTTTTAATATGGACACCGTCGTTCATGTGTGGCCACGCAAGCGCACGCTGATTCCGCCCTTTAGAAAATTTTGAATATAGATATAGCGTCATTTAGGGCTAACCTTCGGGGTTAAAACGTTAGCCGAGGTGGTCTTGTATTGCTCTGAGCCGGTATACGCAAAATTTTAAACTCGCTCCGCGACTCGCGCTTGATCAATTTATTTTCTTTTTAAATTTAATACTCGCTACGCTCCGTTGTAACCGCACAATGTTTTAATGTGTTAGTTCATAGTCATTGCTGCTCGTGGGCTACTATTTGCCCAATACTTATATTTGAATTTGTATATACATTTACTATTGCATGTCGCATACTGTGTGTTCTTTGATGTTGGTAAAAATATTGCCTGCTGTGATATTTGTATTTAGTTTATGTTAGCATTGCACTATAGTACGCACCAAACTCTTTGAAATAAAGCTGTGATATTTTCTTTGGTGGTTGATTTGATTGTTTTCTTTGTGCTGCTGGAAATTGTCCTGACCTTATGTACGGTCCGGCATAAGGATTAGAACTTGAGTCGTGGACCTGGCGCCCTATTTTTTTTTTATACTTTTTCAGCATAGCTGGAACCCTGCGACCCTCGCGGCGAGCTAGCCCAATTAGGCCGATAGTTACCAGCCGGCAAAACATCAATTATAACTTTCGCCAAAAGGTAAGGCCGACCGTCTATCTTCCCTAACAACTCTTTTATTACAACTATTTTTAAATGCTTGCAACTGCTATCAATGCTACTAGTATTTTTTTTAAAATTACATATGTTTTTTCCAATACACAGTTCTAAAACATTTGAATCAGTTCTCACACCTTATTTTTTAATATCGGCAAATATCACTTGAGACAACTAAAATGTAATTGAAAATGCTGTTTTGCAGCTCGTGGAAAATGTTTATGACATTGTATTTGGAAAATGGTAAAAGTAATACACATATTTTTTACTTTCCCATACCCATAGGTATAGGGAAGTCTTGGAATCATGAAAATTTTGGAAATCGAGATTTTCACAGAAATATCCGTTTTGGGCCTCTAGGAACCCAAAAAAATGGTTTTTAAAAAATGTCTGTCTGTGTGTGGGTGTGTGTGTGGGTGTGTGGGTGTGTGTGTGGGTGTGTGGGTGGGTGACGCTCCTACAGCCGAAAGTATTGCTCCGATTTTGATGCGCTTTGGAATGCGGGGGTGTATCGAAAATTCATCGACAAAATAAGCTTTTCAAAAAAATCCGAAACCGGAAGCGGAAGTTACGCATGTTTTTTTGGTATCACTGTTTTCGTGATTACAATTTTGAAAATTTTATCGCGGATAACGATAGAGGGTCATAAGACAAATCTGTTAGTTTTTTGCCGAACTTGCTAGGTTTAAAATGAAGGGCGCTATGATTTTTTGAAAATTTTGAGTTTAACGCCTTATTACTCAAAAACGGATGAATCGATTCAATTGATTTTTGTTTTCTGAATAGTATATGAAGGCTAACATGAGGTGATATAAAAAGTGTTTTGAAAACTATTAAGGGGCCTAAATTACAAATTTTCAAAAATTTGTAAATTTTCTAAAAATCATTTCTCAAAAACTGCCCACAGGAATTTGTTTAAACTTCATACACTGATAGACCCCGAAAAGGGCTATCGATCTGTTTTTTAAAGAATCTCATGAATTATCTGTGGCGCCCTCTACGAAGCTTTGAAGTTTGAAAATTTAAACCCCTTTAATTAATAAACAAAACAAGATAGGTAGCTGGGGTTTTCACTGAATTGCTCAGTGCATAATGGAGCATATGAATATGTAAAAAAATATTACACTCGTGGATATATGTAAGCGCACCGGCCCCCTCCCCCCTCTATTTTTGAAAAATATTTTTTTTATTCTAACGGTTGTTATATTTTTGCGTCAAACAATCTTTTTCCGCAAAAATAAAAAAATCGATTTTGTATGCCCTAGAAAATATAATTTCCGGTACTTAGAAAATTTCATCTCGGTGCTACAGCCGTTTTGAGGAAAATAATACATAAACTAGCACAGTGGCGGCTTGTCCACTTGGCGCCATCTACAGAAGCTCGGTGGTCACGTTTTGAACTACACATCTTATAACATAAAATCGTAGCTCTCTTTGTTTGCGTGTAACTATGTTTGTTCGCTATCTCCTCCGAAGATACTGGACCGATTAAGTTGTACGATGGCTTAAAAGTTTGCTAATTTTCAGACTTATTTAATTAACTTCTCTAGGCAGCAGTATAATTTAATTAACTTCTCTAGGCAGCAGAGCGGAGCGCCTATCGCTGTCTACTATTAGCTCGGGTGCGCGCATTATTCAAACACGAGAGTGTGGTTCTGCGGTAAGCGTGCTGGCCTATCACGCGGGAGCCCCGGGTTCGATCCCGTCGATGCATCTTTTTTTTTTATTTATATTAATGAATCTCTCTTAATTTTGCGAACCGAAACGTAGTTCGGGTGACTCACTAGTTCTTTTATATTTACCCGCAATTTACGTGAAAGTGTAAACGCTTATCACGGTGAAGACGTGAGTCATCGAGTTGAAATTTTGATATGTTGTAAAGACTGTTGAATAAAGACGATATGAACAGTTTCCAGTATGGGAAAGTCCAGGGAGGTAGTCACGTCCACTTTTTTTCCTATTCAAGCTGTTCTCCACTAAAATTTCTGAGGAATTGCAGTACTTGGGTGTAATGGATACAAATACGCCCCATCTAGTAGCAATTATCTACCAGCTTAGCAACGAGTCCAGTAGGTACGTTTTTATGGCCTGGACCAGTAGCACGTAGGACCGTGTCATACGTTTGGCAGTACTGAAGTTTATTGTTGGTGGCACTGTCAGTCTATGTCAAATTCCAGGTTAGCAGGTTAGGATTTGCATCAGTTTGCAGCAAATAATTCGTTTGTTTGTATGTTGTGGACAAGATCGAGGCATGCGAAGTACCAAGTACCTTAGACAATGATTTGGAAAACTATTTAATAATAAAAATGGCTCATGTTCTTGTCCATTATACAAAAAAATATATATGACACACTGCCGGTATTTACATCTATGGACTAGCTAGTTCACATGTCTCGCCCTAACAGGCTCGACCGTATGTTCTAGCTCGGCCATAAATGCTTATCTACCGGTTTAATGTTGTAAATAGCTATATTATTATTGGTGCGTACTCTAAAATTTAGAGAATGCAATTCATTCTAAATAGCCTGGAGACCCAATTTTGAATGGCGACCCATATGTGAAGAAACTCTGATGTAAATAGAGGATTTTTGGTTTTTATCATAAACATTATCTTAGTTTGTTCAATTGTATTCATTGTCACATTTTCTAAATTACGATTTCTTTCGATTTCTACAAAAATTACATTTGCTTCTACATAAAACCATTAAACGGAAATTGCAACAAGTAGTGTAACGGAATTTGTAACTTTCCTCAGTATTAATGGCTCAGGCCTTATCGGAGCGCAAAAAGCGTCCAGTTATGTGTTGCGTATCCCTTGCATCTCTCGCTGAAAGTATTTTTATGCTTCCTTCCTTTGTAAAAAATATAAGTAAATGTAACGAAAGACTTCACCATTAAATCGTCATTACCTTGAGCGAGCAGTGATAAACATCCGCGGCGAGTAATTAAAACGACACCTGAATGTTCATTTCTGCGCTTTTTGCGAAACTGCATGTGGCTTTCCATATTAGGTTGACGGAGATTGGTCGCAGGATGTCTTTAGAAGACCGAAAATTAGTAGTGACGTGTAATAACTAACGACGTGATTACCTCTACTCAGTAGGTACATCTGAGACGCTGCAACTAGTTTTCAGAAAAGCACATAAGCTGAGAAAAATTATGCAAGGATATTGCCATTTTACATAAATTTTCATAACCGTTTCTAATATCTTATGTGACAAAAAAAACTTGCGCTCGACAGAATGGTGCTTTTGCATTACTGCTGTTTATATGTCTCAAACTCAAATGTAAACATTAAGATTAATATTTTGCTTTAGGTAGAATTGTTTCTTATTAATTAGTTTGTAATTTAGCATGGTTAAAAATAATTATACTTATTATGTTTTGCAAGGTGTATCAGATCAATTAGCTTCGGACAAGAATCTCGGAAAAGCTCCTCCATAGAGTAGAGCGTCCCAAACTTTACTCTAATATCTGCATATTTTGCAAATTATAAATTATCAGAAACACTATTTCCTGAAAATTGGCAGTATGACTACTCGTTAAATTCTATTGGAAGTTTCCAGGTCTAATAAAACTTGCTATAGTTATGAATTTCGTTTAAACACCTTAAGGTCAATGATGTGATTCAAATGAATAGGTATTATAGTATTATATTCTTAAAATAATAACATTCTTAACAGATTATTAATTCTTTTGTGCATAGTTTAAACGAATAAATACATTAAAATGCATAGCCAACTAATAAAAGTTAGCGGTCTCTGGAAATTTTAATATTCCGCACCATCCAATTATTACATGATCTATTGCAAAATCTTGTATATCAGTTACAACATGGAGACATTACAATTTTAACAGTTTTAAAGTATCAACTCCTGCATTTCCTATTTTATCTAAAAAAGGTTACATTGGTTATAATATTAACAGTTTACAAATGCTTGCATATGCATAATATGGGCTGGCATTGAATATCGGAAAAAATGCAAAATGTAAATAATGATGATAACCTAACAAGAACAGAGTACAAATTCACATCACTCACGAACTAGGAGATCATAGATTTCCTTGAATCGTCGTTGTTACATGCAAAATGGATTACATAATATGTTGAAAGAAATCATAAAAAAGTCAAGAGCAACCCGCAAGAAGCCAGAGCAATGGGAGATAAAATCAGAAAAAAATAGCAGAGACACAGGAACAGTGTTGCCAACAGTCGAGAATCAGTTTCCACCAGAAGGTCAAATAAAATCTACCAGAATTCCACTAATAATAATTTTTTTTTGCCAGATTAATCTTTTATTCGCAACAACACAGATAAACAAAAGTAAAACAAATAACATTAACATTTATAGATATTTATGCATTAAGGGAGATATGAATATATTTTTTCCCTGAGGTTGACATGTGTTAAAGACCGAGGGCTCTGGCCCGAGGTTTGTAAGTCAACCGAAGGTAAAGAACATGAATATCTCCCATGGTGCATACAATATTTTATTTACTAGCATATTAGTAAAAATGGTATGAAATTTCAAAATGTCATAACGACATTTAAAATTAGAATATGTAAGTAACATCAAGGATTGCCTCATTCTACGATTGCTAAAACGTTAATTGTAGTTGCATTGTTAGCATGAGTTTGAGGGAGAAATAATTTGACAAGTCCCTTGGGAGTTATGAGTAGCTTTTCATATTTTGTTTCTATTCCGAAAATGTACAGTATCATGTTGCTAGTAAATAATAGTATATTACATACCGAGGTGAAAAGTGTTTCATTTCTGTCTAGAGATTAAGTAGTTATGATATGTTTTTTGGACTTTTTCCACTTTCTAGGGTGTAAATCACAACGTTTCGGGAGTTGTATGATTTACACCCTAGACAGTGGAAAAAGTCCGAAAAACATATCATAATAGACCACTGCCAAAAAATGGCATTCAGAGAACAAATTAAGTAGTTAACCGAGACGCGTAGCGTCGAGGTCAACTTTATCTCGAGACAGGAATGAAACTTTTCAAAGGTATGTATAATATTTTATTTGCAACCACTTTATTCTAAACAATAATTGGAAAAATTATTATATTTTGATACGACACGTTGTGACGCGCATGAATGGATGAACGGTATTTCCAGTGTCCCTACCTACACAGCGGTCGGAAATGGATCGGGCATGAATGGATCAACGAGATTTCCATTGTCTCTACCTACACAGCGGTCGGGAATGGATTCATTTCCAACCGCTGCGACGGCAATCACTTTTCCGACCGGTTGGAAAGTTACAAGTTGGGAATAGCTCATTTTCCAACTTGTTAAAAGTCAGTAATGATCTTATTACATATATGGTTGCGAATAAAAGTATTTATTTCCTAGTTTTATTAAGAATAGGAAACAAACATTGCAACACAAACATACACTTCTACAGTTGCTGTTAAAGATGTAGATTCCCAATGATGCTGCTTTAATTAATTTTTTAACACAAATATTGAATTTTTTATTCGTTAAAAGTCTCATCAACATAATGCAAAGCGCAAGTGATGTAAGATTCGTGAGAGAACACTTTTATAAGCTATTTTTACATGTTTTTTCCCTAATTACGAACAGATAATTTAAAAAAATCCCCCATTATGTATTTGAACCAGATTTTTTTCCTGCAAAATGCTATTATACTTGCTTGAATCATAGCCAGCTTTATCAGTTTCCGCTATGCGTCAGCGGGTATGAATGAAGCTGGCCATGCTTCAATAGTGTTGCCATTGCTTTTAACTACTAGATGGCAGCACAAAAAACGTGATTATCAGATACAACGTTTACTGTAATAAAATTAAGCAGAGTGCTAAATGTATTATACGCACCACCATGTTAAAATGGAAAACGTCTATAAAATTGAAGAAGAATACTAGGAATTCACTAAAAAATTTGTGTAATCTACTAGATTTTCTACTATCTACCAGATTGAAAATTAGTCCACTAAATACGTGATCCATTCTACCAGATTTAGTAGAAAATCTACTAAGTTGGCAACACTGCACAGGAAGTAACGCAAATGATCGAAACACGTAAGAAAAAAAAGATATACTGTAATGGTAACGGTAATGGCCCACGGCTCGACCCTGCTAGCAGTGCAACATGATGAACCATTCAGTAAGCACAGAGTTGGGGTGTTTTATGTGGCTGCAATGATACTCGTAAGCTTAACATTCAAACAATGAATGCATTGGTAAAGAGATGTTAGTAATAGTAAAGAAATTAAGTAAAAGGAACGCAAGGGACAACGCTTGTTTTTCACAGGGGTCGAAGTTGACTTCCAAAAATTAAACAATAGGTTTGTGCAAAATGAATAGCCGAACCGAAAGAAAGTAATAGATACAAAAAGGTTTGCGCATGTAGAAGAAGCGTAGATTTCAATTAAGCTAGTCAGTGAAATTTGTGAGGGATCGTAAAAGGTAAAGAAAGCTGGAATAAAATAACAATACATTGCAAAACAACAATTTTGAAAAGTAGGCAGCAGGACATGAAAAAGGAATTTGAAAAGCAGGCAGCAGGACATGAAGTCTATAAATAATCAGACCATTAAACGTTAGTGAAAATCAGAGCAATTAACAAAACGTGTACGTGTGTGGCGCAAACCAACAATTTAGATTAAGAAAAAGACAATATTTTAGTTTGTAAGAAATTTGAAAAAGAAAAATTATGTACTCAAACTTATTTCTAATATGTACTAAAATTTATCAAAACATATTTCCGTTAGCATTGTAACTATAGCAACGAGATTTGTTTTTGTTTTAAACAAGGGAAAAAAAGAACAAATAAATAATTATTAAGCTTGACATTGTGAAATAGATGCTCCACTTCAATTAAAGTTTCTATAGAATAAATGAGCATTTTGTAACCTGAAAAGTATATTATTGTGTTGTGCACGTGGCATAGTTAATGTGGAATGTTTGTGGAGGTTTCCGCAAGATAAAAATAAAATTTTCTCCGAGAGCATCTCCGACGACTTCGGCAGCCGTTCAGTTCGGGATTCCGATATTCAATTCCGGCCAAGATAAGGGTCCAGAGCCAGGGGTCTTCACTGCTACATATTGGGCAGGACTGCAGCAGTGCAACCGCCAGCATCAACACCAGCGAAAGCCGTTCCAGAGGCAGATACCAACTGGGGTAATCTCCGAACATTGCGGCAGCTACCACCGATCACTAAAGGTAGGAAATTTAACTAAAATAGCTGTGTTAGCGTGCGGAATTCGAGGGGCATACAAGATTAGGCCTTACTGAAGAGGATACCAGCTTGTTCAGGGCTCAACCGAAGGCGCAGCTCGAAAAATAAGCAAGGCGTCCCAAATTTTGAGGTTATGCGAAGGTATCGATGCGTCCGGTTAAACAATTGCAAAACTCAAGACAGCGTCCATCTGGCGTCACGAAATAAATACCTGCCTGAAACAAAAGATGTTATTTGCTGCCAAAGCGCGTAGATTTGAATAAATACCATACGAATGTTCATAATTTCGCTCATTTTAACGTAAATACATCTGACTGCACGACATAAACCATTTTGTGGGATTTTTAACAAATTGGTAACCTTTAACTACTGCGTATTTGAACTAATTCCGGTGTACAGTACCGTATCAGACAAATTGTAAATTATAACATAATAGGAATTCACCCTGGGATTAAAAATTTATTGTTCTACTGAGCTAGCGTTTTTCCAAATTAATTGCAGCTAACTAAAATATTGAAAAGGGCATACAACCATTTATTTTGTGCAGTAAATTAGTACAGGTCACATTTTAACCATCCTAATAAAATGATAGTCAAAGTTCAAACACAATAATAACATTAAACACAGAATTGTGCATTTTGAATTTTGCTCTTACTCATATAACATTTAAATTAATTAATAATAATAGCAAATTATAATAGGTGCACTCAAAGTGCAGCCTTTACAATATGTGCCCTTTTCGAAACTAAAAAAAAAGAGAAAGAAATAATCCAATATAATAATTACATCCTTGTATACAGTGGCGTCGGAAAATATATGTACGCAAAAGAAGGAGTGGGCCTATTAATAAGTAATAAATACCGTGACGATATAATTAGTCACACATATATATCGGAACGGATAGTAACAGCCAAATTTAAATAAGAAAAGACCAACATAAATGTAATATCCGTTTACGCCCCCTGATAACAGCAAAGCTCTACATGAAAAAGAAATATTTTACAACGATCTTCAAACAACAATGAACTCAATTAGTAAAGAAAAGATTTTAATAATAATGGGTGATTTTATTGCTAGAATCCGAAAAGACATTATTCCAGGCATAAAACAAAGATTTAATGAAGAAGAGCATAAAGAAAACGGGGACATGGTGATCGATTTCTGCATTAGTAATGAACTGTGAGTTAACAACTCGTTCTTCGATCACAAAGTACAACAAAAATATACGTGGTAAAACTCGAGAGACCAGAAATCTACTATACTATACTACGTCACAAATAGAAAGATACACCCAAGACAGATATTAGATCTACATACCCTTACGTCAGCGGACATGGGGGACAGCCTAGTATTGGGAAAGTTAAGAATGATCTTAAGAACAAAAGAAAAGGATGTACCAAAATACTCAACAAAGAGTAACATCGAACACCAGCATGACCATACCACAAAATGGTTATCTAAATTAAGATTTAAAAAAAATAGGGGAAAATAAAATCAATGATTCTGACGCGATAGACGAAGTATGGAAAATATCAAACGCAACATAACTGATTCAGCTCAAGAAGTTTTATGAATAAAGAGAACTGGAAAACATCATGGATCTATAGTGAAGTCAAACTACTATCCAAGAAAAAACATACGACATACTTGCAGTACAAACAAAAACAGACACCTCTGGCATGTAAACAGTATAAAATAATAAGAAATAGGGTGAATTTCGAAATAAGAACAATAAAACAAAGCTATTGGGATTGATTCTCAGCACACCCGAAACATGATTTTTACGGCCTTCAGAAGAATATTTGGCGATTCATACGAAACCAAAGAACCGAAGTTACGGAGTACATTGCATGCCCAAAGATTACGGAAGAGAAATGGATAAACTATTTCACTCATCTATTCGATATAGAACAACGTCCAAACCACATATAAGTATTTAGAGCCCGCTCTCACAAATAAAGGAGAGATTGAAGTAACCAAAGATGAAATTACCAAAACTACCCAAACGCTGAAAAATCATAGATCAACTGGGAAAAACGGAATTTACAACGAACTTCTAAAATATGGAAGATGCGTTCCTATAGAGAAAATTCCCATACTCATTCTAAACATTTTTCGCGAGCAAGAAATACTTCGAGAACCTGACAACAATAATTATAACAAATAAATTAAGTAATATAAAGGGTTTTCCAATAAGTCCCATTTTAATTATAAAAACTGTTTCGCGGCTTGTGTAGTTCGTAGTACGTAGTAAAAATTTTCTATGTCCATATTGTCCAATATAGGCCAAATAAAGTCAATTTTCTTTCCTTGTAAACAATATACAGTGTTTTCTGGATGTTATTTTTTGGCAGTGGTCTCCACTATCTCCAGTAGTCAGTAACATCTACATGGAAGACTTTGAAGAACGAGCCATATCTCAATATGAGAACAAGCCTAGTCTATGGCTGCGATACGTAGATGATACGTTCGTAATATGGCCCCATGGAAGAGAGACACTGGACGGCTTCCTGGAACATCTCAATAATCAAGCCCAATCAATTAAGTTCACGATGGAAATAGAATCGGAAGGCAAACTCCCATACCTAGACGTACTAGTCCAGAAGATTGGTGAAACGCTATAAACAAAAGTATATCGAAAACCAACCCATACGGGGAGGTACCTACATTACGATTCTAACCACCACAATAGCGTGAAACGTGGCGTCGCGAGATGCCTATATAGCCGAGCCAAGACCAAGACCTCAAACGGGAAATTGAGATAATCACAGAAATTATGCAAGCTAATGGCTACCCAAAAAGAACTCTAAACCAAACGCTAAAAGAGATGGACAGAAATGCACCACCGGCAGGGGATGAGAAAACGGAGCCAACAACCACGGCCGTAATACCATACATCCGAGGAGTTTTCGACAAACTGAGAAGAATCGGAAACAGATTCAATATAAGAACTGCCTTCAAGTCCACAACAACTCTAAGAGGCATGATGACGCATACCAAGCCTCAGAACGAAGATCAGAGTTCAACGAACTGTATCTACAGCGTACCGTGCGAGTGTGGAAGACAATACATAGGGGAAACGCAACGACCCTTACGAGTGAGAATATCGGAACACCACAAAAATGTTAGAATGGGCGAAACCATCAAATCCAAGATCGCAGAACACGTCTGGAACGAAGACCACCACATACAATGGGATAACGCATCAATTGTAGCTAAAGAGGAAAACAGATTCCGTAGGAAGCTAAAAGAAGCTACATATATAGCGCTGGCAGTAGAACCAATTAGCCAGGCTAGCGCAGAAGTAAAGTCCATTTGGATGCCACTACTGGGCAGAGAATTAGAAAAATAGTCTAGTGCGCATACAGCAGTAAGATATATATAAGTTTACAACTAAAATATATAACCGCCCTGGTAGCCTAATGGTTATAGTGGCAGAGTAGTAATCACAGCGATCAGCGGTCCCGGGTTCAAACCCCGGGGGAGGCACACATTTACGTTGAAAAACGTATAATATCAGTCCTTCTCAGGACTAACCAGGAACACCTGAAGACGGGACTAGATCAAAACTCCCGAAACGTTGTGTTAATTACACCCTAGACAGTGGAAAAAGTCCGAAAAACATATCATAATATACAGTGTGTCTCAGGATTAATGTTGCAAAAGGTGCGATGAACTAAAAATTTCTGAATTTTATTTTGATATTGTGGGATTAAGTCCTGCCTGGTTTGAAAATAATTTTTAAAATATTTTCAGTTTTTAAAAAACAAGTCGGCCTTGACAGTGAAGCGAAAACGAGTTTTTTTCAGGTAAACTACCCTTTTTGTTCATGATACAGTAAAATTTTACTAAAAAAAGTTGTTCAGAATGAGAAATTATGGCCCTACACAAAATAGGTATCAGGAAAATCGACCAACTCAGATTAAACTGTCATTTTTAATAATAAATTTTCAGCATGTCTATAATGAATTTTCACTATTTCTATAAGTTGTTCGAGCGTGTATCGTCCCATTTTCTTAAATCGTATAGTTGTTACTGACAAATGTGAAGGCTTCAAGGCTTGCTATTCAACAGATCAAAAATGCTGAGAAATTTAAAATGGGACTTCTTAATGGAGAACCCTTTACTAGAATAGCAGGATGAACAACAAGGGTTTCGTAGCGGACGATCATGTAATGACGCAGTATTTACCATACATCAAATAAAAGAAAAAGTTTTGGAATTCAATAGAACCGCGTATACACGTTGTCCCCAGAAATTTTGAATATGGGCATTTGAATGCATTATTTGGAGCTCATTTTGTGCATCGCTGAACCAAATCTTTTAATTCACTAAGCAACGGAAAGTAATTAGTAATTTATAGTTTTTACTGATTTTGTAATAAAATACGGAATCAAAGTGAAAAAATATTTTAATATTACAAATTATACTAAATTCTAGCAAACACTATATTAATTAAATGTTCAAATCATCTACTTGTTGAGCCAAATAATATTCCATACGATCATAAAATTCTTGTCTCATTTCTCTTAACATCGCAGGAGTGATATTTTGCGAGGCTTCAAGAATTTTTATTCTGGTTCATCCACGTTGTTAGCTCTTTGATGCTGATGAGTATAAATTGTTTCCTTTATATGGCCCCAAAGAACAAAATCTGGTGTGATACACATTACACCCACACAACTTCCTTTTACAGTGCTCTTATAATTAGACAAAAATTTGATTTTTAATTTTTAAGCATTTGTCAAAAAATTTTAAAAATTGCAAATTCCACAGAAACCGTACAACATAGAGCGTTAGTTGAAGAGATAAATTTTCATATACAATACCACGAGCGGTCGACGAATTTCGGAAAATTTTTGTAAAAGTGTATGAGTATTTATTGCTTCGATATAACAACACGTGACCAATTTTGAAGCAATAAACGGGAATAAACACTTTGATAAAAATTTATGCAATTCGTCGGCTACAAGCGGTATTTGAAGGACTATTCCACGAACAAAATTGACATTTCTTATTAATTAATAAATGATATCACGCCCTCCATGTAAATAAACATCTGTAAAATAAATTGTTTATCAAATTTGACATTGCATATATAATACTTGATTACTTTTACAGGAAGTTAAATAAATATCACAGCAAGAGAAAAAAAATGTCATTAAAATTCCTCTAGCAGAATTTTTGGAAAATGTTATGCTGACTGGTGCAAATAACAAAAATACTAAATTATAAATGGTTAATAGTTAACATGAAGGGGGTGAGTTATATACGAGTAGTCTCTAAAATTTTAAGCTTAATTCAAAAAAGTAATAATATACTGGGTGTTCTATTTGAAATAGAAGTTAATAAAAATCAAAGAAAAAACAACGAAACCCATTTTAGAGGTATTCAACTGGAAAATTACATATCTCACATCAATACACATTATAAGTGTAATAAAAATGCAAAGTTTAAATAAAAATCTGGTGTGAAACACTTACACAACTTCCTTTTACAGTGATCTTATAATTAGCCAAAAATTTAATTTTGAATTTTTTAACATTTGTCAAAATTTTCAAAAATTACAAATTCTGCAAAATCGGTACAAAATAGAGCGTTAGTTTAAGATACAAATTTTCTCTAAAATTTTAAGCTAAATTCAAAAATGTAATAATATACCGAGTGTTCTATTTAAAATAGGAGTTAATAAAAAAATAGAAAAAAAACAAAAGAAACCCATTTTTAGAAGTATTCAATTGGAAAATCACCTACCTCACATCAGTACACATTAAAAATGTAATAAAAATTTAAAGTTTGAAAAAAATCGTTAGAGCCGTTTTTGAAAAAACACCTACTTCTGGTTATGCGATTTTCTTTAAAAGCTTGCTGTCTCATCTACATAGTACAAAAAAGTTATACATGAAGTTTTACCGTCATAAATCTTTTCGTTTTTGAGATATTCTGTTCACAGACAGCCAGCACACAGACAGACAGACAGACAGACACACAGACAGAAAGACAGACACACAGACAGACCAATGAATAAAAACTTGTTTTTTAGGTTCAGGGGACTCTAAAACGTGAAGATCTGTTAAAAACTCAGTTTCGAATTTTTGGGGTAAATCCAATATTTCATTTATTGCAAAAGTAAGTAAAAATCATTTGGAGACAAAGTAGATCTTGGTGGCCATTTTATGTCTCCTGTGGTGCTAATAATACGACGAGGAAATATTTAATTTAAATATTCCCTGGTCGCATTATGAGCAGGAGATACCAAATACTTTTGGCAATTGAGATTCCCGCAATAACAAATGGTACCCCCAGAATACCAGCCCATACGTTAAGTTTTTGGGGGTTCTGAGTTCTTAAAGTTATTCTTCGGTGCTTGTTTTCTTGAGACCAATATCTCACTACCAATGGATTATGACGACCATGTAACAGGAAAGTCGATTCGTCACTAAACAGCATATTTCCAAGAAATTCGTAATTGTTGTTTATTCTATCCATCACATCTACACAAAATTCCATTCAACAACCAAGGTCAGCCGGGAAAACCTCTTGTGTCGCTTTAACTTTGAAAGACTTGAAACCATTCCTTTTAAGTAGTCTATGAACTTCTGATTTTCTGACATGAATTTCTGGATTTTCTGCAAGGGTTCTTGTTGATAAAGTGTCATTTTCTGTTATCATATTGCGAACCATAATTTCCCGCATTTCAGCTTCTTCACCGACCACTAATATTTTTGATGGATTATTATACCATCGAAAAGCTTCATTCAGATTCCTACTGTTTAGTGCCTTTCTTATGCCTTCTCCTTTAGCATTCATTCCATGGCAACTGTCGTTCATTTCTCATTCCCTTCACCTGGCCATACCTAACTAATTGTCGTTTTCCTATTTCGTCGATAACAGTATGCTGGAGCCCCTCATTTCTTTTATTCTTTGATTTGTTTGTCGTTCTCTTCTAAATACGTCAGGTTATGCCGAAGTGTATACAGCAAGCAAAACCCAGGAAATAAGACGATAAATTGATGTTACATAGAAATTAAACGAAACAGGAGAACTGATAAGGAAGAAATAAGAAAACGGTATAGAATCAGATGCATATTCTCATGTTTATTGACTTCAATAAGCACACAACTCAATAATAAGAAAAACAAATCTGTAAAAGGCTTACCCTGAACTTCCCTCGCACGAATTAAATCAATTTGCAAATTAAAAAGAAATGTATCCCGCTGGGGTTTGAACCCGCCGCACCTGAATAGCAATCGTAACCGCATCTCCGCAGCGATCGTAACTGCATCGATAAGTCCAAAAGCCTTATAGAAATAAGTGCGGCGCGCGCCTCTCTTAAACAGAACGGTCTTATTGTTAAAACGTTTTTACTCTTTTGTGACATTATCCTGTATCGGATGAGTCTTATTTTTGGCAATTGTAAAGCTTGACCTATGTGAACGTTGTTACTTCCTTCTATTTCAAAATTAACCCAAAAATAAACAGAATTTTATTTTTTTAAGGTGCTCACTCTGTATATAATAATGGTGAGGCACTAACACCCCATGAAGGAGCTTGGCCTGCAAGGCGGAAGGTCAGAGCTTCCGTATCCTCGCTCTCACACCCGGCTGTCGCATGTCAAATTCATGACATGTGGTGATGTGGTGAGCATCACGCACTAGACAACCGCATTATAACCCCTTATTCTTTCAAACGCAGGTTCCCAATTATTTAAAGCGACTGGGTAGGCCGCCCGCCAGGCATCGATCTGGGATTTGAACTCCAGACTTCCGCGCCGCAGTCCAATGCTCTAACCACCGAGCCACGCTGGCGCTTCACTCTGTATATATTTGTATGAAATTGTACCGGTTTCATGCTAGGTAGATATAAAATATGTATGCAAAATATCGTCTTCGTCTGACAAATAGTTTTTGATCTATACTGCCAACAGGCAGACAGACAGACAGACGGTTTTTCAGACGAGGGAAGTAATTATACGAAGCAGTGCAATTCAAAAGTTTCGGAGAAAATTATAAGCTTGGTGAAACTGACTCTAACTTGAAAGAAATCCAAAATATAGAAAACTGAATTAAGAACAGAAGTTTTACAGCAAATAAAGAGACAATAGTTAATGGGATACATTTGTATAACTTGAGAGAATGTGCCACTTATATAATGAGGGGATGAATGTCTTAGACATATTTTTTGACTCTCAGCACACATTTCAAAATAAGGTTAGGCTAACTGTTGCATGAGCACCTATGCATGGATGTTTTCGTTGTTTCTATAAATTTTAAATGGAACTAAAAATTAGTTTGTGAAATTAAATTAAGTTCAATTAGCTAGAAGGTTAAGTGTAAGAATAGCTTAGCTAAACTTCGCCTTCTAAACTGAAAATGTTCGAATACGTGTATTTGTATATGTATTTGGAAATAAAGACGATTTTATTATTATTAGTAGTACCTAGACTTGCGAAATATAGCTTTATATAAGTTTTTTTCAAACTTTACATTTATATTACATTTTTAATCTGTATTGATATGAGCTAAGTGATTTTTTAGTTGAATACCTCTACAATGGGTTTCTTTTGGTTCTTTTCCTCTTTTTTTATTAACTCCTATTTTAAATAGATCACCCGGTATATTATTACATTTTTTAATTCAACTTAAAATTTTAGAGAAAATTTGTCTCTTGAACTAACGCTCTATTTTGTACGGTTTTTGTAGGGTTTGTAATTTTTGACAAATGATTAAAAATTAAAAATCAAATTTTTGGTTAATTATAAGATCACTGTAAAAGGAAGTTATGTGCATGTATCACACCTGATTTTTTTTAATACTAATTCGTGTTTTTCTAGCTACTCAAAAATTGTTTCTATAAATATTAGGTACAAATGTAAGTAAATAGCCAACTATTTTGCTCTTAGTTTAGTCGTTAAACCTTTATTTCAATTGCCTAGCTCGATAGAACATGAATAATTCTAATTAGGGTTGCGTTTTAACACTTAATACTGAATAAAACAACAAATTACAATATTTTAAACAAGTAAGTCTTATCTATTTAATTTTATTGAAATGCATATGATAAATGAATGCTCATCTTAGGTACCTGTGTATTTGTTCACTACATTAAAGCCGCAGATGTCGTCTTTTCCAGGGGCTACTTCCAACTCCACCGCTGGGCTAGCCAGTCTGGAAATCAAGAACCGCAATGAACTCCAAACTGCAAATTATCTGCCGACCCTAGATGGCTGCAACAACACCACTTTCAGCTGTACGGCTCATCCCTCATAAATCCAATCCAGCGAAAGTGGTACTCCATCTACATCTTCTGCCAGCGACACCATGCATTAGCAGATGAGCTCCACCAATGGCTTCCGTTTGCACTCTACCACGAATGACCTTTATTACTGCTGATTCATGTATTAATTTATATCTCCTGTCATTAGTTTAACAATCCTTAATTCAATTAAATACTATTTAACTTGATTATTGGGTTTTATTAAGTTGATACTCCTTATTATTATTTTCCACTTTTTTTATTACCTAGTAACATTTAAATACTAAATTCAATTTTAATTTTTTTAAATGTCAACAATTCTTACACTGCTTCACTTTCAACACATTTTAATTATTCTCTTTAGTTCACGATCTTAATCTTGTTTTTACATACTTTCTGTCTTATTTCTTTATGTGATTTCTGACTCTACAATTTACGTAAGATGTGACCCGATACAAGTGGAACAATGCACTGAAGCATAGTTGCTCAAACATTTCAAGTAAAACACTCAAATTAACAAATTCTTGGTACGTCATTATGGGACCTTACCGGTAATCTGAAACTAAAGGTCCCTACCGAGGAAGACAAAACAATTTATTTACGTTCAACAAGTGCTGACTATATATTTTGGGTCTTGAAGCTTACAAATCCTTTGAAATGCCAAGAAGCATAGTCATAAATAACTCTTAAGAATGTCATTTACTATTTAAAGCACTTCTTAATGTAATAATTATTGCCAAACTGAATATTTGAGTCTAATCATCGATAATGTAGGGAAAATCCCGCTCTAGAGGTTTATAAAATGCTTCGAGATATCGAAAACTTCGACTTATAGAAACTCGAATTATCGAGACATTTGTATATGAGTAACTATAGGAATTAGGTGGTGTGAATTTGAATAATTGAGATATTCGATTTATTGAAGTTGATTAGTCTGTTTAAAATCAACACTACCATTATCAAAGCCAACATTTCACCTTAAATGTTTATTCCTAGGTATTCCTCTAGTACATATTAAATTATTAAAAAAACAGTTACAAATAGATGTTGCTTGGTGACGTTGATTACAATTGTTGTCTCCGTTAACTTTACTATCGACAAGGAGTACCTAATGTAATATTTAGTTTTTAATCAATCGACTGTGTAAATAAATTTATTAAACCCAAACCATTTTATGCAGTTCCAAAAATATAATAAACGTTACTTCTTCTGTGAGACAATAAGACTATACATATTTTTGGAGAGCCTTATAATTAATATTATATGCGAATCATCTTACAACACTTTTTTACATCTTTGAACCTAGGAATTCACTATTATCATTCGTTTGTCTTAAATGGAAACATAATTAAATGTACTTAGCTATTCCTTAGGCACACTCTGCAGCTCTATTTTAATTAAAATTGTACTAAATATTACATAAGAAAACTAATTTACTTTCAAATTACTTACAAAATATTGTATAACCTGCATTAAGTACACTTGACATCAATTGGTCGTCAGTTTCTAGTGTATGCACTCTAATGTTATTAAGGTAATAACATCGCAATGCAGCCGATAATTAATAAATCCATATAAAGGTAATATTGCAATCAATAAGCTAAAAAAGTTAAAACATGCGTTCTTGTTTTTGTAATCGTTAATGCATTTTTTCGAACTGAGACAGTAAACGAACTTTAGTAGAGCTTATGTAAAGGTATTAATGATAAATTGCGTCGTAAAGTTGACACTCACGTTTAAGGTTTTTTTTAGCTTTTAGAAAATCACCAATTCTGGATATTGTTTGAAATTACATTAAGGCTGTAGGAGTCACAGAAATTATTCGGCTAAAGATGGATTTATATATCTACCTTCTATAGATGAACAGCGTATCGATGGTGGACAGTCGTCAGTTTTAACATTATTAACAGAATTATAACAAAAAAATAATTTATCTCTTCAACTAAAAAAAATTGGTTAATTTGTGATTTTGTCGTTATTTTTTACTATTTTGAAAATCTTTTTCAATACCCATAAACTTTATAATGGGGTGCAGGACATGAAGCAATGGAATTATTTTTCTATTTTTTCGTTAACGTGTAATTAATTTTTTAAAATGGGAATATCTATTATTAAGAATAAAAGTTGCTAGTACCATTTTAAAAAATTAATTACACGTTAACGAAAAACTAAACAAATAATTCTATTGCTTTATGTCCTGCACCCCATTATAAAGTTTATGTGTATTTAAACAGATTTTCAAAATAGTAACAAATAACTACAAAATCACAAATTAACCTATTTTTTTAGTTGAAGAGATAAATTATTTTTTTGTCATATATCTGTTAATAATGTCAAAACTGACGACTGTCAATCATCGATACGCTGTTCATCTATAGAAGGTAGATATATAAATTGATCTTTAGCGGAATAATTTCCGTGGCTCCTACAGCCTTAATAATAATTTGTGTAATGAGTTCGTAGCAATGTGTTTTTACTTACCTCGTCTGAAAGACGAAGGAAGTATTGTAATCACGAAAAAATCACCTTCCGATATTTTTTCAGATCTTCACGTTTCAAGGTCCCTATATGACGAAAAAGAGGTTTTCTCAACTCCGTCAGTCTGTCTGTCTGTCTGTCTGTCTGTATGTTGGCAGTATAGCTCAAAAACTATTTGTTAGAGGAAGACGATATTTTGCATACATATTATATATCTACCTCGCATGAAACCGGTACAATTTCATACAAATATATCGAGGGTAAGCACCTTAAAAAATAAAATTTTGTTTATTTGTGTGTTAATTTTGAAATAAATGGAAGTAATAACTTTCACATAGGTCAGGCTTTAAATTTGCCGAAAATAAGACACAACCGATCAAGGATAATGTTACAAAGGAGTAAAAATGTTTCAACGATTACACCGCACTCTTCATGAGACGCGCGGTCCTGAATTTTCCCGAAGAGACGCAGTAGCGCAGATGGAATTTCGCTGTACTCATATCCTCTGCGGAGATTCCATTTGGATCGAGCATTCCGCAGAGCTGCGGACGCGGCGGGTTCAAACCCCAGCGGGATACATTTTTTTAATTTGATTTGATTTTTAAAATTATTTAGTGTCACAATGTTGACGAGGAAAGTTCTGGATAAAGCCTTTTATTGTTCGTTTCGGGGCTGTAGCTTCCTTAAGGTACAATTTCTGATCAATGTATATTGGCATTTCTTTGTTTATTTTAAATTTAAGAACATATTTCTAGAATAGTTCCCTCCAATTTTGAAACGCCTTCTATAAAACCGGTCTTTAAATTAAAATACTTAATAACAGTTAAAAGAAGTCAGCGGCGACACACGGCAGCATAAAAAATGTCAAGGACATGGCTCGGTAGTAGAGCTTGTGATTCTAGGCCAGAAAATGCGAGTTATTCTAACAAACCCCAACGGCCACAAAAATCCAGTACCGAACCGGCTGCGATTCCCCAATCCGACTTTGGCAACCGTGAAGTGTTAATACCTAAAACCTCCTTAAAGAGAAGAGGCCGATGACGTTACAGTGGGAATGCTTTCTGAAAGCGGTTTGTGGCGTTCTACTATTCACACTGTTTCTTTAGGTAAGTTAATATTTTTAATATTTTAGTATGGCATAATAACGAAAGATCATATCACGAATTTAAACTTTATGTAGCTTTAGATTTTAAAGATAGCCAGAGATAATGCTATTGTCATTATGTGAATAAAAGACAGTCGTTTGCCATGGTCTAGTTGGCTGAAGGAGTCCATGCCTAAGATCGTGAAAAAGGTCAAAAACAGGGTACCTACAATCCAGCAGCGTGTGCAGTGCGTTTTGCGGTATGAACAATTCCAAAGTGTTACGTTTGTTCAAAGAGAGTTTAGACGTGAGCTGATACCAGAACAACACCTAAGTACGTTGACACTATGCGATGGTACCAATCGTTGAAGGAACACGACAGCATTCAAACATAAGGCTCACTTCAAAAACTACTATCTCGTAATGGCATCGTAATTAGGAGCTTTTCTGACATTTTCACTCCTCCAGGTATGCACTGGCTCAGTTAGATAGATTAGGTAAAACTCCTGTTTTTTGTGCATTTAAGGAATCTAACTTTATCTCTGAACGCCTCTAAAATGTGAAGCTACATAAAATTTAAATTGTATCAAATCAAATAGATCACCCTGTAAAATGGAAATACAACTGGAGTTTTCTGGATATGTCTGAAAAAGTAATAATGTAAAACAAAGAAATATAACCTTTTTTTTAATGTAATAACTGTTACGAAGTACAAATCATTTGCGTCGATTAACATAGAAAAATCTGTTGGAAAACAGCTAGTCTACACAGATGTAGCAGTGCTTGCTGACCAAACCCATGCGCAAGACGTATTAATAGTGAAACATATTTAGAACAAATATATATATGTATCCATATACAGGTAAAAATCAAAAAGGAAATAGTAGAAAAAATACATTAGTCAAACCAAGTATATGTAATATTTTTAATAATAACCATAGTAGGTACAAAAAATATGTAAAAGGCTTTACACAGAACTTCCCTCGTCAACCTAATTTGAAAATCAAATTAAGTTAGGAGTACAAATATCTTCACATTTATAATAAATTAAATACATTTTCAAATAAAAAAAATGTATCCTGCTGGAGTTTGAACCCGCCGCATCTGCAGCTCTGCAGAATGCTCGATCCTAACCGAATTTCCGCAGAGAATATAAGCACGGCGAAATTCCATCTGCGCTACCGCGTCTCTTCGGGAAAACTCCTGCGCGCGCGTCTCTTGAAGAGCACGGTGTAATGGTTGAAACATTTTTACTCTCTTGTGACATTCTCCTTTATCGGTTGAGTCTTATTTTTGGCAAATATAAAGCCTGACCTATGTGAAAGTTATTGCTTCCTTTTATTTCAAAATTAACACAAAAATAATGTTTCTTAAATTTTTTTAAGGTGTTTATCCTGAATATATTTGTATGAAATTGTACCAGTTTTATGCGAGGTAGATATATAATACCTATGCAAAATATCGTCTTCCTCCGATAAATAGTTTTTGAGCTATACTGCCAATAGACAGATAGACAGACAGACAGACAGGCAGACGGACAGACAGACAGACAGACAGACAAACAGACAGAAGGAATTGAGAAAACCTGATTTTTTCCTGATTACAATACTTCCTTCGTCTTTCAGACGAGGGAAGTAAAAAATAAGAAGAAAACTAAAATCCCAAATAAAGCAGTTTACCTACCCACACAGTAATATGGTACCGAGAATTTGGTGAAAGAAATGTATGAAAACGTTCAAAATAAACACAGCGCGATAAGAGAAATAATGAAAATAAAACTGATGGTGATAAAAGTGGAAAACGTAAATAACCGTACAGTTATTTGTAGTATCGGCCAAAAAAAGTTAATAACAAAAATTAGAACGGAAAGTAGAGGTGGAGCAAAGAACAAAAAACTCAACAAAGAATAGATTGCAGGTAGACATAATAGGAAAAAGCATATTACTGGCCAAACCCTAATGAGAAAAACTGCTGTGATAAAAAGTACAGGCAGTTCACTTTTAATTATTAAATAACCCTCCCAATGGTAATAATAGTCACAGAAACATTTTTCCAAAAACTAATACAAAATATATTGTTTTGTACATGTTTCTCCGCCAACGTTGATAATTCCACGTAAAATTGTTTACTTAAACATATTGCAATGCAATTATTAATGCAAAGAAATTAAGTTACTATTACACTATATTAAATTTATACAAGGTATAGGAATTTATAAAATGATTTATAGTATGATCGAATACGAATATGATTATTAATTGAAAATTATGGATAAACGAATCAAAGTAGCCTCAGAAAATCGTATAGAAAACAAATAAGACGATCAATGCAAACAGACAAAAGACAAGCGATAAGGCATGATAGATTATTAAAACATAGTTGTGAATATAGCCCTGATTACGAAAGGAAAAAAAATTAAATGGATCGCAGGACTTGGAAAATACGCTATACCTAGTGGGGTGACAAGGAGTAACAATACTAAAAATCTGTAAAAAGGTTTACACTGAATTTCCCTAGCGCGAATTAGATCAATTTGCAAATTAAAAACAAATGCATCCCGCTGAGGTTTGAACCCGCCGCATCTGCATAGCGATGGTAACCGCATCTGCGTAGCGATCGTAACCGCATCGATAAGTCGAACTACGCCATCCAACCTTATTGAAATGTTTCGACTCTTTTGTAACATTAACCTGTATCTGTTGAGTCCTATTTTTGGCAATTGTAAAGCCTGACCTATGTGAAAATTATTACTTCCTTCTATTTCAAAATAAAGCAAAAATAAACTTAAAAATCATTTTTTAAGGTGCTCACCCTGTATGTATTTGTCTGAAATTTTCACGTTTTCATGGTAGGTATATATACCGGGCGCTGACTTGCGCGACGCACCATAGGAATTTGCATAGTAAATTCTTTATGTTCAATTATTTGCTCCCCTAATTATTTTAGAGCTAAAGTGTAAATACATTTTTTGTAGAGAAAAAAATACTGCATCCATTCATACTGTTGCTAACAATTTTTCATTTTCCGGAACTGAAGGAATGCAAAAAACAAACTAGCATTTTCACAAAAATCAGTGATGCCATGGAATTATTGAAACAAGCCAATGCCAACGCAAATGCGTGCGGAGCGACAATATGTGTTGTTTGTTTGTTTGTCATTGATGTTTCATTATTAATTATGTTCAGCTTAATGTCTCTAAGGTACCTAGACATTGTTCATAACAAAAATGGTTTTTTGTACTCACTGCGTAGGAAATGACATTCCGCGCACTCTAGTGGCAAGCGAAACGTCAATTTCCCGATCTACTTAACCAGGAAAAATAGCAAAAAGCACTGGCCCTCTCATGCATTTTAGAAAATAATCGTCTTTACAATAATAAAATTTAATTTATGAAGTACCATTTCCGCGATTTTCATTTATGAAATGTAACAAATTGAAGACTAATCATTAATAATAAAATTTACATATTTGCTAGTGCCATCTATTGGAAATGCGGCGATTTATTTGATAAACTATTTACACCAATTTCTGATTGATTGCAATCAAAGCAAAAACGTGATAAAACTAAAGAAATTATTCCTAATTGAAATTAGTTTATTGAAAATAAGGTAAGTGCTTTTGAACTACACTATTTTATATCATTTTATAACAATTTGATTACTATTTTAGGTTATGAAAAAACGTAAATCTTAACAATAAAGTTGATATGTAAATAAATATCAATTACAACGTGAACATTGATAATAGACATTTATCGGACAATTTGTACAATTTGAAATCGAAATGCCAGGATGAGTTTGATTTGTAACGTCGACAGAAGTTTCCGCTGTCTTCGTTTCAGCTGCCGAAGATGGTCCTGCCGCTGGATGCATTAATTTTTCTGCCAAACTTATTTTGCCTTAAAGAGAGTCCTCTACGTAACCTTCAGCTACAGCTGAAGATTTCCATCCCCCAAGCCTTTTGACTGACAATAAATCGCCACCATGGTTTGCAAGCAAAGTGGCTGAACTTCTTCGGAAGCAATGCCCTGTATATTCAGCAGGACTATCTAACCTGAGATATTCAACTATTTTTGATGGAATTTTGCCGAATGTGTTGAGACCAACTGGCGAATTAATACATTTACCATCACGGTAGGTTAAAAAGAAACGTTTATTTGTCGGTGGTCTTAAATTTTTATATTTTAGGAGTAAGGCAATCCAAGAAACATCAGTAACTGCAAATTGTCTGCTAACGTTGGTTTTTGTGACAGGTATGGTCACAAATACTACGTCTGTTTTAAACTCGATGTCATCAATAGACATTTTACACAATTCCTCAAGGCGGCATGCCCCAGAAATGCCCATTATTAATACAACCTAAGTTGAAATGTAATAATAATGTTAATGTGTGAATAAATAAATAAAACAAAATGTTTACCTTCATTAACAGGAACGAAGAATTTGGCGATTCATTAATAAATTTTCGTATCTGTTCATCATCTAATACTTTTGACTTTTTGGGGTTTTGATTTTCTGTTTGCCTCTTTAAAAATGCTATAAGCTTCGCAAATTTGGAAATGTTTATATTGTTGTGGATTATTAAGCACGATTTTAACATTGAATAGTGTGACCATAATGACTTCTTACATTGAAAGGCTTGAAAATAAGCCAGCAAGCAATTCTCACATATAATCTCATAAGAGCATTAATTCTTTCCGGAAATTTTTTTGAGTGCGTTCCAACAACGTCGTATTAATTTGACCGAGCGGGACGCGAGGGCAAATTAGGACGTTGTTGAATGCATGAAAAATAATTTCCGGATATGAATTAATGCTCGAATGCAGATTCGGTAAGAAAATCGTAACGACACAAACCCTAAAAAAAGTAATGACTACCTACAAAAAATTTCCAAGAAATTTTTCTGTTATCTTGGATACGGCTCGTGAACTAATTTTTCTATTGGTCATTAATGAGTGTCGTACGATTTTCAGTATAATTTACTATATTTTTTGATTTGCACCACTGAACAATTTTGGAATGCACTAGTTCATACCTTTGCTTTGATTTTACTGGCAATAAATTTTGAATTGCGCATTTGCAGCTTCCCGAATTTCAGGAGGTTTACAAGAAAATTCATCTGCCATTCTTCAAAATTAAAAATACGAAATGTCAGTCGACAACTGCATAAAAACAATTGCTATCAACCTACTTTGATTTTTAGCTACCTCAATTGGCTTGAAAATACGATCATCCGCTTGAAATTCTAAATTACTAATTTCAATTTATGAATGTCTTTTTGTTCGTTACAAAAAATATTGTACAACCCTTATGCGAAAAAGCTTAAACCGCGCATTCGCGCATATGAAGGCATTCGCTCGCTAGCGCTCGCTCATGCTTCAACACAGTGCTCATGCGGGGAACATCGCTTTCCCGCATTTGGTTTGTAAATTACTATTACGAGTATGGTGGACGTTCGTTAACTAAGCTCCTTGTTTATTGTAAAATATCCGTATCGGCAAATTCCAAACAGTACAACCATTAAAAGACTGATTTATTTTAAGTTTAAGACTACAGGCACCATATTAAATAATTGTAGGTGTAATAATGAGGTTCAGAACTTACATCAAAACAAGAAAAACGACAATAAATTCAATCTTTTGACGGCAGTGACTGGATGATCGCCCCGCACGCACTTGCGTTGGCACTGGCTTGTTTCAATAATTCCATGGCATCACTGATTTTTGTAAAAATGCTAGTTTGATTTTTTGAATTTCTTCGGTTCTGGAAAATGAAAAATTGTTAGCAATAGTATGAATAGATGCAGTATTTTTTTCTCTACAAAAAATGTATCTACAATTTAGCTCTAAAATAATTAGGGGAGCAAATAATTGAACATAAAGAATTTACTATGCAAATTCCTATGGTGCGTCGCGCATGTCAGCACCCGGTATATAATGTGTATACACAATATCATCTTCCGCCGACAATATTTTTTGAATTATACCGCCAACAGACAAACATACAGACAGACAGACAGACAGACAGACGGACAGATGGAATTGAGAAAACCTGGTTTTCGTCATCTAGGGACCTTGAAACGTGAAGATCTGAAGAAATCTCGGAAGGTGATTTTTTCATGATCACAATACTTCCTTCGTCTTTCCGACGAGAGAAGTAATAAATAAAAAGTAGATGGACAAAATGCAATTATATGAATGGATAAATAAAAGAATCGTAACTGCAAGGCTACACGTACTTAACTATAATAAATGACTACGCTCCGGGAGAGGAAAGAAAAGTAGATGAGACATTCTATGAAACGCTTCAACAAACTATTGACAAGTGTAATGGAAATGATTACATGATTTTAGATAGAGATCCGTATATACAGAGAGACAGTGATAAACCAAAATGGACGACTATTAATAGATTTCACATGTTATAATAACATGATAATTATAAATACGTATTTTAAACATAAAGGTCATCATAACTACACCTGGAGCTCCAGAGGACTAAGATCTGCATTTGACTAATTCTTGGCTAACGATCAACAACTGCACTTTCTAATGTCATGAGGTTATATAGGGGCCCTGATGTAAGCACAGACTATTGTGTTGCTAAAGTCAAACATTTGAAACATTACAAAATACATCTGCTATAGCAGGACTCTATTCTCGATCTCTACAAACAACGTACTGAAAAATACCATTTAGAAACAGAAGCAAGCAATCAGGTACAATTAGAATACAAAAATATAGAAAATAGAGAAACCTTCCTTGGAGGTCCTTGGACATCAAATAAGGAAACAGAAACGAAATAATTAAATCCAGTGGACAGATGATCTAAAAGAGGCAATCCAAGCCAAAAAATTAGGTTATAATAAATTAATTCAACATCCAACAGAAGAACATAAGGAACAACATAAGGACTCTCAAGGATTCTAAAAACTTTGTGTAAGGATGCTCAATAAGAAGAATGGGACACCTTTATATCTCGCATTGAACCTGATGTTCATTGACTACAACGAATGGTTTTCAAGGTAATGAAGCCCCTAAATAGTAAAAAGAAGAACGTAGCAAATATTAATGTTATAAACAAAGAATCTGGTTAGACTAATACACAAATCTGACAACAACGGATCAACAATCTGCAAAAGAAAAACAATCACTAGAAATAAACGATGTTGATTACTAGAAGAAGATGAGTTTCACAAAGCACTACAGAATAGTAAAAATAGAAAGGCAACGGGGATAGACTTAATTAACACAGAACTGCTAAAATACGCACAACAGTCTTTTATTAAACGATTTCTAAACATATGTTGGAGAAAGAAACGCATTCCTGATATTTATAAAGTTGCTGTAGTCAAGCCATTATCTAAAAAGGGCGAAAGAACTATCTGCGATAACTACACAGGTATTAGTTTACTCAATGCTGTGAATGAAATCTATTGTAAGATTATTACATGCCGCCTACATATCGACGATATCAAGGTTTTTGTCATGGTAGATCGGCTAAAGTCATGGGACATCGTGGACGGGCGAGGAATACCAAAACATTTGATTGCAGTAATTAAAAACATGTACAACAACACAAAGATAACTATCTATGGTAATGAAAAGAAGACAAAAGTAACAAATAGAGCACTAAGACTAGGCTGTATCCTGTCTCCCGTTTTATTTAATTTATACATAGACGACGCCCTCAGATATTGATTGCAGAAACTTAGCTTTTACTCGCATAACCTTAATAAACCAAAAATTATTTTTACATATCTTTTCGCCGATGACCAAATACTTATCTAGTACTACTTCCGAAGATTATCTACGATGGAAAGATCAAGACTTCCCGCAATAAACGCAACGGAAATATTTCCAAAGCTCGCAAAAGAAGAAGAAGCATGATCACTTAACTAAAATGGGTTCGTTTGAATCCTTCTACTTTTATGTTTTAGCTTAATAAATAAATTACACAGAGAGGAATCGTAAAATGCTTTTCAATGTGTTCTTAGTTTCTTATTCTTATGAATACATATTTCCGCATCCTCCCCATAGAATCAATGTGTAACAATTTTATTCGTTTAAAACAACAAATCTCTTCTAACAAAATAGATACGTACCAAGCATTATATGCTCTTTGTACGTACTTTATACAGAGAGTGTATTAATATCAACAAATGAAAAGTGTAGACTCTATAAAAAAAATTGTTTTGAAGATAAGTCACAGAGTAAAAACTGTATTTTAAGAATTTAAAACATTTACTTGTCAATTTTTTTAATATTTTGTTGTTATCTCGCAATTCTGAAACTTACACATCTTTACACTTTCTCTAAATTGTGACCAGGTTTTAAAAAAATTACTCATTATTAATATATTTGCATAATTTAAAACAATCTCAAGGAAATAATGCAGGGACGCGCGTTTTTACTTATTTTAAGTGATGTATTTTAAAATATTGTAGTGGCTCCACGTTGTAACGCCTATTTAATGTTATAATTGACTTTTACTATACTTTATTTTATTTTTAATCAATTCTTTTTTAAAATTGAAATTTAATTAAATGATTTGCACTTTTATATTATGGATTATCAAGATTATTAAACTGCTAACACCGATAGAAACACTCTACTCTGAAACAATAAGAAAGCCGACCTGCGATTAATTAATAAAATAAGCAATGGTAGTAAAAATCGCAGATCAACCCCCCTACCATTTATACACCACGGCAGCTCTGAAAAACTGTTACTTACTCACCGCGATGGCCGACTAGCTCAAATATCGGCGGCCTTAGATCGTAGGTTCAGATCATCAGCTATGTACCCTGCTGTGTCTTCAAAAAAGGGAAAGGAAAATGGAAATGGGCGCCAGAAATCAAAAGATTTCAAATAACAAGAAGAAAAATAAACTACAAGTGACTAGCGTTTAATTAATCATTAATAAAAGTTTTGAAGAGTCAGTAACCAATAATCAGGATAATTAAAATGTAAATAATGTAATAACACAATTGTGTATCTTAACTGAAGGTTGCGACACGCATAAAATTAAGAACCCCTTTCGGGTTATTTTAATAACTTTAACAAAAACACTCGTGGGATAAGCTTATCACAGTCATCTAATAAAACCTTCTGTTAGGCTATTGAAAATAAATAGCGTGACTGTACCTTTTACATAGGGTCGAAACACACATCAAAAATAGCAAAATTTATAACTGTGCATAATTAACTATAAGCATGAAAATTTAATGTAAAAAGCAAGAGCATGTATCAAATTGAACATTACATTTTAATAATTGCAAAACGTATGAATTTAAGTTTTAAATATTGACGGGTTTAAAATGTATAAATGGAGAAACCAGATATCAAAAACACGATAAATCTCGGAGCAGCACAACTAACCTCGCAAAATAAGCTGGACGCGAACTGCTACAACCCTTGTTGGAATCGCCAAGGATGCGCAGAAAATTGCTGCTGAAGCATCCCAAAAAGGCAGCAAAAGCATCTTCAAAAGGCCGCAAAACGCCGAACCCAGCAGGTGTCGAAAGTGCGATAAGGCTTGGCCTCCGAGATAAACTCGTTGTTGAAACGGAACTGGTAATTAAGAGCTAACAAAAAATGTAATTACTATGGGGATAATAAGACAGAAAAGCGCAATCGTACCTGATAATAATCAGCCCTTAGAAAACACATTGCTCATTGAAATTGGTTGAGCGCACGTAATTTAATATAATTAACATAAAATCTCGGCCGCGCGAAATGCGCTGCCCGAGGTGAAAAGAATGAGTGCCCCGGACGACAATTTCGTTTCCTCGAGGAAGGCTCGCACTCTGATAAGAGATAGCGCGGGTCAGAGAGGGCATTGCGCAAACGATAAGAACTTGATGCAGGTACAAAATGCGTTGGTTTGTAAAATTTACGAATTCGAAATGCAAAAGGATTTATAATTCAACTAAAAATATACAGGTTAAGCCTGAAATAATTGGATAAATGGCGAAACAATTAGGCTAAGCCAAAAAATTGTTTCACTCCCCACGGCCAAAAGAAATAAAAAGGTTTAAATGTGAAAACATTAAAAAAAATGTAGGGAACCAAAGAATTTCAGAATGAGATCGATGATGCCAACACCAAAAGCGAAACGCTATCGAAAAATCCTCTTTCGAGAAGATAAGCCAAGGGAAACAACCCTTATAAATCGGCTTAAAAATAACAGGGGCACCACATAGGACACCGCCAAAAAAAATAGACGTTCTGTCTAAACCGGACAGAAGCCTAAAAAAACTGCTAAACACAGCAAAAACCGACTGCATCACATAGGACACAATCCACCTTCCTACAAGCATCCGAAAAACTCACAAAAATCCGAAGAACTCGCACCGCATCATCATCACTAACTCTAAATCTAAGATAACCTAATATCAAAAAAGTATGAGAAAAAAATTATCTTAAAAAATGAAACACAGTAAGTACTGTGAAAAAAGATTCGGGTGAACATCCAGGATAACATCCTAAAAACCATACCCGCCCCGAATTTAGGTAGAGACCCCAGAAGCTGGAGGGAACGACCGCAAAACCACCAAACCCCGCTCGGGCATTCAGCCAGTCGTCGCAGCTAGATGGAAAAGGCGCGCCGGTGACGGACTGAATGTAGCTCCCTCACTGAGTCGGATGGCAACACAATCGCTAGCCCCAACCCCCAGAAATCTCCACAAGGCCGAAAAAACCAACCCAAATAACAATAAAATTTAAAAAACCCCAAACAAGTATAAACTCGTCTCGAAAAAAAATCACATAAAAACATCAGCTAAAAAGCCATGAACAACGATCTGAAAATCAAATCGGTCAAGGTACTAAGCGAACACAAGCACGGATGGGGAAAGCACTCTAAAAAAATATCCCAAAATATGGAAAGAAACGAGCCCAACTGCTAGCGTTGCTTAGAGAGAGAACAAGATGACGTTGCTCCTCAATGGTGACCTTCCCTGCATGCCCAACCAACCATCCTATACGTTACAAAGGGGAAGAACTAGATGATGACGTTCCCAAACAGTGACCTTCCCTGCATGCCCAATCTACCACCCTAGCAAGAAACAA
Organism: Agriotes lineatus; assembly: GCA_940337035.1. Lineage (NCBI taxonomy): Eukaryota > Metazoa > Arthropoda > Insecta > Coleoptera > Elateridae > Agriotes > Agriotes lineatus. Next base: position 89,716,808 of record OW679195.1, on the reverse strand, counting down.
AAAGCACAAAAAACAAGTTTTTAAAAGAGACACTGTAGGTGTTTCCACGGTCACAATATCCTATAATACCATAGTCCAAATTCAAATAAGCGAAGCGCTTTTGAAAAAATCCTCAAATGAGACGGAAGTAATGGCAAGAAAAAGGAAAGTGAAAAGCACTAGAATGCAAGATCCATAGGGAACATACCCTACAGCAACTTTTAAAAACAGAAGAGAAAACGGGACATAAGGAAAAGAGAAAAGGAAAGAAGAGGAAAATGAACCAAAAAACCTGAGTTCGGAAAAACTCACGCTGCCACACCCACTCATCCAAGCTTCGACTGGCTAGGTCTACCATTCCATGCCGTGACCCGGGTTTACGGAGACATGGACACGCTTAAAGAAGAGGAAACACAAAAAAGCAAACCGCCTTCAATCGTAAGGGAAAATCCGCACTCAGACAAATGCGTAAAAAGACGCAAAAAATTGCATAGAAAAAAATGCATAACAAGATGCAATAGCGCATCTAAACCGACGCAAAAAATATCTCCTGTCAAATCTGACAGAAGAAAAACCTGCACCACATCGGACACAGAAAAAAATATAGACACCCTGTTTACACCGAACAGGGGCCTAAAACGAGGATTGCCTCACATCGGACGCAGCCAACAAAAACCTCGCATCCAAAAATCGCATCCAAAAATCGCATCCAAAAAAGGAAATGCATAATAACGCATTCAAAAAAAATTAAGAGCCAGAAAGAACAACCCGGAAACAACCCGTCGAGACCCTTAGTAAACACAAGTACGGTGAGGCAAGTAAATAAAAATCCCAAAAATGGAGTAAACTACACCAAACCGCACAAGTAATTCACGCAGGCCCTCGACCCACCGATACGCAACCAAAGGAAAGATAAGGAAAAACCAAACATACCACACTACCAAAGCACACACGCAACCAATCAAAGAAACCATTCAGAAACCTCACTCACCAAAGCATACCCTTTCAACAAAGTCCATCACACTACCTATAAACATACCGCTAAACCAATCATTCGTCAAGAAAGATGAGGGAAGAAAAGTCAATAAACAACCGAACGAAAGGATACGTAAAGAAAGGTAAAGAAAAGAAAGTCAAATATAAATACGTGCACTACAACAAGATGAAAATTACAAAATGCATAAGAGGTAAAAATTTAAAGAGTACAAAATTAAATATTGATAAATAAAGACATCCAGGTAAACACAGCTGATGTAACTACCAAAATCGAGAGCCCCATAGCGTTGGTCGCCAGTGAAACAATAAGAAAGCCGACCTGCGATTAATTAATAAAATAAGCAATGGTAGTAAAAATCGCAGATCAACCCCCCTACCATTTATACACCACGGCAGCTCTGAAAAACTGTTACTTACTCACCGCGATGGCCGACTAGCTCAAATATCGGCGGCCTTAGATCGTAGGTTCAGATCATCAGCTATGTACCCTGCTGTGTCTTCAAAAAAGGGAAAGGAAAATGGAAATGGGCGCCAGAAATCAAAAGATTTCAAATAACAAGAAGAAAAATAAACTACAAGTGACTAGCGTTTAATTAATCATTAATAAAAGTTTTGAAGAGTCAGTAACCAATAATCAGGATAATTAAAATGTAAATAATGTAATAACACAATTGTGTATCTTAACTGAAGGTTGCGACACGCATAAAATTAAGAACCCCTTTCGGGTTATTTTAATAACTTTAACAAAAACACTCGTGGGATAAGCTTATCACAGTCATCTAATAAAACCTTCTGTTAGGCTATTGAAAATAAATAGCGTGACTGTACCTTTTACATAGGGTCGAAACACACATCAAAAATAGCAAAATTTATAACTGTGCATAATTAACTATAAGCATGAAAATTTAATGTAAAAAGCAAGAGCATGTATCAAATTGAACATTACATTTTAATAATTGCAAAACGTATGAATTTAAGTTTTAAATATTGACGGGTTTAAAATGTATAAATGGAGAAACCAGATATCAAAAACACGATAAATCTCGGAGCAGCACAACTAACCTCGCAAAATAAGCTGGACGCGAACAGCTACAACCCTTGTTGGAATCGCCAAGGATGCGCAGAAAATTGCTGCTGAAGCATCCCAAAAAGGCAGCAAAAGCATCTTCAAAAGGCCGCAAAACGCCGAACCCAGCAGGTGTCGAAAGTGCGATAAGGCTTGGCCTCCGAGATAAACTCGTTGTTGAAACGGAACCTGTAATTAAGAGCTAACAAAAAATGTAATTACTATGGGGATAATAAGACAGAAAAGCGCAATCGTACCTGATAATAATCAGCCCTTAGAAAACACATTGCTCATTGAAATTGGTTGAGCGCACGTAATTTAATATAATTAACATAAAATCTCGGCCGCGCGAAATGCGCTGCCCGAGGTGAAAAGAATGAGTGCCCCGGACGACAATTTCGTTTCCTCGAGGAAGGCTCGCACTCTGATAAGAGATAGCGCGGGTCAGAGAGGGCATTGCGCAAACGATAAGAACTTGATGCAGGTACAAAATGCGTTGGTTTGTAAAATTTACGAATTCGAAATGCAAAAGGATTTATAATTCAACTAAAAATATACAGGTTAAGCCTGAAATAATTGGATAAATGGCGAAACAATTAGGCTAAGCCAAAAAATTGTTTCAACTCTTTCTGAAACACAGGTAGGATTCGCTCATAATCTAGACTGTTTCTATTCCTGAAATTTAATTCTCTTATTTTATGACAAACGTCTATCACCTGTCACTTTGAATTATGCAAGTGCAAAATCAATTACAAATAGGTACTTTCTCGTTGCATTTACTTGTCACTTAACAAATATCAAATAATAAGTGCGTCCCTCTTTAAAATTACCTCACTTCACTCTTTTTATCTTTTTCTTTCAGTTTTTTTCATTTAAATATCTGTATTCTGTCACCCGTTCATTGACTCAATCCTCTGCTTTACCAAGCCAAACGCATCCAGCGATCTCACAAAGATCTCTCAACGTCCAAACAAATGCCAGTCCGAACTCCGCCAAAAACACCTGGATCCACAAATACTTCCTGGCCAAAACACGACAAGACACCTACCAACTTTCTCCAGTAGTACTGTCAGCAGCAAACACCATCCACGTCGTCCTACCATAATCCTCAAGCCTCCGACCACCTAGTATCACGAACCTCGACTAGATGCCAGTTATAAGATGTCACATCAATGACAAGCTTGTCGAATTAGAACTGCTTTAGATGAAAATATCCTATTCACCCCATAAAACGCTCACTCTGCTAGCAATCTCGATGTAAACCACTTCCAGTAAATACCATTCCTTGTTATCTAATTCATATGATGCAATGAAATTTGACAATAAACTCAGTTCAGCATCCTGTTCCAGAAATTTGCTTTTGTAGATAATAACTGTACTACTTAGGCATCCTCACCAGATCCGTTTATTTTAATCCTCTTCTTCTTGACATCTTTTAATCTTTTAACATTTTACTTTTATTTTCATGACTCCATTTTTTTTCAATTTACAACCCTTTTATAATAGTTTTTAAACTTTTATAAAGGATTTATTTTCATAATTTTAACCGCTTACAAATTGGATTACATTTTTCTGTATTAACATATTTTTAGATACTGATCAATAGTGATTAGTTTAGCATATATTTCATAGTCCAACGCACTATCAAACTGTATTTTATTTATCTAACACCCACTATGTTGAATGGTATTTCCCGAATAAGTATTTGCCATTAATTCCCCACTTCATCTCAGAAAATAATTAAATTATGTTAGAATCTCACTGTTTCTTATGTAGCTTCATTCAATTGAATTTTAAATTCTATTTCCTATCTTTACCAAATACATTTTAATAATTTTGATATCTTTTTCATTCCTAAATCTTTGTAATTTTTAATACTGTACTCTTTTAACCTTATTGATACGCTGTCTCTGGTCAGAACTTGGATGGGAGTTCCACGGCTGCATCTCTCGGCGCCTCGTGGTACGGCTATCACGGAAAAAAGTTGGTCCCGGCGGTCATACAACATCATGACAGTCGTTAGTGGGGTTGGAAGTCCTCATAACTGCACAGCGACGCCTATAATTGGCCTAACGGCTGTTGGCTGAGTGCGAATTAAAAAAAAAAAATTTTAAACCCCTCCTGTACTAAAGACCGTGACAATATATTATGCCATTGGTTAGCACCAGTTAGTGCATATTAAGTTGAATAATTATATTTGATTGCAGCTACTCTCATCCTAATAGATGACAAAACCTAAAAAGGTATTTTAAACTAACAACGAGTACATCTCGATTAGCAAGCATATTAGAAAAAATATTTAATTAAAAGTTTAACGGTGGCATTAAAATACACCCTGCGTAAGGAACGTGTATCTTTTTTTTCAAAAAAGTTTCGTTATTTTGAAACAATAAATTTATTACAAATTGATTCGACGGTGCATTTATAGAAAACAACAACCATTTAAAATTAACTCTGCTACACAAAAACAGTTAATGAATCGCATTCTTGAAACTAGTTCAAGCAATAACTTACAAACTGTTTTAATTAATATGCGAAAATATTGCATGTGCGGCTTAACAATGTACAATTATTTTTTGCTTCAGTATTTATAAGATTAATTGCCGGAGCAAATACTCGTCATATTAGACACATCTAGAGCGCATGCACTTCCTTGTAATAAAAGCAAATGAGATGGGAAAATCGCAGTTTTTCTTTAATTCTCACTTAAATTAGCGCGCTTCAACAACTTGTCTTGACGGGATTTGTTTTTATTTATGGCTCCATAAATTATTCATTACACAGATTTGCGCTGTGCGAATCTAATTATTATAGCCTATTGTGAGCAGATTCGCCGATAAGCTAATGCCTGTATAGAACTTAGTCTTATAATGCAACTTTGAAATATTTATCATCCGCTATTCTGAGAACGAAATGTTCTACATCAAAGCTATTATAAATCAGCAATATTTTTGTCACAACAACTTAAATTTATGTTTTATTATATTAAAAGGGAATATATTGTGCGAACGTGAGATATTATTGCTTTAATTTGTTTTTAACATTATGATGGGATATCCAACTTTGCGTTCGCAGGGACGATGCATTATATTAGATATGCAATTTGGCATGCGAACACTTAATGACGTTTTTATGGGTACCGTCAACTGGGGCTAGTTTGATCAGCAAGGGGTATCTTTGATCATCCACGTTTAAACTTTTAAAATTCAAAATTACCGCCAAATTTTTAGTAATTTTTTAGATTTGTGTTGGCATTAGTTACCGCAGATGATCAGCCTTTGAGACGGTACATGGCAAAATAATTTATTTTGAACTGTGTTTACATTATTCTACGAAGAAGTTGGAGAATCAGAGTTGCAGTATTTAGAAATCTAAAAAAAATTGTATAGTATCATTTAACTGGTAAGTGTTTAAGCATATTTATGTCCGATGTCCTATTTCTAGATATATTAACATATAAGTGACGCAAAAATGATTTTCCCCAACCTCACTTTTTGTTTGTTATGAAAAGAAACCTGGCATGGGGCTACTTTGATTGATCGATGGGGGCAACTTTGATCATTCTACATTTCCATTTTAGGTATCAATAGTTACTCGTCTAACTATTTTGTATTTACTTTTAGAAAATGGTGAGAAAATATAAGCGAACTTTAGGAACTAGAAAATACAAAGATTATGTAGACGACAAACTCGATGAGGCACTGAGCAAAATAGTAGAAGAGGGATGGTCTATTCGACAAGTTTCCAGAGACTACGGCATCCCCTTTGGAACGCTTTACAGTAAATACAAAGAACTTCATGTCAATGACGTTGGTCATCCCAAACTTTTCACTGCTCAGGAAGAAGCAAAACTTATTCAATCCGCCGCTATATGTGGAGATTGAGGATATTCCCTCAGTAAGATGGATTTGCAACATTTAGCAAAAAATTATTTAGATAGTCAAGGAAGAGTGGTTAAAGGTTTAAAAGACAACAAACCTGGCATTGATTGGGTTGATGGGCTGTTAAACAGAAATAAAAGTGAAATATGCAGAAGACTAGCTGCAAATATTAAGCCTGCCCGTGCCACTGTTAGCGAAAAAACATTACAGGATTATTTCAATAATTTGCGAATAACAGTAGAAAATGTACAGTCGTGTTCAAATAAATCTGGGACAATGTTTTTTTTATATGTAGATTCAGTTAAGAATTGAAGAATAACTCCATGGATTTTCTGCTATCAGAAAGAGTTACATTAAACTTTAACAGGTAATGAAATCTGTAACTCTTTCTGATAAGAGGAAATCCATGGAGATATTCTTCAATTCTTAACTCAACCTGCATGTGAAAAAAACACTGTCCCAGATTTATTTGCACACGACTGTACCTGCTAGCAATATCTTTAATTACGATGAGACAAATTTTGCAGATGGCCCAGGGAAAACTCTAAAACTCTATCGTAGAGGTATTAAGTATCCAGAGCAAATATGTAATTTTACTAAATCAGCAACGACAGTCATGGTGTGTGGCTCAGCAACTGGAGTTTTACTTCCACCATACATAGTTTTTCGATCAATAAAAATGTGGAACACTTGGACTCAAGGTGGCCCAAAAGGGTATCCATGCTGTGAGGAACGGTGTTGTCGAAATGGATCCAAATATAACAGAACAGACCATGGATGGATGGAGGGTTCTACATTTACTGATTGGTTTCTCACGTGTTTTCTTCCCCATGCAAAAAAACTGGAAGGAAAAAAGGTTCTCATTGGAGACAATCTAGCAGCACATTTTACAAATGATGTATTGCAGTCCTGTGAAGAACACAACATTTCCTTCATCTGCCTTGTACCCAACTCAACGCATTTAACTCAACCGCTGGACGTTTGCTTTTTTTCGGCCTATGAAAGTTGCATGGCGAAAAATACTCTTAGATTGGAAACTAAAGAACCCCAAGCTAGCATCTCTTCCAAAGGATGAATTTCCCGGATTGTTGCAGAAAGCACTTATCGTTCTCGATGTAAATAAAATTGATGGTTCAGATCTTCGTACGGATGCCGCTGAAAACGCTATAAAGGATAATTTAATTAGCGGTTTTGCGGCAACTGGTATTGTACCATTTGATCCTGCCAGGGTATTGTCTAAGATTCCTGGTTATAAAAAAAATCCTGATGAAGAATTGCTAAATTCTTCGCTTATTTCATTGTTACAAGAAAAGCGATTTGGAAACTCGGAGAAAAATAAACCTCAAACTAAGAAAAGTATGTTAAATGTTGAACCTGGAAAAAGTGTTTCTGTCCCACACCTTGATAGTGATCTATCTGATATTGTAGATAATATTTTGAAACGCAATCAGAAAGTTTGATTAATGATGAACATGAAAGTTCAACTGGTTCAGTTTCCAATTCCAAAGTCGATGACGATTATAATGAACGAGATTTTGTTTTAATTAAAGTAACGGTGGAAAATACAGAAATTTACAAATTCTACGTAGCTGAGATAATTGAAATTGTCACCCCAGAAACTATGAGTGTAAGATTTATGAGATGCAAAAAGGGAAATAAACAGAGCATTTTCGTTTTTCCCGATGTGGAAGACGAAAGTATTGTCCATAAGAATGAAATTGTAAAGAAGGTGCTTTCATCTCGTAGAGGACGTTATTTATTTAAAAATGTTGGAGAACAGTTTGCAAATTTTGTTTATTATTAGTGCTTAGACAGTTTGTAAGGCAAAACACATTTTTGATGCCAAAATATATTTAATTTGCTTGTAATGTGTTCTATTTGATAAATAAATATAACGATTTTCTAGTTGTGTACTTATTGCATTAAATATTGAGGTATCTGATTTAAAAAAAAAATAATTGTGGAGTGCAAATGTTTGTAATTTTCATTTTCATGCTTAAACAGGGCTTCTTTGATAGCCTATATCTAGTAATATATAATTTTCTACTAGTGATCAAAGTAGCCCCAAAACCAGTATAACTTTGATCAACGCATATTAATTTTTTTATACAAAAACGATATATGTTAAAAGTTTTCTGTTTGGTACATATTTAGCTGGATAAGGCAGTATTTAAACTCAAATTTTTAATTAAAATTATCTGAATTCATTTGAATTTTACAATTAAAAGATTAAGCTGAACTGATCAAACTAGCCCCAGTTGACCTATTCAACTAATGAAGGCATTTAGCATTAATATAAAACGATATGAAGGATGTTTCAAAATTCCAGGAACATGGGAAGTACTATATAACAGGGTATGTTAAGTTGAGCTCTATCTCAATCTATTTCATTTTATCAGCAGTCGCGTTAGCCTTAGTCTTACTATGGTTGTTCATGTTGCATTTGTACTTGTATGCGTTTGAGTACTAAATTGATTTTTGTTATTTTACTTTATACTATTTATTTACGTGCCAGTCAAGCAACAAGCTAAAGCAGCAATAAACCTAAGCTGGGAAATATAAAAACACAGCAATGGACAAGCTATCGCAACACAGCTTCGTTAGATAAAGACAAATATACGGAAAACTGAAGAATAAAGAAAGCATTATCCAGGAAATGTATTGTTTTGCAAAAAGGCCACAATATGTAAAGTACTTAAAACATGCACTTGACAATAGTAGAGGAAACATAAGAATAATAACTAAACACTTTAGAAGAAACCTGAAGTGCAAAAGAGAAAATGGGATATCCATAAGAAAATATGATAAGACAATAACACAGAATTTAGAGGAAAAAAACTTCACTATTTGGGAAAATAAAGCAAGAAACAGAAAACAATGGAAGAACATCAGAAAACTATATGAGACTAAAAAGACAGAGTAGAGCTTATATTACTAGATTGGAAGTTATGCAAAGTATAGTAGTTAACATTACCAGCTTGGTAAGAGGGTTTTTACTGGCGGACAGAAGGACCCTTTGGAGCCAGTAAAACCCGTTACCTTGCTTGTATTGTTGTTTTATTTGTTCCTCAATTGTAAATAACTATAAATTTACCATTTATTCACAATGTCAAACTGAAAAGCAACTAAATTCATCAATGTGACACATACTAAGGAAGACAACTCTGACTTTGCACGCTAGCATATATCTATGAGCAAGCTTGTAAAATTTTACTGGCTAGCCAGTAAAATATTTACAGGCTAGCCAATCAAGAGACATTTTCAAGGTGAATACAGTGACTAGTGGGATGTTTACAAGTGAGGAACAAATCAAAACATTTTCAGTGCTTAGTATCGATGCTACATACTCAAACAAATTTTACGATTGGGAAGTTCTAAAAAATATATATATAATATGTATGTTACAAGAGTTAATAACTGCATAACATAGTTTATAACCTAAATATATGGTAAACGTACACATTTACAAGAACAACTACAAAAATTATCTACCTAGCCATGGGAGAAACAATTGATGTACTTCAGCTTCAGCTTCAATTAATGTCAAATGGTTACAAGTCACTCATAGTCCTCATTCATTATTATTCTGAAATGTTTTATGTTTGAAAGTGAGTCTTGTGAAATTAGAACATAGAAGTGTTATCAAGTTTCTCATAAAAGGAGGCAACATTCAGAAAATAATTCTGGAACTAATGATTGCAGTGTATTAAGACGATGTTCCGTCCTGAGTCAAATTCAATTTTGGTCAAAACAATTTCGTTGCAGACGAAAATCCATAGAAAATTTTTACAAGTTCGTAAAGTTCAGGGCACTTCATTCCAGACGTAGGAATATGGCCTCTCTTTCCGAAACCCAATCAATCTGGCACACCGTTAACGGTATACTGAGTAATGTGGTTAGCATTACGCCTTCGACGACTGCTTTACTTTCCCTACTTCCACAACTATGGTTTCGGTACCAAATTTTTAAAGCGACTGGGTGGGCCGCCCGACAGTTGCCAGATGTGGAGATTAAACCCCGTACCCTGACTTCGCAACCTGAGGTCCTTAACAGCTCGGCCAAGCTGTCGATAGCGTTTTGACAGTACTACACCATAAATTGAGCATGAGTAAAGTTTCAGCAAGATGGGATAGCAACTGGTGATGAGGCTTGTGGACATCACTGGGATCCCTAGACACAACTAGATTCCATACAATGGGTTCCCAATAGGTCTCCTTCCTGAAAAACAGCCTGCACCCCATCTTCATCTGGAAAACATATGGCAACCATTGTTTGGGACATGCGATGTATTCTATTAATTATATACTAGCAGTCCAGTGAGACAAATGTCTCATTTAATAAAACAAAAAAGGCCGTTTTGCAAATAGAACGCGTATTCACCACACGTACGTATATGACGTCATTGTTGGTAGCAAACTACCAGTCGCATTCGCTTTGATAAAATTTTCCTAGAATCTAACCTAAAAAGTTAGGATTAATAATTAGTGTTAGAGACTGAAATTCGGTTCCTGATCTGACATGACCATTCCAAACATATAACTTTAATAATTTTTTTCTCTATCTCTTACGGTTTGGCTGCTGAAACAGCGTCCCAGACAGACAAAACAGCGTCCCGGACAGACACGTCTATTAGATAAAGGATATGGCTAAAAGAGGTACAGTCAACGCAAAGTCTTAAGGTAATACACCCTTAAATAAATTAAACAAATAGAGACGCGCATGCCAAATCTTGAAACCTGTCTAGAGTGCCATGGACAGCGACTCGGAGGGAGGGGGGGGGTATTTTTAAACTTGATCACCAGATGACAAAACAACGAGTCCCAACCTAGAGTACCTGTATAATACTTTAGTACGAGTAGAGCAAACAGCGGAAAAATTTAGATCAATTTTTCATGGCTACCATGATTTAATAAAATATTGAAAAAACAAGGTGTGTCAAATTCGAGGTACCTAACCTAGCTAACGTGATTTAGTGATCTTATGCCAATTTAAAGTTCCTGCATATTATTAATAAGATTATACCACTCCCTCTAACATCAACCAATGAAAAACGACAAAATGCATAGTTACGCATGTACTAACTTTTGATAATGTACATAGCAACTGATAATCACATACCTTCCTGATTAATAGGTGAACATCACGTTACCTGCGGTCAGTACAATTGTCATAACAACCACATTAACTGTACTTTTAATATTTAAAATACACTATTCAAACGTTGTTTATTGACTAGTGATATAATCTAGCCGAATGCAACTCGTGTCTTCTTGATTATCAAATAATTTCTGTTTCCACTCGATATATTGCTTTAGGCAATCACGCTCATTCTTCGGACTCGCGTGATTGCCAAACAATATATTTCATGTAAACAGAAATGATTATTTGATAATCAAGAACACACTAGTTGCATTATATATGATTATACCACTCCCTCTAACATCAACCAATAAAAAACGACAAAATGCATAGTTACGCATGTACTAACTTTTGATAATGTACATAGCAACTGATAATCACATACCTTCCTGATTAATAGGTGATAATCACACGTCTTTACAAACATCACGTTACCTGCTGTCAGTGCAATTGACATAACAACCACATTAACTGTACTTTTAATATTTAAAATACACTATTCAAACGTTGTTTATTGACTCGTGATATAATCTAGCCGAATGCAACTCGTGTCTTCTTGATTATCAAATCATTTCTGTGTCACTCGATATATTGGTTTAGGCAATTGCCAAACAGAAATGATTATCTGATAATCAAGAACTCACTGGTTGCATTATATATGATAACTAGCTGAAACCCGCGGCATATGCCGCACTTAAAATATACGACGAATTTTATTACTTTTGTTGCACTAAAGAAAGTTTTAAAAGTACGCTAAGGAAAAGTTCCAAAAAATATGTTTTCAAATGGAAAGTCTCTGGAAAGGAAACGCTCGCCTCTGGAAGGCGTCCTAATTAATACGACGTTGTTGGAACGCAGTAAAAAAAATGCGGAAAGAATTGTTCTACAAGTTAAGAAGAGTGAGAGTTTTCCAGTGAATGTAAAAGTTTTACGTGAGCATGGAAGAATGACGTTGTAGCCCACGGCACATGCCGCATTTAAAGTTTTGCGCGTTAGATAGATATACTTTGTTTGTGACATTACAAAAAAAAATTTGTTTACACACGCCTACTATGGCAAATGCTACACCAAATACATACAATATATACAGTTCACATTTAATTATATATATTTATTCCTAATTCAGTAAGTAAAACATGCTTAGTGTCATGTTTTTGATAACGGTGATAAAACTTAGAATACATTTAGATTTTAGTTTATTGGCATACATGTTTAACGTCAGCGTACAAACAATTTCCAGAATATTTTATACCACATTGAATATTATGTATCATCGGATGAAAAATTTTATTATTTGGCCTGAACGAGATCAGCTGATTAAATCAATGCCAGAATGCTTCAAGGTAGCATTTGGCAACAAGATTTCAGTAATAATCGATTGTTTTGAGATGAGAGTGGAAAAATCAAGTAGCCTTGAAGTACAATGTACTACATGGTCTACGTACAAACAACATAATACGGTAAAGGTACTAATAGGCATCACTCCTCCTGGATCAATATCATTTGTATCACATGGATATGGTGGCAGAATAAGCGATAAAGGTCTAACAGAGGATTGTGGGATTTTAAACAATCTTTTGCCAGAAGATTTTGTATTGGCAGATCTTGGCTTTTTAATAAAAGACTCCGTAGGACTACATATGGCCACAGTGATTACGCCTGCTTTTCTAAAAGGGAAACGGCAGCTCGATCAAAGGGATATAGAATCAACCAGGAATATAGCAAGCGTGAGGTAGTGCAAGTATATTGTTACAATAATTATCTTAATTATATCTTTTTTTCAGAATACAAGTCAAACGCGTTCAGTGTTGAATTCAGACTGATTACTCCGGGGGGGAAAATGAAACGTCTGGGGGGTATTTTTACCTATTCCACCGCAATCCGCCCATTATTTTATAGATTTAAAGAAACATGAATATGAAGTGGTAATGTTTCCGGGGGGGAATTTTGTTCTGCCCGGGGGGGAATTTCACCCCCGGTCACCCCCCTGGATTCAACACTGAACGCGTTATTGGAGTCCTTCGTCAAAAAAATACAGTTCTTCACGAAACGATGCCTATGTTCCTGGCGAAAAAGAAAACTGACGATGTTGCCGTGGTCGATCAGATATTAACAGTTTCTTGTGCACTCGTAAATTTATGCCCTCCTATAATTGTATAATTATGAAATAAATTGTATTAACAAAGTTAATCTAATTATTTTTACTTTAATAATAATAATATCTACAAAATTATTAAAATTAGTTAATTAAGGATCTAACGTTAATACTATCCACCACCATTTATTATATAATGTAAAATTATTTGATTATCTTTTTCTGCATGTGGCCAATTAATAAAAAGCAAAATTACGATATCACATAGCAAAAATTATTAAATAGTACCTATATGATAAGAAACATAAGGATATTTCGAAACTATGTAAGCTACATTAACAATCAATAAAATTACACATGCTGTCTACACAACATAACAGAATAATTAATGTCTAAATTAAGTATGAAAAATAATTTTTCCGTTGACCGCTTCTTAATTTCAATATTAATGAATTATTTTTCCTAAAAAAGGATGGATTAATAGAAGTCATTAATACACTGTTTTTGATTAATACACTCTTTTTCATTAATTAACTGTTTTAAAAAAAAGGATAGATTAATAGATCTATTAATACACTGTTTTTGATTAATCCACTCTTTTTCATTAATTAACTGTTTTTGTGATTTTGAGGTTTTGATATTTTGCATGGAGGTTAGTTGTATTAATCAAATTTTTCACCACAAAAAAAGATTTTGCGGTTAACAAAAAAATTTTGTAATCAACTCGTTTGTTAATGGGCGATTAATAATCTCAACTATTAAAGGCACTCACTCGCTATCGCTTGTTCGTGCTTTAAACAGTTTCGATTATTAATCGCCTTCATTAACACACTTGTTGGTTAAATAACTATTAATGCATAAAGCATAACGGATATTTTGAAGCTATTTAATATTTATTTATTGTGACATTTCTAACAGGTGTTACCCTTATTACAAGAGATGCAGTGTAGATATATTCTGCTATATGCAGGTATGAGCGTTATAGCATGTAAATTAAAATTAAAATAATCATCCTAACTAAAATAAACTTTAATCATGGTTGCAGGAGATGGATCGACTCCGTAACTTGCTACTATGACTTCCCTTATTGATTGGTAAATTTAAGTCTTAAAAATTTGTTACATCAATAGTTCGTTTTGTTTCATTTTAGTTATAATAATACTTTTTTACAACAGAATCAAACATACTGTATGGAGCTGACAAATCAATGTTGAGCAGTATGTAAATTTGATTCTCAAGCTTTAATATATCAGTAATCGGAATTCTGTTATAAAAAGAAGGTACAAAGAATAACGGTGAGAAACAAACAGGCCTAGCGGGTACTCTTAAAGTTAATAGCGAAAGCAGCTTGCTATCGTTAATCTTATTATTCCATAATTTATAACAAAATTTTAATGAATTTAAGGTACAATCAAAATATTTACATAACAGTACAAAATAATAGAATAACTAATGTCTAAATTAAGTATGAAAAAGAATTGCAATGGATAAAGTATAAAGAATATTTCGAAGCCATTTATGCTAAATAAACAATCAACATATATACAAATTCTATCAACACAGAATAACAAAATAATTCTATTTATATACTGCTCCACAAATGTACTGGACCACCCATAAAAAATGTATTTATTACATTACGTCACAATATATATATATATATATATATATATATATATATAAAAGCTTTTGTTTTATAGTATATTCATATTAAGCATATTTAATTTCACTATTCTCAAATATCAACTGAAGAATTAACAAAATCATATTAATAAAATTAAAAAATTATGAAACTATAAAAAAACTATATTTCACAAAAATAAGAGGAATCACAAAAAAAGGTTAATTAATAGTTCTTTGAGTCTCTCCAGAACGTTTAAAAATCTTTGGCAACAATTCGGCATACTTTGTATGCAATGTGCTATCAATATTTGGGCAAAATTCAAAATTTTAAAATGATAATATTTTATTAATGGACTTAGTTTTCTTTAAACAGAATTATGAAAAGAAATGCTTTTTATAGTGACACAATCATAAAAGGTTACCAAAAATTTCATGACTGCCCTTTTGGAAAATATTTTTAAAAATTGCACCAATATATGCAAATGGTCCAGTTCATTTGTGGAGCAGTATATTTACAGAGTTCACATAACCACTTTCCTTTAGGAATTTTTTTAATTGTAAGCATGCTGAATGGTACCATTTTATTCTACATTTTCTGTCATAACATTTTACCATTTGTTCGCCGTCGTCTGGTTTCCTACAGTGACACCATAGCTGCAATCCATAATTAAAATAGGTACATAACATTGTAACATATAATTCACAAAAATACAAACCTCTTCATCATCAGTGCCTATTACGATGTCACTGGAAATTGAACCAACACCTATTGAACAGAGATGCCTGAGAGGCTGTATCAGGACTCCGTTACTTTGCACTGATTCTATCCGTCAAGCACGTAAACAAGACTGTGTTTACGTTTTAAACCAATGTAGTCAATGGTACTTGAAACGGACGGCAGTAGAGACACTAACCCTCGGAGCACAGCCTCATGCCCCGTGAATATTATGGCTTAGAAAGGGTAGTGAATGAATCAAACATTAAATGCAGATTGATTTTTATTATGAAAATAGACTAGTATTTATATAAAACTAAAAATGCTTAACGCAGTAACAATATCAAAGTTCATAATAGTGTAATAGAACGCGTTTAAAGGTCCGCAAAGACCGCAACTCAGCATGATAAGCTTTTATATTTCCGCATCGGTTTGCGGGCTGAGCGTTGAACTTGGCTTTCTAGGTCGCCGAGTTGCATTTTCACTTAATGTTGGCGAAACAATATTCGTTTAAGGTTTCGTAAATGGGAACTGAATTTTGCCTGTTTTAATTCAAGATTAAAACAGATATAAATTACGTATAAACTTGCGAAATTATGAAGTAAAACTGGAGGTTAAAAACTGTTTGTTTATGAAATCAGAATTACATTTCGAACTTCTGACTGGCTTCGTAAATTTTGTTATTAAAATTTATGTGTGTTTAAACCAAGTTTAAACATATTGCCAATTTTAGGCCGAAGAAAAAGAAAAGGAAAACTATATTGTTTCTTCCACATTAAGGGTTCTTAAAGGATATTCTTCTACGGTTGACTGGCGTTGTTTGGATTGATGCTTCCTTCGGTTGATCCTTTTTCGAATGTAGTAGACTGCTCCTATTAGAATAGCCCCTCCCAATAGGCTGCTTGTTATCCCGCTGGATAGATAGGAGTGGTGGCGGATGGTTTTCCAAGTAATGTCCTTTAGGTGCTGCTGGAATTCCAATTGTGAAGTTTGTAGATCCTCGAAGTGGTCTGATTGTTTTAGAACTGGCTCCTCTGCAATTTCTGAAAAGGAGTTGGGTGTTATTGTGTTGGTAAAATTGATGCTGACGGCCTTGGAATATCCTGCGAGGATCTTGAATTTCTTGCTATGCCTGGGGGTTAACGTATTCTTTGGAGTTTGTATGATGCAGTCTGACGAGATCTGAATCACACCTGTAGTGTTGACAGTGACTTCTTCCCTATTGCCACTACAAGTGATAGCTATTCGGGTTGGCTTGTTGACTACGAACATCCAGGTGTTTTCCATGTATAGTTGTTTCCAAATAATGGACTGGATCTGATGTCTTCGTAGGCTGCACTGACTAATTTCTGTTCGATGATATATATCATCAATGATGCAATTTGGGTTATTTTCAATTCCTTTCACGACTGTTGGACTGCAGATATACGTGTTTGGAGTAATTTGGAGATTTTCTTTGAATTCCTCATCTGTCTCTTGAAAATACATTTGTAAGTTGTAATCCACAGCGAAGATCCCTTTGGTACGTCGATCACCCAGTAGGACCCATTGTTAATTTGGAGAGGAATTGGTGTCACCTTGATTAAGGTATATTCGGTTTTTTCTACTATGATGAAGTATCCTTGGACGTTGATGTAGATGTCATCATGTCCGATGTCGACCTTTAGGATTGGGGTCGGTAAAATTTCTAAATTTGGCGAGAGTTTACTGGTTGCATTTGCGAGGATTTGCTTGATTTGGGCAGGTGTTATTAACTCGTAAAAATTACCTTGTTGGAAATGAACGTTCAAAATGTTTGTGTGGTAATTGCACAGTTCACTAATAACATTTGTGGCGACTTGATAGACACTGATGATGTGGATATTTAATCGGTTGGAGTCGGTTGCCTTATACCACTTGTCCATGTTGTTGATCGCCCTGATTCCTTGGTTCAGCTTCTCTTGGAAATGTTCCAGTTTCTGATCGATTCGTTCTTCGGTCTCATTAAATCTTGAAAGTGCTGACAGCAAGAATTTGGATTGTTGACTGTCCATTTTTATTAATTCCTGTTGATTTTTGTCGAGTCTGTCAATATCTTGATAGACCTCGTCATTTACTCCGAAAATTGACGTTAGTACAGTCCCAAGCACTCCTCGTTTCTCTCGTCTTGCTATGATATCTTCCATGCCAGTTTTAATCCATTCCATATGCCTTTTTTGTTCCAGAAGATGATGCACCAATGTCTTGCATAACGTGTCTTCGGACAGTTCTTTCGCAGAGTTGCAGAGGTCGTCGAATTTGTCCACCATGTCGGTAACTGTTTCGAAGTCTTCTTCGATCTTCCCCCTCTCGAACTGGATTTCGATCCTGAATGTTCCTCGTTCAATCTTCCCGTGTCCAATATGCTCTACATAGTACCCGCTGTCTGGTTTTTGTATGTTGAATTCTGCCTTACTCGATGTATTTGTAGTAAGGAGAGTAAATATTAGTAGAAACATTTTCCATTTGGACGTGACAGTTTTCTTTGGTGCTGGGAATGATTGTGTGTGGGTGCTGTTGGCCGAAATTTTTTCTTCAGGCTCTGGTTCCTGCGATTCTTCGTTATTTGGTAATGGAATGATACTGCCTATGGAACGTTTTAATTGATGTCCTCCTGATTTCTGGATGGTTATTACTCGTACTGATTCATCGGTGGCAGGATGAATGTCGGCAACTCTCGCTAAGGGCCATTTACTAGGATTAATGTTTTCTTCTTTGATTAGCACCAGGTCACCAACTTTTATATTCTCCACCGGTTTCTTCCATTTGTTTCTTTGCTGCAATCCATGAAGGTAGTCTGAGCTCCATGATTTCCAAAAATCTTGCTTGATTTTTTGGATCAATCTCCAGCGATTTGACAGATTTGTAGATATTGGTGTGCTGATTGGGTCCGGTGGTGAGATTATCTCTCTTCCTATCAGGAAATGGCCTGGTGTCAATGCACTGGTGTCTTCAATATTGTTGCCTTGTGGGCACAGAGGACGTGAGTTTAAGCAGGCTTCTATTTGGCAAAGCAAAGTTGTTAATTCTTCGAATGTTAGAGTAGCGTTGCCAATGGTTCTCTTCAGATGATGCTTCATTGATTTTACTCCTGCTTCCCATATTCCTCCGAAGTGTGGGGCTACTGGGGGGATGAAGTGCCATTGAGTACCAATGGTGGATAAATTTTCTTGGATAACTGGGCCTTCCATTGCTTGACGGATTTCCTTGTCCAAGACCTTCCTTGCTCCAACGAAATTCGTTCCGTTGTCGCTATAAAGATGTGCACAGCGTCCTCTTCGGGCGATGAACCTCCTGAAGACTGCTAGGAAGCTGTTAGTTGTCATGTCGCTGACAGCTTCTAAGTGTATTGCCTTGGTTGATAGACAGACAAAAACAGCAATGTATCCCTTGGATGAAGAATGCCCTCTTCCTTTAGATGTTCGGATTTGTATTGGACCGGCATAGTCCACTCCTGAATGGAAGAATGGCGGGGTTGAATTAACTCTTGTTGGTGGAAGATTCCCCATTAATTGCTGGGCTGCCTCTGCTTTGAATCGGATGCATCGAAAGCATTTCTTGATGCTGGAACTGACGGCTTTCTTTGCGTTGATGATCCAATATTTTCTTCGGACATAGGACAGTGTGAGCTGAGTGCCACCGTGTAAGGTGCGTAAATGTGCCTCATGGATTATTAATTTGGAAATGTGATTGGAATAAGGAAGGATAATTGGGTGTTTTTCGTAGTAGGATAGGTTCGAATTTTCTAGTCTTCCTCCAACACGTACGATTCCATGTTGATCGATGAATGGATTGAGATTTGCGAGTTTGTTGTTGGAGTCCACACATTTTCTCTTTTGGAGTTGAGATCCTGTTGCCTTCAAAATAGGATCACTTCCTTGGACGACCTTGATGAGTGTGAGGATGGTGTCTTCCATTTCTTTAACTGATAGACATCCTGGTTGAATGGGAAGACGCCTACACTTGTTGATGAATCTTCGGCAATAGGACACAACTCGTACCATTCTTGTCAGAGACGAGAAGCGATGAATAATCTCGTTCTCGTCTTGATGAACTGTGGCTTGATGCACAGTGTAACCTTTTGCTTCTTCATTGGTTGTGGCGGTGTCTGGTTGGCACGGCCATAACTCTTTGTTAATTAACCAACTTGGACCATCCCACCATAGTTTATGTTCCTTTAATTTCCCTGGACTAGTACCTCTGGAGATGACGTCTGCAGGATTTTCTTCTGACTTGACGTGGTTCCAATGTTGGGCCGGAATCAGGTGGTTGATTTCGGCTACGCGGTTGGCGACGAATGTCTTCCATCTTACTGGATCTCCCTTAATCCAACCTAGTGTGACCATGGAATCGGTCCAGGCGAAGATAGATACCTTAGGAATGTCCAGTGCTGTAATTACCCGTTGTAATAGATTAGAAAGTAGTACTGCTGCGCAGAGTTCTAGTCTGGGTAGGGTTGCCTTTGCTCGAGCTGGTGCCACCTTGGATTTGGCTATTAATAATGATACTTTGGATTGGCCTGATGACGTGATGACTCTGGAGTAGACCACGGCTCCAATAGCTCTTTCGGAAGCGTCACAGAATCCATGTAGTTCCATTTGGGCTTCCCTTTTGGTAAAAAGCCACCTTGGTAAAGTAATTTCTTCTACTGATTTGAGTTGAGATTTAAATGTTTCCCATTTGCCTTGGATACATTCTGAGACTGGGTCGTCCCGCTTGACATTTTCGAGCCATAGCTCTTGGATGAGTAGTTTAGCAGTGATGATGATGGGTGCTAACCAAGCCAAAGGGTCGAAAATTTTAGCGACTTCGGATAATATGCTGCGTTTTGTGGATCCCTTTTGCTTCACATCCACCTTGAAGCAAAACACGTCTTCATATGGAGACCAGTGAACTCCCAATGACTTCTTTAAGCCGTCCTCACTTATTTCGAGGTAGGTTTGCTCCTTCAATTCTTCGGGTAGTTCTTGTATGATGGCTAATTCATTACTGCACCATTTATGTAGGGTAAAGCCTCCACGTTTTAATAAGGAAATTAACTGACCTTGCTGCTTGATTGCTTCTTCTAAAGTGTCGGCTCCGGAGAATACATCGTCCACATAGAAATCTCTCTTCACAACTTCCGCTGCTAATGGAAAAGAAGATTTTTCGTCCTCTGCTAATTGGTGCAAGGTTCGGATGGCCAGATAGGGAGCTGATGCGGTTCCATACGTGACGGTGCATAACCTGTATTCCCTGATTGGCTGTGATTGATCGAATCTCCATAAGATTCGTTGATACTCCTGGTCTTGGCTGTCCATCTTGATTTGTCGGTACATTTTCTCAATGTCCGCAGAGAAGACGACCTTGTGAGTTCTCCATCGGAGTAGAATGTCGACCAGTTCTTGCTGAAGTTTCGGTCCAGCATACATGACTTCGTTTAAGGATTTTCCATAAGATGCCTTGTTCGAAGCGTCGAAGACGACACGGAGCTTCGTTGATGAACTTGCTTCTCGAATTACGCCGTGGTGTGGGATGTAATACTTGCCATTGTTTTCTTGCTTCTTTTCTACTCTTTCCATATGTCCTAGATCTAGATATTCTTGCATGAATTTCTTGTATTGGATTTCTAGATCTTGGTCTTGTCTCAGCTTCTTTTCCAGATGTAGTAATCTTGCCAATGCCGAAGGTTTGGATTTTCCCATGCTCTCTGGAGTTTGCTTAAATGGAATCTTGACTATGTATCTGCCATCCTGGTCTCGTTGCACTGTGTCTGTGAATTTATTCTCACATACGTGGTCGTCTGGGGAAATTTTTCGTTTAGTGGAAACTTCTTCTATGTTCCAGAATTTTTGTAACTGCTCATCTTCTTCGATTTTGGCAACCATGGTGTTGACTTTAATGATTTCGTTATGTTGTCTTCCAATGGTTCCAGATAAGATCCAGCCCAGCTCGGTATTTTGTCCTAAGATGCCATCCTTGGTTTTAGTGATTCCTTCTAGAATTATTTTTGAATATTCTTCGGCTCCTAGAATTATGTCTATGGGGCCAGGTTGGTTGAAGGTTGGATCGGCGATAAAAATATTGCTCCAGGAATTGATATTTACGTTTGGGATAGGGGATGAAGGCATGGCTTTGGTAAGTTTGGGAAGTATTAGTAAATTTACAGGTAGGGAAAAGTTACTTGAAAATCTAGGTGTGATCAAACCTGGGATTTTCCATTTGGCAATTTTTGGCTCGCTGTTCCCAATTCCTGTGATTTCAGCTCGAACTTTGGTCCTGGGTAACCCCAATAATTCGGCTGATGCTTCCGTGATAAACGACCCCTGAGACCCGGGATCTATTAATACTCGTAGTAGATGAGTCATCCCGGATGCTGCCTTTACTTGAACCATTGCTGTGGCAAGTAGAACTTGGCTCTCCTGTGCGCCTACATTGGCGGTGATGATGTCCGACTTCGGTTTCTTTTCTGGAGCGTTGGAAGTCTTCATAGCTGCTGCATGAGCTGACGTTCTCAGCCTTTGGGCAGGGAGCGGCCTTGATGGTGGCTGCGCCTTATGAAGCAGAGTATGATGCGGGAAGCGACAGATCCTACAATTAAAATAGGCACGACATGGAGTATTTGAATCGTGCCGCAAGCATCGATAGCACAATCGATTGGTTTTTACTGCTTCTAGTTTTTCATGGGTAGGTAGCCTCTGGAATTGACTACAGTTGTCGATGTAATGATCTCCATGGCACAGCTTGCAATTTAGAGATGCGGAAGCGTAATTCTTCTGTGGTCTTTCCTGCGCGGGCTTTCGAGCTCCATCTATGGATTCTAGGGATTGGAACCGCACTTGCAGGAAAGCCATTAAATTTTGGTGATCCTGGACTTCATTTGGACATTGAAGCGACTGTTCATATAATTTGTTGGTTTCAGGATCCCATTTTCGAGCGATAGCTCTGTTAATCCACGGACCCCAACTGTCCGTGGAGATGCCTAAATTTTTGATTGCCTCCACACATTCCTTGATGGAGTCGTGCAATCGTTTTAACCCTTGGGCTGACTCTTTGGAGAGGACCGGCAGATCGAATATGGTATCTAGCAATTTAGTTAAAATAAGGCGATTATTTTGATACCTTTGTTGCAGCAGATTCCAGGCGGTGTTGTAGTTTGCTTGGGTAACAGCTAGATGCTGGATCAGTCGGCTTGGCTCTCCCTTAAGATGCGTCTTTAAATATTGCATCTTGATGACATCGTCCATATTCTGGTTGTCATCTACTAATTTGGTGAACAGGTCCTTAAAAGTGGCCCATTCCTCATAATTTCCCTCGTATATGGGGATTTTGACTTGAGGAAGCGAGATGGCTGCTGCTTGCTCGTTCCTTGTTGGCGCTTGCAATAAAATAATTAAATTTCTGTACCTGTCTTCCAACGTAGTATATTCAGGACTGAAGTGCATTTGTTCTGAAGCCATGTCGTTTGACATAACTTCTTCGTCCATCTCGACCACACGATCCCATTTTTCTCTTAATTCCCTTGTCGTGATGGCGGGCCTCCCTAATTCTTGTGTTAGCTCGGCGTCGTCCATCGCTTGCTTAAAATTCTGGATCCGAATCTGCAGTTTTCGGATACGAACCTTTTGCTCGGGGTTAGCCACCATTTCCTCTTGTGTTCTGCTTGCGGAGGGGTTGGAGATTTCCGTTGCTTTTGAACAGCTCTGCAAGTAACTTTTTGCTTCGCCGTATATGGCTTTAATTTGGTCGTAATACCCTGTTTTAAAATAATTATGAGTTGGGATACTTAGCTGCCCCAATTCTGCATGATTCTCAGTTGCAGTGTTCCAAAGTTCGTCCAGCGTCTTGTTGCGACTGGCGATGTAGGCTTCATTTTTTCGGCTGGCAGGGTCCTTTTTGCTGTTGGATAATATTTGCTTTATCTTCTGCGCGAGCTCTTCTTGGGCGATAGCTAAGTTGTTGAATTCCTCCATGTTGTTGGCCATTTTCTGGGAACTGGGTGGTTGGCAGATGTTGTCTTCTTCTCGGGATGTGTTTTTTCGTTAGTTGGAGACAGATCCGGCTCGAAGGACCATGAACAGAGATGCCTGAGAGGCTGTATCAGGACTCCGTTACTTTGCGCTGATTCTATCCGTCAAGCACGTAAACAAGACTGTGTTTACGTTTTAAACCAATGTAGTCAATGGTACTTGAAACGGACGGCAGTAGAGACACTGACCCTCGGAGCACAGCCTCATGCCCCGTGAATATTATGGCTTAGAAAGGGTAGTGAATGAATCAAACATTAAATGCAGATTGATTTTTATTATGAAAATAGACTAGTATTTATATAAAACTAAAAATGCTTAACGCAGTAACAATATCAAAGTTCATAATAGTGTAATAGAACGCGTTTAAAGGTCCGCAAAGACCGCAACTCAGCATGATAAGCTTTTATATTTCCGCATCGGTTTGCGGGCTGAGCGTTGAACTTGGCTTTCTAGGTCGCCGAGTTGCATTTTCACTTAATGTTGGCGAAACAATATTCGTTTAAGGTTTCGTAAATGGGAACTGAATTTTGCCTGTTTTAATTCAAGATTAAAACAGATATAAATTACGTATAAACTTGCGAAATTATGAAGTAAAACTGGAGGTTAAAACTGTTTGTTTATGAAATCAGAATTACATTTCGAACTTCTGACTGGCTTCGTAAATTTTGTTATTAAAATTTATGTGTGTTTAAACCAAGTTTAAACAGTAATCAAGTACAGGTGGAGACAGGAGTACCGCAAGGGTCTGTTAAATAGGGGAATTAGATAAAAAGAAAAACCGCGAATTCTCTGGAAGCACGAAAACACGGCAAGCGCCGCCAAAAATCCATCCGCCCGGCAAAGGCCCATACACAGCGCGTTCGCTTATGTTAAATTAAAAGTAATCAAAATTAAGAGCGACAGAAGCAGTCTTCAAACCTCTACATGCCGCATATCGAAAGATGCGTAATTTAACAATGAGTAAGATAAAAATGTTTGTGCGTTCAGCACAAAAACGGCCATCAGGCGCGGCTTAATTTAGCCATGTCAGCATTAAGTGTAGCCGAATATAACAACACGCGCGGGCAAAAATTCAAACAACTAGGGCAAGTCGCATATTGGAAGATACGTATTTGCGAAAGAAAGCGATTACGCGAGTAATGAAACCGCTAATTAAAAGCGCCAAAACACTAAGGCCAAAAATATCCAAAAGCCGAAAAAGCGACGAAAAGCCTCCACCTTGGCGACCAATGGGGAAGCTGCAATCTGCCAACAAAGGGTATGTCCCTTTATAAGCACGGACGATTTCGAGAGAGATTCATTCGGTCTTCAACACTCATTCTTCAGCATTGTGCGACACTTAGGCTCTGAAAAATTCAGCCAACGCCGATGCCGCTCTCCGAGAAGCAAAGTCTGCTGCAAGCCATCTCATCGAGGTAAACCTACCATTGTTGGCTTTCAAGTCTCTGGCACGCACCCCATTGTGCGATACAGAGGCTGGGAAGCCCCAGGTTCCGCCGCGGAAGCCAACTCTCAGGCACCGGATATGGCGTAAGCATTCGACACCTTTCTTAATCATCGCTTGCGCCTACCGTACGCTGCACGTCTCGGACGTTGTTAGGATTTATTTTTTTTTAGCTTACAAGCATTGTTCGAACGGCTGTTCGGGCCGTCACCGCTGGCCACACCAGAGTCGCCATTAAGAAAAAGAGCCCGCCAGTGCCCCGTGCCGCCCCCACCTCCCAGATATTGCTACGCCGAGAGCCGCCGCGCAAAGGAAGCCGCCGCCCGACCTCACCAACACGTTTGGTGCCCTAGCCGCCTACAGCGCCGCCCCCACGGACAGTGCCATCCGTTTGACGCCCGCTCCCTGCGGCCGAAGTCCCTGCCGCCCCCCGTTAACGGGAGTTGGAGCTACAGCTCCATTTGGACCCTGTCGAGGAGGACGAGTTTGATAGGCTGTGGAACGTCGCCCTCAAGACCGCGGAGGCCCACATCCGCTTACCGCTGACAGAGGTCGAGCTGCCCCCACGCCGCTCCCCAGTGACCGAACCTCGGTCCGCCTGACGGGACCCCCGGCTTAACACCCAACTGCGCCAAAGTCCCCCAGCGCCCCTGCGTACGCAGCCATATTACATTCCGGCCAGCCGCCGCCCTGATCAGCGTCACCACCCCGAACAGCACCACCGCTCCGGTCAGCACCGCCGCCCAGCGCCGCGCCACCAACCCAGGGGCCTTTCCCCCCACCAACACAGCGCCACCGGACGCCGACAAAGGTGGAGTGTCGTGCCCCGATCAGACAGTAACTTTAGTGTCGTCCCCCCCCCCCCTCGCGAGTGTCTTGAGACCACGCTTCTAATATTAAGTTAATTGTGCATATATAGTCAGTAAGATTTTTTTTCCTAGAATAAACACGAACATTAAACTAATCTCGCAGGTAAAAATCGTTGAGTTTTTCTTTCGTCCCAGCTGAGCCGCCATCTACCGACTGAGTTAGCAGGAAGGTGGCGTTAACCCGCCATTTTTGACATGCAGTTTAATCGGAAAAATCTAAAAGCAGATACCCCTGTAATAAAAGTAGAAAGCGAATCATTGAAGCTAGTAGACAGTTATAAATATCTGGGATTAATAATTGACAGCAACTTAAATTGGGATGCACATATAGAACATGTGAAAAAAAAATTGTTCCATTTGTAGGTGTGCAGAAAATCTGAACAGGAAAACAAGAAGAATGCCGTATAATGCATATATTGAAACTCATTTGAGGTATCTTTTAATTGCGTGGGGTAATGCTGTTCCAACAACATTACAAAAACTACAAGTGGTTCAAAATAAAGCAGTAAGAGTGATATTTAATAGCCCCTATGAACATCATACTGAAAAAATCTATAAAACAAATGAATTGACAAATTTAACGACTTTACTGAAAATCGAACAATGCAAGTTAATTTATAAAGTACAGTGTGGTTTAATGAAAACTGAATTTGAGTTGAAGCTAGTGGAAGAAGGTCGTGAATATAGTACCCGCATCAGGAGGAAATATCAACTAGCACGACCGCGAACGAACCTGGGAATAGGCGAAAGTTTTTATAGTGCCATAAAAACGTTTAACCAATTACCAGACTCTATTATTAATTTAAATAACTATTATAATTTTATCAATAAACTAAGAGTTTATTCTGCATCGAGTAAGATCTGCAACTAATTAATTATATACATTACTTACTTATACTTAAACTATTTATTTTGTAATATTTGTTTTACTTATGCTATACTTTGAACATGTGGGATGTATTTTTTAATGTACTCCGGTAGCAACTGGTTTGCTGTTTTGGAGTCTAAACAGTTAAAAAAAGATATCTGAGACGGTTTTACCTCAGATGAATGTCAGGACTTGGTTAATACTATACCCAAATGTATACAGGCTGTTTTAGAAAGAAAAGATGACATCAATCAATGGTAAAACTGAATTTGTGCGATCGTGTAATCTTTGCTAATTTAGCTTGAAATGCAGTTTGCACTTTAAAAACAACTAAATAAGCTCTCGTCCAATTTTGGTTGTAATTTCATTAATTGGTTACTAATTTAATAAAAACAATATAATGTACTTTGTTTATTTCTTTTAGCAGGTCTTTCTACTGCTAAACAAAATTTTACTGATTGGATCAAATTCAATGAGACTGGGCTCGTATTTACAACTCTACTGATAAAAATGCATTTAACGCTGGATGTTTTTTCGATTTCCTCGACACTCGTGCCTATCCCGGGGTTTGAACTAGTGATGGGACTATTCGAATGCAAATTACTACAGTATTCGATTCTTGCAAGATCTCGAATGCATTCGATTCTTTTGAGTGTATTCGAATGCTTCGAATCGAATACTTAATCGCCGGGCGTGATCTCGATTCCGATCCGAATGCTGAATTCGAATGCATCGGCGTTTGACTGCGGTTGGTACTCGGATTCGCACTCGAATCGTTTCAGTTTTAGCTAGCACAGCTCTGCCTATCATAGGAGTTTAAAGAATTCCCGCCGCGGCAAACTCGCTCCGAAAGCAACTATATAAATGGACAGCCCGTTGCCATTCCTAAAGTTTCGACTTTAGATAGACATTACATATAGGTATTTTGATTTCCATAGAAGGCAGGAATGGAATCAACTCTCAAACGCCGTTTTTTTATCCAGGTCTCACTCGAATATTTGGTGCTGAAATGTTTCTAGTTAAATATAGACTACAGAATTAAATATAAAATTAAAATATTACCACACAGACTGAAAATAGCACACTCAAACGATATAGCACCACCAAAATCATAAAAGCAACTAAATCTACTAAAAATTTAAACAGATACATCGAAGGGAAAGAGAAACAAACGCTGGGGTGTCTTAATAATTTATTTTAAAGAAATACATATAAGCCCGTAACAACAATAAAAACAACTATTTTATAAACAGTCCTTTTCTCATATTCATTTTCTGTACTATAAATTTAACATTTAAGTATTTCAAAACAAATATACGTTATTAATAGGGTAAGCTAAACCGCCTACAATCAAAAGAATTTTTTATTTTTGCTTTGTGCACGTACAGCGTCTCGTTATCTCTGGTGTTGCGTGTCGCCCAGCCGAGGTCACACGTCACCACTCCCCCAGTACGAGAGCGAGCACACAACTCGAAACTGAATTCGAGTGCGATTTTGCATTCGAAATTCGAATTGCATGCATTCCAAACTCTTCATTCGATTCTCAAAAATATTCGAATGCGATGAATTCAATTCTGAAAAGTATTCAATACTGCCCATCACTAGTTTGAACCCATGACCACTGATCGCTGTGATTACGAGTCTGTCACTTTTACCAGTAGGCCAGCGCGGTATAGTGGGAAAACTTAACACTTACAATTTGTAAGTTGTTTCTTGGGTTTATAATTCGAATTAAACACAAATACTTAGGTAGGCAACCCGCGGAGGAGTATTCATCTACCTGAGCTATATATAAGGATATTATAATCAAAGGTATAACGAACAGATTCAGAAATTCAATTTATCTACAACACTGTGGCAAATTGACTTTTAGTTGGCAGTTTTAGGTTTGGAAAACGACTGTTTAATATCATGGTTTCATTGGCTTACGTCGTCAGTACCAACGTGTTTAAAACGATTTCATTAGCCACGTCGTCAGCAGCAACGTGTTTTAAAATTTTTAACTACGCAAAATGAAGACCGGTTGCTACTAATCTTAATTTACATTTTAATATTTTTTTAATATTAGCGTGCTTTCTAGATTCTATCGTAGATAAAATATTATACGATACACATGCGTAAAGCATGTTTAGTCACTCGCTGAGCTTAAAACGTTCGCTCACTCGCGTTTTCACTCTGCCCCACTCGTGACTAAAGAGTAGCTTTACGCACTTGTATCGTAAATTACTATAATGGGACGGCTTTTATTGCACAAAACCAATTGTATACATTACAAGTTAAAGACTCCAAAGTATTTAATAGCGTTGCATACAATATTTTATCTACTCCAGTGGGATAAGTAACTCATTACGTCACTCATTTGACACTATTTCAGTTAGGTAATGAAGCTCATTACACCACTCAGTTATGTAATGGTTTCATTACGCAACTGAGTTGTGTAATGACTTCATTACCTAACTGAAATAGTGTCAAATGAATGACATAATGACAGTTGCCTACTAAAATATTTTTGAAAATGACAGATCTGACATTTCTCTTAATGCACTTTTCTCAATTTTAGGCAGTCGTAGATAAAATTTTGTACAATACATGTGTGATAATGCATCATTAATATACTTGTGTGCTTACATAACTTACACACACGTATATTAATGATGCTGTTATCTCACTTCTATAGTAAAGTTATTAATCCATAAATATCGATTTAACAAAGGTTTGCATCTACGACACTTCTAATTTATGTCATAATAAACAGTAGGTTAGAGCGCGGGCGAATGTTTGCGAAGCCAGTACTGTCAAAGTCAGTTATCAAAAGTAATCGTTAATACTACACATCTCACTGTATTCATTACATAACGCTTTAATTATTTCAAAAACACTTTACCTCTAAAGCAAGAAGTAACTAGAATAACTTTAGAACTTCACTTCCAGTTCGAAATTGTAGTTTTATAACCTCACTTCACTTTTAGCACATGTGCTAAAAGTAAACAGCTGATTTTTTTAAGCACGATAAATTATAAAACGTCACTTTTAGTGAAAAAGCTAGCGCTAAAAGGTCTACTTTTAGTGGTGGTCGTAGATAAAACATTTTAAATACAATTACGGCCAAATGAAAAGTCCCCTTGCTTTTGTTATGGTCCCAGTTGCCTGCCGCAATCTGTATATCTTGATACTTTTATTGAGTAGGTCCTTTGCACCTGTGTAGAGCAAAAGTCAACAATGGATTTAATATGGCGCTGTTGTTTGTACTTTGTATGCGTTTTGGTGTAGTAATATAGTTGTGAATATTAAGCATTGGCGAAAATTACACCGTGGGATATCTACCATTTAGCAATCGTGAGTCAAACGATATGTGAGTACAGAAATTTGAGTAAAAACGTTTTAGAACGTACCTGCAATACATATCTGTAACATAACTTAAAATGTGCTAAACTGGGAATTGATGGGTAGATTTTGTGTGTCACAAACTTATTAATTGGGTGCACTACACACATATGGTAGATTCAGAACAATTCTCAAACTCTAGCTTTAAATACCAACCACTTTTGAACTCGTTAGGTATGTGTATTATATACCTTAATTATTAACAATATTTGTAAATGTTTGTATATTATTAAGCAACTAACAAAAACGCATTTGTAAAATGGTTATTATTCTTTCAGAATCACAGCAAACCTTCAAGTGTAGCATCTGAAGCAAGAGCAACCTATCTAGCGTCATTCTGTGGATTTACTTTACAAACTCCAGGTAGGCGTAGGTATGAATAATTGTCACTTCAATTTCAATACGTATGGGAAGAAAAGGTTGACAATTTTTTTTATGTTGGTAATGCACCGTTTCATTATAATTTTTTAAATAACTGGTTAACTAAACCCATATATTTTTACTTCTATATTGCTAGTAGGGTCTGGAAACGGGCGAAAACAGTACGGCGCCGACAAAGTCTCACTCTGAGTACTACGCGTCTCGTGTGTGAAATTTGAAACAGTTAACGTTGGCAATTCCATCCGCGAACGGCAAAGAAATGGGAGCACAAAGGTGCACCGCGTTAAATCAAATCAGCGAACCGCAAAGCCGCGAACGGCGAGGTCTGACTGTATTAAAACAACTGCATAAGTAATTAAATAATTATTCTTTTCTCACTGTACTATAATTTATATTAATTTTTACAGATAATAAAACTCGCATGCCTGTATTTATTATCTTAGTTTAAAAAGTAGGCATAACTATATGTGGCGTAGCTGATCAAGTGTGGCATTTCTTGATTGCTTTAATACTATACAGGGATAGTCACACACCACTTGCACTGGTCAACTACACAGGTACAACTGTTTCTGTAAATTCTGCAGTTATCTCTAGAGATATTAAAATTTTATAAAACTGGTGTAGGCTTACATATGTTTTATACTTTTTAATTCAAAGTTTGGTTTGGACAACCATTGCAGTTTTGTGAATTTATTGTATTACTATTAAATATTTCCAGATCATATTTATTAGATGTAACAGCTGCAAAGTAAATTAGCATAACATAAAGATTTTATCTAAAGAAAATGAAAGAAACTGCATATATTGTGATGGTTTTAGGCCCACGACTCGATTCTGCTAGCAGTGCAAATTAATGAACATTTCAATAAGCACAGAGTTGAGGTGTTTTATATAACGGCAATGCTAAACTTAAATTTCACATAACAAATGCATTGGTAAAGAGATGCCAGTAATGATAAAGTAATTAAGTAAGGCACGCAAATAGCAAGCTTGTTTTTCACAGGGGTCGAAGTTATTTATATATTTATATATTAATAGTCACAAAAAGGTTTGCTATGTGCAAGTAAAAGAAGCGTAGAATTCAATTAAGCTAGTCAGTGAAATTGGTGAGGATTCCAAAAAGGCAGGCAGGCAGGTGGAAATGAGAAAGCAATTAGAAAAGCAGGCAACAGGATATGAAGAAAGCAATTGAGAAGCAAGGAACTCTTAAAATAATCAGTGCATTGAACCGTTGTGAATAGCAGAGCAAATAATATAACGTGTTTGTGTGAGTTGCGCAAAGAGACGATTTTAAATATAAGAAACAGACAATACATTTAGTTTGTAAGAAATTTGAAAATTTAAAACTGTGTTATCAAACTTTTTTCTAGAATGTATTTAAATTAACCAAAACTTATTTCCGTTTATATTGTAACCATATCAATAGTTTCTATTTTGTTTTAATAACTGGGAGAACAAATAAATAATTAAATTAAGCTGGACAGTGTAAATTGTGCTCCACTTTAATTATATTTTTATGCAATAAATGAGCATTTTTCAAGCCAAAAAGTATACCATTTTGTTGTGTGCATATCCGAGATTGAGTGGTATCGTTTGTGAAAGTTTTCGCCACCAAAAAAATAAAAATTTTACAAGAGCGTCTCCGAGGATTTTTACCAGCCGATCCAGCTCAAGATCCCGATAACTGCTTCCTGCCAAAATAAGGGTCCAGAGCCAGGGGTCTGCATTGCGATACTTAGGACAGGAGTGCGACCGGCAGCTTCAACAGCGAGGAAAGCCGTCCCAGCCTAATAAATTGATAACAGGCAAAAGTTCGATCACAGTAAAATATTAAATCAGTGAATTGTGCATATTGGATTTTGCTCTAACTTATAAATTGTAAATCAATTAATTAATCAATCCAGTCAGTAGAGAGCATTCCATATTAATATTTTATTTAACATGAATGCGTATCGTCATTCTTGGTAGATTTAGACAAAAGTTGGCCATCGCTTCTTAAAGATCAGATCAAGTAGGTAGTCGACTGTCAGTGTCAAACGATTTATTAAAAATGGTTGCTTTTCAGTTTTTGTTAAACACTGAGTTTTTGTTGTTCATTTTAATTGTTAACTTGTTAATAACAAGGACAGATTGTTTATCAAAACGTTTGATTTGTTACTATTTTGTAGGGATGTCGTACAAAATCAAACCCGGGTACCCGAAAACAGTTGAAATGTACCTACTTACCAATTCAAACTGCAAGTCCTCTGTTATTTGTAAATATTTTCACACTTCCAAATGCTATCAAACTCAAGTACGTGACTTTTTATCTGAAATTCGTAGCAACATCAACATCACCTAGAGGATGTTTATGTTACGTCATCCCATACTGACGCGATTTAATGGTACTACTGACGTGTTGAATATTTTCATGAAGCGCATTAATTATACGAAACAAGAAACATGTGTTATGGAATGGGGTGATTCTTGTTATTGCTGCATAGTTATGTTTTTCTAGAACTTATTCTTATTGTTTTTAAGTTTTTATCATCTCTAAAAAAGGCTGACTTTCTGGAAATTACATAATTAACTAGTCGGGTTCCCGGGTCCTGAAAATATACCCGGGTTGACTATTACCCGGGTTGGCACGCGCGTACCCTCCGACATCTCTACTCTTTCGTATTGTAAAATTATTGCAACTTATTTTTTCTTGTAAATTGAAGATAAAGTTTATATTTTTGTAATCTTATTAGGTAGTGTTAAATAAATGAAGTTTATTGTTTATTTATTTGGTAGGATACTTAAGTACGCAATAAATGGCATGATATATTCAAAATAATTATAGAAACTTTTCTCAGGTGTTTTTATTTGATTTAAAATGACCGAACATATTACTGCTAGTTGAAATTTAGTTTTGTTTGGAAAAATGTTCACAACTATCACAATGATGAACGTCAAGACACTTTTAGTAATTAAACAAGCAGCTACATATTTAAATGCATTTTGCTGAAGGTATGTCTTTTCCTGGTAATCACAATTACTCACCCTAAGTGAAACAATAATAATATTAATATTTATGGATAGATTAATATTTACATCAGGGCTGTCCAACTTCAAGGGGTTCAAGGGCCACTGTAAAAAATTTGAAGGTTATGAGGGCCGCATCATAAAATGTGTCGTATGCGACTTTGTGAGTGATTTGTAATAAATATAAAACGTGTATATTTCAATACTAATTTTTATTTATTCAAGAAGCTTAGGTTACATTACATGTTCTAAAAGTGATTCTAAACAAAAAAATTCATATTCCCTTTAGGTTAATTCCTTTCTGTTCTTGAGATACCGACAAAAGGAAAAAATTACATCAATTAATGTCAATTTACGTATAGAGATATGACGTTTCACCCCCTTACTAAGGGCGTCAAATTTTTACCCCTCGGCTTAAGATCAAATCGGAGAAATACGTTCACTCAAATATATATTCGATTAGGTAAAACACCAGATAATTACCTAAACAAATATAATGTTTTTAGCTGAGTTGTACATTATGTAAAATTAACATCTTCTTCTGCAACGGTGTCTGGTTTCGTGGGTCGAGCTGCAACCCAATGCACCGGCGAGTGTTGCGGGTCCCTATTGGTAGTCCGCCGGTACGCACGCCGATTCTTCGGGGAATGGTCTGAGTAGGTCTTTTGTTTCTGCAAACTTGACATTCCTCTCAGCAGTGATTTTAAGCTGTAATTTTCCGGTGAAATTTAGCGATTGTAAGGGTTACCTGGGGCGGGCGTTTGTGCCTATATCCTGGTGCAGAGGTTCCTGGTACCTTACGACGGTTAGGCGTCGTTCTTGGAGCGAACGCGGTGTCAAATCCTGCAGATGATTTTTTTTTGCCTTGAGCCGGAAAATGATGTTGACATTCCCCCGATATGGAATTTGCGGGCTGTGGGGAATCGAACGTCGAAGTCCAGGAATTCGCCTTTTAATAACCAAAAAGAGGCCCTGCAGGTGAGTTTATGAGGGGCGGCTACAGGACTCACAAGCGGGGTAGAAGCTGCTATTCCTACATTTCACCTCTCGGGGCGCCGAAATTTGCGTTTATAAATTACGCGGTCGGAAATGGCTTTTAAGCAGTTAGCTCTGCAAAACAGTACAGCGTGTTAAGACAGGGTTAAAGCCTAGGTGATTCGATTTCCCAAGAAAGTTTAACAATCAAGGTAAAATCGAATTCTAGCGGAAAATTTGAACTTCTCGGGCTGACAGTACAACACGTCATCTCCCGTGAGGCCTGGTCTGGTAAGGGTTGGAGGTGTACTCCGTTAGACAGTTCAGCGTGTAAGACCGGAGGGCCCAGGTAGAAAAGGAGAGGACAGAATCAGGACTGGTGGACGCAAGGGGGAATTCGATCCGCGGGCCGCAAAGATATCATGACGGGCCGCATGCGGCCCGCGGGCCACATGTTGGACAGCCCTGATTTACATAATGTATAGGTACACTGGAATATTAAAAATTATTTCATCACATGGACTTGACGCATTGGCCCACACTATATCAAAATCTTTTGGACAATTCAAATTCTGTGTATGAAAATATGGTATAAATTTAGTAAAAAGAACCCTGGATTTTTAGAAATTTTATTTTGGGAAAATGTAGACCTTGCACCAAGACTGCAAATATGGAAACAGTTTCTGTTGATCGCACTTTGTTTTAGAGCTCTAACGGTTTCAACTTTTAACAACCATGGAATCTTGCGATAGACGAGGTTTTGGGAAAAAATTAATATCACTGGGTTTGAAGCAGAGATTGGGGTCAGGTCAAGAGCATTACTACAAGCATAAGATGATCAAGCTATTTGGGAAGTTGTAAATTGTGTATCAAGTAGATACTGCATGCGCATTCATGTGGCTGAGTGTCTGGCTGTAGTTGCAGTTTTTAGATTGCGTTTTGTAACCATCCGTTATGACATACCTACATATCCTCATAAAATTTATGACATACCTACACATCCTCATAGAATTTGAGATCTCGCTGAAGCAAGGAAAAGTCGATTATTGCTTCAATTCTGTAAAAAATAGCATATAGCATGTTTGGGCCTCTTTGCAAAAATCATCCCTCCAGAACTAGTCACTGCAAAAAGTTTATCTACATACTTCCAGGAAGTTTTTTTTTATCGTTATAATGTAACTCATGCGGTAGCACGTTTCCGGTCTCTCGTCCTTTTCTCGTTCTTTCTATCCATTCCGAGATATCATTTGAATTCAAGTCGTCTGGTACTTCTTTTCCCCACTGTGTTCTTGGTGTATCTCTTCTTTTACTTTCGCTCTTTTCTGATTTCCATACAATATTTGGTATCCTCTTGCTGTCGATTCTGTCCCAACCATCTGATTCGTTGTGCTTTCATTATTTTAATAATATCGGTATTGCCATATAGCTCCTTTAGTTCTTGGTTGGTTCTTCTGTGTCATTTTCTTGCTACATATTTTTCACCATAAATTTTCCTTAGGATTTTACATTCCCACACACTTAAAATTATTTGGTCGTGTTTCTGTAATATCCAAACTTCATATACGTTACCAGTGTGTCACAATCGTTTTATACGCTCGAAGTTTGGTGGATCTGGAAAATGTTTTACCCGATATGGATTTCAACGCAAATGCACTTTTATTACCCTTTACGAATCTTGCTCATATCTCTTCACTACTTCCCAGTGCTCTTGTCACTGTTCCTAAACAGGTAAACATGTCCACCTCTTCGAACTTGAAGGTTTTATTTTGATCTACCTTGACCTGTAAGTACTATTGTACTTATAACGTGCGTCTTCCCATACCGTGTACTTTGTTTTTCTTTCATTAGTATTTCCACTCTCATTTGTTCCGCCAATTCCACAATTTGCTTAACTGTCTTCTGCAGTTCTTCTCTTCTTCTCGTTCCAATTGTTGTCATCAGCAAATACCAAACATTGCTGATGGTTGTGATGTATTGTTCCTTGCCTATTAATGTGACTTTCTCATATGGTTCTCTCAAGTGCGAGTTTGAATAAAATTGCTGGAAGTGGGTCACTTGTCTTCAACCATTCCTGACTTTGAACTTTCTTGATAGAACTCCATTAACCCATACCCTGTGTTTGGTATTTTCTAAGATAATTTTGACTAATCTTATTATCTTGTTAGGGGTTCCAAAGTCCTTTAATACTATGTAAAGCTGGTCTCTTTTGATGCGGTTATAGTCTTGCTTAAAATCACTAAATAATAGGCGAGTCTGTAGTTTGTGTTCATAGCTGGTTGTTTGGATTTCTTTAAGGATAAATATTTGATCCGTTACTGACCTACCCTTTCTAAATCCACTTTGATATGTATGTTGTTAGTGTGTTTTATCAGTTTGTTTGTAATTCCATAAGGCTATATTTCTGTAATTTTCATAATTTTCTTTCTCGCATTTCTTACGAAGAAGATTAGTACATCATTTCAGGACAGACATTTGCTCTTTGTGTCATATTTTCTGAATTAATTCGTGTATCGTTTTATGTAGCGCACTGCCTCCATACTTGAGCATCTCTGCCTGAATCTCGTCTTCCCCAGCACTTCTGTTGTTTTTAAATTTTTTAATTATTTTTCCTACTTCTTTGCTGTCTATCCATGTTCAATTCATCTACGTCCGTGTTTTCCGCACTTCTTGAGTAATTCTTTGAAGTATTTTGTCCACTTTTCCATTGCTTGCTTCTGTCCCCTACTAGATTTCCCTCCTTTGCAGAATATTGTCTTTGATTGGTATCCTCGTTTCGTCTCTTTAATACCCTGGTTGAAGTTTCTAACCTTATTTCTGTATTTCTCTTCAATTCTACTAGCATTCGCATTTTGTGTTTTCTTTTCTTATATCTATAAATTTCCTTAAGTTTTTTTGCTCTTGGTATTTACGATTGTTTTCTGCAGTTCTTGTTTGTAACATATTTTTCTTATTCCCTTTTCTTTATTTCGTTTTTGCAGTCAAGGTCTTGTATTTTTGCTTGTCGTTCTATGTCTTGCTGATTTACTGCAGTTTTTATGATCTCCACTATCGCTGTTGCTCTTTCTTCTATTCTTTGTTCTTCATCTCCTGTTCTTCCTATCTGTTGTAGTGTGTTTGCATATCTTTCTTGAGTAATCTTTTCTTGAAATTTTATTTGTTTTTGTCTAGTTTGTTTCTGTCTTTCCACTCCTTTGTTAATTGGTATGATTTGTTTCAGTTTTATACCAATCTTGAAATGGTTTGAATCAGCGTCGGCCCCCCTGTAACTTCTAAAATTTGTAATACATGCTTTACTTCTTTTTTTAATTAAGTCGTGGTCTCTCTGATTCACAGTATTATCATCTGGTGTTATTCGTGTTTCCTTATGAATGGTTTTGTGTTCGTACTGTCTACTTGCAATTTTCATCTCTCCATTGCAAAATCTATTAATAAGCTGCCATTTTTGTTTGTTTCTGAATGCATACTGTATGGTCCTGTTGTTGGTTGAAATGGTATTTCCCTTCTTACTTTTGCGTTACAATCACCTAGAACTATTTTTGCATCACATTTTGCAATTTTTTCGTATTCTCTGTCTAGAGTTTCATAAAACCGTTCTTTAACTTCTATTGGTTTTTTTCCTCTGATGATTTATGTTTATTTATAAGACTTAGTTTTTGATATTTTTCTCTCAATCTCAACGTTTTTGGATATCGAGGTAACATCTATCATCGCACCTTTTACTCTTTCCCTCACCTTGAATTTCGTACTCAGCCTATTTAAATTACTACTCTTGAAAGAGGGATATTCGTCCATATCGCAGATTTTGTTTCCTTTTTGTTTAGTTTCCTGAAGGGCTATTATGTTGATACCAAATATTCGGCATTGGCATTAAAATCTGAACACTCAGTAACAAAAGGGGTGGTGGATAAACATAAAGTGTGCAGAACAGCATGGCGGTTATTGCCCAAATAACCAATGTATTCCTAAGTAAAATTTCAATAGCTTACTCAGTTTTATCGGAGAGTGGGTGGATTCAATTATTACAATAAAACAAGCCACTAATATGCAAAAGGTCTTATTTTAGGCGCCAGGTTTGACAAAGCCCCAAAGAAATACAATTTACTACGATTCAGTATTTCAAACCTTATGACTGGAATAGCACAGGATGCGTTGCAATATCACCTAACTGCTGCTATTTAATCTGCTGTGGCGAGCTAAAATTATTACCACCTGTAACGTTGCTTCAAGAGCACAACCAATAACATAATATTAAATACGGTCAGTACATTTGGTTTATAACGTATCAATTAATTAGAGACACAGAATTTATGATAAATCATGTCCATGACCCACATTATTAAAATATTAAATTTTACATGCAATAATTATAGTAAATGTAAAGTATGAATTACAGTATGAAGTAAAATATATTCAAACATTAAAGTCGCGAACAGCAATAAAGTGAAAATGACCCCAAAAACAACAATTTAAGCAAGCAACATTTCAAACATCGCGAAGCGAGTCGGTTACACAAACAGTAAATATGTATATCTAACGGCAATACACCTTAATTTTGTATAATCTAAGGATGTAATCATATTAATGACTAGCAGCTCATTCTACGTGCATTCAGCCTTTCACACATTTAGTCAAATAATACTCTTACCATCGAAGCTCCTTATGGCAAAAACTCTGCCATCGCTTGCAAAGCAAAAAGTATTTACATCTACCATTTGCGAAACGAGTACCTCACCGCTTGCAGTATGGAAATTGCCATTTACAAAAGTAAGCCAAGCAAATGCTAAATTCGCGTCTTCTATTCTTGAATACGATAGTTCGGAGATTCCCTAGCAGGTCAATAATGATGTAACAACGTCAATGCTCGACGGTGCGCTGCTCTATTGAGAATGAGGTCACGACTCTGCTCACTTGGACCGGTGCAATCCAGCCAAACAACAGGTGTGCAACTTTAAATGGAGTGCATGTAGAATTCTCTCAAATGTGTACCGGAATTTTGCGGCTTTACTAGGAGCGCTAATTAAGAACGAAATACCCACGCATTAGCGAGCTATTTAAACAAATCTAGTGTGCCTACATTCATAACTGAAGCGCCGTAATTTTACAACGGCTTCACGTTGTTCCTCGACCCATTAAATCCCATCTTACAATGGTTTTATACGCGAGCGACAATTCGTCCCCACGAAATAAAGATCCAACCAAACTGATAAATCCGTAAATTAACGTTTACGACAATTAATTCTGCCACGTGCAGAATTATAACCTCAGCATTGGTATCGGGTCTGGAAATACACGAGCGTTCTGGATGCAGAAGACCGATTTTCGGCCCCCGACACGGCCTCATGCGCAGGTAAGGTGCGTTCGCATAATGAAACCACTAACTACGAGCGTTGGGTAATCAGAAAATAATAGCAATACAACTAACGCGAAAGTAAACCGTAACAATGTCTACTTTACATTTTTTTTTGGATCTGGTAGTAGTTTTTTAATGGCCCCTTCAAATGTACCCCTAACTCCTTGTCGCCATAAATGTTATCTTTTTTTCTTTTCTTGTGTTTGCGTTTTTCTTTGTTGCTAACCTACCATGACTAGTTACATCTGTAGTAATCATTTGCTTTATATCTCTCAGGTCCGTTATAATTGTTCCTTGTTCGGTGTTTCTTCCTGTAAACACCCCTTTTTCTTACTTCAAGGCATCAGCTTATCTTTTGTCATTAATTTCTGGTATTCTATTATTATCCTCTTACCTGTCTTTCTTAGTTCCGCTGCCTTCTCTCTTATTTTTACTTGTATTTTTCTTTCTGCGAATGTTAGATTGCTACCTACATACACTTTCTACCCTGTCATTTGTTTTAACTTTGATTTATTTCTTATTACTTCCATTTTCGACCTTCAAGTTTCCATTTCAATCACACACTTCTTATCTCCAATTTTGTATGCTGATTTGATTTTTGCGTTTACTTCCAGTTTCTATGTGATGAAGTTTTCAGTGACTTCTTTCAATGTCCTGTTATCTTCTGTATTGACCTGCATTCCTGAGATTACCAAGTTGTTTCTCCCCTTCTCTCTTTTTTGTACTTCTAGCTTACTCTCGATATCATCGAATTTGTTTTCTAATTCCCCTATTCTTCCTTCTGTTTGGTGTTTATCCTCCCTCCTCTTCAATTTTGTTGCTTTCTTCCCTTGGTAGCTTTATCTCTTCGGCCTATTTTTCTAATTGCTCTTGTAACCTCTTAATATTATTCTTTATTTCTTGTTTTATCTCTTTATTTGCAGTTTTGATGTCCTTAATATTCGTACTTATGGTCTCCATTAACATTTTAAGATAATCTATTTCACCTGATTTGTCTTGTGTTTCTTTATCCCTTTTTGTTGGTGTTCTGATAATTGTCTTGCTTCTTTTAAATAAGTATTTTTCTCGTTTTTTTCTGTTTCCAACATTTCTAGTATGTTTGTTTTTGATCTATCTGCCTTTCTTGATTGAAATGTACGCTTTCAATATTCAGAACTGCAGTTGTTTCCAAAGACCATCTTTCTTAAAGCTGTGCCTATTCTATTGCTGGTGTACACAGAGCTACTGTGTGTGTTGCTTATTCGAAAGACGTTGGCAAGGCCGCTTCTCAGTTCGACTTTTTGGAGGTCAGGCCCTATATCATTGCTCTTAAGAGCCATTTACACGAACAAGAATTTCTGGTACAGTGACGTTACCAGTCTAGTTAAAAGTAAATTGTAAGACCGTTTACACCATATATATAATACACATATATTGCTAGTAGGGCCTGGAAACGTCAGAAAACATTACGGCGC
Source organism: Agriotes lineatus (assembly GCA_940337035.1). Taxonomy (NCBI): domain Eukaryota; kingdom Metazoa; phylum Arthropoda; class Insecta; order Coleoptera; family Elateridae; genus Agriotes; species Agriotes lineatus. Next base: position 89,675,556 of record OW679195.1, on the reverse strand, counting down.
CGACATAGTCTCACTTAGAGTATAACGCGTCTCGTGCGCATGCGTGAGAATTCGAACTCCGCCTTTAGAATCGAATTTTAAACTTGAACACTTCCCCATTGGCCGGACGACGCCGCCGTGCTTGCACACAGCTCACCATTATACATTGAAGAGTTGGTTGTCTGTCTCACTTCCTTGGTGAGTTTCCCACTCATAGCCGCTAGCAATATAGTAAGTATTAGATATATGGTTTACACGAACAAGTTTTTCTTATAAATTCACTTGCAGCTGGCTGTCATGCAGTCATAATAATCTATTTAAATTGAAACATAAACATAACCTCAAATAGGCCTAGTTTTTTTGATAATCACTTTGCCCTACAGCATATAAAACGGGGTAGTTTTCGTACAATATTGTTTCAGTTATTGAATTTCTTCTCATTTTTAACATAAATATGTCTTTGAGACAAGAACAAAACTCAAAGTCACGTAACAAAGTTGTGTTTATTAACGCAACGAAGAGGTTATGTTTACGAATTGGCGCAGGTTGGTATTACGGATTTACGAAAACTGCGCTTGCGCGAAGGTGGATCTTTTAACGAAAACTTGTAGAAAGTAGCGCATGTTCCAGGTTGCCGGTAAAAGCTTTCTTGTAGGAACGGACTTGTAAGACATTGTTTGTCTCTTTCTAATATGCTTGAATGTTAAACAGAGAAAACTTGTAACGTCACTGTACCAGAAATTCTTGTTCGTGTAAATGGCTCTTTATCCCTATGCAAATAGTTAGGAATGGTGTTAACTATATCTAATCTGACCTGTTTTGAACTTGCTCCCGGTTTATACACATATGATACTCTTGGATACTCTTCTGTGATAACAGAATTAAAAATGAAATAGAATGCAATTTGTGTGAAGATCAATATGGATTCAGAAGAGACAAAGGTACAAGAGAGGCTATATTCTGCCTCGAAAATTTAATTGAAAAAAGCATTCATGTTTTCAATATCTAGGCAGCATCATAAGGGAAGACGGCAGAAGCAGAGAAGAAATTAAAAACAGAATTAGACAAACTAAAGTCGCATTTTGTACTAAAAATTAATTGTTCACATCCACTAACCTAAATTTATCTACAAGAAAAAAATTTGCTAAGACTTGTATTTGGAGCACAGTACTTTACGGATGGGAGACATGGACAATAGGAAAAAAAGAAGAAAGTCTGTTAGAAGCCTTCGAGATGTGGGTACGGAGAAGGATGCTGAAAATTAAATGGTCAGAAAGAATTACAAACAGAGAAGTTCTAGAAAGAATAGGAGAAGAAAGACAACTAATAAACACATTAAAACAAAGAAGACACAAATGGATAGGACACATGTATAGAAATAATCCTTATACAGTCGCGGCCAAAAAAACAGATCTAAACAATGACTTTTGATGGCATTTATTAATTAGAATTGTCAGTGTCAACACTTGTTTTCGCATTTTGAAAATTAGGTCAAAGAAAGTGCCCCGGTTTTTTTGGCCGCGACTGTATAATACAAACAATAGAAGGAACTAGAGCTGGAAAAAGACCCGTAGGAAGGCCCCATCTTGGGTTCATGAAACAAGTCATCAAACATGCAGGTGCTGATAAGTAGTATACGGCCTTAAAGAAAATGGCTTGTGATCGACATAAGTGGAAAGCTGCCAACCAAGCCAAGGATTAAAGTAGTAGAGAGAGAGAGAGAGAGAGAAAATGAGTCTGTTTACATTGGTTTCTTTTCTATAAACATCGAACTAGGAAATTTAGAATTTAACTGATTCAGGAAATTAGCAATACTACATTCAGATAAATCAAAAACAGCAAAAATGTCGTCCACTTACCTAAACCAAATCCTTGTGAAATAGTCTGCATTATTCTTAAATTCGAATTTTAACATGAGAAGGTTGGCAACGAAAGGGGAAAGGCTGTTTCCCATTGCTGTTCATAGAATATCAAATTGCTCAGCATAAAAAAATCAAATCTTTTTGGCCAATTCCCATCTGTAGGATGCTACAGTTTTTTTGTGCTCATATTTCTGGGACACCTTGTGTATATAAGTTTTATATCATTACAATCGCTCATAGATCTCAAAGATGGGATATACAGGGTCCTGCAGAATGACCGACCCTATTTAAATTGTTAACTGTTTCAAATTTTAAAATATTTTTAATTTTTTTTCAAAAATGTAAAGTAAAACCTTGCCAATTTTAGTTACAATATAATTTATTTATTAAAAATATTAGGTTTTGAAAATAACATCACTCAAACTCAAACTTCATTTTCACACTAATACAGATTAACCTAATCCTTAATTTGATTAAATTCATCAAGTTGGGCCTATCAGACAGAACTTTTCATTATTTTAGAGGATTTAAAATTTCATCCTTACAAAGTTCAACTCGTCACCAATTACTACCACGAGATTTAGAAGTTCGAGGTACGTTTTATGAACAATTCCTTCAACTACTGAATAATAACCAAATTAATTTGGAGCAAGTGCTGTGGTTTATTTAACAACTGCTAAATACGTATTTCGACAGCTACGCTGTCATCATCGCTAGCTACCCACTTCCATTTGTGGTTTGGTCACGACTACTTCGTTGTCTTTTCGCTATGTAAGTTTTTCGCAGCTACGGATGATGACAGCGTGGACGCTCTCGAAATACGTATTTAGCAGTTGTTAAATATTTGTGTGGTGAGGTCATCAGCGAAAAGTAAAAATTCTACATTATGAAAAATTAAATATATGTCTATAAATACATATATTGAAAAAAAAATGGACCCAAGTGAGAGCCCTGAGGCACGCCAGGCACAACTTTGATTTCTTTAGAAATAAGATTCTTGTAGTTTACATATTTGTATCCTGATTTTCAAGTAACTGTTAAGCCAATTTAGTAATGCTCCTAAATAACCGAAGAAATTTAGTTTTTGAGTTAAATGGCAAAGGCTTTGCTGAAATTAGTGTAATTGCTATCAATTTGTTGTCTATTTTCCAATGATTCGAAAATATATTGTGTATCATTACAAACAGTGTTGGAACAATGAATAAGCGTTCTTATCAATGACTGAATCGCTTTCTCTTCCAAGGCATCCATAAAGATCTTGACAAGAAAGTAGGTCGTCGCGAGGCCGGAAAGGGACGTTTAGGCGCGCACCTTTAGGCGCGCATTATTAGGCGCGAGCTTTTAGGCGCGAAGCTTTTAGACGCGGACGCTATTAGGCGCCTGGACGTTTAGGCGCCGCAACTTTAGGCGCGGGGACAGTTAGGCGCCACATGAAAGAAATTCACATTATTCTTGATTTTAAAATTTTTTGTTAGTTAATTATTGCAGTCATTCAGTCATCTTCAGTGTGTTCAGTGTTCAGTGTAAAGTTGTACAAATTTACTTATTGAATTTACATTTTTATCGATTATGAACAAAAAGTTATTTACATTTTGTATATGGATAGTTTAACGCAGTGAAATTATATGGTGTGTATAATTCCACCACGTTAAACTACCCATATACAAAATGTAAATAACTCATTTTTCATAATCGATACAATGTAAATTAAATATGTAAATTTGTAAAACTTTAACACTGAAGAAGGCTCGTAAAAGCGCCAAATACATATTGTTTATGAAGGTTTGAATTTTTCTTCAACATTAATTACTGCAATAATTACCTAACAACAAGTTTTAAAATAAAGAATAATGTGAATTTCTTTCATGTGGTGTCTAAGTGTCCCCACGCCTAAAATTGCGGCGCCTAAACGTTCAGGCGCCTAATAGCGTCTGCGTCTAAAGCGCTCACGCCTAAAAGTGCGCGCCTAAAGATGCGTGCCTAAAGAATCGCGCCTAAATGTCCTAGACCGTCGCGAGGCATATCCTTATTAACTCGGGAACGTCTTCTACTGGTACATTGGTGACAAGAGATTACAGATCGAAACTGACCAACATGTCCATTACTTCCAATTGAGCCAATATTTCCATGAATTCTTTCTTAGGATTCTGTTTGTGCTTACATATGGTTGTATTATGTTAGTGAGGTATTTGGCTAGTTCATACGTAGGAAATCCGCAGGTGCTAACAATTGGCCTAACTAGAACATACGTGTTCTGCATGGAAGCTAGGGTGCTAGGGAAGCTGTGTTTCCCTTACAAGAAGTCCAACAAGCAGAAAAATAGAATTTATTTAATACATTTATTACACTTTAGGTAAGGAAAGTTACGAATCTCTAGAATAATCTTTTTTAAGTTTGTGTAGCATTGTGGAAGTTTTTGAGGTACTTCAAAATTAGAATGATCTCAAGGTCCAAACCACTAAAAAGCTTTTCGTCAGCGGCATGCTACTATTAACTATAGTTTCTAGTAGTTTTTTATAAGTGGAACCATGTTTATTGGCCAATATTCTTCACATTTACTTGTGTTGCCTACTTTTTCTATTTGCTATAATTGGCAATTTCTACTCGTGGGGAAAACTTCCTGCTTCTAGGCTGGTATTAATAAGTTGTAAGAAGCGATCGCCAGTGATATGTTTGTTTTAGAGCTCTCACGTTGTTTCCATCGGCACTACCTTTTTTTTTATTTTTCAGAATATTTACAATTTTTCTAAGTTCAGTAAATGTTAATGATTTTAATCTGTCAATTTTTTTACAAGTGTCTTGATATTTCTTGTATTTCTATTTCTTTTATATCTTTTGTTATTTCATTAATGCTCTCCCAAAAATAATAGTTAAACTTCTCTGCTATTTTCAGGTTGTCACTATTTGTGCATTAAAAATAACACCTTCATTATTGATATTTTTTTACCTTTACTGATTAAGTCTTTCAAGTTTTTCCAAATTTCCTTAGACTCGCCCTTAGCGTAATTAATTTTTTTATTGATAATATGTTTGTTTCTGTCCTTTTATCTTTGTTTCTTATAATATTTCCAGTTAACTTGGAATTTAGTAATTAAGGCTCTTTTATACAACTTTCCCTTATTTTTTACTACTGACGTCTACCTTTATTTGTTTCCCCATTTGCTGACCGTGTTTCTTTCAATTAATGGAGCATATTGATCAAATATTTCAGATGTTTTTTTATTAATTATGTGGCTACTTCATCAGTACTATTTAAGTTGGAGGCCATGTGCTATCCATGAGATCTAGTTGAAATTGGAGTTCATCAAAGTTTTTCATGCCCTAAACATTTCTTTTTGTGTACTAACTTCAATTATCTGTATTTTTGTTAAATTAGATCTGCTATTTTTGGAGTATGCTGAATCTGGCACTCGAGATGTTTTTCACTTGTGATAATAAGGTTGATCAAAGTAGCACTGTTCTGGTTTATTCTAGTAAAATTTTGAACAATTTGGTATAATGCAGCTTTTTGAATCATTTTTTTATTTATTTTGCGGTCACAACGTACACAAGATTTAATTACAGTGACCCTCAAATGGAAAGAAAATTACAAACTCTTATGAAGTAACATAACAAGTGCACATTTATAACATAAAAAGCTAGAATACAAAACGAGTAAAATAATTCTCTTGCAAAATGAATATTAATATCTCTAGTTATTATAAACTTTTCTGGTTTTGCAACATATTCACTTATTATTTCTTTGAGTCTTTCTAAAAACTGGCCATCATTAGAGCTTGGAGAGAATTTTGAGACTTACTTCAGTCAACCACTTTTTTTTTCTAATAGTACACTGATCACAGATTTAAAACAAACTTTTTTTTTACAAAAATAAGATGCTTCACCTGTATGTCGACTTGATAATAATGTATGAACTACTTTATATCTTTCAATTTCTGTTTTACTTTTCTGTATGTCTGTTGTAACAAACGTTTCTACTAAGCGTATGATGTGCTAGTAAACTTTCAATATTAACATACATAAGATTTCTGTGTAACTAACTCTCATCTGCAATTGCTCAAATAATCTTTTATACGCTTCACAGTTTCTGTTATATGTGGAATGATATAAGTCTGTTTTTAAAATTTTTAATACCTCTTTTACTTGTTTACAATTCGTACAAACATCGTTTTCCTCTGCGGGATTCGAACCGAGGACTTGCTTAATGCAAGCCTAGCGCTTTTCCAACTGCGCTATGCTGCTTCTTCAGTAAAATGGCAAAACCTTAATTTTAATCCTCCTCTAATACCTCTGTAACATACTGGTACTTTCCTTAATTGACCTTCTAAACACATCCTCAAAATATTTCTCTTTCCTCGTGACTTACCCTGTATTATGGATGTTCAGTCTTTCTTAATGGAAACAATATTCCATAGAAGTTATCTAGTAAATAAATCTTTGTACTATGTAAATATTCTCTGAAAATATAAGAGAAACTAAAAAATTATGGTAAAAAAATAAGTTTTTCTTGCAACGCTTACATCCTAAGAAAAGGTGAGAAAAATGAAGCTATTAAAATGTATAATGAACTTTAAAAAATTTATTCAATGCTCAACGCCGCCATATTACAAAATCCATAATAGGTTACTGATAACCTGCTTTTGTTGCAGGTGCGAAGATATTTAAATTCCTTGCTCGACGTGTCATTGGAAGAAACTGTGATCTTTAAAGAAACATAATGGATGTTAAACAAGAAACTATGAATAGTAAATCTTGCAATTCTGCAGGAACTGCATCTAACATATCCCAGAGTATGGATAGCAGTGAACATTTTGATAAGAAGCTGTGCATCAAACAAGAAAACATCGAAAATATTAATTTAGTTACACAAATGAGGAGTCATATACCAAAGAAAAAATATATTTGCTCTGTAAAAAGTATTTTAGTTACACATATGAGGACTCATACAGAAGAGAAGCCTTATATTTGCTCTGTTTGTGAATATAGAACAGCAAATAAACATGATTTAGTAAGGCACATGAGGATTCATACAGTAGAAATGCCATATATATGCTCTATTTGTGAATATAAAACAAGAGATAAAAGTAATTTAGTTAGACATATGAGGACCCATACAGGAGAGAAACCTTACAGCTGCTCTGTTTGTGAACACAAAGCAGCAGATAGAAGTCATTTAGTTAGCCATATGAGGACTCATACAGGAGAGAAACCTTACAGGTGCTCTCTTTGTGAATACAAAGCAATTCAAAAACGTGGTTTAATTATACATATGAGATTACATACAGGAGAGCAACCTTTCAGTTGTTCTGGTTGTGAATATAGAACAGCAAATAAACATGATTTAGTAAGACATATGAGGACTCATACAGGAGAGAAACCTTATATTTGCTCTATTTGTGAACACAGAACAGCAGATCAAAGTCATTTAGTTATCCATATGAGGACTCATACAGGAGAAAAGCCTTACAGTTGCTCTTTTTGTGAATATAGAGGAGCACAAAAAAGTCATTTAGTTAAACATATGAGGACTCATACAAGAGAGAAACCTTACAGTTGTTCTGATTGTGAATACAGAACAGCAAATAAAAGTAATTTAGTTCCACATATGAGGTCACATGCAAAGGAAAAACCTCACAATTGCTCTGTTTGTGATTACAGAACAGCAACTAAAAGTCATTTAGTAAGACACTTGAGGATTCATACAGGAGAAATGCCTTACATTTGCTCTATTTGTGAATATAGAACAGGAGATAAAAGTAGTTTAGTTAAACATATGAGAACACATCCAGGAGAGAAACCTTATAGCTGCTCCTTTTGTGAATACAAAGCAACTAGAAAACGTATTTTAGTAAGCCATATGAGAGTTCATACAGGTGAGATGCCGTTTATTTGCTCTGTTTGTGAATACAGAACAGCAACTAAAAGTCATTTAGCTACACATGTGAGGACTCATTCAGAAGAGAAGCCTTATATTTGCTCTGTTTGCGAATATAGAACAGCAAACAAAAGTTATTTAGTAAGACACATGAGAATTCATACAGGAGAAATGCCTTATATATGCTTTATTTGTCAATATAAAACAGGAGATAAAAGTAATTTAGTTAAACATATAAAGAGACATACAGGTGAAAAACCTTACAAATGCTCTCTTTGTGAACACCGAACAACACAAAAAAGAGATTTAATTCCACATATGATGTCACATGCAAGGGAAAAACCTTACAATTGCTCTGTTTGTGAATACAGAACAGCAAATATGCGTAGTTTAGTAATACATATGAAGATTCATACAGGAGAAATGGTTTATATTTGCTCTATTTGTGAGTATAAAACAACTGGAAAAAGTGCTCTAATTATACATATGAGGTCGCACACAGGGGAGAAACCGTTTGGTTGCTCTGTTTGTGGATTCAAAGCAGTTCAAAAAAGTGCTTTAATTCCGCATATGAGATTACATACAGGAGAGAAACCTTTCAGTTGCTCAGTTTGTGCATACAAAGCAACACGAAAAAGTACTTTAGTTACACATATGATGTCACATACAGAGGAGAAACCTTAGGGTTGTTCTGTTTCTGAATTCAAGGCAACTGAAAAAAAGTGCTTTACTTACACATATGAGGAAACCTTACAGTTGCTCTGTAAATACAAAGCAACTCGGAAAAGTAATTACACATTTGAGATTACGTACACGAGAGAAACCTTACAGTTGCTCTGTTTGTAAATATAAAGCAACACAAAAAAAGTAATTCAGTTGACCATATGAGGACTCATACAGGAGGGAAATCCTACAGATGCATTGTGAATAGAAAGCAACTGTAGAAAGTCAGGTAGTTAGACATTTGAGGATTTGAGGAATAAAATTGCAGCGATTAAGATGGATTTGTAGCAAAGCTGCATAAACGGCCTAAAAACGTCATAGGCCATAAACCAGAATGTAAAATGTGATTTTAAGTGCGTCACTAATTCAGCTAGTAAAAGTGGAGTTTGTGACGTGATATGTCTAGAGAAAGTATCAATTGTACACGTGCAGTAAGAAACATTTGTTATGTCAAGTATGATTTGTGTCGTCGAGTTGAAGAATAAAACTAAATTTTCTAAACGTCACGATGCAATTTTTAGTACAGCAGGATTCAATGCAGGGATATCGGCCAACAAAAGAGAAGAGTAGCGTAAATACCCTTTTGCCCCGGCTAACAATACAACCGGGCGAAAAGGGAAAGTAAACCCTGGTGGGCAATATAGTCTTAAACTACTTGACTATCAATGAAGCCGGCAAAAGGAAAAGTTCTTTTTTGGTGGAAGTTATTCCAACCTCTTGTGCGACAATAGAGCAAAGGGAGCTTAGCTGGACAATCCTGTTGTATTAAAAAGAATAGGGAATATCCCTTTCATTCACGTGCAACCTATATAAGTGCAAGTAGTTTCGTTTTCGACATCACTTCACTTCTTCGCTTCTAAAGGCTATTATAAATAAATCATTCTTTATCGAAAACCATGCTACTCACAATTCGTATTGGTATTTTGAATTAATATTAACAAATTTGTATACGTGTGTATTTTGTTTTTATGTTCTAAAGTAAATAAAAGGAATGTTATTATTTTCCATAAACAGTTGTAATTTGCTGAACTTAATCCCACAGTGGTGAACAACGTTTAATAAACATAACAGTTCCAGTGGTGCAAACCACTAAAGATAGGACATGTGAGGAACGTATACTAAAGAAAGTGACCAAAAGTGAAATAAGAGGATCCAGAAAAAAAGGATGACCCAAAAACAGGGCGAACTGATGAAGTGGAAGAAGATCTACGACAGCTAAAAGTTACAAGAGGGAAGAAAAAAACAAAAAGAAAGAAATGGCAAAAAGTAGTCCAACAAGTATAACGGAACCATTCGTGACAGCTGAATAAATATGCATTTGACATATTTTTATTATATCCTGTTAGCAATAAAGCTTAGTCATATGTTTCATTATGTTTTAACCAAGTAGTGCGTGGCATAAGTAGTGACGCTGTATTACGCGGTCACGCATTATAAGTGTATATGAGTTCACGGAGTGCGGAAGAATTTGCAAGCCAACGGATTTAAAATTAGACCGACGCCAGCGTGAACAATTCAGCACTGAGGGACATTCGAAAGAGACTCGCTAGCGGCTTACAGGCCGCGGCCTAAAATTCCAGGAACACGTGACCTGATTTAAAAGGTGCAGAGGTGCCCAGAATAGTGAAGTGTTGGCCCACAATAATCGCCACCGTCACACAGTGGATTCTGAGTGTGAACCCAGCCTACAAGAGCAGCTATATACTAGGGCATCATCGCCAAAGGCTGCCGCCGCTGCCAGAAGGAAGCTATTTTTTCGACGCCATAGAAGCGCCGTCCTGGTACAATTACGAGGACACTTGGGAGTAACCGAATGCAAGGTTAGTTCTTATTAGAAATCGTGCTACGAAATAAGAAGCGAGTGCAACCTCTTTGTCAATCGCTTCAATGCATGGTTGCGTATTAAAGACAACGGGGATTTACCTGCAAGTAGCCGACGTGCTAGATCCTCAAGCAGCCCGTCTCCAGGTGGCGGATAGGGGAACGCTCGCTAGATATAGCGGGTACCGAGAAAATAAAATACTCGGGGCGGACCAAAACTAGCAGAGGTGGCAATTTTCGAATGACGAATTTAATGGCTCCTATAGACGAGACATGGATAGATAGGATTCGTGAGCTGTAGTGAAAGCAACCTATCTAAGGGAGACGTTCCCAATTCACCCGTCGAATGGAAGGCAGCAGTTCCATTTGTATCAATAGCGGCGCAGTTCAAGTAGATCGTCCCGGCGCTACTCAATAAGGTGCAGGCACAGGCAAAGATTGCCACGTAGGCTGCGCTACTGCGGTTGAAGGAGGACGTGGGATACCACTTCAACTGATATTCCCGAGAGTACTTGTTTGTATGACGAGCTTAATTGTATAGGATCGTAACCATGATTTGAATGGTATAGAAATTAAGCTGAGTAAGCATGTATGCTTACAAGTAGATGGAAATAAATATGAACATGGCTTGCTTAATACAAATGCATCCGGAGTTTTAAATTTTCCCCCAATCGGATCTCCGGGGGGAAGGTATTAAGTCAAGCGTTGAATACTGTAATAGAAACTACACAACACAAACGGAACATTTTATCGCTATGCTCGAAAATGAAAATTGGAACATAGAATGTCCGCGGGCTACGGTAACCCGGTAAACTAAATATTGTGGAAAATTGAAACAATAAAGAAGCCGACCTGCGATTAATTAATAAAATTGATCGATGGTAGTAAAAATCGCAGATCAACCCTCCTACAGTTTATACACCACGGCAGCTCTGAAAACTTTTTACTTACCGCGATGGCCCTAACTAACTCAAATTTCGGCGGCCTTGGATCGTAGGTTCAAATCATCAGCTGTGTACCCTGGAATGTCTTCAAAAAAAGGAAAAGGAAATGGGCGCCAGAAATCAAAAGATTTCAAATAATAAGAGGAAATAAACTGCAAGTAACTAACGTTTAATTAATAGATAATAAAAAGGCTTGTAGTGTCAGTAGCAAATTATCAGAACGATTAAAATGCAAATAATGTTATAACAAAATTGTGTACGTAAACTGAAGGTTGCGACACGCATAAAATTAAAAACCCCTTTCGGGTTATTTTAATAACTTTACCAACAAATCATTCGTGGCATAAGCTTATCACAGTCATTGAATAAATCCTTCTGTTTAGGCTATTGAAAATAAAAAAGCGTGACTGTACCTTTTACAGAGGGTCAATACACATCAAAATAGCAACTTTTAAATACTGAGCATAATTAACCATAAGCATAAAAAATTTAAATGTAAAAAGCAAGAGCATGTATGGAATTGAACATTACATGTTAATAACTGCGGAACGTGTGAATTTAAATTCCAAATTTAAAATGTATAAATGTAAAATCCAGGTATTGAAGATAATTTGAGATTTAATCCCGGAGTAGCACTAACTAACCTCGAAACATAAGCTGGACGTGAACGGCGCATAATGGACGAAGTCGCCGGGGATGCAAATTATAGCAAAGGCACCCTCGAACAGCAGCAACTAAGCAGAGCGCCAGCAGGTGTCGAAAATGCGGTAAGGCTAGCGACTTGGCCTCCGAGAAGAACTCGTGGTTGAAACTGGTAATAAAGAGCTAAGAAAAAATGTATTACTATGGAGATAAAACAGAAAAGCGCCATCGTACCTGATCATAATCAGCCCTTGGGAAACATACACTGCTCATTGAAATTGGTTGAGCGCACGTAATTTGACTTGAACAAACATAATTTAACCACGCCGGTGACGGCGGGCCAAAAATAGCAAGTCCGAGGTACGAACAATTCGAGCCCAAAAGAAGACTCGCACTCTGATAAGAGAAAGCGCGGGTCGAGAGGGCATCGCGCAAACGAAAGGAACTTGATGCAGGTACAAAATACGCTGCTTTGGAAAATTGAAGAATTTGAAATGCAATGGATTTATAATTCAACTAAAAATATACAGGTTAAGCCTGAAATAATTGAATAACTGGCGAAACAATTAGGCGAAGCCAAAAAATTGTTTCAAAATGAAACGGCGAATCTAGATATAGTAGGACTCTGTGAGACAAGGGCACTTTAAAACTACTAATAATAATACGATTTATTTCTCGGGACACAACACTGACAGTCTTGGTGGAGTGGCAATGCTAATTCCAAGTAAATGGGCTCACACAGTGTTAGGATACTGTCCCATCTGCGAAAGAATTATAACCAAGATAAACACCAAACCAGTAATCTTAAATATAGTTCAAATATACGCCCCCACTGCCGAAGCAGAAGAAGAAGTTATCATCAACTTCTATGCTCAACTAGATAAAGTAATAACTCAAATACCGAAACGCCAAATAGTCATTATACAAGGAGATTTTAATGCTAAAATTGGAGAAACAAAGGATAATGAAAATATTCAACAAAATCTTGGGGAATTTGGCATAGGCAAAAGGAATGAAAGTGGAGAGAAACTACTACTACAATTTTATATAGAAAATAACTTATGCATAACTAACACGCTATTCCAGCATCACATTAGAAGGCTATATACTTGGACATCCCCGGGAGGCAAATACAAAAACCAAATAGACTACTCACTAATAAACTCAAGATGGAAATCTACCGTCCATAATACAAAAACGTACCCTGGTGCAGAGTGTGGTTCTGATCACCAGCTCCTTGTCACTAAAATCAAAGTTCACCTCAAAACTATAAAGATAAAAAAACAGGCTACGAAATTAAACAAGTACACCCTCCCTGCCTATGAAAATGAGATAGCGTCACAAATGGACAAAATAGAAATAGATGATAGAACAAATAACCCCAATGAAATATGGGAATATATTAAAAATATCATGTTAAATACCAAAGATATAGTTCTAAAAGAATGCAAAGGGGAAACACTGTATGCAACGCACGACCTGGGAGACAGTGACACAGAGGAAACATATTAAAAGGACATGCTTAACAACTACAGAAGAAAGAATCCAATATAAGAAACTCAGCAGAGAAATACAAAAACAATGCAGAAAAAATAAAAATTAGTATTTGTGCAACATATGCAAAGAAATAAAAGAACACCATAACTCCAATGAGAATAAAGACATTTTTCGTAAAATTTAAACCGAGATCTTGGATCATCGAAGACGCCGCAGGAAATAAATTATGCGAGATTAATAAAATTATAGCAAGATGGGAAGAATACTGTACACAATTGTATAAAGAAGAACATACACAGCAAGATGTAGCGGCACTCACAAACATTAAATCATGCTCACTAGAACCGAACATCATTCCCAGCGAAGTGGAATGTGCCATCAAGAAACTTGGCAGAAATAAAGCCACCGGCAAGGATGAAATCAGCGGAAAGATGATTAATGCATTGGGGGACAAAGGAATAG
>OW679195.1:89562025-89661651 GCA_940337035.1 Agriotes lineatus | reverse complement strand
CAACCAGGTCACGTGCAGCAGGTCATCAACGCCCCGCCCCCTACTAACCGAAAGGGGTTACGACAGTTCCTAGGCATATGCAATTGGCTACGCGAGTACATTCCCCGATTCGCCGACGTTGCGGCCCCTCTCACCGACCTACTAAGCACTAAAAAGCGCTGGACTTGGACCCCAGACGTTCAGCAAGCATTTCACCAAGTGAAACAATTGTTTCAGACACCGCTGAAGTTAGCCCGACCCGATGCTTCTCGCCCTTTCATTTTACAAACAGACGCCAGCAAATTTGGCATCGCCGCCGTGCTCTACCAGGAACGTCCCGATGGAGGTCGAGACGTCATCTCCTACGCCAGCACCCGGTTCCTGCCAGCCGAACAACGTTATCACTCCAACGAACAAGAGTGCCTAGCCGCCGTATGGGCGATAAAAAAATATCGGCCCTACTTAGAAGGCAGGCAGTTCACCCTCCGGACCGATAACCGCGCCCTCACCTGGCTCAACACCTTGAAGGACCAGCGAGCTAAACTCACGCGTTGGGCTCTCCTGCTACAGGAGTTCCACTTCACAATCGAGCATTGCCCCGGAAAGCACAACGAGTTGCCGGACGCGCTATCTCGACAGCCGACTGGACAGCCGGCCGAAGCAGTGTGGGATGACCCGACAGTACTGCTACCTCCCATTCACAACAAGCGCTTCGCCCAAAAACGTGTAACGGCCAGCCAACCCGCTAAGAAAGGATTTCCCAGGTTCCAGGAACCCGCTACAGGAAATCAGGCGGCCAGCAGCCAAACACCACACGGTGAGGACTCACCGAGGTATCAACGGGCAAGCAGCCGTGCTACCGTCACGGAGCCACCAGGCAAGCCATCCCTAAGCCTGCTGGACGCAGTCGAAGAAACGTTATGGGAGACCATTGCACAGGACCAAAGGCAGGATAATTACTGTCAAGATTTAGTCAACTCATGGCACCAAAGCTACTTCGTCGAGGACCCAACCCCGGATCTCGTAGCCGTCCAGGAGAATTATCGAATAGAGGATGGGTTGCTTTACCACCAGACGGATCAAGGCCCAAGACTGTTTGTCCCGGAGAGAAGCCGACCCAGGGTCATTTACCAATACCATGATCAAGACTTAGCTGGACATCCCGGCATCGCCGAAACAACACGAGCCATCCGCTCACATTTTCATTGGACGCGTTTACGAGAAGATGTCCGGAACTACGTCCGCCAATGCCTGCTCTGCTTGAGATGCAAGAAGGGCCGCCACCAAGCCAAAGCCACCCTGAGGCCTCACCAACCCAACCGAGCGTGGGACACGATTGCGCTCGACCTCATGGGGCCCTACCCCTCGTCAGCCACCGGGAAGAAGTTCATCCTGGTAATAACCGACCTCTTCACCCGGTGGACTGAAGCCTTCGCTTTAGCCAAAGCCACCGCCCCCATCATCATCCGCACCTTGCGAAATGAAGTCTTTCCCCGCTTTGGGTACCCGAGCGCCATGCTGACCGATAACGGGCGTCAGTTCATCAGTGAACAATGGATGAGAGCCTGCCAGGAGTGGGATATCCAGCCATGGACGACCGCCATCTATCACCCCCGAGTCAACCCAACGGAGCGAAGGAATCAAGAAATAAAAAAGGGGCTCCGCCTGCACCTACAAGGAGGAAACCATCGCGAGTGGGACAAGCATCTTCCCGCGACCCAATAAACTTACGGAATCGCCATAACACCGCCCTAGGGTGTTCCCCAGCATACGCCATGTTCGGAAAGGAATTAGACCGCCCCGGGGAATGGAGGTTCCGACACCCCACGCTGCTGCCCGAAACGCCCCACGAACCACGGACCCACAACCGCGGAGCACGGGACACAGGCATCCGAAACCGAGCCATCGACCAGCGCCAAGAAGCACCGGACGCCGACAACCCCACGTTTCAACCCCAGCAGTGGGTCATGGTGAAAAATCACCCTCTCTCAGACGCCATCGCCGGGATCCATGCAGGGTTCCAACCAAAATGGAGTGGACCCCACCAAATCTTGGACCAACTTGGCCCAAGCATCTATAGGGTCCAAAGAGGACAACAGGCCCTCAAAATTCACGCAGACCAACTCCGCCCCTTCTCTCCCTAATCTTTTTTGCCCGGATCGCGGACGCCAAAGGAGGGGGGAATTGATATGAACCGTTAAACAGATCGAATAAAAACAAAGGAAACGTACGCCGCCCGAAAGGCGCCCGAAGAACAAAGAATATTACATCTGTTTAACAAACCGCCGCGATCCTACGCAGAAGTATCTTTCAAAACCCTAAAATCATAAAAATAAGTGTCCTTACAACGAATTTCTAAAGTGCAGCAAGATTGCAACCATAAACTTTATTGGAGCCGGCCGGCCAAGAAAGGTGACAGCCAGCGAAATACGCCTCACGAATGTTTGCAGATTAAATTAAGAATTTTTCACTAAAACGCCCTTAAAACAGAGTGCGCTCTGTTTTAATCACACATAAAGGATACCAGAAGATAGGAAAAATTAACCGCTACCTATTAAAACAAACCACAGAGCGCTAGCACATATACAGGTGGAGAAAAGGCAATTTTTCCATCAGGCAGCCAAACACGCGCCCGGGAGAGCGGCCGAGAGTTCAGCGGCCCGAGGAAAGGCATATTGTAACGAAGAAATCAGGGGCCACGACCGAGTACAGCGGGCAAAGATGCAGATTACAAATTAAATTTAAATTAACGGAAGGAAGCGTCCCAGAAAAGCGAAATTGGTCGCAAAAATCTTATAAAAATAGCGCGCAACCGATCAAAGCATAATAAACTTTTTAACACACGCCATAAGAATAATACTTAATTAAGCTTTACGCGGAACATTGCATTAAAAATTCCAAGTTGAGCTAATTTTTACTCAAAACATAGCAAATTGGGTGTCGTTAGAATCGGCATTTCATCAACTATTGATTGCGACTCAATCCAAGTCGATAATTGATCACGCCGCTCAATTAAATGCTATAATTTCAAAATATATCGAAATCGGGCAAAACATCCCTTCTACTTCGACCAATGAGCGTCGAGATCGCGTTGGACAAAGGACTGGCTCCTTTAAATAGTCAGACGCTGGCAGTAAGAAATCACTCAGCCAAGGAGAGTCCACCAGCCGCCACTTCAGCTTCCAGGACTACCAGCAGCCACTTCAGCTTCCAGGACTACCAGCAGCCACTTCAGCTCCAGGACCAACAGCCGTTTCACTGGACTTAGCTGTCTGCCGCCTTCGTGGGACTTGGAGTTCGAGCCACTTTCGCTACCAGGAACCATTCAGCCTTCCATCGCCGACTCAGCCAAGGAGAGTCCCCCAGCCGCCACTTCAGCTTCCAGGACTACCAGCAGCCACTTCAGCTCCAGGACCACCAGCCGTTTCATCTACTGGACTTAGCTGTCTGCCGCCTTCGTGGGACTTGGAGTTCGAGCCACTTTCGCTACCAGGAACCATTCAGCCTTCCATCGCCGACTCAGCCAAGGAGAGTCCACCAGCCGCCACTTCAGCTTCCAGGACTACCAGCAGCCACTCCAGCTTCCAGGACTACCAGCAGCCACTTCAGCTCCAGGACCAACAGCCGTTTCACTGGACTTAGCTGTCTGCCGCCTTCGTGGGACTTGGAGTTCGAGCCACTTTAGCTTCCAGGACCAGCTAGCAGCTCCCGCCTCTCCAGAGCCTATCACCCTCGGGGACTTAGAAGCCAAACCTCCGCCGTGGACTCTGCTGTCTGCCGTCTTCGTGGGACTTGGGATTCGAGCCACTTCAACTTCCAGGACCAGCTAGCAGCTCCAGCCTCTCCAGAGCCTATCACCCTCGTGGACTTAGAACCAATCCTACGCATTGGACTCTGCTGCAACCACAGAAGGAAGCCGCCAGCCGCCGCCTCCGCCCAGGAGATCAGCACTGCCGCCGACGTTGCCGCCGCCGCTGCTCACAGCCCGCCGCCCCGTCGCCAGTCGCCACCGCCGCCGCTACAACCGCAGAAGGAAGCCGCCAACCGCCGCCTCCGCCCAGGAGATCAGCACTGCCGCCGACGTTGCCGCCGCCGCTGCTCACAGCCCGCCGCCCCGTCGCCAGTCGCCACCGCCGCCGCTGCAACCGCAGAAGGAAGCCGCCAACCGCCGCCTCCGCCCAGGAGATCAGCACTGCCGCCGACGTTGCCGCCGCCGCTGCTCACAGTCCGCCGCCCCGTCGCCAGTCGCCACCGCCGCCGCTGCAACCGCCGAAGGAAGCCGCCAGCCGCCGCCTCCGCCAAGGAGATCCGCACTGCCGCCGACGTTGCCGCCGCCGCTGCTCTCAGCTCGCCGCCCCGTCGCCAGTCGCCACCGCCGCCGCTGCAACCACTGGAGGAAGCCGCCGGCCCCGCCTCCGAAGGACCACACCCGCTTCCAATCGCGGATGCCAATCCGCCATTTTCTTTTCTTTTTCTGTATATAAATGTTACCTAGTTATAAGCTTATTTGTATGTTAGTTAGTGTAAATATAATAAACTTTGGTCCAATCAAATCCAGTGTCTAGCTGAGGGTAACGCCCACCCTCCTCTTCCGAAACCGACGCCATTGCAGTAACCCTACCGCTGAGCATAGACGTAGGCTTGTTAACATCAACGAAGAATGGGATCATTCCCGAGAGATCAAATGCAGAGTGGAAAAAGCTAGAACAGTATTCGCACAAATGAAATCATTTCTCTGCTGCCGTGATCTGAGTATGGCACTTAAAAAGAGAATGCTGAAATGTTACGTCTTTTCCACGCTGTTGTACGGAGCGGAGGTATGGACGTTATCTGAGGCAATGGAAAAGAAAATCAAGGCGTTTGAGATGTGGACGTATCGGAGAATTCTCAGAATTTCATGGGTCGAACGCATTACAAATGAAGAAGTCCTTAGGAGAATGAACTGTCACGCCGAACTGCTGCAATGCATAAAAGAGCGTAAATTGCAATATCTGGGCCATGACATGAGAAATCCTAGAAAATACCGTCTGCTTCAACTAGTTCTGCAGGGCAAGGTAGAGGGACGAAGGGGTCCAGGCAGAAGAAGAATTTCCTGGCTGGCTAACTTACGCAAATGGTACGGAGTAACATCCATCGAGTTGTTCCGAGCTGCAGTCAACAAAACACGCATAGCTGTGATGAGAGCCAACATCCGGAACGGATAAGGCCGAAGAAGAAGAAGAAGATGGAAGACACAAGAGCTATAGAGAAAGTTTTGTCGGGATCTTAAGGGAGAAAATGAGAAACATCACAATAAGAGAACGGAGTTGTGTAATTGACGTGATTGGAAGAATTGCGAACCTAAACTGAAGTTGGGCAGGGCACGTTTGAAGAAAGGCAATAGGAATGTCCAAACCGTGTCCTACAGTAGCGTCTAAGAACATCTGAGAGAAGTGTAGGTAGACCACGAAGAAGATAGGTGAGCGATATCAGAAAATAAACACGCCAACAGTGGTGTCAAGGATAAAGAATCTTGGAGACAGGGGATGTCTATGTTCAACAGTAGAGAAATTAAGACTGTGAAAGAAGAAAATAGCTATGTAAAATAAATGTGTTATAAAGATGCGACCTGGCAAATACACAAACATTACATAAAAAAGATTCTATAACATTTAATATAATAGCATCAGCACGATGAAATAAAGGAGAGTAAGGAGTCTACATCGAATAGTACTTTTTAGTGCAATAACCTTTTGTAAACTTATCATAATTGCTAAGCTGCGGTGTATTGTTTCGAATATCTTGCAAATCTGCAAGAATGTATTACATCCATTATAAAAGCAACTCATGATAAATGACAATCACATTCTTTAAGAAAGTCAAATAAAAGAAATACATCATAATTAACTGAATGGTGACCATCACAATCCAACTGCTCATACGCCACATTAAAGCAAATGCAACGTTAAAGAAATTGAAACCTTTATAATAATGTTTAAGTGTATATTTCTAAGGCGGAATTGCTAAACAACCTTCATCAAATGTTTTATTATACAAGCTATAGATACTCTACTAGCTACAGAGTTAAGTAAAGATTTTCAGAGACATCACTATAAAAACAGAATTGAAATAATTATTCAAGCATATTATTAAACGGTTGCCAACCTCCCCAATACATTTCATATGGCAAAAAAATAATAATATTGACCTAATAATGAAAATCGTGTTTTATTGCCTTTGGGGAGTTTTGAAACTGCCCACATTTAAAAATGATATGAAATAATGAATTTTCGTTTTTTGCATATTTAAACGGCCTTTCTGTTTAATTCTACAATCTAGTAGATAAACTCGATTCCCTTTGCATAATTTAATTTAGATTTTTAGTTTTCAATCCTAAATATTCGATCAGAGGTGTTGACAGTCTAGCTGTAGTGTAGATACTGTACAAAATTAATTATTTGTTTTGCTAGAATGGAGATCTAATGACGCACTTTATGTGGTAGAATGGCAGTGAATTAACAAACAATTAAAATGGTCTGATTATAATTATAAATATACACATAGACTAATGATTAAGGACTCATGGTTCACAAACACATGCGATTGAACTAGAATATATCCGCATTCCCGATTCCAATACATTATAGGGGTTTGACTATTATATTTTTAAAATACTTATCGTAGATATCAAAACAAAATCGCGAGCGATTGACGATTTTAGAAAAACTTATTGTAAATTTGGTGAATTATTATAAAGAGAAAGAACTGAAACAAATAATGTTGTTTTAGAAAATGTGTGAGATTACATTTACATTAGGAAATCTGCCATATTTACCTATAACGTCCTCTTTGAATGAATGCTAGAAGGTAAAGTTAATGTTTTCAGTTACTTTGCTTTTTCTTAATAAAGGATGGGGCCGAATGCCTTAAACTATGCATACTTTTTACATGTACAAATATTTAATCAAGCTGTTATTGTTTTAATTTACACATTTCAATAAAATGCCATTTATACTTATACCCAATGCTCGAAAATAATTTCGTGGTGGTCACATAAATGCCTTACCTTTCTCATACAAGTGACTTGGTATTTCTTAGTTGTTTTCTCAATCACCTTCCCCCCTTCTCGTTCTCCCAATTGCTCTGTTGATAGCATTGATATATAACAATAGCACGTATAGTTGATGCTATTCCCGTATTAGTAATAGTTTTAAGTATTAGCAAGGAAGGTAACCTGTTCGTACGTTAAAAAAGTTAAATATTTTACAAAAATGTAAAATTATCATTTGCTAAAGAAAATTTTTTTTCGAAATGTAGGTTGTACCTAATTGATTTTGCTTTGCTAATGATCTGAATATGCAAGTTTGAAATAAAGACATTTTGTACATTTAAGGAGTTTTATGAATTTCAAATGGAAAGATATTTAGTTTTCGTTCATTTTTAATGTATTATAATATTTAAATCGGTATTTCACTACACCGCTTATGTCAATATATGTATCTTCATCAGCATCGTTATAGACGTTTTACCAAATTAATTTGAGTATCGTTAAGAGCTTTATTACCGCTGTCAGTGCGGTTATAGATGATATTACCGCACTCAGTGTTGCAATAGGTATTACCGCACTCTATTTTACAAAACGAAGAATACATTGAAGCAGAGTTTATTGATGAAGATAAAATATTGAACCATACACGTTTGCTTATAGCACTTAACGAAACTCGTAAAAATTTGTATCGTTAATACAAAGGAACTTTAATGTATTCATTATCTACAAAAGTACTTCCAACTGCAGATATTGCACATCTTTTCTTTATTTATTTTTATCCCAATTTGATCCTTGCATTAGTATATTATTGTTGAATGCGATTTCAAGAGCAAGAGATTTATAAGGACGTGTTCACAGTCATAGACCTAGCAAAACATGTTTTTTAAATTACAAATTACAAGGTATTTCTAACAATCAAATTCACTTTTTATAATATTCAGACGTAATTATTAATAAATTACCATAGATAATATGTGTGGAAAGCAATAGAAACATTTTATTCAATTTTAATCAATGTATGCTTATCTGTACTATTTTTAAAATGTGCTTAAAGTACTTTAAAAGTAATAAATGCTATATAGTTTTTATATATCTGAAATCACGTTCTCCTATAAAACAGGTGAATTACAGAACTGCAGTTTATGTACACGCCATTAGTACAGTGTGATTGATACATAGATATACAAATACTACGTATAACTGGATAGGCCTCTAGTGTTCATTGAGCGTGTCAGCTCGTGAAGTTATGCAACCCGCCTATATGTAGTATATCGCTCTCTGTCTAGCTCATTAATGCTTATGGACGAATTACATCAACTTAACTTTAAAACAGGAAAAATGTAATTATTACAGCAATATGAATAAAACTATTGCGCTATCATATTATAAACAATCTTATGTTTTAATTTTTAAAACATTTTGCATGCAGTATTCATTCTTATTAAGATACTAACACAGGAAAATCAAAATGATAATAAATATATAATTATAATAGCTTTAGGTTATGGGATTTAAATTTAAAAATCTGATGTGATACACGCACACAACTCCCTTTTATAGTGATCATATAATTAGCCAAAAATATGATTTTTAATTTTTAAGCATTTGTCAAAACTTTTCAAAAATTACAAATTCTATAAAAACGGTACAAAACACAGCGTTAGTTAAGGAGACAAATTTTCTCTAACATTTTAAGCGGAATTAAAAAATGCAATAATATACCGGGTGTTCTATTTAAAATAGGAGTTAATACAAAAATAGAAAAAATAAACAAAAGAAACCTATTTTAGAAGTATTCAACTGGAAAATCACCTATCTCACATCAATACACATTAAAAATTTAATAAAAATGTAAAAATTTGGAAAAAATCGTTAGATCAGTTTTTGAAAAAATCGAAGAAAGTGAAAAATCGCAAGAGTAAACACCATACTTCCGGTTTTGCGATTTTCTTCAAAAGCTTGCTGTCTCATCTACATAGTACACGAAACTTTTATATGAAGTTTCAACGCCATACCTCTTTTCGTTTTTGAGATATTCAGTTCACAGACAAACTGACACACAGGACACTGAACAAAAACATGTTTTTTGGGTTCAGGGGACTCTAAATGCAATAAGTACTTCCTTTATCGTAAAAGGAGGTAAAAAGCAAAAAATAGTAACATTTAGTGTTTATTAATATTTATTACACAATACCTATACGTATACTATACAAAAAACAGCAGTTTTTAAATCAAATTAACTTTGACATTATATGCCTAATTGGTGCTTGCTTTTCATGGAATTTAAATTATACAGTTTTCCATGGTGCTGCATGCGAAATTGTAAGAAAATATTTACAATAATCTTCACTAGCTGAAGTTCGTGCAAATCTTCTGCGGATGCGCAGACAAATAAATGCAGTTTTTCACCGAAATGGTTTACAGCAGCATTTTCTTAGTTTTTAATTGTTTAAAATACTTTCACGAAGCTCATCTCATTTTAAACTTTTATTATACAACAAACGAACAAACCACCACCGATTCTACACCTTGAAATGATTGGAACTAGGTCAAATCAGATAAAAATCAAATAGGTTCGCTGATCTGGCACACGTCTTGCGTAAATGACTGTGAGTTGGAGTGAAATACAAATACTACAGTAGTGCTATCTCTTTCGTTAGTGCGCCTGCTTCACAAACGCGCATTGGTTTATACCGAGCAAGGCCGTTCCAGTTACTCGTAGAGTATCCATTTCTATGGATTGATACGTTCCTTTTAAGAGCTGATGGTTTATATTAGATATATCTGTATTTCCATTTCGGGTTATTTTCGTTGTTTAAAATTATTTATTTACTATACATTAGGTATCTCATATTGTTTTTCTCCTACTTTTTTTCACACAGTTTGTTACGTATTATATTTGCCACCATTCGTATTTCACTATGCTTTAGTCCTTGCCACGATACTGTTTTAAAGCATATACATTCAACAGTGTTCAAGTCATTATAAAAGCTAGCTATAGTAGTTTTGTATATTGTACAGCTAATCCATTACAATCACTTAGTAATAGCCCCTATATTAATATTTTGTCCGCTAATTCTATTACCACTTTTACCTGATTTAATTTAATTCCTGTTGCGGCATTCCATTTTACGCATTGTACACTGAGACGATTGCCATGGATTTAAAAACTCTATGTTATATTATTTTAAATACTACATTATTATGCTTATCATTAGATATTTTGAACAAATAAATAAATTATACCTATTATTCGTTATCAAAATTACTTTCAAATAGGATTGTATAGACTGAATTCCTATATAAACCAGATTGACTTAACTTAAGATATATTTGGTTATGTATTTTATATATATATATATATATATATATATATATATTCGGCCTGATATAATAATATGGTTAATTAATTCTCAACAAATTAATTCAATTAATCAATCATTTACCACATGACATTCTTTCTCTCAAGTTGGGACGTACATTTTAATTAAGTATTTTAAATTCAAAATTATGTTACGTTTAAACTTTAAATCAAGTGTGTAGCTTTATTTTAACTAAATTATACTTTGACAGTTCATCAAATAGTCCACTTCACAAAACAAGATAAATATTCGTCAGTTATTAAACGGTTTACCTTATGACACAGCCCTCTGGTTACAACTCATATTACGCCTGCAAATCCATTATTAGTTTAACATCATATGTATAAGTAAAAAATCATAACAATAGTCATAGTTTTGAAAAATAGAAACCTAAAGTGTGCGTTATGTTTAATTCCATAACTGTACTTAGTTATGATACGTTTTTTAATAAAGGACAAGCTGTTTTGTTATGCAGAGACTGAAAATATGTTAACAGTCTCAGAACAAGGTTTACAATTTGAATTTTAGCCAAACAAAATATTATTTTTAGTTTTATGGCTTTATTTACAAAATACTTATGCTCCGCAAAAGCAATTCACTTCTTCAAACTTATTGTCATCTTTATTTCATTAATAATAAATTATAAAGTATTTTTGAAGTACAAATTAGTTAAAATGCGAGTGTTGCGTTATTTTACTGTAAAGTAAAAGAAGAAATTTTGACTAAGGTGCTCTGCAATAATAATTTTTGTTTGTCTAATAACGAATTAATAGTGTATCTAAAGTGTATCTTTTAAAGGAATAAAGGTGCAAATGTAAAAACTTAGAGTGCATTGCGCCATCTAACATTGAATGGCAACAGAATCGAACTTAGCGCGATGCAGCAGTTTTCGGAGTTGATGCTTTCTGCGGCTAGAGGGCGCAACGAAAGATCGCAGTACATATTTAAAGTTTAATGGCGGTAATTGATTAAAATTATAGCAATTTGTATGTTTAATTATATATTTATGCTATCGGGAAGCTATTACATCATAGTTAAGTGCTGAGAAATTTAGATATGTCAATCAAAAAGTCATTGACTGTTTTGTTTATGCTATTATATTATTAAATTGTTACTACCTAATTTATTAGCTCTCTAAGTATCAGTTATCACTTACACTCTCTAATTTCTCTGCGTTTATGTTATTAAAAATTGAATCTTTGTAGTTATCTTGTTAAACGGTTTCTTTATTTGAGGAATGCATAATTGAAATTTAAATCGCTGGGAGGTAATAACGGAATTTTACTTGGTCACGATGTAATTATGGTTAACTACATCGTAGGTTTAAGGTAGTACTATTCTTTTGTATAAATAATTAATACACTTTGGGCCACTGCGGTGGTTTCTATCTGAGGCTTAAATTAAAGCTCCAATTTAGTAATTATACAATATACGATCTTAGTGCGAAAATTTCCTTAGGTGCTGTACGAAAAGTATTCAGGCGCGAATTCTATTAATAATTTATTGTATTAGTTAACGGTTGATTTTAAATTTAAAACCGGATAATAACCCCATGCGCGGTAAGTAGCAATATATAACGGGTGTTTGAAGTTATAGCTTCGACTATTAGAAAGCTGCTGTAGGTATAATTTATTTATGATAAACGATGTCAAAGAACGTTTGCGGCGAAAATGAAACTGGTCAGAAAAAGGAGGAAATATGATTTATTATGACAGAGTAAGGAATACACCAGTAATAAAGCACGTTTAGTGTTATTATTGTCGAATTTTGTTACACCTAAATTATATGGAAAAACTAGTTCAAGTCGTAGCTGAAATAGTGACGCCAGCAGTGTTTTCTTATATTACGGATAGTTCAGCTTTCACCATCATAAATGTGCGTCGGATTAGACATTTTTTACATATTTGTCCAATAATAATAATGGTGAGGCACTAACACCCCATGAAGGAGCTTGTCCAATACAGTTTCAAATTTTATTATTTTCAAAGACGTCTAGACAAAAACCATTCACTAATTATTTTTATTAATTTACTGGACTAAAATTTTTAAATTCTGTTGGGGGTTTTAAGTACAATTAAACAATGCACCTAGAAATCTTCTTATATGTTAGTAATTTCTTAAAGATGTTTGAAAATATTATTATTGTACCACATATGCAATACTCAATTCTTATTTTCAAAGCCATCGCATTTTAAAGGCTAACTATGTATGGTATAAAACATTCGATGTAGTAAACAAGGAAATAAAACGTATACGTTTAAGAAATATGTGATCTGACAGCTTTGCTTACATCACACACAATTAACTTTTACAGTATTTACGCAAAGTTCGGCCATAAACAATTCTGAAGTTTAATCTTTCCAAAGCTGTAATTAAATGACTAAAGGTCATCATTCAAAATATTAACTTTACTCTTTTCTCGTTGTGTATTAAAGTATCTAATTTCCTAGATGTTAAAAATGTTGTTTAAGTTAAAAATGTAAATTTAAAAAGTAATCTGTGTACAAGGAAGATATAATATGATTTTTAGTAAAATTGTTATAGTATAGTGGCGAACAAACTTTCGACAATTATGAGTTATTGGATATCGTATTCGAGAGCAAATTTTCTAAAGGGTTGCGTTAAAACTTATTATTGCAAAAAGTGCAATACCGCATTCCAAAGGGCAAATTGCAATATTTTTTATATGACCATTAATTTAAAAATAAGTAAATCAATTTTTGTCTGTAACAAGTGCATAGTGCAAAACAATAACCTATAAAATAGTAACAAAGTCTTAATATTATATTTTAAGGGAATGCTGTGACATATTTGGTAAAAGGATCTATTTTGATTTTCCTTTCTCAATGTTTGTTCTACAATTTCCCTAAAAAAGTATTGCAGTAATTTTCTAAAAATAGTATTACTTGGAATTATCTAGTTTTTGATATTACGTTTTAAAAAGATTTTTTAGAATATAACTCAAATCTAATAAAACATGTATTTTATGCAAACTCAACGCATGTTCTCCATATTAATTTGGCATGCAAAGTTTTGTTTAAAATAAAATTAATATGAAGATATTTAATCACAACAGATAAACAAAAAAATATAGTGCACATATAGGTGATAACTTAGTTATTGTCACAGATTATTGTTAAATGATTATAATACATCAGTATTGGTAATGTTAGAAAGAAGGAAATAATATTTGTTATTAGCAAATTTTGAACAATTAGCTGTATTTACCTCCCTCGTCTGAAGAATGAAAGAAGTATTGTAATCGTGAAAAAGTCACCTTCGGAGATTTCTGCATATCTTTACGTTTCGGGGTTCCTAGATGACGACAAACAGGTTTTCTTATATCCGTCTGTCTGTCTGTTTGTCGGTTGGCAATGTAGCTCAAAACGTATTTGGTGGAGGAAGACAAGATTTTGCACGCATATTTTTTGCTTCAACTCGAAAACTGCCAGTTAAATAAAAGTAATATTTTGCGCATGGCTCAAGTTTTTACTCTTGGTAAAAATAGGTGTATTTTGAACCCAACAGATACAATGTAAACACTTAAAAAATAATTGTTGCCTTGATATTTTCAAAATTGTTAGTTTCAAAACTCCCACTTACAAGGAAAATTCTGAGAAAATATATGTATTTATTGATTATAAATATATAAACTGAATGAAATTAACGTTAACCTAGAAAATTTTAGAAGAAACTACTTCTTGTGCTACGCATTTAAAATTATAATTACGTCATCATTACTTCAGAAAGACAATAGCTATTTATGCAACAGGTGCTGAAAGTTGATGTTTATGCACGAGATATGAAAATTATGAAACGAAGCCGAAGGTTGAGTTTCATAACATGTCGAGTGCAATAACACCTTTACCACGAGTTTGCATACAATATTTTTTCTACGACCTTAAATATTCTGTTATTAATCCATAAATGTCGATTCCCCAAAGGTTTGCATTTATGACAGTTATAACTTATGTCATAATAAAGAGATGGCCTTGACGCGCAGGTGAATGTTTGTGGAGCCAGTACTGTCAAAGTCAGTTATCAAAGGTAAGTATAATAGCACACATCTGACTTTATTCATTACATAACGCTTTAATTATTTAAAAAACACTTTACCTCTAACGCAAGAAGTAACTAGAATAACTTTACAACCTCACTTCCAGTTCGAAATTGTAGTTTTATAACCTCACTTCACTTTATGACATATGTGCTAAAAGTAAACAGCTGATCTCATTTTAAACACGCTAAATTATAAAACGTCACTTTTAGTTTAAAAAGCTAGCGCTAAAAGGCCTACTTTTAGTGGTGGTCGTAGAAAAACTTATTTAGTTCTGCATACTTACTATAACTGATTTCTCTCTTGTAGGTGAAGCATCCAATATTTTACTTTATATGAAAAAGGGGTGATTATGTTGGTATAATCGGCGAATGCAGTTTATTGAAGCTATAGCTTTAGTCTCATAAATTGACTGCTTCTTTTTCTAAATAGTTGTGATACC
The DNA here is from genome assembly GCA_940337035.1 of Agriotes lineatus. Lineage (NCBI taxonomy): Eukaryota > Metazoa > Arthropoda > Insecta > Coleoptera > Elateridae > Agriotes > Agriotes lineatus. The sequence continues at coordinate 89,646,784 of OW679195.1, read as the reverse complement.
TTTATTTGTGTATATTTTTATGCAACAAAAATAATTAAACAATTATTATCTAATATACCAATGTAATATTTGGAAATGCAAATGGTAATCAGCCACACATTAATTAATGCATTTTTAAGGTCAGTTTGAACAAATATATCAACTTCTGAAACCATATCTCTCAAATCAATTATACCTTCGCATTTTATGACAGGAAAAAGCTGTCTAATTATAAATACTAATTATAGCTTGAATACGCTCTTGCGTATTTTTCTATAACCCATCCACGACGTTCATTCTGAAAGATTTAGGAACAAGTAACAAAATATACCTACAGGTTGCCTAAAAAGTATTGAATATGTTATATAACTCAGTAAATACAAATTTTACTCAACAATATTTCAAATAAAAGCTGTTAATTGCTTAATTTTTCACAAGGCAATAGAGGCAATATTAAGTTATTAGTTTCTCGAAAAACAAAATTTTAACAAATAAAACTTTAATTTCATTTAAATAAAAAGGTAGTACGCCAGCAATCATGTATAACTTTAATACACCTATCTTCAGCAATTCTTTGAGAAAAATAAGAATAACTGCTCGCAAGTATATTTTCAGTTTTAACAGTCACAAACAAGTAACAAGCGAGATGTCAACATAAATAACTGACTAACATTAAAAATAATTTTCTTTTCTTATGATATTTTCAAAATTGTTAGTTTCAAAAGTTCCACTAGTGCGGGAAGTTCTAACTAAAGTTCTTTACATATTTTTTTTTATTGAGCATAATCAGCTAATTTTGTATGTAAAGGGGAGTTTTTAATGTTGACTTAATATAAACCCAACTTTTGCATTTTTGCATATATACTAGGTCTACAGCATATGGCACATATAGGAGCATATTTTAAGATTTTAGGGAATAAAAATGCATGTTTTAGTGAAAACGTCACGCAATCTTTTTACTCGAAATAAAAAATGGCTTTTGGAACAGCCGAATTTCTTTTAAATTCAACTTTCTGTCTTTGATTTTTGAACAACCATTGCACGCTACTTTACTATCTAGCTATGTAATCCCTTGAAAAATGCACTTTTTCTGTCAGACAGGAGGTAAACCTTTGTCAAAAAAATTTTGTTAATGGTTAGTATTTCTCAGTGCCCGAAACCTCATTTTCTGAAAAACCAAATTGTTTGTTGTATAAAACAAAGTTATGCTGTCAGGGCATTTATTATTCCCTTACGAATTCATCTACGAAATTGAATGATTTGTTTAAACAAAAATCTGGATTAATGCTGAAATCCATCAAATATATTGTAAATCAAGAATTTTCTAAGGATGAACACAATGAACAAAAGTTTGCTATTAAAAAATCACATTTATTTAAGTAATGACCCACAATGTCGTGTTACGTCGAACGGCATTTTTCTATTGTTTGATTCACACAGATGCGTGCATCAAAACCTTTTTGATTATAATTAATCACGTAATTCAAGTCATAACTGTTTTATCTCATTCAAAGGTCGTGGTAAAGCCAAATTTGCATCTTGCCGTATTTGTTTGCCTCTGTTAATGTTGGAAAGGAATTTGTAAGCTTCCCTTAATGGCTTTTAAGCGGATGGATACATTTTCTACTAGAACTTAAGCCGACTTAACATATTTGGGAATCATGGGTTTATGGATTTCGTTCAATTGCCTCATTGAGAGAGCTTAGCATTAAGGTTTCTTAGAATAAGCATTTTTCCTAAATAACGTGCGACGCTCCGATTGGCTACGCAGGATCGCCTCAGCCAATAGTGTTTGAGCTTGCCCCTCCTTGAATTGGCGAGTTCGCCTCGTTGTAAATTCAGAGTTAGTTAGATTCAGAGCCTCGAGGAAGCAAGGTCAGCTATGCTTTGTGTTAGTTTGCGTTTCGGTCTAACTCCCTGGTAAAGACGTTTCCAGGTTGTTTTGTGTTACGGTTACGCGCAATTCGCTATTTTCGCGTGGCCAATCCAAGCGTGTCACAACAGTTGAAGCTTTTGTAAAAAACCATCGGTCCATCAGTGACGTTTGTAATCGTTGTTACTCAATATACTCGTGTTTGTTAAGTCTTGTTTCACTCCAACAACTAACTGAACCCAAGTCAAGGGTTATTAAGTGGCAGTTCCCGGCAATCCCATTGAACCGGAATTCGCAGTGGATTAATTGGGGGCCCCATTCGTGGAAGCCTCTTATCAAATTAATCGTACAAAAAACATTGGTCCTTCGAGCCGGATGTGGAAGAAGCTAAAAAACGCGAGTGTACAAGTTTCCAGTAGCTGGTGGATGCAATCGCTCCAACATCATTTCGTCGGAGAGCGTCAAGAAGCTTCGCCAACACCAGGAAATTCAACCATCGAGAGCTTACACCGAGTCCAGTTCCCACGTCAAGCGGCAGCGATCGGCAGCGGGTTGGTTTTCTGTTCGTCAAGAAGTTACTACGTTCTCAAATCAAAAGTAAGTCCTTTTCCATTACACCTTCGTTTAGTGTTGTTTTTTGCTTGTGTCAGTCATGGTGGAAACTCGTTCGACATCAGCGGTCATGTCGGAAACTCGCGCTTTAACCACTCGTTGCAAATTCATAAAAGCCCAAGTAGATCGTTTCAAAACTCTATTTCATAGAATTTCTTCGTCCAGCCCCGTGAACGCTCACGAGGTCGGCAACTTGTCAAAAGAATTTAGTTGTTTCCAAAATTTGTTGGATGAGTATAAGAAGTCAATGGAGGGCCTAATGGAGGCCGACGCTGAACACTTTGACGAACTTTTCAATGAATTCGACTCTTTTATGACTCATTTTAACGAGATTAGTAGCACAGTTGAGGAATTCTTATCAAAAAATAAGATCAGTCCGGGTATAAAACCGAATGTAGGTCAAAATTCTTTGCAAAGTGGCCCTTCAGGAGAGCTCGCTGGATTAAGATTACCACCCTTAGATTTGCCTTCCTTTTCGGGGAAATTCGAGAATTGGGTTCAATTTCATGACTCCTTTACGTCGCTTATTCATAACAACGTTAATTTGACCAACGTTCAGAAATTTTACTATTTGATTTCTTCCCTTAAGGGAGAAGCTGCTAGTTCAATCTCGTCGTTAAAAGTTACCAACGATAACTATACCATTGCTTGGGACATCCTAGTCAAGCGATTTGAAAATAAGAAGCTGATAGTAAAATCAAACATAAATGCGTTATTCAGTTTAGAGAGCGTAAAAAAGGATTCACATTCGTCTGTTCAAAGGCTGCTCGATAGTGTAGTTAGAATTTTGGAAATTTTAAAGGCGTACGGGGAACCCACAGTCGACACCATACTAATACATATCATAGTCTCGAAGCTCAGCTCAGCAATGCAGACTGACTGGGAATTATGCAAACATGCCGGACAATTTCCTACTTTGCGAGAGTTGTTAGATTTTTTAGAGAGCAAAAGTCACTTATTAGGTTCGCTGGAAGCTGCGAAAATAGGTTCGAGTTTGGGAAGTCAGGGATCCGAGCAAAAAAGTCATGCACGCGCTCATGTAGCCAGAGAGCAAGGTAATCACTCTTGTGATTTTTGCAAAAATAGTAATCATTCGATTAGCGCTTGCGAATCTTTTTCAAAATTGTCGGTTAACGCTCGTATCGAAGAGGCGCGTCGTTTGAAACTATGCAACAATTGTCTCAAGCCCGGACATTTCGTGGTAAAATGCACATCGTCGAGATGTCGCGTATGCAGAAAAAAGCACCATACTTTACTGTGTTTGCGTCCAAAGCGCGACGCGCACGAAAATACGCCGCGTCCTGGACCGCCAGAAACCAACAGCGACACGCGGGAGGTCGGGGCCGTCGCCCCGAGCGAGACACCCGTCGCATCCGTTTCAGCAGCTTGTAGCCGTCCTGCAATCGCGGCGCCAGCGCAAGTTTTATTGTCCACGGTTAGCGTATTCGTAGAAGGATCCTCCGGGTCATTTTCCCGGGCAAAAGCTCTTTTGGACCCCGGATCCCAACTTAACTTAGTTAGCGCCGACTTGTGTCAAAATTTGAAGATTGCGAAACGAGGTAATATCACCTCACTGTCGGGTGTTGGTGCCAGGGCTCTGAACGCTGAATTCAGAGCAAACGTTCGAATCCGCTCCCGCAACGGGAAATACGAGGACATTTTGAGCTGTGTTGTGTTAGACAAAATTACGGACCCTCTGCCGGTCCTTGCTTTCTCGTTGAGGGATTTGAAGATCCCACCAAACATTGTGCTAGCCGATTCAGATTGTAATACACCGGGAAAGATTGATCTTTTATTAGGCGCGAATGTCTTTTGGCAAGTGCTCTGTCAGGGACAGGTGAAATTGGGCCCAGAGAAGCCATTCTTAACAAAAACTCTTTTTGGTTGGGTTTTAGGCGGAAACATGAATGTCGAAAATCGAGCGCTCATTCGTTCAAATAGAGTTCATTTAAGTGTAACCGGCATCGAGCACGGCATTCAGAGATTTTGGGAAATCGAGGGGGCGTACGGTTCATCAGGCCGACTCTCTGCTGATGACAAATTTTGCGAAGACCATTTTCAATCGACTACGAAACGGGCGTCGTCGGAGCCGCGTAGGTTCATCGTGAGCATACCTTTCAGGAAAGATGCTCCATCGCTGGGAGACTCGCGCGGTATAGCGTTAAAGCGTTTCTATTCATTAGAAAACAAATTGTCAAAAAATCCCGAGTTGAAAACCGCGTATTCCGCATTTCTCAAAGAATACGAATCGCTTGGTCACTTGAGCAAGGTGGACGACGAAGCGAGCCTTCCTCATCCTCGGTTTTATTTACCACATTTGCCAGTCGTAAAGGAGGACAGTTCAACGACCAAACATCGCGTTGTTTTTGACGACAGTTGTGCGTCCTCCTCCGGAGTATCGCTTAACGACCTTCAACATAAGGGCCCAGTGGTCCAGCAGTCGCTGTTTGCAATTCTTTGTCGCTTTAGGCAATTCAAGTACGTGTTGAAAGCAGATTGCGCCAAAATGTACAGGCAAATTCTCGTGGACCCCTCGCAGACGCAATACCAATTAATTTTATGGCGTGACGACAAAACCTCAGCGGTAAAATGCTTTAAATTATTAACGGTCACCTACGGTACTAAATCAGCCTCGTACCTAGCAACTAGGTGCTTGATACAAATCGCCCAGGAAATCGAAGCATCGCTTCCAGAGGCCTCATTAAGAATTAGCCGGGATTTTTATGTAGATGACCTACTGACTGGTTTTGAAAATAGGGCGGAAGCCATAAAAACGCAATTCGAAATTAGTAGCGCTTTGTCGGGGTACGGGTTTGAATTGCGAAAGTGGGCATCCAACGACAGTGAAGTAGCTAGCGCCATTGGTGTGGATCGCGGCAGCGTGGAGCCCATTTCTTTGACGGAAGACGCCACGGAGAAAACTCTCGGCATTTTTTGGGATACTCGGCGGGACGTGCTAAGTTACAGAGTGAACCCTAGCTGTTGCAAATCAGTTACCAAGCGGGCTATACTCTCTAGTATGGCTCAAGTATTCGATCCCTTGGGACTACTTGGTCCAAGCGTTCTAACTTTGAAACTTCTCGTGCAACGGCTTTGGCAGTTGAAGTTGTCATGGGACGAAACGGTGCCCATGGAGATGCGCTCCAGATACGACGAACTCCATTCTTCATTGCGCTCTTTGGGCTCGTTGGCAATTCCGAGACGGGTAATCTGCGATGACATAAATTCGATAGATCTCCACGGATTTGCGGACGCGAGTTCTGTAGCCTATGGGTGCGCCGTGTATATACGTTGCGTTGACGCGCGCGGTAATGTCACCACCAATTTGCTTTGTGCTAAGTCAAGGGTCGCTCCATTAAAAACAATATCCTTGCCTCGTTTGGAGCTTTGCGCAGCCTTACTGTTGGCTCGTTTGATTAAAACTATACTCGATTTTGTCACAGGCGGACTTAAAACCCCAGCCCGTTAAAATTGATTCGGGTGAGCTAGCAGCCCAAGAGTCGCGCCCAGTAGTGGCCACTCTTCACCATCGCGTCCCAGAATTTGAACTTTTCAGGCGCTATTCCAGTTTTACAAAATTACAGCGCGTAGTCGCGTACTGCCTGCGTCTCGCGAGAAACAGAAACACCGAAACGCGCTGGTCGGGACCTCCAGCCATTGACGAATTGGAGGACGCGACTCGCCGCCTGATCAAAATTGCCCAGGCGGAAGTCTTTTCCGTAGAAATAGCAGTTTTGTCTAAAAAGGCGCCATTGCCGAAAAATAGTGCGCTGCTTTCTCTAAACCCATTTCTGGACGATCAGGGCCTACTGCGCGTGGGCGGCCGTCTAGAAAACTCCAATCTAAGCTTTGATCAGAAACATCCCCTTTTGTTACCAGCTAGTCACCCTTTGTCGTTGCTAATCGTGAAGCAAGAGCATTTGCGGCTCTTGCATTGTGGACACTCGGTGTTACTAGCCTCATTGCGGGATAAGTTTTGGATCGTGAGGGCCAAAGACCTAATACGTAAAGTAATACACAATTGCGTGATATGCTTCCGGGCCAAGCCTAAGATGAATGAACACTTGATGGGATCACTACCCGAAGCTCGTGTCACACCCTCTCCCCCTTTCAGCAATTGCGGGATAGATTACGCGGGTCCCGTGTTTATAAAAAACAAATCCGGGCGAGGCGCGAAAGAAGTAAAGGCTTACGTAGCCCTATTTGTGTGTTTAGCCACGAAGGCTATTCATCTTGAACTCGTGGAAGACCTCACGACGGAGGCTTTCATCGCATCGTTGAGGAGATTCATCTCCAGACGCGGTTTACCCTCCAACATATTTTCTGACAATGCTACCTGTTTCACCGGTGCCAGAAATCAGCTATCGGAATTAAAAAATATCCTGTCAGGCTCTAGTGAGCAATGCATAAGGGAAGAATTGTCGAAACATAACATTAAGTGGAATTTTATTCCGGCACGCTCTCCGCACTTTGGCGGCATTTGGGAAGCGGGGGTAAAGTCATTGAAATATTATTTAAGGCGAATATCTTGCAATGCAAAGTTAACTTTCGTTGAGTATTACACCATGCTGACTCAAGTGGAGGCGATACTAAATTCCCGCCCACTCTGTGTTCTCCCTACCGACGCCTCATTCCCCGAAGTCCTTACTCCAGCCCACTTCTTGATCGGTCGGAAGCTGACTTCGTTTCCGGAAGCCCAACTCCAGGACATACCGGAAAATCGTCTCAGCCGCTATGGGCTGGTCCAGCGGCTGTCTCAGCAGTTTTGGGATCGTTGGTCCCGGGACTACCTCCACCTCCTGCAGCGCCGGCCTAAGTGGAAGTCCTCCAGCACTTTTCTAGCCCCCCAGGTGGGCGACGTGGTACTCGTCCACGACGAGGCATCTCCAAGCTACCGTTGGCCACTGGCAATCATCTCGGCCACATATCCAGGAGCGGATGGTGTTGTGCGTGTGGTGCAAGTGCGCGATTCCCGAGGGAATCTCCTGAAACGCTCGGTGCGTAAAGTGTACATCCTACCCAAAGACGATCATTGCGATCAAGGGCAATAAACATTGACTTTGCTCTTAGTTGGTAGTTTTCGCTAATTGAACATTTTGCTAGGTTTAGTTGTTTCTTTGCTTGTATTCATGCTAGTTGTAAGTTATCTGTAAGGCTCTTGGACTAGCATCTGTCCTTAGTTATTGTTATGCATTAAATTATTTGGTAGTGTTAGATTTCAGTTTAATTTTGGGATTTAATCACGTCGTGCCATATTCGGCACTTCGGGGGCGGCATGTTTGATTCACACAGATGCGTGCATCAAAACCTTTTTGATTATAATTAATCACGTAATTCAAGTCATAACTGTTTTATCTCATTCAAAGGTCGTGGTAAAGCCAAATTTGCATCTTGCCGTATTTGTTTGCCTCTGTTAATGTTGGAAAGGAATTTGTAAGCTTCCCTTAATGGCTTTTAAGCGGATGGATACATTTTCTACTAGAACTTAAGCCGACTTAGCATATTTGGGAATCATGGGTTTATGGATTTCGTTCAATTGCCTCATTGAGAGAGCTTAGCATTAAGGTTTCTTAGAATAAGCATTTTTCCTAAATAACGTGCGACGCTCCGATTGGCTACGCAGGATCGCCTCAGCCAATAGTGTTTGAGCTTGCCCCTCCTTGAATTGGCGAGTTCGCCTCGTTGTAAATTCAGAGTTAGTTAGATTCAGAGCCTCGAGGAAGCAAGGTCAGCTATGCTTTGTGTTAGTTTGCGTTTCGGTCTAACTCCCTGGTAAAGACGTTTCCAGGTTGTTTTGTGTTACGGTTACGCGCAATTCGCTATTTTCGCGTGGCCAATCCAAGCGTGTCACAACAGTTGAAGCTTTTGTAAAAAACCATCGGTCCATCAGTGACGTTTGTAATCGTTGTTACTCAATATACTCGTGTTTGTTAAGTCTTGTTTCACTCCAACAACTAACTGAACCCAAGTCAAGGGTTATTAAGTGGCAGTTCCCGGCAATCCCATTGAACCGGAATTCGCAGTGGATTAATTGGGGGCCCCATTCGTGGAAGCCTCTTATCAAATTAATCGTACAAAAAACACTATATATTATGAAAATATATTACAAGACAATCTCCAAAGATGTTTAGTTGAAAATATAGTAAAGCACATGATTATACATTTTAACAAGTAGTTTCTCTATTCGTTTTATTTATCATTATCAAGGTATTTAGAAGGATCGTCGTCTTAGTTGCAAATTTTTCTGTTAGGTAATTACACAGCAACATTATATAACGACTATAATTCAACAATGAAACATTTTATTTTTACTTTCTTTTAATGAAATTTTGAGAAAAATTAGTTTTTAGAGCATATACGTATAAGTACGATGTAGCCTATATTGTGCATATATAAGATATTTTTGATAGCATATTTTAGAGCATTATAGCTCTATATTTATAATGTATCTGCCCAACCCTACTAGTAATGCTATGTTACTACAGACTTGCATGAATTGAATAAATATAAAAATGCTACTCAAATTTCAGGTCATAATTTAAGCAAGAAAATAAAGAAACCAATTATATTCAGAATCTGTGTTATTCGTTTCTTAATTCATTACATTTATGGTATTTCTGCAAATAATACGTGAATGAACTAAAAGTATGTATAACCATGACATGATTTGTGTCAGATGCCGATAATGCACAATTCTAATCGGTTCTGCTATTATTTTTTTATCATAGCTAACTTACTAAATTATAAGCAATAATGAATGAACTAGCATAAAAGTTTGCATAACATGTTTTAATAAGATGGTAGTTTGTTTGTTTGTTAATGGACAAGGTCTAGGCATGCAGAGCACCAAGTACTTTAGACACCGACTGCTGTGGTCATATGGCCCTCCTACTTAGAATTTTGCCGAAACTAAGTAGTTCCAACCCTAGCGAGGGATCTCTTACATGCTACATAGCGTAGTAACATGAGACCCATGGTTTTACATCACTTCTGGCATTTTGTAGAGGCTTTAATCTGCATTTTTTAATTTTTAATAACCTCACCAGGACCGGAAGTCGAACTCGCGACCTTAGATCAGTAGTCAAAATGCTTAACCACTGTGCTACCGACCCCGGCTAAGAAGGTAGTTAAAATATTATTAGTTATTGCACGTAGAAAGCTTAGCAATAGTGTAAATCATGATATATTGGCATATCTAAAACATAAATAAAACTTAAGATATAGGTATATAACCTGTAAAGTATAGTTAATAATAGTCAAAGTAGACACAGATGAGATAATAATAAAACAGACATATACATGGTGTTTCAAAGAAAAATGGGACACCATCCAGGGGAATTCTATATTTTCGGGAGCAATATAATAGGTACTACGCTTATTATCGATGATTGCTCTATGAATATTATGGGTTATAATCCCAAAGCTGAAAATACAACGAGGCCGTAGCACGAGTTGTATGTTCTTGCATTGGGATGATAACGAAATTATATTCTTAAAAGAATAATGATTTAAAGTATACTATTTTACTACGTGAGTATCAATGCTAATAGTCAATGTTTGTCCCAAACACACTTTTTGTTGCTCTTTATGTTTAAAAAGCACGATCTAATTTAGAAAAATTAACTGACATTTCTAAATTACTTCATTTGACACTTGAAACAAAAGCAAGTGAGCTCCTACCAAATAGAAAATCGTGAGTCGCTATATTGTCAGCATGGCAGAAGGTCCTATTAGTCAATATCCTAAATTTAAGAGATGATGATGATTGGTTCAAATATCAAGGAATTATATTTTTATCGAAATAGGGCATATAGGGCCAAATACACTTTAGCAAAATATGCCTCCTTTATAAAGCAAAGCACTGCTTGAAGCTTGAAGGGTTCTGCTATTTACCTCCCCTGGTCCATGTTTGTTATTTCCATTATTTGACCACATCTTCTATTTAAACGTCACCAGAAATGTCTCTGAAATTTCCTGGGCACATCCTCAACAATAACTTGTTGTGGATATTTTGATATCTTTCCAAAACATACCTCCTTGCATCGGTAATATTGAGTTGTTCTAAGTGATCGTCTCAAGTAGGCGGATGTGCTTTAAGACGACCAGCTAGAGGGTTGTGTGAATTTTAAATAATTGGCAGTGCTTCTTTTTCGTATTTACTTTTTGAAATGAACTTTTGTTCTTAAGTCTGGTAGGATTATGTTTGATAGCACTGGAAGCCCAGTAATAGGAGTAGATTTATAGTTTACTTAAGTCAGACTAGCAATATTTGGCTGTGAAGTACACTAGTGTCATATTGCGATTGGGTTGGTTCTCAGAGTTAACTCCTCAAGACGTGCCTTTAAGCTTTTTCAAACTGCTTATTTAAAAGGGTCGGTTTATACCTAGCTTGTTTAAAGATAGTACTTTATTAATTTTTTATTAGTTAATACCTACCTGTATTCTAATATGTTGCGAATTAGACTAATTGTTTTAGCACATTGTATATGGTTTTGTAATTTAAATATCAAGAGTTTATTCAGTATCGTGAGCTGATAGAAGACAGGGTTACATAAACTATTGCTGTCTGAAAGGCCTTGGAAAGCTCATATCGAGATATATACTAGGTGGTTGGTCATACCTCTGAACATAGGCAATTGACATGGCTTATCATATACTTATAATGCAACTAGTGGATTCTTGATTATCAAATAATCATTTCTGTTTACACGAGATATATTGTTTGGCAATTACTCGAGTCCAAAGGATGGGAGATGCAGCCGTGGAACTCCCATCCAAGTTCTGACCAGAGACAGCGTTGCTTAACTCTGCTGATCGAACGTGGACGCTTGTTTAAGCTACACCACTCGGGACCCCTCCCATCCATTCTATTTTCTCTGCTTTGATAACTCCTATGATATTCGTTCCTCCGTTGAGCTCGTTGAATTGATGATTCATTTTTATACCGCAATTATCGTCATCGTTTTTAGCCCGTCGATATATTTTTCGTAAAATTATTCTTCCACATACTTATTAGAAGTTCTGATTCTATTGAACACCTTTCTTCACATCCATATTTTATAATGGGTCTGATCATTGCCCATATATTGTAATGGTATGATGCTTACAGCAAGGCTGGTTGCATAACTAACTTCCAAATGATTATGAAAAATTCAAATAGGCCCAGAGTTGGTATTGTATTTATTGCAACAATAAGAGTAACTATTAAACATTGATAATTACATAAAACATGATTAGTAATAACTATAATTAATTAATGAAGGTTAGCAATTGTATAGAACAAAATCGTCAGGTTGCGTTCTGCTCGTATTCAAATGTGTGCTCAATATGGCAAATGTAGCTAAGTTTATGATAACTGAGAGATTAATTGTGTAACGTCATGACGCGATAATGAAATCGCTTTAATATAAAGGAGTTTCGAAGCGTTACAGAGAATGCAGCGTTAGCATTCATATCGAAATAGCAACAATCGATGACGCAGCTAAAGGGTTGTAAAGTATTGCAAGAAGGCACAGATTAATGCAAAGATCATATAAGAATCAATCTGAGAATTTATGGAGACTATAAGAATGTTCTAGTGGGTGAAACAGTGTTTTTTAACTAAAAGTGAAAAAGTGCAACGAATTGATAGGTTAGATTTTCCTGAATGACATTTACTAAAACGATTATAAATTATATCAAAGAATGTACACTTACAGAAAAATTGTAAATCATGTTGCTATGGTGACCTAGTGTGTCGCTTATTGCTGTTTTTTCTAGGAAAGCCAATCTGAAACTAAATTGACAGTATTCCGGAGTCCAATTCCAGAGTAAATTGGACCCGAATCTCCGCCTTTATGTGATCGTCTTGGAAGCTAAGATTCGAGATTCGACAAGTTTTGGAGCTGAGAAAAGCATATAGCAAGGTGCAGGGCCTAGAAAGGGTGGTTTGTGATCCAAAAGCAGGTAGCAGCCTCTAAAATATCGTCAGGAAGCAGATACAAGCTTGGTGTCCTTTCCAACCGTGGCCTGTACGAGGTCGTCTTTCGATAGAGATTCAACAAGACTGGGAGCTACGAGAAGCGGACAGCAAAGTGTAGGCCCTGGGAAAGGGTTGGTTCGTACTTCAGAGACAGGCACGAGCAGCTGATACCTTTCCAGGAAGAAAATACAGTTTTGGTGTCTTTTACGAATACCGGAAGCGAGATAGGCGTGCATTCGAAGAAAAACAAATGCAGGTTGGCGTGATTTTGCACTTGAAAAACAAATTCCATGTTAGCCAACATATTTGTGTACCACCCCCAAACGAAGGAATTGACAAGGCCTCGGCTAGATTTTTTAACTCTCGACAGAAATGGCGTGGTGTAAGGATCAGGCTAAGGAATGCTTCGAGCTTTTACTATTGAACAGTAAATTAATAAAAGAATTGGGCGCCATGTCGTTATTCACAACAAATAAACAAACCTAGCTAGCAAAATAAATAAACACCTACCTTGCAAGCTTTGCTGCATACCTCAATGTAAATGTAGTAATGCTAGCAACAACAAATACTAACAGTAACAGCCAAAGAATATTTAATATCCAGTTCAAACACATCTGGGTTGGCGTCACCCAACTTATACACACATATAACTGTATATCGGAACAAAACAGACAAAACGACATTTTAAAAAAACTTCAAATCGAAGTAGCATTTCAGAACTTGCTAGTTATAGCTTAAGTTACAACTTCAGGCTAATACATATGCAATCGCAAATGACATGAACATATAACGCCAATGCCGTTATCTGAGATATAGTATACACGCTATTTCAGCAATTGCAAATTATTTAAATACTCGCACTTTTGCGGTAATAACAATTGAACAAAAGATTGATTTAACACGCTCAGTTTGAGTTGCTAAGATCTTAGTAAGAACTGACTGGGCTGATAATGGCACGTACTTATAGTTTAATTAATGATAAAGTCCAGAGATTGGCAGGGGAGTCTTGTTTGTTGCATTTTTTTATGAAGACTCAAAGCCAACTGACTGCATAATTCTCAGAATCTCAAAGTCGATACTCGAAAAAATAACTAGCATCAAAAAGAAGGAAATTCCTAGCTTCGTATAGGAAGGAATTCGTGAAACTGGTTAGCTCAAGGAAGAGCCAAAACGTTTGCACCGGGATGCTGAATTTAAGCCGTCGTGAGAGTCCAAATAGCTGCTTAATTTGTAAGTCAATACTAGCGGTTTCTAGCCCGAACTAGCCCATACTAAACGGCCTAAGCATTGAAAAATTATAAAACGAAATAATGCACACAAAAGCATTCTTACAGATGATATCCTCGGTCTAATTTAGAAGACGCATCACAGCGGTTTCGATGAGCGGAAGCGCAGAGCAATCCAGCCTAAATAACCAAAATTAATACTCAAAGCATAAAATTAGAAGAAATGTTTTTACCAACGCTGGAAGCGCGCCCGCCAACAATGCTACAAGCGGCTTCGCTTGCTTGAAAAACAAGTGCCTCTCGAAAAATCAATACTATACCAGCTAATCGACGACAAATTCGGACTCGAAAATGTGCAGATGTTTATCGCTTAGCACACACGGCTGCTGGGATTAGCTTGAATTCTCTTCCTGCAAAATACAGCTACAATGTGGTTCGAAAATTGGTGTTAAATGAATTAACGCGCTTTTGAAATAAAATTGAAACGCGGCGTTACACTTGATTATTAGAAATGCATTGTTATGATTTTCCTGAGGTGAACTGATTGATTGTTGGTTAATTTGTGTTTAAAATACGATGAATTTTCTGTGTTTCGAATAGCTATGTGTGGGATTTATATTTTGAGGTTATCTGTCATTCTTTAGAATTGCGCAATGGAGATACAATGGTTAAATGTATCTAAAGTGTAACAACCTAGCCCTGTACATACACGAGTCTCAATTTGCTGGCCGGCCTAAAAGTGTTGATAAGTTGCAAATGAATAAAATATAGAAAGCAACATACCTTTTTCCAGTAAAGCGTAATTAAATAATCACATTTTAATCAGGCACATGAAAGGGGCAATATAAAAATTCAAAATAAACTATGTTGTGTGGTCGATCAAATTTTATTTAATTATTAAATACAAAAAATATAATAATAAAGCATATGTAAAAGATAGGCAGATAAACATAATATATTGATTTTTGGCAGATTTTGACTTCATTATAACTTTATAAGCGTAACAACTTTTCATTCTCGCATTCTACGTTAAATTTCATGTACTATGTTATTTCTGCTATTTAACTGGGTTACCAGATACATAAAGTATGTCACTCCCTCTAATTCATAATAATTGATTCGTACGTTTTTTCTCTTATAACTTTCATATATCTGGTTTTCGTTATGGTCAGTATCATGCCAACGTTTGTTGCTTTTGTTTCTTGCTTTGTGAATACTCATTCTAATTCTTTTTTACGATTACTTGTTATCACAATATCGTCCGCGTAGCCATTAGTTTGGGACATTTTAGTTGTTACGCAATCTATTACATCCGTTTTTCTTATGACAGTCTAATGTTAAATTAATATGTGGAAAAGTTTGGTCTTCTCTCCTTGTACCTTAACCTCGGCTTGTGATTTACTTAGCGTCATATGCACTAGAGTCTAATTAATTTAGAGGGGATCCTGGGTTCTCATAGGCTCTGTAGCATTTGATGTCTAGTCACTTAGTTAAAGGCGCAGATCCTGCGTTTCTATGTTGTGCTCAAATGTTTTTAAATAACTTTGCCTCATATTATGTTTACCACCTGTTGTGGAATGGTCTGTTCGGAATCCGGTATTCGTCTTGTATTTATCAATTCTTTTATGCAGTATGACAGATACTGTTTTATATATTACATTTAGCAGCACTATACCACGATAATTGTTGTACAGTTCTTTACCCCTTTTCTTATGCATAGGTATTACATTTCCTACCTTTCATTCGTCTGGCAGTTTCTATTCTCCCCATATATGTTTAATTAGTTTGTATCCTTCTTTTGGTGTCTTTTCTCCATTCTTTATATGTTTCGATCATGTTATAGCTTTCGATTGTTTTATTATTTTTCATGTTTGCATCAATCATCTTACTTTGGCTTTCGTACTAAGGGTTCTGCGTTATTTCATCTCTCTCTTCTTCATTCTTCTGCTTCTATTGGACCGTTAGTAAGTCTTCGAGATACTCTTTCTAGCGATTTATGTTTTATTTGTGTTTAATATATGAAGTTCCCATCTTTGTCTTTTCATGCAGCCATTATGCAGGTTATAACGTCTCTGGTCATGGTTCGGTAATGCATATTTGAATGCATTAGTAAATGTTGAATGATACAAGACAATTTAATACAGTTATCATAACACACAACAAGATATGACGTAATCATAAACAATTTTCGTTTTAGGTGTTAAACTAACCCTCTGCCTTACTTTAAATCAAAAGGGATTGTAAAACCGGAACCATTTCAGCAAATCAATAATATAAGAGAAATAAGTAAAAACAGTAGTATCAAAGTCAAATGTATTTTTCGACGCTCTGATGCTACTCATCAAATAGGAAAAAAATGTTCGAAAACTAAGTACACTATTTGAATAGTCTTCTAGGATACTGCACTCTGCACGCTGGACATTTATACTATAAAATAAGTTACTGGCACTCAGTCAGGAACCAATCAAGTTACAATTTGGGTTAAAACACAGGTCAGCACCATTGAATAGTAACTGCAATTGGTTTTTTACGACGATAGTTCAATTTATATGTGACAGGAAACAAAATATATTTCTCAATTTAGTACTCTGATTTAAACGATATATGATAGAAAAAGTACATAACAGTAAAGCGTCTTTATTACTCAAACCGTTTGGGGTGGGCTATGACTTACTGAAAGTAGGTATGTATAGATTTAGTGTGGCTGCTCTCAGTTGTTATGTTATCTGTCATGTAATTTTGAAATTTTTAATTAAGAGAGTACATACTCTTTTCAAGTCATGGCCAAGCCCAAACAGCTTTATTAATGATCGTCCGTTATAGACTATCTTCTTCTCCTAGTCCGTTTCTACCCATTGTCGGTTATAGGCCTCCTTAATATGTGTCCATGTTTTTCGATTTTGTGCTACAGTCTGCCGCTTGAATCCTCCTGTTCTCTTGAGGTCATCGGCCCATCTCATTTGAGGTCTTCCAATTTCTCGTTTATTTCCCCTGGGTCGCCATTTCATAAGTTTTCTACGCCACATATTTTCAATTTTGGCTACGTGTCCAGTCCGTTCTCATTTCAGTTTGGCCATTTTACAGCTGATGTCTTCTACTCTAGATTTTTCTTGTAGCCATTCATTCGTTTTTCTGTCTTGGAGGGATACACCGACTATCCGTTTTTCCATGGCTTGTAAGGGAAGATAGACGGTCGGCTTACCTTTTGGCGAAAGTTATATTTGTTATTTTGCCGGCTGGTAACTATCGGCCTAGTTGGGCTAGCTCGCCGCGAGGGTCGCATAGTTCCAGCTATGCTGAAAGAGAATACACACACAAAAAAATAAGGAGAGGGCGCCAGGTCCTCGACTCAGATCTAATCCTTGTGCCGGACCGTACACAAGGTCGGAGATAAGTCCAGCAGATCAAAAGTAAACAAATCAACAACCAATGAAAATATCACAGCTTTATTGTCAAACAGGTAGGTGGGTAGGTACTATAGTGCAACAAATATAACGTGCAATATCATAAACATGCATAAATAAACCTAGGCACAAGTATAAATATAAGTTCAGGTACATTTATATAACGTTACAAAAAAAGTGAAACTACTCAAATATATCTATATATTATTAAGACTTAGACCGGCATGAATATTTCAAAACGAATGTACCTATAGCTATTTCTACGCATACGAGTTGGGCCGCTGTACGGCGGGCAACACATACACATTAAAAGCAAAATTATGAGGGGTGCCGCAGAGGCAATTAAAATGACGAAAGTCGACTAAGTACGGGTCGCCGAGCGGGTCCAAAAGTAAGTCCGCCAAGACAGAGCAGTACAAGTTTAAGTTGGCTAACGATTCAGCCCCGAAGGTTAGCTCTACGTGACGTTATAATTAAGCTCAAAAAATTTCTAACGGTCGGAAGCAACGAGCGTTTGCGTGGCCACACAAGAACGACGCGCCCCTAATAGCAGAAAGACATCAGTGTATTCATGACTAGTAATGATCTTAGCAAGTACTTGGATCTGCCCCTTAACAGGGTTAATATGTGCGAAAATGATTTTCCGGTTCGCCGAGTTCTAAGTTTGAACACGACGTTCCCGTAGCGGGTTCACGCGCCACAACCGCCGTGGAGTGGCTGACTTCACGTTACAGAAATTCGAATGCAAATGGCGAAAGGCAAAACGCCAGAACTGCGCTACCCCGATGAACACGACCACCAGGCCCTGCCGGGTAAGTAGAATGCAACGTACAAATAGGGCGTTGTCGAAGCTCGGAGCCCTACAATGTCTAATTCATAATTTTGTAGGTTATACGGAGGAGAGTGAGTTGGGATACTAGACGGCCGAAGCAGCAAAGCTAATCGGGGGGGGGGGGGCATCTCAAACGCAAATATTGACAAAAACAATGTGGCACACAACCTATCCTCGCACAATCTGTGCTAATGATATCACACATGCCCTAGCTACTAACGATACGAGGCACTACTATTTAATTATAAAATGTACCAGGCACACTGTGCAATAACTATATTAGTGTCTTGCCTGTAGGAAAGCATGACGAGACCTAACCTTTCCGTTGGCTCTCAGGAGGTCGGGAACAGCTGGAGCGGCGAGGGTTCCGGTATCCGCAGCGGAAGGCCGTGCGAGCTATGGAGGCTGCGGGAGGCTTCTAGGCAGGTGTAGTACAGACGCCTACTCTCTCTCTCTAGCGTGGCCCACAGGAGTTGCGAAATTCCCTGACAACTTGACAGTTTCAGGAGCCCAAATCGACGGACTGGATTCCCACAAAGCGCAGCCGAACGGGGAATGCTTAGCCCTTCGGAGAGTGTTTCAACCTCTCGCAGGGAGTGTCCAAACCCCACAGGTAATTGGCTTTAGTGATGACTGGCATCCGAAAGGAAATGGCTTTAGAGATGATGGGCAGCCAAAAAAAAGTGCAAGAATGCTGCTGGCCTCAAACGAATCCGCAAATTGCGAATGACGTAAGTACAACCAAATCAAATACGAACGTCTTAAAGGACACATGTGCTTTGTAGATCCTCCTCGAATCGAAACGGAGCGAAGCTACACTAATTAGCTCATAAATCAAGTACACAGTCGAGGCACCAGCAGCTCACACCAAGTTTTAAAATGGGAAAGAGCTCAAAAATCCACCAGTTACCATTTATCAAAACTTTGTCAGAAGATAACAAAAAAACCTGAAGGAATTTGACTGCAATGAGTGATATCCTTATCTAGCAACAAAGGAATAGTTTAAAGAAGTGCAATAATGGTTGCCTAGCCGCCATACTTAAATATCTGTAGAAATGTAACCAGAATAAATTTAATTTGTAAAATATGGGTAATTATTCGGGAAGTTGCTTACGAAACTGCTTGATAATTATAGGAGAGTATTTAAAATTAGGGTACCGCTAACCAAACCCAATTTAAAGCGTGCAGAAATTCCAAAAAGCCACCTATTAATACTCGAAGCTAAAAATTCAACTAGCAAAAGTTTGCACATACAGGGGACGCTCCAAAAGTACCGTAACAGGCTCCTGGACTGATTTCCATTTTCTCCACTATGTCTTTAGTGAAAACCCAAGTTTCAAAAGACCCAAGTTTCAGTACCATAAGTTAATACCGGTAATATACATTTACTAAAAACTTCTACCTTGAGGTGTATAAGTATATTAGTTTTCCATACGTATATCAATTTACCGAAAGCTGCCCATCACAATTTTATTCTTCGATTTATTTCTTTGCGCTGATTTTCTTTGCCCGTTTTTATTTCTAGTCCTAAATAGACATATTTTTTTACTTTTTCTATTTATGTATTTTCTATTATTATTTCTCTTTGGTCTTCGTTTTCCGTTGTCATGATCTTCGTTTTACCTACATTCATTTCTAGTCTTACTTGTTTTGAAGCCTTGTTTAGATCACTAATCATTATTTGTACGTCTTAAAAAGTTGTCAGCTATTAATAGGATATTACCTGCATAGCGTAGGCGATTTAGTCTTTCTCTATTCACATTGATCCCTTTATCATCCCAGTTAGTTCTCTTGAAGATATCTTCCAGCGCAATCGTGAATAATTTGGAGGATAGAGCATCTGCCTGTTTGGCACTCCTTTTGATTTCTATCGGTTTTGTATTTTCGTATAATCTTATTCTTAACGTCGCATTTTTATAAATACGTTTTTTATTGCATTAGAAATGGCCCATACTTCTATGCTATCAAAAGCTTTTTGATAATCGATGAATGCTAACCATAGAGGTATCCCCGCTTGTTCTTTCGGTTGATAATCATCCATTTTGTTGGTCAAGCGGTTAGTCAATATTTTACTAAATAGTTTGTACACCTGTGATAATAGGCTTATTGGTCGATAGTTCTCTAACTCCGTCACGTTTCCTTTTTTATGCATTAACATAACTACTGCGTTATTCTAATCTGATGTTATGTTACCTCCTCTAGGCATTTATTGAATAGTATTTTTAAATTATCTATTAGTAGTTCACCTCCGAGTTTTAACATTTCACTTCGTAGGTTATCTTCACCTGAGGATTTTCCGCTTTTCATGTGTTTTAAAGCATTTTTTATTTCTTTTGAGTATATTTCAGGCATTTCGTCTGAATTCACGTTTATTAAACTATAAAATATACAAATATAAACAAATAACACATATTTATTTCAGAATTATTATTTTTATAAGAACAAAAGAAATGATTTAAAGTTTTACGTTAGTCTAATTGATGAATTTGCCTCCCACACGTTTTCAGGCGTCAGCAAGTACTTGGCAATATTTAACTTATGCTCTAAAAATATACATATACCTAGTGTTTCAGAAATATTAAGAAAAAAGGCTATCCGACCCAGACGAGTCAGCTTTCAGAAAGATATAATAGCTAACGAGAAATACGTTCAAAACGAACAAAATCTTTATAATGTTGTTGTGGTTAACAGCAATTAATAGGTCAACTTCTTCTGATGTTTTATTTCCTACTCGTATTACTGCATTTTGGTTATAATATAGATTGGATATTAATCTTATATCTCGATAATCTAGTTTTTTGCTTTTGAGGATTTCGATGAGTAGATCGTGTCGCACTTTGTCGAAGGCCTTGTTGTAGTCTATGAAGCATACGTAGAGACTCTGATTGACATCTAAGCATATCTGGATAAGGACATTGAATGCAAACAGTGCTTCTCTTGTTCCCACGTTACCGCGAAAACCAAATTGTGAATCACTGATATCTATTCTAGTTTTGGGTATATCCTTCTGTGAATAATTTTTAAAAGAAGTTTCAGTGTATGAGACATAAGACTTATAGTGAAAGCAATTAATATTCCATAATAGAAATATCAATATTCTTATCAACCTCTAAAGTTGCCTTAAACATGGACTACAACTTCCATGTTGGAAGCTGCAGATTTATTCTAAACTCTTAAAGACAAGCCAACAACAGATCTTCGTTCACACCAGTAATACCTCTGATGCTATTGACTATCTCATTGAAATTGCCAAACTCTCTGTCATAATGAACTTTAGGTTTCTGAGGTAGTAAGCTTAAACAAGCCTGTTTCACTTTTTTTACTTCTACTGTAATAAGTGCCTTCTGTTCCACTATATTATAGGATTCAGGAATATTTTTTCTGAAGATTTATATTTGTCAACAAATAAACACGACATTACAACCTACCATAGCAGCCATTCCATGATATACCCGTTAGTATACTGCTTTCTGACGAACGGAAAAATGAATTTGTCAAATGAACTTTTCCATTGAAATGATAATTATTGGATAAAATTGTGTATTCCATTCGTGTGGACTGCATATTAGACACTCATGAAAATTAACTTTTTCTTTCGTTACTAATATGCTACATTGCATACTTGTACAATAAATAGTGATGGCGCCGAGACGAGAAAATTTTCACTTATAATACTATAAGTACTCAAAGTTATGTCGATTATTTCTGGGGTAGTAGGTATCACGAATGTCCACTGCATTTGCAGACGCAATGGGCATGAGTGATACCACCCCTAAAACAGTCTATCTAACTTTAACTACGAATAGTTTTCGGAAGACTATTCAGTGAACCAAACTTATTTTTCAAATTAGAAAGACTCAACATTCAGTTACACATGTTAAAACACAATTTGTGTAAACATCTTCAATAAATATTTTAATTTGTTCAAAATAGTCACTTGGGTACTAGTACAATAGTCGCTGAAATTCGTTACTAGTACAATAGTCACTAGGTATCATTTATTTTAATTGGCTATGAAATGCAAAATCTGACGTTTTCATTGATGGACTTTTGATAGATGACAGGTGATCTGAAGAGTCGATCTTATCTTTTCTTGTCTCTAAATTCGAGATCCAGATTGACATTATCTCGAATTTTCGAAACGTGATTAATAAAATTATCTAATAATCGAGACAATATTAACCAAATTCCAGATCTCCACAGTTTTTCAATAGTTTTTTAAACGACACATAAAATAGTAGTAGAATCGACCTGTTAGTAGTGGTGCCGCCGAGACGAGATAATTCTCGATTTCGTCTCAAAATTCGAGATCAAGACTGACATTTTTCTATCTTGAATATTCGCGACGACCAAGATTAATGAAATTGTCAAATATTCGGTACGAGATTAACTGAATTCTCGACTTCGACAGTTTTTACAATAGTATTTTTAAAACCTTCAGAATAACCAAAAAGGACAGTCATAAGACTTTATTTTCTTTTTTTTTTAACTCACAAGGGTTGCCCTAAAATGATCTCAGCACCAATTCGCTGCCCACAGCACATATTCAGAATTCGAGATTCGAGATTGTCGAGTTCGGGATCGAGAGTCAACTTGGAACAATTTTCGAGATAGAGATCGAGAATGCATAAATCTCATCTCTCGCCTCTCGTCTTATGGCAACACTAATAATTTTGCAATTTATAAACCAACTTGTGTAATTATTTCGGAAGATGTGTTTACGCATTGGCCTTTTATGGGATTTTTTGTGTGCTCATTTATGGGGCACCTGTATAATACCATTTGAACTATTTATGTAGTCGATCAAAACACGAAGAGGCGGTGTTTGTGTGAGGGATATTTTCCGAAGCTACATATTTTAGGACTAACTTTGCAAATTTAATCCACTAAATGAATAGTTTGAAGGGTATGTTCGGAGAAATAATGCATAAAACCAATTATATTGATTGCCTACATGTCAAATTAATTTATTAATGTCAAACTTGAGCTGAATGAACACCATCTTGATTGTTTTCCACTGAATAAACGCCAACTTGGTGTTTATTGAGTGTAAAAGATTGCTATCGCTATTCACATTTTCATGGCTTATGATTGATTGTATGTGTTAATAATTTATAATTTTTTTCTATAGCACATGTTAAACTGTGCTTTTATCAACTCAAAACAAAAGGTCAAGTTTTACTTTAACAGCAAGGGTAGCTAAAGTAGCACTTTAACATCAAGGATCGATAAAGTAATTTAATTTCCTAACTTTTGTTTAAATTAAATATGACAGCTTCGTATTATCATAGCAACCCAATGTTGCTACTGACATTTTTAAATGTGATTGACTGTCCTAATTTTCTTTTGAAATTGTTAAAGTTCTTGCTATAGAAAAAAATATTGTATTTTACACAATGATAAAGTTATTTCTATCCACTCTTGAATCATTAACGTCTCGACTTCGTCTCGACGTTAAACGATTCACTCGTGGATAAAATTTAACTTTATCGTCTTGTATAATAAATTACTATTTTATTTCACTGTCTACGAAGACCTATTTTCTACTTCTATTACACTGAATTTAAATTTATTTTGGTATTAAATTATTATTTTTTAAACGCTTCCAGTTTTTCTATTTAAAAATCGTTTGGTTTCCTAAACACTAATTATGATAATATTACTTAATAATTCCTGTTGTATACTCAACCAATATTTTAAATATTTACTGTACTACAGGATAATTTGCTGTGATGGTTTTAGTACCTATATAATAATGGCGATTAAGTGGGTTTTTTAAATAAGCTTTTTGAAAATATTTCTGTTTCTACTTTAGTTTGTTTCCTTGTTACGTTGTGAAATGTATGGGGGAGTTTTTTGGTGTTTGAAAAATATTGTAAGGGTTTGTTTCTACACAATTGACCTTTTCATTTAGTTATTACCTGAAAGATCCATTAGCTTGTAGACTAATGACTAAATCTAGCAATAAAATAAAAAGGTCTCGAATAAAATCTGGGAATACAAACTCAAACTTGCTAAACGAACGAAACCCAAGCGCAACAGATATATGAAAGTCGATTATACGGTTCAACTTGATTATATGTTTTGATTTTTGTAATGTATCTCCGAGACAGAGTAATGACTATGCTCGGGGCTGGGTGATATATTCAGCTCGATGTAAGACGGGCCCGCAAAGGTTACAGGTCACTTTCGTTATGTATCTTTTATATTTTTATATAAGACCAATGGAACTCGTATAATTTTCAAAGCGCTGGGCCTGCTTGTGGGCTACAGTCCGGGGGACCCAATTATTACTATGTATATGTACTATAATTAAAAAAAAACATTCTCAATTTTTCGATGTATTTTGAGATAGGTACTTCGTTGCTTAAATTCTCACCTTCGCCGTTTGGATCCCCCATTTAATAATTAGGCTGCTTTTGAAGCAATAAAGCAAGTGCTCTAATCTAATTTCGTGTTCGAAATTGTGCGTCGGCTTAACTCCGGGCTTGATTATTGAGCTAGATAAGTTTGGGCCTTCACCTTAATATTTTTTAAGATTGGGATGGATAAGCTTAATTATTTCTCGTGTAAATGTAAATTTATAATCTAACTATAGGAGATAAATTTCCAGAATCGCCATTTTTATAATACTGTAAAAATAGCTATATTACACATCTGATATCAAGTATTAAATAATATGTAATCAAATATACATAGTTCTAATTTGAAGTTAATTTGCTGTATTTATTATATACCTAACATTTTAACTTTGAATTATTTATATTAATTATTTCGCAGCAGTTTTCTTGCAGCAACTGTTTGGTAACTAAAAAAAAGCACACTGATACTACATAATTTCAGATTTATATTTTGCCATTAATTATTATTATGCATTAAATTTATCATCGTATTTTAGCATCGCAAAGCAAATATTTTACTGTTACAAGAATGTGGTGATGTCAGTTTGCTTAATTCGTTAGAATACTGTCGAATCCCATTTTAGTTTTTTATGAAGCATTAGAAAATGACTGTTTATTGGATACTGATAAATGGAGAAGTACTTATTGAATTTTAGGTTATGTTACAAAAAATAAATTGTACTCAAAATTAATTTTAAGCTCAAAAATTGGGATAATTAATAGATTTTTCTAAATATAAATTTACTACTAATTAATTCAAAGCAGACTATGCAATAATACCTTTCTTAATCAAGTACCTTGTTATTCTAAAGTAATTACAACAGTAAAATAAATTTTGGTTAATTTTTGTTTTTAGAATACAATTTTAAAGAAAGAAATGTTCTGTTCAAAATACCTAATTTCTTTACTTTTGGTTGATTATCTATTCGAAAAAACAACTTAAATTACAAATTTAACATTCTACGCTATCTATTGTAATGTCAGGCATTTTTTTATTTTAGTGTCATTTATATTTTTAAGCAGATTTCAATTTGTTTCTTATGATATTTTCGACCTCATGATCTTATTTTTTTTATCATTTAACACGGTTCGAAATGTATAACCCATTCCCAATTATTTTGATGTGAATGAGAGCTTCATTAAATTTTTTTCTGTTAATGGTAAAAATTAGGATAACAAAAAATATTTTTTGTTACTAAAAATAAGTAAGATTTTTAGTAATTGTATTAAGTAATGCACATTCTCAATATATATGGGTATAACAATAATATTTACATCTATTAATTGAATTTCGGAGAGCAAACTTATTCATTCTTAAACAAAACTATATGCATAATCATACCTACCTCAAAATATGTAGCTTTCTTTGGTTGGCCATATAATTATTATTCTTTTCAGCTTGTATTACTACATTGTACAATTTGCAATGCGGTTCTTGAATTATATTTTTCTATAATAGTGCAATAAAGTACAGTGTCGTACATATTTTTCAGTGCAGAAAGTTCCGCACTCAGTACGATAAAACTTTTGTTGCACTCCGTCAGCAGTTTATTAACTATTTTTTTATCATTGTTGCACTGTTGTAGAAAAAATGTTGTATACAACACGTGCAAAAGTGTTACGGTACTTGCATTTATGTCGTGGGCAATAATCGCCCATTTTTTGCACTTTTATGATAACTATTATTTTTTATAATTTTTATTTTCCACTTTAATTTTCACTTTTTTTTAATATAGCATTATGAAGCTGTCTTTACTTAGTACTGGGATCGAAACGAATCTTTTCAGAGCTTTATTAACATACTTACATATTTCTAAAACTTCTATCTTTTTGTCTGCAAGTCACATCTGACATATTAAATTAATGCTGGAAAAGCAATAAATCATTATATTTCAAATCACTTATTTGTTTTTGTTATATTCTGTAAGGTGTCTCTGCCGCCACAATTTTTTAAAATTAATATAACGTATGTGGAGCTAATTTAGAATTTATAAAACTGTCAGTTATTATCGCTCTAATGATCGATTCAAGTAGTATTTCCTTGGCATTTTAAAACTATTAAGAAATGCTTGAATGTGAGAAGTGAGTGACGAATCTTCTTGTTACAAGATGTATAAATGTATTTTCTACATACTTACGTTGAATCGGGGATCACATATTCTTGTCTTCGAAGGTTTAATTATAGTTTATAAAGTTAAATTGTTGCCTAGAAAATTAGTTTGTAGATTATTTCTAACAGAATAAATAATCAACTACAATAGCTTTTTTGCTGTAGTTACATTTCAAACTATAAAATTAACAGAATTGAATAAAAAAATTATTTTGATCCAAAGTAACTGCAATTATTATTATATTTAAGGTTATCATTTGTTTAAACTGTACTCAATGCCCCCATAGGAGTTACTGTTCCAATTGATATAAACAATAAAAGTGAATTTTTGGCAAAAACGTCCAGAAGCGATGAGGATTTCGGAGGCCCCCTTTCGATGGTTCCATGTTGTATTTGGGTTTACATAATTCGTTTACTGCAGGCCACCATCTGTGGTGTGTGGGTGGAAGGCGTGGTCCAAGCAAACCAATCCCAATGCTTTGTATACAAATATCCAGCAACCAACTGAACCAACACTATGTGGAAACTACCAGCCTGTGTTTACCAAGTGCACACAGCGATTATCCAACGCTCTGCTTCGGCAATAAGCACGAAATCGGAAATCTGATAATTCGATTGATATCGATGGATAAACATTTCTTTGGTGGTGATAATGCACCTTTATTATTTACCTAAAGCTGGAAAATTGCACAGCTATTATTTTCTTTGAAAATTGCTTTCTCCAAAACTGAAATTACACATATAATACATTCAAAAGCTATTCAGCTTTCAACGCGACATTTAAAATAAACGGATCATTATAATCAAATAACAAATGCGGAATAGGCTTTGGAGGCTTCTGCCATTTAAGGAGAAATGCGAATTTTGTATCATTAAATTATAGACACACGAAAATTGGAACTACTAACTGTTAAGGGGTGACAAAAACGTTTAATTTAGATCTTATCTATTTGCAGCGCTCTTGTAATTAGACCTGTCTGTCCATATCTTTCCCATTTATATGTAGTAGAAACGCAACTTTCACTTTGTAAAAAGTGTTAAACTGGGATGTTATTATAGCACTTAAAATTAGTATAAATTTAGAACATTTATTATTTTGCGGCTATAAAGTAGGTCGAACTAAAAAGAAGTGAATAGATCAGTTTTTAATATCTAGAAGAGTAACGGATACATGTCGAAATATAAAAATAAAACTAAAATAAAAACTGAACGCAGAAAAACTTAGACGGTCAATTGCCCTTTAATCTATCAGTTTTTATTTATGCGATATGTGTCAAACGTATGGCAACATGAATTTTCACATATATTAAAATAGATTTAGTAACATGCCATTAATGATTATGGAACCGAAACCTATTAAAATTTCAATTATCAAAAAATATGTCTGTACACATTTTAACCAATGCGACGATACTTTTAGTACTACCTAACTTGAATTTAATTGATTTACAAATCATTAGCATGTTGCTATTTAAATTATGTATTTTACTTATTTTCTGATTTTGTGTCTTACAAATTTTAATTTAATAAATTATTATTCTAAAAATTGCTGGCTTAGATATTCTCTTTATTGAAATTCATGTACATATCAGTTGAAACACATTAGTAACGTACATTTTATAGATATGTCAATAATTTCAAACCTAAATATACAACACAATCTAATTGCACATTTCATAAATTCAAAAGGATCAACAGGTAGGTGCTAGATCACAGAGAAAGGGAGCGTTAGTTTAGTTCAGCGCAAGTCCAATCTAACCCCGTATTATTATTTTATGGCATTGGTATAAATATTATTTATAGGCAGATTCTAATTGCTATGCTATATATTATTTGATAAATAACTATATACATGGACGATAGATCAGAGCGGGCTATGATCCAGACAAACGGACAGGGTTTGCCCCAAGGGTATAATTATACTAATGGTAGATTCAGTCTTCTAAGTTTCACTGCAGGCTGTTCTTTTTCCAGAGTTGCACCAGTTCGCTCCTCAAATTCTTGATGCCTCGTGTTTGCCTCCTAAAAAACAAAGAAGCGTCAGCGGTTAAACACATTCGGCGTGTAATATAGTTGAAATGTAACAAGTTCTTAAAATCTAATAAGTATTTACTGGAAAAATTTAATTGTTATACGTTATAGGTAAGTTTTTATTACAATGCATTTACGATAATTTTTAAAACACAATGTGTTTGCTATACGGTTGGTATAAATTATACCTGGCTTAGTTTCTACCTAAATAAACTCTTACATGCACTATTTTCTACAATAAATTATCCTTTAATGTTGGAATAATTTAATGAATTATTTAAAAAGTAAAACTATTTATTTCTATCTTAAACCACTTTTTTCTATATAAAAAAATGTGCTTGGTGATAAAATTATTATTGTGGTGTAATATGATTCACGCTGTTTATTGGGTATTTTGCTACCCTACAAAATTAAAAATAGTAAAACTCGAACTTTTCGAGGTACAATCTGTCCTAGTTATCAACGAATTAATAATTGAAATTAAAAGTAAACAAGGAAAGCTTTTTACTGAAATTGAAAAGCCAGCAATTTCCAGTAAAGCGCCTTACACTAATAGTCGACTACTACCTCGATCTGATCTTTAAGAGTCGATAGCCAACTTCTATCTAAATCTACAGAAAATGACGGCACCCATTCATCTTGGTGAAGTAAACAATACGTTGTTTCTTTAACTTGACTCTAGTTGATATCATTTCTTTAGATAAAATTTTCGTGTTATGCTATTGTATTTTATGGTTGTTGTTCAAAGCATGTTCAGGAAGTTTAGATTCTTCACACTTGTACTTTCTAATAAAATTTTTAAGTTTATTTACCCTACTCCTACATGCCTGAATGTTTCACCGATATAGTATTTCCCGCATTCACAGGAAATACTGTATACTTATATACATATAGTACAATTGCTTAAATGTTGTTATTTTTGCAAGAACTGACCGCAAGATCTTCATAGTTTTGAATTCTAACATTCCAATTCCAATTTATAACTTGATCCAAATGAGATTATGTAATATTTTTTTTAACTAATCTGGTATTCTTATCGAAAGTTGAACTTGGCTAAATATAATTTCGTCTCATCTCATTTCTAAGGTTTCATGCAATTTGAATATATTTTCATTACATTATTTGTAATAAATTTCTATACTCTCTGCGCTTATGGAATACCTTCTATATTTAAAGGTCAGGTGTAACTGCACCTATTAAATAATACGTTTTAATTTGTTTCTATTTTCATAGATGTGAAAAGCACCTTTACTGTATATTTACTTATGAAATAAATCAAGGTAAAACCGGTACAGCACCTATCAGCAATATAAAGGTAGGTATATTCTATTCCGATCATATTCTCTTCTGAAAATGGCATCTTAAAAATGTAATTATGTAGTTTTTCCTTTGTTTTATTTAGTAGCTTAAAGAAAATTGTATGTAGTAAATGATAAAACCATATACAATTAGAACAAGCAAACATTTAAACATTGCGAAATTATAGTAACTTATAGTATATTATATAACAAGTTTTATAAACGTCACTTTAGTCACGAGTTTTTTTAGACACAAGCCGAGCGTAGCGCAGCCTATGTTTAATAAACGAAAGTCGAGATGAGTTTGTATAATATATTACATACTATACTTTTTCTACTACCACAAATGTAGACAATACAACATCATATTATTACATTAAGATTTTGAATATTATGTTAGGTTAGATTAAGCTTGACAAACGTCAAAGTTGACTGCTGAAAACTAACTTGATTTCAGTTTTGGCTGTTGTTAATAAAAAAAATACTGTCTGTTTGTTTATTTGCTTGTTATGGACAAGGTATAGGCATGCGGCGTATCAGGTACCTTAGACACTTGCCGAGACTAAGGAGTTCCAACCCTAGCAAGGGATCTTTTACATGCTACACATCGTAGTAACATAGGACCCACGGCTTTACATCACTTCCGAATGATGGCATTCTGTAGAGGTTTTCATTCACATTTTTTTTAAAACTTCACCGGGACCGGAAATCGAACTCGCGACCCTTAGGTCAGCAGTAAGGATGCTTGACACTAAGCTACCCACCTCGGCCAAATACTATCTAAACATAACTTCTCCCCCTTGACTAAAACGTTGCTGTCAACTTCAGTTCGTGACTAAGAAGCTCTTTAGCCACAGGTTATGATAGCGTGATTAAAATGTCACTTAGCGACGTGTACCTATGTTAGTATGTTGTATGCCATTTTAGTTACAGGGAGTAAAAAATTAATTATAGAGCACTAATTATTTATATTATTACATGAAATAATTTGAAAAATATTCTACAAATAGAATATAGTTATATTGCATTTCGGATTAATATTAAAATAATAAATAATTCAAAAATGGCTTGCTATGTGCTTTCAAATGTATTTATAAGATGTCCAGAGTTTTTAGAATAGATGACTACAATTTTTAAAAATAATAATTTATTTTTGGTACTAACAATGAAGGTAAGTAGATGCACAAGGTTCTTCTAAATTGGTGAAATCTTTAAAAATAAGTATACTCATGTGTCCATAATAACACACTGAAAATTCCGACACCTCGCAATCTTTCAAAGATACCTACGTATTCACTCTCTATGTCTCTATCGGATGGTTATGTTATCATTTATTTTTCAGTTCTATCTCTTTTTACCAGAAATAGAAATCTAAACTAATGAGTAATAAAACTTCAATATTTCTAACCGGTTATTACCGAACTTGTTTAAAATAAACTTTTTTGTTCCTACATTTTGCACTTTCTTAGAACCGAATCGAGAAAAATAAAGGGTGTTCATTAATAAAACCGTTTGGAGTAGGCTATGATTTACTGAATCTGATGTCTAGATTTAGTTCATCTAATCTCAGTTGGCATGCTATTCAAATTATGCATTAAGAAATACGGTTTTCAAGTCATGGCCAGCCCCAAACGGTTTTTTAATGAACACCCGTTGGAAGAACAACTCTGATTTTTTTTGTAATCTGTAACTGATTTTATTATCTATATTATTAAGAACTTGAGAATTTGTGGTGATACACAAAAGTTCACAATTTTTGGTCTTTGGTATGCAGAAGTAGACAGGCAATTTTCTAAAGATTTCTTACAGGGCAGGCAAAATTGTCTCTTACTTATTAGTTGTTTTAAACAAAAAGGAACGTTTTGAATTTATCGCTTTAAAATATATGGCTGCGCGCGTACCAAGTTTATAAAGTATTGAAAGCTTAGCCAAAAGCATAGGTCTAATATAAAAGATTTCCAGACAATAATGACGCTACAATCTCTAAAATGAAATCGTCGTTGGAAGCAACTTCTCCAAAAGAGTTGAAAAATGCTATACTAGGGATGGTACAACATACTAGTATTTTTGGTGAAGAAGAAGAAGAAAGCGCTTTAATTATTTTAACAGCGTTTTCGACAACTGGTCAAAAATTAATAATTTACATAAAACTTAAACAATGGATGCTTAAATTTGGTACATCAATAAGTTAAGGAAAATGATTTTATGTACCACAGGTCTCGAGATGAGTAATAATCTGTGAATGCTAAGCTTTTTTTTTAAATACAGCAGGTGCCAGCTCAGCACAATGCGTGCTATCCATGGCAGTGTGAGTGTAACATTTAACATTTAAATCACTAATGAGGTTATAGGCCTCTGACACTAATTTAATAGTTTATTGGGTGTTACTAATATATAGTTGTTTGTTCTGTTTCTTTTTGTTTTTTGCAATTGTTGCACAGTTAATATAGTTATTCACTATCACTATTTATGATATCTGTTGGTAGCTTTCTTTTTAGCCTGGTATGTATGTGTGTTTTTCCTATGTTGTAGTGTGTTGCGCCGCTGCACAGGTCAATATATTGATAAAATTTTTTGGCTGTTTTAGTTAAGAATTCCTCAATAGGTGGTATACCAGTTTCTCTTCTTAGTTGCGTATTTCTAACATACCACTCAGCGTTGGTGATCATGCGAAGTACCTTGTTTTGTAGAATTTCTATTTTATTTATGTTGGTTTTGGATGCGGCAAACCATATGGGCAATCCGTATGCTATAATAGGTGTAATTGTAGATGTATAAATTAATATTCAACATTGCAGTTTGAGTGGCGACCTTTTGTTTATGATTGGATAGTGCATGATTAGTCTAGCATACGCCTCCGACAGTTTTTTATTTATATGAAAACTCCAGGTAAGTTTTCTATCTATATAGATCCCGAGAGTCAGGACTATTTCATGGAATGGGAGTATTGTATATGGTTATGTTTGGGGGGTCTTCTGGTCGTCGAAGAGTAAATATTTTTGATTCACATTTATCTCCATTCAATTTGATGCACCATTTATTGAACCAGTGGGTAAGTTGTTCGATGATTTCTTGAAGTTTTCGTGCTGCTCGATGAATATCATGGTCTTGCGTTATTATAGCTGTGTCATCGGCGTACATAGCGAGGTCAGCATGAGGAATATCTGGGATGTCTGACATATAAATATTGAACAACATAGGGCCCAGTATGGATCCTTGGGGAACACCAGCATTAACGTGTCGAATCGTAGAGAGATGTGATCTTATGCGTACTTGCAATGTTCTTTCAGTAAGGAATGACCTGATAATACAACGAAGGTAAGGAGGTGTGTTGATAGCAGCCATTTTAAATATTAGTCCATTAGTCCACACACTGTATGCATTTTGTTTTCATACCCTTCCTCAACTTTCTCCGCAATTCTCAGGATCTGATGATTGGTTGAATGTGAGGTTTTGAAACCGAATTATGGAGGTGGAAGAATATGGTTTAGATCTAGGAATTGGTTTTAACTACTAAGCTGTGTCTAGACGTGGACACTGTTCACTCAAATCCACGTCTGGCTATTGCAAAAGTTTTGAAAAAAAAATAAAAACGCTATAAAGAACCCCATGGTGAAATATATGCACAAAGACACTTTACCAAAGAGTGTTTATAAAATGCATGAACCTTTAGTTTAGCCGTTGATCTTTGTTAATCATTAATAATTTAATAGGTTTAGCCTACACCTCCATACAATGACGCTGGAATTAAGCCGATGTCAGATGAATTATATAGGTTATAACCCACACGTGACTTTGTTGTGTTTATTGAGTTGTTGGATAACATTTTATAAGGTACCCACGCATGTACTTGGACTGTGGCTCAACTTTTCTCTCGTGGATTATTTGTAATACCGATGGGGCCATAATTATACATATATAACAGCAATACGATAATAGAAACAAGAAAATACAAAAAAATGCTTAAGTAAGAAAGAAATAAACATAAAAGCAACTATTTGAGTAGGTTTGACTCTCATTTTAAGTATGACATATCAACTAAGTCTGCTTTCTAAAATATTTTTGTGTGGCTATCTCTTTCTTACTCAAGCATCCTGTTTTTACTTCCTTTTACAATAAAGGAAGTATTGGATTTACCCCAAAAATTCGAAATTGAGTTTTCAACAGATTTTCACGTTTTAGAGTCCCCTGAACTCAAAAAACATATTTTCTTTCATTGGTCTGTCTGTGTGTCTGTCTGTCTGTCTGGCTATGAACAGAATATCTCAAAAACGAAAAGAGGTATGGCGTTGAAACTTCATATATAAGTTTTGTGTACTATGTAGATCGACAGCAAGCTTTTGAAGAAAATCGCACGGCCGAAAGTAGATATTTACTCTTGTAATTGTTCAGTTTTTTCGATTTTTCAAAAACGGCTCTAACGATTTATTCTAACTTTACATTTTTAATACATTTTTAATGTGTATTTAAGTGAGATAGGTGATTTTCCAGTTCAATACTTCTAAAATGGGTTTCTTTTGTTTTTTTTCTATTTTCTTTATTAACTCCTATTTTAAATAGAACACGCGTTATTATTAAATTTTTTAATTCAGCTTATAATTCTAGAGAAAATTTATCTCTTCACCTAACGCTCTATTTTGTACCGTTTTTGTAGAATTTGTAATTTTTGACAAATGCTTAAAAATTTAAAATAAAATTTTTGGCTAATTATAAGATCACTGTAAAAGGAAGTTGTGTGCGTGTATCACACCAGATTTTTTGTTTAGACTATCTCATTGCTGTTATATATAATTATATCTCCATCGGTATAACACACTGGAACCATAAATAACTATCATGTAAATTTCCTTTATATATGAGAGTCTATACATAAGAATACATTAAGTTTTTCTTTATCTTGTTTTGTGTACCCGTACTATTTTTTAATGAAAAATAATACAATACCCATTAATTTGAAAACCAGGGTGTATAACCCCTGCCTCCTGCCAGGTAGTACCTACTTATGGAGTTATGGACTGGAAACGATGTGCTTCACTAATACTTTTTCCAGAAAGCTCACAACAACACAAAGAGCAATGGAACGAAACATGCTCGATGTCTCACTCCGAGATAGAATCCGAAACTATGAAAACCGAAAAGAAGTAAAGTCAACAATATAATGGAAGAAGTGGCATGGATGAAATGTTGATGGGCCGGAAATGTGGTCAAACTAGGAAAAGACCGATGGATATATAAAGTAACAACATGGAGACCCAGAGAAACAAAACGAAGTGTTAGCCGACCACAAAAGGGATGGGTAGACGACGTCAGAAAGGTTGCTGGTAAACAGTGGATGAATACTGCGCAGAATAGGGAGACATGAAAACGTTTGGAAGAGACCTACGTCCAACAGCGGACAAACATAGGTTGATAAAGAAGAAGAGGAAGAGCCTATTTTTTGCTACTTTTAGTAGTACATGTTACCTATTTACAATTAACAAGCCTACGTCTAAGCTCAGCGGTAGATTCCACAATGGCGTCAGCGTAAGAAGGGGTGTAGGCGTTACCCTGGTCGATGCTGCTAATTGATTGGTGTAAACTTTTAATACTTTTATTTCTACGGCCACTATGATACATACAAACAAAACTTAATATTATATATACAAAAAAAACACGAAAAGAAATATATACACAAAGGGTCATCTAGACTCGGGCGCTGGGGGCGCGGGAGGTGATGGGGCGGCCTTTCCTACTGGCCGGAGGCGGGGAACGCGGCCTGGACGCAGTCCGGTCCTTCCGGAAGCAGTCCGGGGCACGGCTTGTAGCGGGCGCTGGGAAGTTCTCCTTGGACGTCGGCGGATCGAGTAGGCCTCTCGGGGACGGCGGCTGGAGCGGGGCGTTGCCGGGGCGCGGGGTCGGGCTTCCGCTAGGGGAGTCCGGGGACGGGTGGTCCGTCGCCAGCGGGGGCCGCGACGTGGGCTGCTATCTGGGCAGGTAGCCTGCCACAGGGCTTCGAGCTCGGCTTCCTCGGCGTCCGTCAGTCGCACCTCGAGGTCCCAATTGAGGATCCGTGGACGGGGAGCCTGGGGGGTCGGCGGGCGGCGCAGCCGGGCAAAAGGTGCGTCTCGCAGGTGCTGCACCAACGGGCTCCTCTGTGGGGTGCCGAGCTCCGGATCGCTCTCGTCCGTGAAGCCAACGAAATCCGGGGTGAGCGCCCTTGTCGGCGTTCGTGGGCTCCCTGACGGCAGGCGTCCCTCCCAGTACGGAGGGGGCCGGTTTAGCTCCTGGATCCGGGCGCGGGCGATCTGGGCCGAGGGGGAGGCAGGGGGCGATGGGCCGAATAATTCCTCGTGGCGGCGCTTTCTGGAACACAAGGCTCGATGTCAGGCGGCGGGCGCGAGAGGAAACCTCCAATGGTTCCGGGCTGGCTTACGTATCAGACCTGGGGGTGTCCATGGCGGAAGTGGCTCGAGTTCCCAACTTTTTCCGAAGACGGAAGGCAGCAGAGTCCAATGCGGAGGATTGGCCCTAAGTCCACGTAGGTGATAGGCTCTGGAGAGGGCTGGGGCTGGTAGATCCTTGGAAGGCTGGAGCTGCTAGCTGGGCTGAGTTGATGCTGGTTCGGCTCTCCTGGATTGAGTTGATGCTGCTGGAAGGCTGGATGGTCCTGAAGAGGCTTCTTGTTGGTTGGACTCTCCGGGGTTGAGTTGATGCTGCTGGAAGGCTGGATGGTCCTGAAGAGGCTTCTTGTTGGTTGGACTCTCCGGGGTTGAGTTGATGCTGCTGGAAGGCTGGATGGTCCTGAAGAGGCTTCTTGTTGGTTGGACTCTCCGGGGTTGAGTCGGCGATGGAAGGCTGGATGGTTTCTGGAGCTGAAGTGGCTGCTGGTGGACTCTCCTGGATTGAGTGATTTCCTACTGCCAGCGTCTGACTATTTAAAGGAGCCAGTCCTTTGTCAAACGCGATCTCGCAGCTCATTGGTCGAAGTAGAAGGGATGTTTTGCCCGTTTTTGATGTATTTCGGATTATAGCGTTTAATTGAGCGGCGTGATCAATTATCGACTTGATTTGAGTCGCAATCAATAGTCGTTGAAATGTCGATTCTAACGACACCCAATTTGCTAGGTTTTGGTAAAGATTAGTTGAACTTGGAATTTTTAATTCCGTGTTCGGCGTAAAACTTAATTAAGCATTACTCTTCTTGCGTATGTCAAGAAGTTATTTTGCTTCGATTGGTTGCGCGCTAATTTTCTATGAATTTTGAGACTATTCACGCTTTCCTGAGATGCTTCCTTTCGTTAATTATAATTTAATGTGTAATATTTAGCCGGATGTAAGCGGCTTTGTGTCCTGATTTAACCGTTAGAAAAATACGTCTTCGCCGGGCCGCCGTGTACTTCGAAATTTCTGTAGTGTTTTCTTGCCACCATCGTCCGCATTACGAGCGGTGATATGTTTGCTGGCTGATGGAAAAGTTATTTTTAATCGACCTGTATGTGTGCTAGAGACTTGGGCGTTGTTTTATCAGGTGGCGGCTTATTCCTCCTATCGGCAGGTATCCTTATGTGGGGTTTTTATTGAGCGCACTCTGTTTTAAGAGCGTTTAGTGATTGGACTTGGATTAATAATTTGGTCGCACGTTCGGAGTTTCGTTTGCCGCGGCGCTGTTTTTGTCGGCTTCCGGATTTTATTGAGGTTTAAAGAGCCGTTGGCCCTTTTATTGCACTTGAGAATTGGTGCTCCTTTGAGCGAGCATGCCGCGATTTATTGTTTTATTTTGTACGGTTTTCTTTTAAATTCTTGTAGGATCGGGGCGATTTACTGGTAAACAGATGTTTTTGTAATTTGTTCGCTGCCTGCTTGGCGATGGAAAATTACTTCGTTTTCTGTTAACCGGTTCATATTACAATGTTATGGAGTAAGTTCGTCGATTGTCTTACAAATATGCATTCTTAGTGAAATAACCACTTTACGTTGCTTTTTTTGCTTCTATAATTCCGAATACATCTGAATGATATTAATTGTTGTAAAACATTCGACAATATTGTAAATCCGTTTTTGTTTGACTGTTCCATTGTACTTACATAGGTACATACTTATTTTGTGTTGTTTAAACACTGTAAATAAGTCAAAAAACAGTGTAGAGAATCAGTCCTAAGAAGTTGAACTGAAAAGCGCCGCAGGTAATAATTTTGTATAAAATTTCATGTCTTCTGTTGCATTGTGTTTTGAGGAATAGTATACTATACTAGAAGAGATGAAAGTATACTTTCATCTCTTGTATACGGTTTTGTTCGTGAGATGAAAGATCATTAGCGAAGAAAAAGTATTTCATCGCTAGTAGTAAATGCTACCTACTTTACTACGAGTAAATCTTTTTATCCAACATCTCCTATAGTTACATATAAGGCTATTAATAGATCAATTTCATACCTCTAGAGTGCCCTTTTATCGACTAGTGAGATAAAAACCGTGTCACTTACTACTAAATTGTTGGTAGCACTGTCAAGCTATGTCAGATTCGAGATTTTCAGCTTAAATTTTTCGTCAGTTTGTGTCAAATAACAAAGAAAACCTAACCCACTAACTCCAAATTTGACATAAACTGACAATACACTTCAGTACCGCCAGTACTGACTCTAATTATAATTTATTTGACCTGTTGGTACTTTCCTAATTGTTACTATGACTTTTCACTGCTGTTAGGTATTTATTAAGTTGTTGGATAAAACGTTATAGTGTATTTGTGTTTTAGTTGAACTTTATCCACTCAAGAAAATTAAATGCTGAAACTTCGTTCTCGCATTTAAACATCCTTTCGTGGATAAAACGCCTTCTAAAACACATGTTCAATAACACAATGCATAAATTACTATTAAATTTACATTGCAAATTAATTTAGAATCTGGCAGTTTTTGGCATACTGAATTTTGTTGTAAAATACAAAATTGCGAACATTTTTCCGAGCAAACGGTTGGTTGTTCAGTGATTTTCATAGCAACGCCCACTTTCACCAGTAGTGCAAAGTTGCAACTTTCGCTGTAAAAAGAGCTACTTTCATATACATAAGTAGAAACATCTGTAAAAGGCTTTACACAGAACTTCCCTCGTCGACATTGTGACACTAAATAATTTTAAAAAACAAATTAAGTTAAGAGTAAAAATATCTTCACGTTTCTAATAAATTAAATACATTTTAAATAAAAAAACGTTAGCGGTGGTCGAATTCGAAGGGCAGTTCCAACATTTTGTGGGATATTGCAAGGAAACAGGCTATTTCCACCTGAGCTACGGAGCACCAACCCTTCGAATTCCTGCGTTGCAGCTATATTAAGTAACGCACTAATTTGTTGCTCCTTTTTGTATCATACAACATTTATTCACCATCTATTGAAGCCCATTTTTGTAATAATAAAGCTTACGCTATGTACAAATTATTACTTGTAGTTATTGCTAAGTTAAATAAAAAATCAGCAAATTTGATTTTTAAGATGCTCACCCTGTATATATTTGTCTGAAATTTTCTCGGTTTCATGCCAGGCAGATATGTATGCAAAATATTGTCTTCCTTCGACAAATACTGTTGAGTTATACCGCCAACAGACAGACAGACAGACAGACAAACAGGCAGGCAGAAGGAATTGAAAAAACCTGTGAACAGAGATGCCTGAGAGGCTGTATCAGGACTCCGTTACTTTGCGCTGATTCTATCCGTCAAGCACGTAAACAAGACTGTGTTTACGTTTTAAACCAATGTAGTCAATGGTACTTGAAACGGACGGCAGTAGAGACACTAACCCTCGGAGCACAGCCTCATGCCCCGTGAATATTATGGCTTAGAAAGGGTAGTGAATGAATCAAACATTAAATGCAGATTGATTTTTATTATGAAAATAAACTAGTATTTATACAAATAAAAAATGCTTAACGCAGTAACAATATCAAAGTTCATAATAGTGTAATAGAACGCGTTTAAAGGTCCGCAAAGACCGCAACTCAGCATGATAAGCTTTTATATTTCCGCATCGGTTTGCAGGCTGAGCGTTGAACTTGGCTTTCTAGGTCGCCGAGTTGCATTTTCACTTAATGTTGGCGAAACAATATTCGTTTAAGGTTTCGTAAATGGGAACTGAATTTTGCCTGTTTTAATTCAAGATTAAAACAGATATAAAATTACGTATAAACTTGCGAAATTATGAAGTAAAACTGGAGGTTAAAACTGTTTGTTTATGAAATCAGAATTACATTTCGAACTTCTGACTGGCTTCGTAAATTTTGTTATTAAAATTTATGTGTTTTAAACCAAGTTTAAACACCTGTTTTTCGTCATCTAGGGACGCTGAAACGTGAAGATCTGGAGAAAAGGGCGATTTTTCGCGATTACAATACTTCCTTCATCTTTAGACGAGGGAAGTAAAAAGGTAAGTTTTCTATGGGCCTTCACTAAGTGGGCAAGTTTTATTGTTGGCTGGGCATTTACCCATACAACTATTACTTTAAAATTTACCTAGAAGTAGATAGCTTTGCTCATTTGCTATAAATTGTATAATCAGGAATGTTGTGAGTCAATCGAGACAAAAGTTATTTCAAGGCAGAATAAACTCAATTATAAATCGATAATCTGAATTTGAAACAAGTATGGAAATAAATTGGAAATATAAACTTAACAAGTTTATTAGTGC
This sequence comes from Agriotes lineatus, assembly GCA_940337035.1. NCBI lineage: Eukaryota > Metazoa > Arthropoda > Insecta > Coleoptera > Elateridae > Agriotes > Agriotes lineatus. The sequence goes on along the minus strand of OW679195.1, from coordinate 89,606,396 downwards.
CGCTCTTTTTTATGTTTAAAATGTCTAAAGCAGGTGAGTGTTGATAACATAACATATATTCTAATACTTAAATCATTTATAATCCAATGTACACAGAGTTATGCAAACTCCAAGATATTAAAAATATGTCTTTAAATTTTAAAACAAAAAATTGCATACATTAACAGAAAATTTTATTGTTGTACCTGAAATTTTAAAATGGATTTTCAATGCTCACAATTCCGACCGAAAACTGGTAATTTGCTAAATTGAATAGGTATGTATCTTTATTTGAAGTAAACTGGTGGAAAAAAATTATATAAAGAATTTTTTTTACAGTAGCTTATGAAATATACTCTGCATTGTATTTCTTTTAATATATAGCTAGGGTCACACGTTGAACTTAATTATAGTTTGCATAAATCAAGCCCACCTTTATAGAATTTGCAGAACAATTTCTTTATACAGGCGGTTTTTATATTCATAAATTTTTCCCCAGTAGGTATATTTGTTTATGAAATAGGCACTTACAGCCATGCTGTTGTCATATTACAAAGAAAGTACGAAGATACATAATGCATATAAAAAAACATTTCAAGCAACCGACATACTAGGGACTTATACCGGTATAAGCAAACATTTTACAAGTTCTGCTAAAAAATTTGACTAATATTCGTCTCAATTCTATAAATACTTAAATATGTTTATATATATATTAACGATGTTGAAGCAACTTTAACGAGTAAGAAAACAATTTATATGTTTTGCGTTGTATTTACTTCCAATTTGTGGAAAAAATGCTACTAAAATTAAATTCAATTTAAATTAACTATTAATGTTTCGCTTTTTTATTTTGATAAAACCTTGGGTAATTCTAAACAACATTTATTAGTAATATTTTTCGATAAAACTTTCCTAGTATCAATCTTTTGCTATCACAGGCGTCTTTGTATTTGAAGCGACGAATATTTGTTTTTATGCCGCAAGTACCATAATGGGTTCTACCTTTGTAGAAAATTTTGTTAAAGTCGGATAAAAACTAAAAAAGTGATAAGGTTATTGCACTCTTAAATAGGACACACTGTATCTACGAAAAAATTTGTAGTTTTTATACCAATATCTAAACAATTATTTAATTCTAGTTTCAATTAAATTGTATGTTAGTTTTGCATAATTGCAGAACCATATCTACTGATTCAATAGTGTTAAATATTCGTACCTATATTTTCTTAAAATTTCCATTGCTTACTTGATCATTCTATTTTGAAGCTGATTTAAATAATTCACAATAGCGCTTTTATAAAAAACTAGCTGCCAAAATAAATGTCATTATTTTACACTTATCTCCAGAAAGTCAACCAGAATTAGCAATTCAATTTGAAATCATAAACATTTTCTCGCAACAATTTGGCATAACGTTTGCCACTCTCATTTAACCCGAAGCTGATTTTTGCAAAATGGTTTCTGAAGATCATAAATAAGAAAGTTATTCTCGGTTTTAGGTGATGTAAGATAGCAAACTGTTAGTGATAAAATATTCAATAAGCCTCCACTTGTACAGAAAATTTATAAATCCTAGCAGATTTAGTGTCCATACTTGCATGTCAAAGCTTGAGAAAGAGGAATTAGAAAATAGCCACAGACAGCTCAAGCTGTTTGATGTGCGGTTCGGGGAACAAATCCCGAAGCAAGGACTGTAATGTGGCACATGGAGACCTTTAAGAATGCAGGTATTTACGCGTAGATCCGCCTGAATAAAACAGAATATTGTACATCAGAAGGCCATGGCGTATGTTTACACCGCAGTAAAAAATCGGACTTTCTCACAAAGCAACACGATTCCTAGAAACCTGACATAGTGAGCCAAGAAAAATGGTTAAACACGTACACAACACACGCGATGTACACTCATGAGGAGAGACATGCACGAAAATTCACTGCCTGGTCACGACATCTTACGTACAGTTGGCGGCAAAAACAGAACAAAATGGTTACCTCTGCGTTAGAGTGCTCGGAGGACGTACACATGTGCATTTTAAATTACGGCTTTTAGTCCTTCCATATTAATTTTTGATTAACGAACTGCTTATAAATTATGTGCAGACGATTTTTGGAGTTGTGGGGTTAAAAAGTGCAGTTAAATTAAACAACAAAACATTAAATTGCGAAAGCTTTAACTCGTGCTAATTACAATCTGTTAAACAAACTTATTTAAAAAAGTTAATGTTGCAAAGTTAAACTAATCAACATAAAGACCACACGCACGTAGCTAGCCCTGATTATAAAATTTTGCATAAATTCTTATTCAAATCGCTATATAACACAACGAAAGAGAGCAATTTGTAATATAGGTACTCAAGCATGCCACGAGGTAATGTTGTCCACATAAAAATTAATTTTGTCTTTTAATAACAATTTCTATGTCGGTTTTTACGTTCTCTTATTTTTCTGCATTGTGAAATATAAATTACATGCTGTTACGAGTGCAATTATTTAAGGCAGCTTGACCGTGAGAGTTATTAAAAAGAAAATGAGCAAAACGCTGTTTAACATTACGTTATTTGCTTCGTGGGGTTTTTTGCTTGATATTGCGCTTCCACCTCATCAATAGCTGTACGATACGCTTCTGCGATTTTAAAATACAATGTGACAAGGACGGGATTTGATTGTAATAAGCGGCAACAGTATGTTAATAACAGGTTTAACTAACCGCATGAATAACATTTTTATTCATGAACGTATTCACATTTTTTAAGGTGAGAAGGATCATCAACATATTTCATGAGAAAAACTCGCTGGGAACGAGGAACTAGAATAAATATTTTTCTTTTCTGCGAATGGTTTTCCGTTTTAATATGATTTAAGTCGGTTATAACTCTTCTTTTTACCTATACGAAATTAACAATATAAGATGAAATAAATTATGATTTAAGTTAAACTAATATACCAATAACATTCTTTGAAATTATTTTACTGTGAGTAGGTACATATGTTTTTATAATAGAATAGGATCTTTATGTAACTAAACATTTTTTATATAAACGTTTATAATACGCTGTGTATTATCACTAACCCCTTTTTACCTAGCGATGTAGAGGCTGATGCTTTGTAAGCATACGTATGATATGTAATTTAAAAAAATCAGTTTCTAATTTTCTTAAGAAAATTAGATTTACCTTTTCAAGTACCTAGCATCTGTATATCGTAAAAATCTAATGGTTTAACTATACTTAACGATTATATGTTCATATCATTGCTATTCAAAAGCACTAATATTATTATCATTATTATTAAAATGCAGGTATCATAAATATTGTTTTCTAAGAAACTTAATTTGAAATTAATAATAATTCTTTGTTAAAATAAACAAATCCGCATTGATACGATCTTGTTTACTTTAACAAAGAATTAAGGTTAATATCAAAGTAGTGGTCGTTATAAGACCGGCCGTAAGAAATTAACTGCCTTGGGGCGTAATAGCTTGTGTGATATATATTTCAATTGTTCCTAAACGTATAGGTAAGGTAATTCCAGATTACGTGTTATTAAATAAAGCATTCCTAATGGACAACCAATACACTTTTTTAACAGAAAAAGCTAAAAGTAAACAGCTGATCTCATTTTAAACACGCTAAATTATAAAACGTCACTTTTAGTGAAGAAAGCTAGCGCTAAAAGGCCTACTTTTAGTGGTGGTCGTAGAAAAATTTGTTTCCTTATAAACTTCTGACCAAAACCCAATAACAAGAACTGCAGTTTAAAATTTAAATTAGAGATATTTGGGAGTTAATTAAACCATGTTTGCTTAAAAAAATTAATAAAAACTTAGTAATATCAAATTTACGGCTATTTAGAGTGTTTTTAGAACATTCAAAAATTGGTCGCATTCAGTTTCTTACGCACGTTATTAATCACCCTGTATAGCCAAGAACCGAGCTATATGAATTCCATTAAATCTGTCAAAACGTATATCGATGCTGATGTACCAACAGATCACAATCTGCTCGTAGCAGAAATGAGACTACGGTTCAAACAACTTAGAAGACGAGACAGCAATAAATTAAAAAAACCTAATGGATGCCAGGAGATAACAGAGCTTATAGAGGAAAAACTAACACAAAATTCAAATAAAAATTGTATTATTGAAGTCATTAAAAGCTCAAAGAGGTGTCAGTAATAAGACGCAGGAACATCCTAAGAAATTTATAAGATCGAGATGGCAGGCTCATAATAGACAGTCGTGAGAGATTACAAAAGTGGAAAGAATACACATTATAGAACTATTTGGCGATAACAGTAATATAAGTCACGACATTGATAAAGCAGCAGTTCGCCCTCGTATTACTAAAGATGAAGTCAAGAGATCTATTAAAATTGTGAAAATGGGAGCAGTACCCGGCCCAGATGCTGTTACAGCTGAAATATTAAAACTTCTGGGAAAAATGGATTGTTAGTTTTAATACATCTCTTTAGCGCCATATATGACGTACCAAGAGACTGGCTTATCGACATTTGTAACTAACCCAAGAAAGGACAAAGTCAGAAGCTATAGTGACTACCGCACTGTTCGTCTAATGAGCCACGTTTTGGAGGTATTTCTGCGTCTCATTCATGACGGATTCTATCAAAAACTAGAAATTAAATACTAGTACAAAGATGTGATCTCAATTATTGTAATGTCTATGTGTAGGTAATAGAATTTGAAAAGGCATTTGATAAAGTGACACCTGATCCAATGTTACACTTTCTAAAGGCATCTGGATCTAATGATTAAAAATCTCCGTATCCTATCGAACCTTTACTGGCATCCGAAAGCTGCCGTTAGAACTGAACAATCGTTAACAGACAAAGTGGAAATAAATATAGGGTGTATGCCAGGGATGTATTTTTCACAGTTGCTTTTAAACTTCTGCTTGGAAGAGATGTTCAAAGAAGCACTTCATGATCCTCAAGAAGGACTAGTTATCAATAGAAGGATAAAATAGAATTATATATAGCAAGTACCAGCGAATATCTACAGCAGCTAACGAATATATGTGAAATGAATAGTGGGACCTGTGGCGAATTCGACTTAATACTGAACAGTGAACGCTTAACAAAACTATACTCTGTTCACGAAACTCCTGGACTGTCAAAAATAATTGTTTTAAAATTTCTTGAGTGTACTTATAATAGTAGCTTTTTTATGGAATGTACTTCAAATCTAGTGACTAAACTAGTAATAAATAAAGATAGGTTATGTTCGACGGTTTTATGTCGAAAGCAGAAAAATATTATTAAACAAAGTTACAAATTGGAAATGTATGTATTGAATTTTAAGCCAAAACGCACCTAGGGCTGTAGTGCTACAGAAAAAGAGAGAGAATAAGAAATTTATAGTGGATACTTTTATATTTCCACAATCAGTCTGTTGTTTCAAAATCTGAAGAGAATTCCATGTCGGACTCATCAGTATCAGATTCAGTTAACGATATTATGACTGGAGGAATATCTGCTACACTGCAAGTGCCCATGTATTTTATCCAGTCATTTTTAATAAGTGTTTCACAATGAGCAATACTGTTCTTCCACATTTGCTCTGTAAAATTACTGAGAGCTATACGCCATAACTTGTCAACATTATCTTTGGATGAAGGTTGGGACTGTATATGCTTGTTGTAATAGTTTTTTGCAAATGCCCATGCTAACTCTATGTGATTATACTGGCACTGGTAAGGATGCAGTCTAAGAACAGCATGCCCATGTTAAGATAGAAACTCATCAACAACATATGAATAACACACTTTTTGTTGGTGGTGTTAATTAGTGGCCTTATAATTTCTCAAAGTTGGTGTTTGGTGCATCTTAAAAAAGATACTTCGTTGATAGAGACAATTACGAATTGAAATGTCACTTTGACAAATACATCAAATTTTGAAATTTGGAAGTTTCAAAATTTTGCAGTGTTTCCAAATGTAAAAGTAGAAAGTTACCAACGAAATTTTAAATTTGCTGCCAACTTAAATATAATAATTACAATTTGACAGCCCAGGAGTTTCGTGAACAGACTTTAAATATATAATCATTAGCAAGAAAAGAATACCTAATTAAAGATAATGGTCTCTACGTAAATGAGGATCTACGATGTAACATCAATGAACTGTGGGATCCCTCTACTGAAATCAGAATGCGAATTGAGCGAGTTCTTTTATTCGGCATGGAGGCTTAAACGTTGAACCCTAACTGCACCTAATGCTTAAAAATTTGAAGATTTCGAGCTGAACAGAGAGAGTAAGGAACGAAGAGTTGCTTAACTCGAATGAATAAGACGACAGAAATCATCAAAACCATCAACGGTGAAAGTACTTTGGCCATATTATACGCCACCCAAGAAAGCGTGAAATCTTTCATTGCACCATCGAAGGGAAAATAGAAGGTAAGGGAAGTTCCTGATGAAGGTGAACGTTCTGTTTCGAGACATGACCGCCAACAATCGGTAATGGTCAAGGCATCGAAGGAAGAGGAGGTTTCCTACCTCTCCCTTTTTGTTTTCATTTATTAATCCCTGCCCTACTTAAATCTCATTCACTTTGTGTAACCATTTATTTTCGTTTCTCCCCGCAGCTCGATAATATGGTTCCTTGATATTTAAATCTTTCTACTTCTTTAAAATCATGTTCACCTATTTTCACTTTTCTACTTTCCGATGTTTTTCTGAATCCCATTATTTCTGTTTTGTTGAAATGTTTATTCTTAAGCCATCTTTTATCCTTTCATTATTGTTTCCTTTAACATCCTTGCGTCTACCTTCCGTGTACTACTATTTCGTCTGCATATGCTAGAATCTGTTCTCCACAGTTCTAATATTTCCTTTGATAATGTTCTTCATAGCATAAAAAAGCATTACATAGTGCTGCTTATCAAGCACTTGGGACCATAGATAAGAAGAAGACAAAACAAAAACCATTCTGCATTACAGAAGATATAGAAAAACTAATATCAGAAAAAAATAAATTATGCAATAAATGGTTAACTAAGCAAACTCAAGAAAGAAGAGAGCAGTATCAAGAAAAAATAAAGAACTAAGAAGAATAATTAAAGAAACAAAAACCAATACTGGGAACAGAAATGTGTTCAAATCGAAGGCATGATAGGAGGATCACGATCTACAGAAGTATGAAAACCATAAAACAATGAAAACAAACAATGCACATAAAGACTGCGGCTTAATAGGATTGAAAGAATTGGAAAAATATTACGGAAAATTGTTAACAGAAGACCGCTGTGAACACAAAAACCTAGTAGAGCACGAAATAGTTGAAAGAGATAGTAACTTATTAATGATAACGGAAGACGAAACAAAAAGGCACGTTATGAATATGAAAAATTCAAGATCACCGAGGCCAGGCAATATAACTATAGAATTACTAAAATACGGAGGAAAAGAAATTATAAATAGAATAACAAGCTTATTGAATAAATGCATTTCATCGGTACAGATCCCTGCAGAATGGAAAACGCCCATATAACCTCTGTTTTTAAAAAAGGCAATAGAAAAGATCATGGGTGTTACAGAGCCCTTAGTGTAACCAGCAGTATCAGTAGGCTGTTTGGAAAGATACTTCAAGTAAGAACAAATGTTGGAGATAGTATAAGTGATGAGCAGACTGATTTTATCCATGGTCGCTCTTGCATTGACAATCTATTTACACTGCAGCAAATACTAGAAAAAAGGATCTCAACGGGAGAAAAAGTCCATATGGCATTCGTGGACCTAGAAAAGGCCTACGACTCACTACCGCAAAGTAAGTTGTGGGAAGCCCTGGATCAACTGAACATGAACACTCATTTGCTAGCTATCATAAAGGAGCTATATATAACAATATATCTTATGTAAAACAAGGGAAACAACTATCAGGACCTATACCAATCAGAAAGGAACTCCGCCAAGGATGTAGCTTATCACCAATATTATTCAATCTCTATATAGAAGTAGTATTATTGGAATGGAAAAGGAACTGTGGAACAATGGGTATACCAATGGGACGACCAAGTTCTCATAGCATAGGATTCTTTTGATCTTGAATTTATGCTGAAGAGACTGTATACCCAATACCAGCTTACAAAAAACTGAATACCTAGTAGTAAATAGCGAAACACAATTTGAAGTTCTCCTAAATGATGACACACAAGTACAGAAATTTGACGAATTTAAATACCTGGGGGCCATAATAGATAGAAAAAGATTGGGGGAAGGAGAAATTAAACATCGAATTCGAGAAAGCAGAAAAGTAATTGGCTGTCCCAATCCTCTATGATGGGATAAAAGCATTTCAAAAAATGTGAAGAAAAGAATAGGTCAAGTAATGGTGGAGTCTGTTCTCTGTTACGGTAGTGAAATTTGGGTAATCAATGCAGAAATGAAGCGTAGACTACAAGCGGTGGAGATGGATTAGCTTAGACGCAGTGCCAGAATATCTAGACTGGAGCCGATCCGGAATGTAAAATCAGGCTAAAGACGAAAGCAGAGCAAACAGTTATCGACAGAATTGAAATGCGTCGTTTATGCTGGTTTGGGCACTTAATGAGAATACCTGAAGACCGACGGCCAAAAATAATTTTTCACTGGCAACCCACAGCAAAAAAGAAACGCGGAAAACCACGACGTTCCTGGAATGAGGGGATAAAAACAGCAATGCAAGAGACATGGATGAGGATATGGCCCAGGACACAGATGGCTGGTGAAAGGGATTGAGTAGGCAGCATCCAGCTGTATAATGATAATTGTACATTTATTGTACTTATCTAGCTCAATATATTAGTTATTTACTATACAAGTGGGATAAGAGCATCATTAATATATGTGTGTGTAAGTTAAAAACGAGTGCGTAGCACGATTTATGTAAGCACACAAGTATACAAGGTCGAATAGTGTTGTCGATAATCCATCTCTCTGCATTACCCTTTTCTTGTTCTTTTTTGTTTAGCGGCTTTCTATCCGCTGGATCCGCCTTCCCAATGTTCCTATAACACTTTCGATTTTGTAAGACTTTATAACAGTTTGGCCTTGTCGTTCTTTTAATATCGTCGCTCTATCTCGTCTCGGTTGTTTCTACTTCATAGCCTCCATGTGATTATCTTTCTACTTCAGTTATTAACTCTTCTGGCTACGTTTCCCGCTCATTCCCATTTTAGTGCCGCTACCTTTTTAATGACGTTCTCTACTTTTGTTCTTTGTTTTATTCATATGTTTGTCTTATGGTCCTTTAATGTGATTTCTAGTATTTTTTCTCTATATTGGTCACTGGTGGTCTTTTAGCTTGTTAAGTATTTCTTTTCTAAGGATGCAGGTCTCTGCTCCGGACGGTAGAACTGGCAGTATGCATTTATTTTATAGTTTCGACGATCGGCATTTTTATAGTCATTATATCTTTTAACTTCCCATACGCTGCCACCCTTGTCGTATCCTGTTGTCTATTTCTAGCTCTTGATTTCAAAGAGAACGTTTGGTCAGCTGTCAAAGTGCTTGCGTTTGCAGTCGGCAGGTAGTGGGTTCGAACACATTCGGACATTGGTAACACAGAACGCTCTCGGCCATTATATACCTTTGGTGGTCGTTACCCTTGGAACGAGAATTTTTATTACTAATTCGACTAGACAGACTAGCCACCTGTCCCGGCCATGGCCGAAAAAGACTTATAAAACCGCACTTCGTGCGGTGGTAACAAGCTATTAGTGTATATTAAGAGGAAGAAGAAGACGAATATTTAATTTCCCAATTGTTATTGTTTTTGTCCGAGGTACACATAGTGTAAGACTCTTTGGTCATAGTATATCTCAGCGTCTTCCTCCATTTTCTCCAAATTTGTCATTATTTGGTTTTATTAAAGTTCATTTCAAGGCAAATTCTAGTTGAAGCTGTCTAAAAAACACACTTCTCAGTTTTTGTTTTGTCTTCGCTAGGATCACAACATCGTCAGAATATCCTAGATGATGTAAAGGTTTCCCCTCTGTCACCCTAGTCTATATGTTTAAAGGCATTTCTAGTACCAATTTAAATCATTATAGTGGCATATTATCACCTTGCCGCAGTCCCCTTTGTATTTTAATTCTAACGGTGTTTTCATGGAGCTGTAGTGTTTATATATTTCTTCGATTAGTTGAGTTATTAAACTCATTTTCATTTTCCTCATTCTTATCGTAATTCATCTTAGCTTGGCATCTACTCTTACTTCTTCTAGTCGTGACATAGTTTCCTTCTTTTGACTAAGTCGAAGGCCTGTTGGAAATTTATGAAAAGAGATTCGATCTCCATTCCATACTCATGTGTAGTAATTACGGTTTCAAATTTCAAAAATCTTGGACTTATTGATATTCAAATCCTTCTAGAAATAATTTGCTTGCCGTTCGGTTTCATCACAAACCCTTAGTATAGTTTTAATTTGTTTATTTACATGCTATATTTTTTGAGATTGTTACTAATTTCACTAAGCTTGTATTTTAAATATTCCTTATTATCAGCTAACACTATACCAGCATGTCTATTTCTGTGCTTCGTTCTTCTTTTTCATATAGGTAATAACATGCTCTTTTTAGTGCTTCAGTGGATGACGATATCCAACCATTTGTCCATATTTACAAGAGTTTTTCCGAATCGCTGTTACCCCATAGCCTTAAGTACACTGCTACTTTAATCGGCCTTTTATTTACTGCTCTTCTAACGTGGTCGTTTCAACCTTTTTTTCTAGATTCTGCATCTCTGATATGCGCAGTAATTGTTTTGTTCGGCTAGTGTTGGGTCGTGTTCTACTTCATATGTCAATACTGCTCTCTTATCTTAAATTCGTTTTCTACGTTCAAATACGTATCCTTACAGGTTACATCCCGAAGATGCCTAATATTCGTGTTCCTTTCATGATGTGTTCTTCTCTGTATGTATTGCGCTCCCTAGAGATCTTTACTCCTAGGCACTGGAAGTTTTATTGCTTGCTGTGTAATTTTCCCCTATATTTCTAACTTGCACCTTATTGGTTCCTTAGCTACAACTAGAGACTACGTGTTCTCCATCAACACCTCTATGTTGTATTTCTTTTGCACGATTTTCTTCAAATTACCAGATGCGGCGGACTGTCCGGGTTCCAATCGCGGCGGACTCCCGGCTACCACGCTAACACCTGTGGTAGTCGTTAACCCCTAAACAAAAGAACTCTTCCTCACTTTCGAAAGGCAAGGCTAGCCACCTACCCAGCCTAAGGGCAAAGAGAGCTTACAGAACCACTTTCTGGTTAAAATAGGCCACTGGCCTCTAATAAGAGAAGGAAGAAGAACTAATTTGTCCATAATGGTGCTAAATATAATTGAAAACACTGTCCGATTCCCAAGCTACATTATACCTCGTCTGTGAATTAGCTTCCTACTTACATTTTTTTAAATTTATGTTTATTCCCTCATTTACTTTTATTAACTCCATCAGTTTTCCATGCCCTGTATTTTTATTCCTACCTTTCTGAATTTATTCTGTATACAAACTAAGAAGCGATTGTAATAGGCCACAGTTTTATCTAATTTCTTTGAAAATTTTGGTTTTCTTTCATACTTCTCCATTAAAATTGTTCTTTATAAATGACATGTATGTTTTTTATATCTTTTTATTTAACTAATTTCGGATAGGACTTCCAAGAGTCTGAGCGATCTTATATTATCGAACCCATTTTCCATGTCTACAAACGCGAGATATGTCTTATCTTGTGCTGAACCAGAACTTGTTGTCTATTAATTATTTTTCTACCTTCTCTCCTTCTTCTCTATATAATATTATTTTACTGGTATTTTTGCTTCATACTCTCTTATTTTTACTGTTTTGTAACTCTTACAACTTTCTTTTTTCAAAGGTATATTTATGTTACTGTTCTTTGAACCTCAACTGGTATTTATGATATCCTACTCTGTAACAACTACTAAGTATAATATACTTATTTACTTAACGGAAAACCATTAATCAGGATTTTAAAAATGAATATGAACATTAAACACCAAGGCAACAGTTAAAAATAACGAACGGATATACTGCCTGGAAGGCATGAGTTGGCCTTACATTATTATCCATACGCATTCATTCATTCTTAATTCTTAACTACCAAACAAAGAAGTGCAGTTACTTAAAGTAATATTTCTTTGCTATCATGGATCGACATAATAATTATCTGAAAGTTATCTTTTATATAAAATGCAGAAGCTAATTTATAGTTGTAATATATACTATCAATATCAATCATTATATTCATACATCTATACAGATAATTTTGTTTACTTAAAGTACACATTTGCGCATTCCAAATAAATTATATAGTTATAGTAATAGACGTAGTAAAACCAATTTGCTATTTATTTTGAATTATCTCTTTCAAACGTTCCTTCTGTTATGGATTTAAATTCAAACAAATTTTTAAATAAACTACAGCAACTTTTGTAATAGGTTTTCTAATAAACTACCCACTCGACTAATTTCGTTTATAAGGAGTCTCCTTATTTAGCAAGCCATAGTATGACCAGTAACATCAATCTTTGAAACAACTATGATATTTAGAACAAGCCGTGAAATGGACATCAAACAGCAGAACTACTTCCAGCAAAACCTACGCAACCAGGCAATTGTTCCGAGTAGGTATACAATTTAGATTTCAATTCGGGGTTTTGATTATTGTTTTACGTTCACTTTTAGGCTAACGACTAATGACTTCCCACACCGTTCACTTTTTAAATTGCTTTTTGAACGTCTGCGGTTGTTCAAAAAATTCCCATTTGCATATGGCTAATTAGGTATATTACGACAGGAACGGGTAAATAAAAGTTATGCTTCCTTGTAGATACTTTTAATAATTAATAGTTCGCATTATCTCTTAATATCTAATTCATTTGATCAGGTTATATCATTGTTAAGTGCCATAGATTTAATGTGCTAATGAACTTGTTATAACACTTCATTGACATACCTATTACTATTAAAAAAAAAGAATAAATTGCCTGCAACCAATTTTCGAATAAGATAAATGTATAATTTAATGTAACAAGGTTACGGGCGCGGTTTTGTAGATTATTAATATACTATATTCAAGATAAACCAATCTATTAAAATTACATGTACATATTTTTATTTAATGTTAAAAGATGAATATAATATCTGGCAAAAATTATAAGATTTTATAGCAGAGGGTATGTATCACAGATTTTTTATTTATATTATATTATATTAGTATATAATAGTTGTTTAACATGTCATTCTCGACCAGGAAAGGACGGGAGATCTTAAATTGTTGATTATTAAAAATTTCATACACAATATCAATCTGTGAAAATGGATTCCTTTATAGCTTCTTTAATGTTAATAATTAAATAGAATTAGACCAATTCAATATTAATCAAAAATCGATTTAATTAACAACTAGGTATTCATTATAACGGGTATATCTGAAATAAAACTGTTTTTCTACTCATGAAATCCGTCATTTTGACATTGATGGCGATTGTTGCAATAGCATTTCAACCACTAGGAACTGAAATGTTCGGATTACCGGGATTTAAAACTGTTGTTTGACATTCAATTGTTGATAAGAGAAATGTTTAATTATTTTCTAAAGTGCATTAATGTGTTAATATTTGCGAAAATTCGTAGAAAAAATAGTATGTGCAACTCGTGGCTTATAACATTTCAACGTCTAGAGTTACTTTTTTCAAGTCGCTTCGCCCGTTGAAAAAACCACAATAAACGTTGAAATAAAATTTCAACGACTTGTCCCATAATATACTATTACGTACCCGTAGGTACATCATGTAAATAAGTAAAATACTGTAGTTTCAGGTGAACGCAAATTAATACTTATGTTTTGTGGTGCTTCATTTTAGATTTTAATTTTCAGAGTTTCGAGTATATTTATATTAGATTTTTCTATTACAGTACAGGGCAAACCATATCTTACTTCCAACGGTTGCTATATGGTTAATAATATGGACAACCGACATGTCTTATCCTCTGTGTGGCACCTCAGTTGTTAGCAATTGAAAATTAAGGAAATGTTGAGCAATGTATGTAAACATACCGAGCCCACCACATAAGTGGCCTTTTTTTACTTAAAATAATTTTGGCATTTTTAAAATTGATTTGTAATTAAAAATAAGAACATGTTTAACGTCTTTAAAGAAGAAAACGCACAGCAAGTAATACAGCTTTTTCTACATCGAACAACGGCCGAAGATCCGAAGAATGTTCAGAAATATTTATAAAATACATAAAAATATCTAATGTTTCTAATAATACTGAAACAGCAAAGAGATACACTTAGTAATGCGAATTAACCTGCGCTCCCAGGCGGTATCCGATTGCTAATCAGACGGTTTATCCACTTAGCTAAGAACGTTACCTGACGTACTTACTTATCGTTGTCTTATGAAGAATACGGTGACTATAGAACTGATTTCGGCTTACACTCGTTTATAAACAGTGTGGAAATTAAGCAGTGCATAAATTCGATACCTTCGTTAACCTTCGTTTTTGGGAAAAAAATCTCAAAGTGGTGTAGCAATTCAGATTACAGCGCGGATATTTATATAATTTGTTTTAACCTTACGACGCGACGTCATCAATATTTTTTTAAATGACAACCTACATTTTTTTCATTTATTTGGGTAGCTAGTTTTAATTTGTTTTCAACAGTATCAAATTTTAAATAGGTTACATTGAATTTTAAAAAAACGGCCTTATATAGTAAAGATGAATCAAATTAACATAATACCTCTTTCGGGTTTAAAATAAAACACAAAGTAGTGATTATCTTTCGACTTTGATAATAACCAACATACGAAATAAATGTTCAATCATCGGTTTTTGTTTTAAGTCCAGATAACTAGGTATCCGTACTATCTGAAATTTTTGAAATGTTTTCTAACGTAACCTATTTAAAATTGTGTAGCGTTGAAAACAGATTAAAAATTGTTACCAAAATAAATTTAAAAAATCTATAAAGCGTTTCATTCAGAACATCCCTCGCAAGTGGATGTGATGGCACTAAACAATTTTAAAAATTAAAGGAAACTAGGTGTATAAATATTTCAACGTTTCTAATAATACTGAAAGAATAAAAGAAAACATTTCGTAATGTGAATTAAACCAGTTTTTATTAAACAAAAAACATTACCGGCGATGGGATTCGAACTTCAGCGCCTGCGATGCGATTGCAACCCTTGGAAGTAACTCAACTTCTTATCTCTGCGATGCAGCTGTATTAAACATAATGCACTTAGTCGTTGCTTTTTTATTTTTTTTACATTTACCCTGTACCTGAAGTGTCCCATTTTTGTCAAAGGTATAGCCTGAGCTATGTGAAAATTATTACTTTTTTCTATTCAGACAGACAGACACACAGGAAAACAGACAGACAGGCAGAAAGACAAACAGGCAAACAGAGAGACAGATAAACGGAATTGAAAATACCTGCCTTTCGTCATCTAGGCACCGAACCGTGAAGATCTGAAAAATCTGGGACGGTGATTTTTTCACGATCACAATGCTTCCTTCGTCTTTTAGACGAAGAAAGTCAAAATATAGGTTGTTATTTAAAAAAACATTGATGACGTAACACACTAAGCAAATGATATAAAGATATGAAAATGACTTTGACATACGTTCTGCATTTTGAATCGGTACATCCCGTTGAGATTTTTCCTGAAAAGGAACATTAACGAAGCTACCGAATTTATGTGCTACTTCATTGTCACACTTTATAAGCATTTTGCGACGTTGTTCAATGACTAATTTTCACCCACTGTTTAGTTTCAATATCTGTGAACTAAATTCCATCTACTCGCAGACGTCATTCCACCATTTCTGTTTCTTTTTGAGTGTGATACGCCTAACGATCATCTAAATATATTTATTTCTACCACTTTAACTTTTTTTATTCACTTTCATTAGTCTCCAAGTATCCACCCGATATAATAAGGAGGCTTTGACTATTATATCGTAGTTGTAGTGCTTCCTGCTTTTTCATTTCTTTTAATTTCAAAATACTCTATTCAAGATAGGTCTTTATCATTTTCCGACTTGTCTAATTCTGTTTCCTCCTATTGTTATTACTATTTAGTAGTAAAAATATGACACATGTACTCCTTCAGTGTTCGAACCTGATATTAGGTTAGATAGTTCTGCTCGTAGTTAGCGGAAGATATAAAATCCTTTGGATATTAAATTTAAATCGCCACTCTCTATATTCCTGTTAGAAATGACAGATATTATAGGCTATACCATCTATATAATTTGAATTGAGTACTTAGTCATCTGCAAACAAAAGTGTTTATAAAAATTAACTTCCATCCCCATTTCTCGACATTTTTCTTTCCGCTTCTGTAAGTCATGTACAGTTGGAAGCACGGAAATGTTTCCCATATATTTTTGGATTGTTATTATTAGTCTTGTGCTGATTTAATTATTAAGTAACAAAAGATAACTGCAAAAAACTGTAAAACATGTATATTTTATATAGGTATACTATACTATAGCTACAATACCTTATGAGGATATTTTATTTCCCAATGAGAGTGTGATTTATATTTGTTTTTTGTAGAATGTAGACCTAGGAAGATTAGAGAGAGGTCTCTCGTATCTTTTCTTTCCTTTGTTTTACACCACAACGTTTTCTGTCTGCTCTAATGCCCTAAATCCACTCTGTTCTTCCTTTCTCGCTATTTCTATATTCGATTTAAATCGACTTTTCCGAATTTGGCCATGGACTCTGTTAAATTCACTTGTCACAGTTGTTTGTAGTTGCAACGATTGAATTTATCACTTTTATTGTACATCGTAAACCGATACACTCTTTTCAATTCTTTTGGTACTGAATGCCCAATTAGATTCTTGCTAGAGAGAAGCCAAATTTCAAAATCTCTGCTTGTATTCCACCTGGGCATTGGGATTTACCACTTTTCAACTTTTTGGCAGTCTTTTAAATATATGGTATTGGTTAAATTAAGCTGATCTCCATATTTTTGGTTTTTTAAATCTATTCAAGTTTTAACTATTTGTAGGCGAAATAAAAAAAGAAATTGCATTATTATATTTAGTCTTAAATTTGCGATAAACTGATTAAAAATTATCGCCTTGACAATCGATACAAAATCATGTGCATCGAGTAATGGAGTTCACACTGCTCACTACATTCTTGAGATTTTTTTAGCATGACGATCAATTTTTTGATCTAGCAGCTTAACTCGCGTAGGAGTGTGATCTGACAGCTTTGATTAAAGTTTTAGATTTCATAATTTAAAGGCAGAAACCTGGATTAGAGGTATATTTATACGAACCATTCGATATTAATCGCTTTTTTATTTGAATTCAAAAACTTTATAATTCTAAATGCGGTGGCATAATATCAATTAGTAAACAACATATTTGTTAATAAAGGAAACATCAAAGCATTGGTAATGAATCAAAGTAATTAAAACGCAGAACTTGCCATTTAGAAAATATGGTGTTATTTTTTTCCTATTTGTGTGCATTGAAGGGGAAAGTTATTTAATTAATTAACAATTGTAAAAGCTCCTAAATAATAAATACTAAATGTCTGTATGCACCGCATGACCTAAGTATCATATTAAAAATAAATAAACAATTACGTGATCACTAATAACTGAGTTAATGTAGTAAGTTGTTTAAAACACACAAAAACATCTTTATTCTTTCCAGACATCAATTATGGTAGTTATTTATAGAAACTGAGTGGATGTTGTATCATCCTACTTTTAAATTTGTAAAATTGTTTTCTAATCGAATTTAAGTCCACAATGCATTCTTTATAGCACCATCGTTGTTTTAACGCTACGTAAATATATGTCTTAGTGGCAAATCTATAGTAATCCTAATAAATTATGTTATACTATTTTTTCAAAAGATGTCTACTAAACATTATGAAGTCGTGGCTATTGGATTATACGATTAACGATGGAGAAGCTATTTGCTACTACATACATTGCTACATTCCACGGTATTTATATGGCAATAACTAGTTGTATTAATTGATTAAAAAGAGTAGAGTAACAATAGCTATATTATACAGATATAGAAAAATTCTTATTTGACATCCGTTTTATAAAATAAATGCCCTTTTGATTTACTTATTTATTCAGATAAAACTGTATTTTTTTTTCATTGTTTAGCGTTTATAGTTCTCACAGCTACATAATGATATACCTAATTCAATTGTGTTCTCTTGAAATTATAATTTGAAAAGCACACCTATAGATTCAACTTAAATTTGTAAATTGTTCTAACAACCTAGATTTTGAAAGTGTTTGACCGTAATGTAATAGCCTAAATAAATACTGCTGTTTTGTTTGAGAAACGCCTATTTTACACTACTACTACCTGAAGGTGTCTTATTAATTGTCTTTGTACATGCTCTAATGCAAATGATAGCAATTAAGGCTAAAACCATGTGCATATTTAACAAATGAAGATGCAAAGCGTAGCTCACGAAACCATATTTAAATTTCAAGCAATTTTATTGAGAACAAGCTCACTGTAACAAGATGGGTAATTACTCACACCAAGTAATTACCAGGTAGTATTGTATAAAGATGATTACTTTTTCTCCGCCAGCGTTGAAGCTTTCCAATTAATTAAAAATGCTGCCGTTTAGCCATAACCGCAAGTTTATGCTGTAAATGGTTTTAATTACGTTACGTAACGACTTTTATAAAATTAAGCGTCCTTATCACTGATACAGTCGTCGTTGCGAAATGGCGCTTTGTGGCACCTCGTCCATAAAGTGTCGAGGTAAAACCGAGTTTCTGCAATTATATTTCCTCATAACCTCATAGTTCTCTGGTCCACAAGGCAAGGTTGCGTGCAGGTGAACTGGATGTCCATCAAAATACGCATAAAAAGTCGCCGTTCCTCAAGGAACCCAAAGAACATTGTCTATTGTCTTTTTACCTATCCTTGACTCGGAACAGAGCTGATGTATTTTTAATGATTATTTTTTCGACTTTTTTAAATGGGAGTGTCGGGTAATGTGTTTAGCTGTCTTAAGTTACTTGGTTATTGGTTGGAATAACTGCGTGCCTCCAGCCGCCAATAGAGAAGACGTAGCCAACATTAACATAAATATAATGTGCTGTAGGCCTTACCAGTTCCATACCAAGAACGCATTACTCTTTTTGTACCTGCACACATTTCCACTGTGATGAATTCCCTTGCTGCTAGACGTCAGGGCTTGTAATGACATTTGTAATTATTTTTCGTTTACGTCAGTCACACCAACACGTTTAAAGGCTTTCACAGGGCGATCGCTGGTATTAATTTCGCCATTCTCGTGCTCGTACGTCGTTAAGCCACTAACGATTAAATATAATTTTTATATAAAATGTTTAAGTGATAGACACGATTTGTGTTTAAAAACGAAATTAGAGAATATTATTAATTTTAAGTGATATATTACGTTTTTTTTATTCAATTATCTAAATAATAAAAATATTATTATTACCGCACGAACTCTTTCAAAATGTTTACAGTAATGTTACTATACAAGGCGAATTGAAATTTTCACCGCAGGGCTTGAGAATGCATCGTAAGAGAAAAAAAATAAAAAATACCACAATTTCAAGAGAGTTCGCTTTCCCGCAATAAAACTCCAAACTTGTTATTTATCATCTAATCAGTTACTGTGAAATATTTAAATACCAAAAAATGCTTTGTGTTATATACCGTGATTCTTATGTATTTGTATTGTATAACATACCAAAGTATTCAGCTATGCTGGCAACAGCTTTCAATTATTGCAGTGTAGAAGTATAGAAAACAAAATGGTGGTGTTTATTACGATAGCCGTTTTTTGTTTCATTTTTTTTAAGAACCTCCTTTTTCTTCCACTTCGTAAATGTGCTGTAAGGATATTAAATATAAAATATTTTTTGTTTAAATTATTTGTTTTATCTCTATAAATTTTAACATTTTCTTATTATCTATTTTTCGAAAATACATTTCCAAGTTTCAAAAAGGACATTTCGATTCATGTCATGCAGACAAGTAATATTTACTACAAAATCTCTCAATTGGTTTTACACTAAGCACAGCAATATCACAAATATTGTTACTTTCTACCATCCACGGAAAACAGAAATTATTAGTGCTTGTCTAATAAAGTAACTGCATAATTCTTTTGTTGCTGATTGAATAAATGCTTTAAAAAATAGATTTTTTGTTAATTGAAAATCTAGAATGTTAATGTAGCTAGAATATAATATAAAGACAGTTAAATTTAAAATGCTTTACAATTTATAATGCATTCTTTAATACCTATAATTATTTATTAAGTAACAGATTTTGGTGTTTCTATTTAACAACCATGTTGAGCGTTTTATAAATAATCAAAATCTGAATTGAAATTATTTTTAATTGAAAAAGATATTCAAAATGATTTCTATTAGAAAATCTTGCAGAATAGAGAAGTTTTGCTTCGTATCGACTTGCATTTACAGACCTATAGGTACACAAAATGCATATCTGCATCTTCATATCTGAATATGATTCGATATTAACCAAATAAATTACTGAACGATAATACGGTAATGCAAGTAAATATGCCATTAAGTGTAATATTAAGCCAACTTGCTTAGCTAGTAATCAAATCAGCTTAACGTTTTTATAACTAGGTACTAACTAATTAATAATTCCCAAACTAAACATTTTCGGATATATGTTTATTTTTTATTTATTTTTTAATCTGGAATCGTTTCTAAAAAACTTACCCAAACATTCATCATATTAAAGGAAAGATAAACAGTTTAGAACAACAGCAAATATTATATTGAAAAATTCTTGCGAACTTAAGTGGATTTACAAAATGGAAAAATATTAATAAATGTAATATTTTCATATAGACTATATTTCATAGAATATACACGATAAGAAAAGAAGAGCCTTAAAACTATTGAAAGTTAGCCACATTTTTGTTTTTATCAGATTTGTTTCTTAACATTTTCATAGGTTTATAGACCTATTGTTAGTTAATGTCACTTCACGAATGGCATTAATAATGTATTGAGTGGTAAAGCTATAGTTTTTTGTAATAAAACAAAAAATAGTTGTGAAGAACATACTGCTTAGATTTATTATTTCAATACGCACTAGTCAAATAAAGATGTATTATGTTAAAATATCAAAATAGTACACCACATGTTATATTTAGACTTATTTTCTATTAAAAACAAAGTGCGAGTTGAATGTGATGTGTTATTTTACATTAAAAGAAAACTATTCCTAATTTTTTTTTTCAGGATAGTTGGCTATAGTTTTTTGTAATAAAACAAAAAATAGTTGTGAAGAACATACTGCTTAGATTTATTATTTCAATACGCACTGGTCAAATAAAGATGTATTATGTTAAAATATCAAAATAGTACACCACATGTTATCTTTAGACTTATTTTCTATTAAAAACAAAGTGCGCGTTGAATGTGATGTGTTATTTTACATTAAAAGAAAACTATTCCTAATTTTTTTTCAGGATAGTTGGCAATAGTTTTTAAATAATTGATCATATTGATTTCTTTGTTTTCTATTATTAAGTTCTAAAGTCTTTCTTGGGTCATGTTCAATTTCAGGTAGTTTTTAGTTAATTTCGATTTAAAAAAGCTTATTTCGCAAGATCCAGATATTGTAGGTAATGTTACATATACAGGGTGAGGAAAAATTCACGCAGTATGGCTATAATATTCTATTATAGATTTAAAACAAATTGTTAAAATAAAAGTTACTATAGGCAAAATGTGCTTCATATACCGGGTGACAATGAAACTACTACCTACGGCGGCATTTCGAAACGGCTTGAGATAGAAATATGCAATTCGGTATGTCGATAGGGTTGAAAATACTTGTTTTTAAAAACCATAGCAACCTCTGTCCTGGCCTACTCCGTTTTTCCGTAAAATACAAAGAAATAGGAATTACGGCATATTTTTAAGCTGATGAGCTTCATCTCGAAATAAGTGGATCCCAGCAGAAAACTTATATGCATTCAAATTTGTGTTCCACAAGAATCCAGAAATACTTTAAGTTCCTCCCGCTTTTATTTGAACTTATCACTCTCCTCAGCAGAAGCCAACCCGTTCTACTCTGCTACTGATCACAACCGCTCAACTCAAAACCACGTTAAAGACCTCCACTAACAACCAAACTGTCAAACTGCCCAGAATCAGGATCCGTATTCACCCAGGAAAAACTAGTTTGCCTCAGGAATCAGCCCACATAGTTCCCTCACAGCATGGATCCAAACAGACCCCAGTAGTAGTTGTTTCTTTTTATTATTCAATCCAAACCACTCTCCTGAAGTACGCCACAGCACAGCACCAAGAATCCCGTCCAAGGACAAGACACCAGACCTCAATTGACAAGCTCCATAAACATGCTCACTCTGCCAACGACTTCCTTGCGACTCTCCTTTCGTGTAAATAGCTCGTTGTAATCCAAATTAATCGATTCACAATGTCAAATGTAATTCCACAATAAACTTAATTCAGTATTTCTTTCTTTTTATTTTCTTCTGTAGATTAGCACTGCTTTAGTTAAATATTCTCACCATATTCTTTGTGTTCTTGCATTTAGTATGCTCATCTTCTTAATTTTAACATTTCCTTTTAGTTCACCACGTGAATTTTGTATTAATTGCAACCCTTTTATGCTCCAAACATTTTTAACTTTTCAAATTGGGTTTATTTAATAATTTCTAGTTACAAAAATCGATTACATCTTTTCATTTTCAAATTTGTTATATCAATAATAAAAACAAACCCCTTAACGATATTGATTATTTTCTCCATCCAACACTCTATAAAAGCTTTATGTTGATTTCTACCCACTACGTGCAATAGTCTATTTCGAAAAAGTATTTGTCATCATTTTCCAATTTCATATTTAGATATTACATTAAGTTAGAATTCTTCTGTTTCTCAATCAGCCTCATATTATTAAATTATAAATTCTATTTTCTTTCTTTACTAAATGCATAAGTTAAATACCCAATTGATATCTAAATGATATTTCTAATTTTTAATTACTGCAATCTTTTACTCCTATTTAAATTTGTATACCCCTGTATTCATATCATAACAATATATCTTAACATTCGTGGGGCTTAAAGCAAATCAAAAAATCTTATAAAGATATTATGTCTTCCAAAGCTTCCTTATGGAAATATTATCTGTCAAAGCACTTTTTTATTTTAAAGCTCTTTGATTGTAGTCAATACATTTTTTTAATTAAAATGGCCTTTGAGATATTATAAAAATACTTTGGGTTATTGTCTGAAGGGCTGTTATTTTCATAATAAAATGCACTCTATTTTCAGCTAGTTTACAATAAATCACAATAATGTTTAGCACTTTACTTCAAAAAAATAATTTTGATAGAAGAAACGATGTGTTAACTAAGAATTTTAAAACATTAAATCCAAGACTTGTCTTGGAAGCATATATTCGATAAAGAGACTTTGAAGGCAAGTGTTTAGTAACTGTTTACTCAAATAAATCCCAAATACGTCCTTAAACAGTTGATCCATATTTTAAGACCACCCTATATGCCAGCTTGAAAATTACTGTGCTATAATCACTAATTTAAAATGACGTTTATTTTAAGTATGTACAAATAAAAAATAAGAAATGAGGAAAACTAAAATGGAAACATATTGTTAAAAAATCCATTGAAAAACGTTTCAAAATATAGAATCAATTGTCCACTTGTAATTGATCGTATTAGCAAAAATACACAACTAATCGCGGTTGGTCATTCCACTATGACTATGAATCCTGAACATGAGCAGATAATTCTATGTTCCGTGATAATTGGATAATTTAGGTAATTTTGCCTACTAATGTCCAGAATTACGGCATTATAACTTTTATTAAACGTGCTTCAAATATGGATCAATCTAACAATTTATTAACCGACGGATCATTAATAATTCATTGTTTAGAGTGCACAGTAACTATATTACTTTCGTGTTTTCCGGCGCGTTTATTATCAAAAGCTAGATTTTCGAACCACTTACTATTAGAAACGATTACACAACTTTACAGGTAGGTGAGCCACGTGGTTTCTATGAACCTTAATCGAGGTTAGAAGTTCATAATTATAGTCCAAACTAAATTTTAATGAACCTTAAAAATTTTTGAGGAAATTAAAATCGAAGTCAAAACTAACTTTAAACAAGAATCGATTTATGAATAGGTATCCATAAATTTAATTCTTCTACAAAAAACGCAATTCCCATAACTAATAAATTTTTGCTCGGTGCACCTTCTATAAAATAATAAATCAAACATCATATCGTCGGAACCTGTATTTTACACATCACACATGATATAGTGTTATATCAGACCATCGTAATTACTTTTTTCGTAATAATTCACATCGACCGCGGGTGCTCTCGTCTCTCTCTACGGCATAAGACGACACACGTCGACGAGAAAGCGAGAAATCTCCCGTCAATCAAAATGTCTACTTTCGATAACCTAAAATATTTAGGGTTAAAACATTATTCGGCCCTGATGGGGTTGTAATTTATTATATATTAGGTGTAAATTTTCATATAAATATAATTATACCTTATCGGGCGGTTTGAAACATTGGGCTTTTTCTGAGCGTATTGGATACTGGCATTTATGTTTATGTAAATAGCGTAGGATTGTTGATTACAATCATTTACAAATTCTTAGATTTGGTTTTTGATGGAGGAATCCAAGCAAACAGTCGTATCTACTGGTACACTTCTAAATAAAACTAAATGATGAATATAAGGAAATTGTAGTTAGATTATAACAAATTAGTCTTTCAATACTGCACAACTGCAATATACAAAATGAAATATATCAATGAGAAAGAAACTAGTACGTTTTGTAGTAACACTAGAGTGCATAAAAGAAATATTTTATAGCTATACATACGTTTGTCATTGCCTAATTTAGGCAGGACATGGTTTTGCAAAGTACCCTTAGGGAAGTAGTTTCATTTTGCACTTCAGTTACTACGTTTAGTAACGGCATCCGAATTACATTTCATAGTCAGGAAGTGTCGTTCTTCTTTTGTGACCTTTACTTAACGCTAGAACTTTCAAACATGTAAATACCTACAGCAAATTATTAGAAATCGTAATCTAAGGAAATGCTTTTGGAACCATGACTGCAATTACGTCTTTAAAAATTACTGTATATAGCATCTGCCTAACATATAACACAACCCATATAAGATTATACATTTCTCACTGAAACGTAAAATGTAACATACCTACGTTATTTAAGAATTCTGCATTTTTATTTTCATTTCTTAGAAAAGTCATACATTCACAATATTCGGATTTAATTTCTGTTTTAACATTATTATAACTATAAAATAATAGAGCAATTAAATAGTAATTAAGCATATCTTTGGGAAAGATTTATAATGCCTCATTTTCTATTCACTGAATCGTTTAATTAATAAGCTCGAATCACTGTCCCTTATCGTCAAAACATTTTACAAGAAACAGCAAAACGTATAACTGTAAATATCTTCTTCAGGAACTCTCTCTCTTCAAGAGTTGTGAATAGTATTCCCTAAAATTATTGTGTTCAGTTTGGCCAACTTTAAGAATTTAGTTCAAGTTAACACTTGATGCAGAGGTGCAGAACTGAATTTATACATTTGTATTAAAAATACGAAGTATTGTACACTCGTATTGGTTTATACAGTGTAGAAATAAAGTAACGGATAAATTCATTAACTTCGTTTATATTCATTGTTATGAAAACATCTTGAAGGGGTATAGCGATTTTGACCATAGGGAATATTTTCAGCTAATTTTCAGTTTCTTATGTGATTGATTTTTCATGATATAACGTCATCGACTTTTTTTTTAAATGACAGCCTGTATTTTTATTATTGATTTTGGTAGTACTTTTTATGTTGTTTTCAACGATATAAAATGTGCAATATGTTACATCTGAAAAAACCAAGAAAAATAATCTTAAAAATGAAATATTAAAAACCAATGAAATGAGCAAAATAAATCTAGTTACCCGTGGATAAAATAAAAAAAGATTAGTTACGTGTCAGAAATAAACAATTTGTAAATGTCATAACAAAGTAAACGTCCTTTGCTTTTTCTAAATTAGAATTTACCTTTAGCAAACTATTTTATTAATAAAAATGGTACAATAAGGGAGACAGAATTGAATTTTTTATTATTTATTATTTGATTTTTCAATTGTTTTTCTAAATTTCAATAAAAACGAATCTGCCGTCGATGACTTTCCGTCATTGATTTTTAATATTAAAACTTTAAGACCATTTTTCTCGATTTTTTCAGATGTAATATATTGAAAATTTTATATCATTGAAAACAACATAAAAAGTACTAGGTACCAAAATCAATAATAAAAAATACAGGTTGTCATTAATAAAAAGTCGATGACGTAATAACTTTTAAAACAAATGACGTAGCAACATAGAGGTGGTTGTAGTGTATGTCCTATTATTAAAATCGTATTAACAAAGTTAATGAATTTATCCGTTACTTTATTTCCACACTGTATGTATACACTATACAGTTTATGTATCTAGCATTAATCACTGTATAGCTAAATGTGCATTTTTCAAACAATAGACATATCTTCTGAGATAATTTTTCTTTTAGAGTGACAATCATGTGATGGTAACTCTATGTTAAGATGCCTTGTCTTTTTACCCTCTTGAAGCACCGCCATATTTCAGTCGATTATGTTTTACCATCTATTTACACCCAAGCCAAACTCTCAAGCTTCTTTTGCATTTTATTTGTTTTTTTCGGAAAACTTTAATATAAGGTCTTGCCCATTGCGAATGATTAGAAATCGAACTGTCAGGCATGAATATGATCAGCGGTTTGAAAACAATCTGATTGGGCATTAAATTTAAAAAACAAGCAAAGGCTGCAACTAACCTAAACAACTTAGGACGGTACACATAATCTTATGGGGTAATCAATTTAAAAAAGTATCAACGGCTGCAACTAACCTAAACAAGCTAGAACGACACACAACTTCTTAAAGGGTCAACAAAAATACAGAGCACATTGTTGGTGACTTGTTTGGGACCACTGCTTCTTCATTGGCTCGAATTCAGCTACTAAAGTTGGGCAGTTTTTTCTATTGTTGTACAGCGTGTTTCAAAATTGCACGGCACTGTTCTAGGATCACGTCCTGTAGGTCAAAAGAAACAAGAGTTTCTAAAACATCAGATCGAAATTGTGTCGTTAAGGTTGCTACTGCCCTAGAAGCGTAATAGAAAAATACATTGCTATGGGTAGATTACGCTGCTGAAGTAGCGAATTTCGAACTACTCCTTTTGAATCTTACACTTTTTTCAAGGTTATATAATTCAGCATAAAAACAGAAGTGGCATATGTATGCCAAATTATACCAAATTGTCTTTATCTGCATTATTTTAATAGAATATAATCTGCGTTTTCTTATTACTTAAGGGCTATAGCTCCCTTAAGAGTTAATTTTGGATGAATATTTATAGGAACTTTTTTGTTGATTTTGAACTAGAGAACACCCTGTACATTGAGATGATTTATCGGACTTCTTCCACTGTCTAGAATGTTTTTCACGCGACATTTCGATAGCTTTTAAGAAGAGGAGGAAGTAGATCGTTTCAGAAGTTTTTATCTACTCCCGTCCTCTCAAAAACCCCCGAAATGTTGTGTGAAAAACCACCGAGACAGTGGAATAAGATAATACATCTTAAAATATACCACTGTCTACAATAACATCATTCAGCGAACATCCTCCATATTATTGATATTTCAAATCCTGGACACAAAACTTAAACGTTTTTCCTAGTGGTGTTCTTTTTAACAGCGAAATGACGTAGTTTATACCGAAAACATAATCAGATAATATGAATATGGCGTAACCACAGATTTTTTCATCCAAAATAAGACAATCCAACTTAATTATATCTAAACGCGCCTTGTTAATGCCGTGTTCTGTTTCAAAGTTTAAAAAAAAATATTTTACTGATAAGAATAGAACGATTGAATCAATTCTGGTGATATTCGGCACTATTAGTGATGATTCCAGGACACAGATCGAACACTACACTTTAATGGTAAAGCCGATAACTATTACAAAAAAAAAATCATGGCGACGCAGTCAATCAGATTCTATTTCTATCGGTAAAAGTTACTTATAAGTATCTTTTTCTGAAAAAATACAATAAATGTGATCGACCTTACCATCTGATTTGTGTTAACCACCATGTTTCATCCCCTACTCCTTCTTCATCTCATTCTTCTCCATCGTTGCTTGTGTAATCCATCCTATATTTGGATCTCTTCTGATGACGTTACCAAAAACGCAAGTATGTCTTTAAACAGTTGAAAGTAGACGACTGTTCAATTGGATGGTCAAATCTCTAATACTAGAAGCGTTGATTCTTTAAACCCGAAATTTTAGCATGCCGTCTGAAATGCTTTAATTCTTGTTCGGCATACCACATTAATTGTTCATGTTTTAGAGCCATATGTTGCCATTGAAAAAACTATTCTATTAACAAAGTCAAATTGGTTTTTCTAGGAATTTCGTGGTCCTTACAGATCTTTATGAGCCCTTCTTAGGCTGTTTTTACCATTCTGATACGCTTCTTCACTTCCCCATAGTTTCCCGTGCTTGTTATACTGTATCCTCAGTAGACCACTTTGTTTCTTTGTCTATCGCAGGAATTTGAGTGAACTGTGTAAAGCATGTGAGCTGTTTACCACTGTCTACAGCATTTGGTACGATTTAACATGAGAGTTACATCTGCACTGAAAATTCTACGAGTCTGTTCTAGCATACCACTTCTTGTAGCACTCTCCATAGACCAGTCCATACGACCTTGTCGAAAGCTGTTGAATAATAAAAAAAGCAGAAGGTCGCTGACACATTGCACTCGTAGAATTTCAATAGCTAATTCTATTCCTTTTCATAGAATAGAAGGTTCGTACCTCTCTAGTGTTGCTATTGATTTTATAGGTGCCCTTTTTACCTCTGCTGACATGAGGTTTTGGCCTGTTCTTCTGGAACAGATCTCTGAGTTTAAATTTACGAGTATTTCAATATTGTTATATTTTAGTGCAATAATACGTCATGTATGCACTATTATTCCTTCTCTTCTCGCCCCCTACTAGTTATTCTGCCGATAAAAATCAATATCATTTAAAAAATGACTTACTTATACGATTACGGAATGTTATACCGAATATGATTAACTAATTGCTCCAAGCTTTTTAAAGTTACAAGCAAAATTAATATAAGTAGAATGCTGGCAAAACGAAACAAATTTGGATGTAGATAAACTAAGTTAAATCGTTCTATTTTGGGCTCTGGAATCTGTGGTTAATCCATGTCTAGATATTTTAGCGAGACCCTCCGTAGAAAATACATAGTATGACTTACTGAAATTATTAGTTTTTATATGTCCACTATTTGTTTTTGTTTATTCGAGGACTGATCTAAACTGATGGGGAGAATTACAATAGGAGAACATTTTACTTCTCTATAGCGTCAAATAGAATTATTTTCGTTTTAAAATTGTTTATATAACAGGTAATTAGCGTAGTATAAGATTGGCAAACAATTTCTGTGCATTTATACGCAGTAAAGAGTAAAATAATAAAAGCGCTGAATCTAATTGATCCTCTTTTACCGCGTATAAGTAATATAATAAGAATGGGAGTTAATATAGATATCATGGATACCATTGAAGGAAAAAGATTGAACTGGTACGGCCATATGAAAGGAATGGATGAGGAAAGATGACCTCAGGCGATATGGTACTGGAACCCTTCACAAAGAAGAAGAAGAGGAAGACCTAGAGTATCCTGGAACGATGGGATCAAACAGGCTATGGATAGTAGAAATTTACAGGGAGGCGATTGGCAAGACAGGCGTAGGTGTGAAACAATAAGAAAGCCGACCTGCGATTAATTAATAAAATGAGCAATGGTAGTAAAAATCGCAGATCAACCCCCCTACCATTTATACACCACGGCAGCTCTGAAAAACTGTTTCTTACTCACCGCGATGGCCGACTAGCTCAAATATCGGCGGCCTTAAATCGTAGGTTCAGATCATCAGCTATGTACCCTGGAATGTCTTCAAAAAAGGAAAGGAAAATGGAAATGGGCGCCAGAAATCAAAAGATTTCAAATAACAAGAAGAAAAATAAATTGCAAGTGACTAGCGTTTAATTAATCAACAATAAGAAGTTTTGAAATGTCAATAATCAATAATCAGAACAATTAAAATGTAAATAATGTAATAACAAAATTGTGTATCTTAACTGAAGGTTTCGACACGCACAAAATTAAGAACCCCTTTCGGGTTATTTTAAAAACTTTACAAAAAACACTCGTGGGATAAGCTTATTACAGTCATTTAATAAAACCTTCTGTTAGGCTATTGAAAATAAATAGGCGTGACTGCACCTTTTACAGAGGGTCGAAATACACATCAAAATAGCAACTTTAAAAACTGAGCATAAAACTTTAAATATTAAAATAACAGGATGTATGAAATTGAACATTACAGGTTAATAATGGCAAAACGTATGAATTTAAATTTTAAATATTGACGGGTTTAAAATACACAGATGTAAATTTCTGGTATTGAAAATAAGTCGAAGTAATATAAATCTCGGAGTAGCACTAACTAACCTCGAAACGTAAGCTGGACGTGAACGGCAATAATCATTGTTGAAGTCGCCGGGGAAGCGCCGAAAATTGCTGCAATAGCATCTTCAAACGGCAGCAAATACGCCGGACCCAGCAGGTGTCGAAAATGCGATAAGACTTGGCCTCCGAGATAAACTCGTTGTTGAAACGGATAATTAAGATTAAGATTAAGAGCTGATTACAATCAGCCCTTAGAAAATACACTGCTCGTTGAAATTGGTTGAGCGCACGTAATTTGGCTTAATTAAAAACAAGGCTTAGCCGCGCCGGTATCGGCGGGCTCAAGCGAAGACAGCAAAATGCTCGGACGAAAAATTTCGTTTCCTCGAGGAAGGCTCGCACTCTGATAAGAGATAGCGCGGGTCAGAGAGGGCATTGCGCAAACGATAAGAACTTGATGCAGGTACAAAATGCATTGGTTTGGAAAATTTACGAATTCGAAATGCAAAAGGAATTATAATTTAACTAAAAATATACAGGTTAAGCCTGAAATAATTGGATAAATGGCGAAACAATTAGGCTAAGCCAAAAAATGTTTCACTCCCCACGGCCAAGAGAAATAAAAAGGTTTAAACTATGAAAACATTAAAAAAAATGTAGGAAACCAAAGAATTCGAGAATGAGATCGATGATGCCAACACACAAAGCGAAACGCTATCGAAAAAATCCTCTTTCGAGAAGATAAGCCAAGGGAAACAACCCTTATAAATCGGCTTAAGAATAACAGGGGCACCACATAGGACACCGCCAAAAAAAAATAGACGTTCTGTCTAAACCGGACAGAAGCCTAAAAAACTGCTAAACACAGCAAAAACCGACTGCATCACATAGGACACAATCCACCTTCCTACAAACATCCGAAAAACTCACAAAAATCCGAAAAGCTCGCACCGCATCATCATCACTCACTCCAAATCTAAGATAACCCAATATCAAAAAAGTATGAGAGGGAAAAATATCTTGAAAAAAAATGAAACACAGTAAGTACTGCGACAAAAAGATTCGGGTGAAAACCCAGGAAAACATCCTAAAAACCATATGCCCGCCCCGAATTTAGGTAGAGACCCCAGAAGCCGGAAGGAACGACCGCACCACCACCAAACCCCGCTCGGGCATTCAACCAGTCGTCGCAGCTAGATGGAAAAGGCGCGCCGGTGACGGACTGAATGTGGCTCCCTCACTGAGTCGGATGGCAACACAATCGCTCCCACCAACCCCCAAAAATCTCCACAAGGCCGAAAAAACCAACCCAAATAACAATAAAATAAAAAAACCCGAAACAAGTATAAACTCGTCTCAAAAAATCACATAAAAAACAACATAGCTAACAAGCCATGAACAACGATCTGAAAATAAAATCGGTTAAAGTCTTAAGCGAACACAAGCACGGATGGGGAAAGCACTCTTAAAAAATATCCCAAAATATGGAGAGAAACGACCCCAACTGCTAGCGTTGCTTAGAGAGAGAACAAGATGACGTTGCTCCTCAATAGTGACCTTCCCTGCATGCCCAACCTACCACCCTATACGTTACAAAAGGGAAGAACTAGATGATGACGTTCCCAAACAGTGACCTTCCCTGCATGCCCAACCTACCACCCTAGCAAGAAACAAAAAGCACAAAAAAACAAGTTTTTAAAAGAGACACTGTAGGTGTTTCCACGGTCACAATATCCTATAATACCATAGTCCAAATTCAAATAAGCGAAGCGCTTTTGAAAAAATCCTCAAATGAGACGGAAGTAATGGCAAGTAAAAGGAAAGTGAAAAGCACTAGAATGCAAGATCCATAGGGAATATACCCTACAGCAACTTTTAAAAACAGAAGAAAAAACAGGACATAAGGAAAAGAGAAAAGGAAAGAGAGGAAAATGAACCAAAAAACCAGAGTTCGGAAAAACTCACGCTGCCACACCCACTCATCCAAGCTTCGACTGGCTAGGTCTACTATTCCATGCCGTAACCCGGGTTTACGGAGACATGGACACGCTTAAAGAAGAGGAAACACAAGGAAAGCAAACCGCCTTCAATCGCAAGGAAAATCCGCACTCAAAATAGATGCGTAAAAAGACGCAAAAAATTGCAAAAATAAAACGAGCAACAAGATGCAATTGCGCATCCAAAACTGGCTCAAATCCTCTGTCAGGTCTGACAGAAGACAAACCTGCACCCCATCGGACACAGGAAGGACTGCCTCACATCGGACGCAGCCAACAAAAACCCCGCATTCAAAATCGCATCCAAAAGGAAATGCATAAACGCATTCAAAAAGGAAATGCATAAACGCATTCAAAAAAATGCATAATAAATAGCCAGAGAAAGAACGACCCGGAAACAACCCGTCGAGACCCTGAGTAAATACAAGTACGGCAAGGCAATTACTTAAAAATTCCCAAAGATGGAGTAAACAACACCAAACCGCACAAGTAATTCACGCAGGCCCTCGACCCACCGATAAACAACCAAAGGAAAGATAAGGAAAAAACAGACATACTACATACCAAAGCACACACGCAACCAATCAAAGAAACCATTCAGAAACCTCACTCACCAAAGCATACCCTTTCAACAAAGTCCATCACACTACCTATAAACATACCGCTAAACCAATCATTCGTCAAGAAAGATGAGGGAAGAAAAGTCAATAAGCAACCGACGAAAGGATAAGTAAAGAAAGGAAAAGAAAAGAAAGTCAAATATAAATACGTGCACTGCAACAAGATGTGAAAATTACAAAAGTGAATAGAAAAATGAATACAAAATTAAATATTGATAAATAAAGACATCCAGGTAAACACAGCTGATGTAACTACCAAAATCGAGCCCCATAGCGTTGGTCGCGCCAGTGAAACAATAAGAAAGCCGACCTGCGATTAATTAATAAAATGAGCAATGGTAGTAAAAATCGAAGATCAACCCCCCTACCATTTATACACCACGGCAGCTCTGAAAAACTGTTTCTTACTCACCGCGATGGCCGACTAGCTCAAATATCGGCGGCCTTAAATCGTAGGTTCAGATCATCAGCTATGTACCCTGGAATGTCTTCAAAAAAGGAAAGGAAAATGGAAATGGGCGCCAGAAATCAAAAGATTTCAAATAACAAGAAGAAAAATAAATTGCAGGTGACTAGCGTTTAATTAATCAACAATAAGAAGTTTTGAAATGTCAATAATCAATAATCAGAACAATTAAAATGTAAATAATGTAATAACAAAATTGTGTATCTTAACTGAAGGTTTCGACACGCACAAAATTAAGAACCCCTTTCGGGTTATTTTAAAAACTTTACAAAAAACACTCGTGGCATAAGCTTATCACAGTCATTTAATAAAACCTTCTGTTAGGCTATTGAAAATAAATAGGCGTGACTGTACCTTTTACAGAGGGTCGAAATACACATCAAAATAGCAACTTTAAAAACTGAGCATAAAACTTTAAATATTAAAATAACAGGATGTATGAAATTGAACATTACAGGTTAATAATGGCAAAACGTATGAATTTAAATTTTAAATATTGACGGGTTTAAAATACACAGATGTAAATTTCTGGTATTGAAAATAAGTCGAAGTAATATAAATCTCGGAGTAGCACTAACTAACCTCGAAACGTAAGCTGGACGTGAACGGCAATAATCATTGTTGAAGTCGCCGGGGAAGCGCCGAAAATTGCTGCAATAGCATCTTCAAACGGCAGCAAATACGCCGGACCCAGCAGGTGTCGAAAATGCGATAAGACTTGGCCTCCGAGATAAACTCGTTGTTGAAACGGATAATTAAGATTAAGATTAAGAGCTGATTACAATCAGCCCTTAGAAAATACACTGCTCGTTGAAATTGGTTGAGCGCACGTAATTTGGCTTAATTAAAAACAAGGCTTAGCCGCGCCGGTATCGGCGGGCTCAAGCGAAGACAGCAAAATGCTCGGACGAAAAATTTCGTTTCCTCGAGGAAGGCTCGCACTCTGATAAGAGATAGCGCGGGTCAGAGAGGGCATTGCGCAAACGATAAGAACTTGATGCAGGTACAAAATGCATTGGTTTGGAAAATTTACGAATTCGAAATGCAAAAGGAATTATAATTTAACTAAAAATATACAGGTTAAGCCTGAAATAATTGGATAAATGGCGAAACAATTAGGCTAAGCCAAAAAATGTTTCAGGTGGAAGCAAGGATGCGAGAAACACCAAGTCATTCCACTGTTCTTTTTAATTGTTATCCTGAAGTGAGAGTATGTTCTGCTCTTTTCTGGTGTTGTAAACATGCCCTCGAGTTAGTTACTAGCGATGTTAAAAATATAACTCAAACATAAAGGGAAATAATCAGCTTACCAAAATTATAAGAAAGGTATATATACCCCTATGTTCCTTACTCGACCAAATAAGTAAATTTTCAATAAGTTACGTTTGGCCCTCTCACTGTACCGTTTTTTATTAATTTGTTGGTGTAGTATACAAATTCTTTAAATGCAACTCTCTTAGTGAAGAGTCTAATTAAACATGATGAATTCGATCTTTTTTAATGTAAACGTTCTTTATATATCTCTTAAATTGCACCGGTTTTGCAAATTGTACTTTCCCTAATTATTTGCTATTTATGATTTTACTTTTGAAGTCATGCAAAAGTCATTTTGTATGTAGCAAGCTCTTAACTGGCAGCGATCTATTAATTTCTTTCTCAACACGATATATGATTAATTGGTACTGCAATAGCAGTTGTCTACGAGTATAATCTAGAGCGGATCCCTGACACGTTTTCATCAGCATCACAGCAAATAATAGCACCTTCTTCGAGCAACATCTAAATTCTACGCTCGTGGAATTTGGAACAACCCCACCTTGGTAATATTTCAGCTAAGGTTACAATCTGACGTGGGGCATCAGTCACAAAATTAATAAATTTAATTGTGATTCTTCATCGGTTGCATTTGCCGAATTAGCATGAAATAAAACAAATGTATAAGTCCTATTTATAGCTCTAAAAGCATCAGTATGATGGCTAAATGTCGTGCCAGAACTTATTTAATTCCCAAGGGTTGCTAGACCGGAAACCATGACTCCTTTAGTTCCTTTTCCTGCCGCAAGAGCGTGCACGGTGCAGGAACGCGAATTTAGATGTTGTTTCTAGTGAAATCGACACACGTTATAATTTTGACACTTTAACCTTTTCCTAGGCCATTTCTTGGTTCGATAAATTTCCTGCAGAGCTCCTCGGCGGCCTTTCATTGCCTTACAAGTAGGCGCTGGCTGGCCCGAAATTAATTACAGTAAGTAGCACTTCAATCAGGGCGTTTGACTGAGAAATTGGTGTGATTAATCATCATACAGTTAAAGAATGGAGGCTATGTATTCTATTACTTAATTTTCCCAAAATTTGCCGTTATTAAACTCTAATTACTTAAATACAGTAATCTAAGTAATGTTATGTTTTTATTCTTGTTATTGAAGTCTAAACAGGAGCATTCACTCAACACTGCTAGACATACTTCATGCAGAACGAAATTTGCTTCATTCTTTAAACGGAAATATTTTGCTGGGTGTAATTCTGAGTAGAGCACAAAGTGGAGGCCATTTAAAAATAATCAACCATGACCAACATTTTAGATCACGTAAGGACGCTGGGTGTAGAATCAATAAAAAAATCAGCAAACACAATAACAAGCAGTTCTTTCCACCCATTCTCATACAACTTGTAATGCCTTATTGTCTTTATAATTTTGAAATATGTGATTCTACTGAAACCTTTAGGCAATTAAATTCAATTTCCAAAACAATTTCTTCAATTCCAGAATAAGATTTCGCGAAATGAAGAATTGTGTATTAATTGTTCATTTACGGGGTTGGGCTGATAAGTAACACCCTCCTTCAATAAATGGAAATTCAAAAACTAAAAAACAATGTACAGAAATAGAGTTTCATTCCGTTGTTAATAATTGTTCCGGTTTAATCTACTTTCCAACTGCAGCTTTAACCTTGTCATTCGTCTGTTATCAGTTATGCTTAAGAAGCTCTGTAACTTTAGGGAATTAAAATTTCGAATTGTAAAGCTTGAATTGTCAGTGAATTTTCTTGAGAACAATGTAGATTACCGTTGATCATATTTATTTAATCTCTATGACTTGTTTTTCCACGGCTATCTCACCGTCTTACATTACTAATATCAATTTCATCTTGTTTATACACCTCTTTGTAACGACGGTATACCGCGGTTAAAAATTCGATAACGACGCTGCGCCAACCCAATGGCGAAACTCCATTCTAAGGGTGATTATTAAGAAAAAGAAATAAGATCCGTAAAACCACTTGGCACTTTGACACTAGCTACATGTAGCTGTAGCATGCAGACATAAACAAATGCGTATTCCGATGCACCGTCTTTGGAGACATTCTACTTATCAGCCAAGCCCTGTATAAAAGAAATTAAATCCTATGAATTTTTTTCCTGAAAACTAAGTTGGCTTTGAATTAGCCCAAAGTCTGGCAAGTGTTAGTATTATGGATATATTTATGTTATTATTTCTGTGAACTATATTCTGAAGTCATAACGTTTAAAAACAAGCATTTGCAATAACAAAAAAGTTATGATTTTTATTCGCTTTTGGGGATATACAATTTTTTGCAGAAAATCTTTTTGTTTTTCAGGAAACGATATTTTTGTGTCTGAAAACATGCATCTCAAAAGAAAATTATTTTATGCATTATATATTTGCAGAGTTAAGAAAATAAATCATTATTAAGTATAGTAGTTACACAGAGCGTCTAAAAAGTCCCAGTGCAATTTCCAAATTACTATGACTCCAAAATCCAGAGAAAAAATGCATAAGGGCAAAAGAGAAATGACAAATGCTATACTCATATAGTTATAGTATACCAAAGAAAATCGTAAGGGGCATAAACCTATAATCTTGTGGACCGTAATGTATTTGTAGTGATCCCATTCTAACTTAAGGTTTTATTTTGTTATAGTAATTGTGACGTTATTCTATTCCAAGGTTGATCTTAATTTTTACTAGTTGTGAATGTAAGATTTTTTTATGTATGTACACAGTTCTATTGGCAAGATGGAATACAAATAAACTGAATAGAGAGTAAATTGCTTACACAAGTGCACGTTTGCTAGGCATAATTGAGAACTGCGCGAAACCGAATTACGGGTGCTAACATTCGCATGTGAAGTTTGTCTACCTTAGAAGCCGAGTTTAGTGTAGATGGCTTTTTGCGTCCGAATATCTATACTACACTTCAAATTGCTATCCACGAGCAAGAGAAATAGTCTCAGTACATTCTGGCAATATCATTATCGAGCACAAGGTTTGCTGTTGAACGTGTCCTACGTTAAGTAACTGAACGCGACTAAAATTCGTAGAACCTGATAGCCAGTACAAAAATACTAAACATAACTAGTAATAATTCGCCGCATGTTAGCAATTCCAATAAATGCAAATCTGTAGCCTATTTATTCTTTAGCGATCTTCTTAACATCGCACTGCAATCGTGCGAAAAGTATTTTTTTAGTTTTATATCTCCACGCACTCGAAATGGCTCGACCACGATTAGAATCATAAGAGAAAATACCTGACATGCACAAGCTGCAGGAGACGACCATGACGAAGCCATAGGACATGTTGACTCTAGGTTCTGTGTGTAAGCTGCCCCAAAAAACCTCAATATCGGAGTCCATAGACTTTTTTCAGCAGTGAAAAATCGTGGAAGAGAAAGGCCTCCGAGGAGGTAATTTTTTCCAGCGTAGCTGGACGGCACAACCAAACGGTATTTTCCGTGATGGCGTCAGAGCCAAAAGACGTAAATATATTAAACAGAAAAATAAGACGCCTGAAATATTTCAATACGCCCAGTCGATTAGCATAAGCGAAAGTAGATAACCTCGGAGCGTGGAGAGCGGCTAAGAGTAATTTGTTTCTGAAATATTATTTGATCCTAGTATTACCAGATACATTTCAGGGAAACCTACAAAAAATTATGTAGTCTTGATTTTTGGCGTAAATGTTCCTTAGTGCCCTTGGAGCGACTTGATCCGTTCATATTACAGAAAAATGTTATTAGGAAAAGTTTTTTAGAAAGTAAAATTATAGCCCACTGCAAAATAAAAAAATGTTTCTACTTTTATTGAACCGTGTGTATTAGATGAAGCACTTTTGCAATTCCTTCTAATAAACACGGTTTTATAAAAGTTATTCCATAGTTCTGAAATTTACATTTTAGATGCTGAACAACTTTTTTCAATGTTTTTCCGTATTCAAAACCGAAATAGATATTTATGCATTAAGGAGATATGAATATTTTTTACCTCAACCGAAGGTAAAGAACATGAATATCTCCCGTGGTGCATACAATATTTTATTTACTAGCATATTAGTAAAAATAATATGATATTTCAAAATGTCGTAAT
This sequence comes from Agriotes lineatus, assembly GCA_940337035.1. Taxonomy (NCBI): domain Eukaryota; kingdom Metazoa; phylum Arthropoda; class Insecta; order Coleoptera; family Elateridae; genus Agriotes; species Agriotes lineatus. The sequence continues at coordinate 89,567,251 of OW679195.1, read as the reverse complement.
GACATTTAATATTAGAATATGTAATATATATGTAACATCAGGGATTGCCTCAATGTATAGTTGCTAAGACGTTGCCTATAGTTGCATGGTTTGAGGGAGAAATAATTTGAAAAATCCCTTGGGAGTTATGAGTAGCTTTTCATATTTTGTATCTATCACAAAAATGTACAATATCATGTTGCTAGTAAATAAAGATACTTGAATAAAATATGTTTTTTAACTACTGCCAGGCCTTTACAAGATGTTGGACGATTTTAATCCACCCAAGTACATCTCCGAAACAAACCACGCAGTACTATAAGCAATCTATAACACAATCTACCCAAGATAGCTAGCGGAAATCGCTTTCCCTATATCTATGTACTATATACCTATATCTATCTTTCCCAAATTGCCAAAATTTCCTTATTTCGAAATTTGCACAAAGACAGGCCAGAGGGCCAGACAACCAAATGCACATCAACGAAAAAGGCGGCCACATAACCCACGCCATACCATTTGATGGAAAATAGCTGGAAATTCAAAACTATTTATGTATAACTAACTGAATTTTAATTTGAGCATAATTTTACATGTAACAATTCATTTAATCTAACAAGCTTCCGTTGACTACTGTAATAAAAAAAAAATTCTTTATGTGGCTTTATCTGTAAAAGTAAATATTATCAGAATAGATAAAACATAAGTGTATTTGTCAATATTAAAATTACATTTCGGCTTAGACCGCTTCGTCTTTGTAGATAAACAGACAGCATTTGTTGGCTTAATGTGCCTAACACCTTGTGAATTCAAACAATAGTTTGTATAACGGTTATGTTCTTTAGTGGCTAGTGAACTCTTACAAGCCACCCATGATTTGGTTCGGGTTTTAGAGTACCTTGTGAACAAGGAGACTTAGGCAGATTTGGCCTTTTACTGTTTGTGCACCCATATAGACTAACGTTTCGCAAGACATTGCAGCTTGCATTATCAGAGTCAAAGGTGCTCTGAGCAGGTGCCTTGTAAGAGTTCACGAGCCACCAAAGAATATAACCGTTACACAAACTATTGTTTGAGTTCACAAGGTGTTAGGCACATTAAACCAATAAATGCTGGGTGTTTATCTATAAAGACGACGTGGTCTAAGCCAAAATTTAATTCCAATATTGAAAATTTGAGTAACCGCGAAAGCCTCAAACATAAGTGTATTTCTTACATAAGTGTTGTCTAAAAGAATTAATGTTGCATAATATTAGAGACAGGCACATTTAAGAACTGGTTAACCTAAACATATTATGTGTAAAAATAAAACGCCATAAAGGTTGATAAGTAGGACTTGATAATTAATTCCATATTTCAAATGTAGTTACATCAAAAGTTTTGGCAGGAATTATAAAATAACAAAAACAAAAAAGTGTGTGTAATATTAAAATTTTAATTACACCAGTTTAAAAATTAAGCTAGTGATATAAAAATCTAATTTTACTAATTTAAATACTTGTTTGTACCAATAATAATTGTAACACCAATAAGTGTAAAACTAATAAAGATGTTAATGGTGTGTGCGTGAAGTCTAGTCTAAAGGGGTTGCTGATGATGGAATGATAAAGAATCAGGAAGTAGCTGGTGCAAAGTCCATTTTGCAAACTAATAAAAAAGGCGATGAGCTCGAAGAAAGAAAATTTCATCATGTGTATACCAAATTTAAATAAATAAATAAATACCAGATCTGAAAATAAAAGTAGAAAGTTAAAATGAATTAAACTGCTAATTTTAATAAGTATAGAATTGATTCTATTCAAGTGGCAGAAAAATAGAGATAAATAAATTTAATAAAATAAAAATGTTCAAGAATTGAGTGTCTAATAAACGATATAAGATTAAACATTATATATAACATAATTAAAAATAGCCTTTATGTTAACGTATAAACATATAGTATTACTTACATAAAATTGAGTTTAATACTATATTTTAACATACAATAATATTTAAAGAACTTTAATTAATATTAAAGGTGCAGATTTAGCTACCTGGTTGCATAGCCGCATGCTCCAGGGACTGGTCAAACAGTCTCGAGAGTTAAGCAACGTTCGTAGCGGTCTACACTCGGGTGTTTGTCCAAACTATAGTGGTAGAAAATTCGTAGTCAGCCGGGCCTCGGAGAGCACGTTAAGCCATCGGCCTCAGTTGTCATTTCGTTACAAGTTGTTAGGTTACGTCAGAGGCGCCCGCGCAACCTGAAAACTCTGACACCAGGCTTCCTACCACAAGTCATACGATACATACATACAGATCTAGCATTAATAAAAAACAATTCCCTCATATTAAAGCGATATGGTTTTCATATTTTGTATGATCTAATTGAACTATTCTAATTGAATTCTGCCGTAACCCAAACAAATGAAGAAACGAACAATTAATTTTGTTAAATTTCCTGAACGAGCTGTTGGCAAAAAAGGTAAGAAGTAAAATAAAACGTGATACACCCTAAGAATAACAATTAATTTAAATTAAAATAAAATAAAGTCATAATGACCGTAGCAATATATAATAATTGTTGTTTATCATGATAGAAACTGGAGGTTCTGCTGCATGTTCGCCGTTACATGATATTCTACCAACGTTAAGCTCTAGACACCGGCATTTTACATTGTCGTATGAAAGCGCAGACTCACCCAAGTATATTCAGTAAATCGGCATGAATTTCGGTTACAGTTAAGCCCTTTTTCTGAATATATTTAATAACAACTCTTTGCTTGACACATGCCATTAAAGAAAACTACTTACCACATTGATATATAAACGCATATAGTTTTACAATAAGTAAGCTTGCCACGAGATTTTATATGCATTGTACAAAGATTCTTTTTAATCTCGGTTGTGTTACACTCAACCGAAATTAAAAATTCTAGTGCAAATATAACTAGGTCACGGATGAAGCACACCAATCAATCCTCGTAAACAATGTCATATCTATACAGTCTACTGTTCGCAACGTTTTGAATAGTTTACTTAACACGTTGAATCGCTGAATTTAATAACATATTTATTTAAACGACAGCTAAGCTTAATCAGTATCTATAGAGAATAACTATATCTCTTCAATAAGCAAACATTTTTGGTATCACTTATCGTTTTTCTTTTGCTTAATTTTGTATATGTATATTGTAATGGTTTACTGCCCACAGCAATTCTGACTGCCTAATTAACGAAATTAATAAGGTCAAAATGAGCACAGAACTAAATATTTTATTTATTGCAAGATAATCAGTACTTTACATTAATAAATGCACTTGTTGTGAGCAGCAGTAACTTATAATTTGAGGGATACAAGTTTGCACGAGATACGGCAGGTTTCAGAAGGGTTACATTCAGAATTCCAGATATGATAAATGTTCGGAAAAGCCAATGCAGTTTAATTTGTAACTGATGAATTTTAGCTTATGAATGTCAAACATAATGTGCATAAAATGATACAAAATGATTTATTATGTATTAAAAGTTTATAAGCCAGCAAACGGCAAACTAGCTGAAAGATAAACAAAACAGTGCTAGAAAAATAATAATTGCAATAGAGCAATGGTAAAATATAACAACCGATCAAAGACAATTAGTGAGACGCTAAAGGAACTGAAGTGTATCAGTGCATTATAAACCAAAGTGATTTAAAAGCAGAGCAAAGTGTAGTGACATTTATTCCAAGAAGAAAACAATTTTAGTAGTTAGGCAAAGACATGGCATCAAAACTGTAGTCCATAAGGTCAAACATGTTATCAATCCTAATTTCTTTTATAAAATTTAAAATCTAGTTGCTAAGTTACGAGACAGTCTTTTGACATTAAGAAAATATAAGAAGCTAAAATTTTACATGTTGGAGGCAGATTAAGCTCCACATTTTATCGCATTAAATTGTAAATAAAAAGTTGTTTGTAATACGAGAGTTGTGTAAAGTTATTCACAAAGTTACCGCGCATCTGTGGGTGTAATTTTCCCAAGTGTAGGACCCCAATATAGTGCAATTAGACCAGCAAGTTTCCACCTGGTGCAGCGTTGAGTGCCAGTCAACAGCGAGAACAATCTTGAAGCAGTTCCAGACATCGGAAGGCTGATCTTTTGGGTACTACTTGGAGATGAGGCCTACAGCTATCTCTCGGTAGAAGAATTAGAACCAGTAAGCCATTTCCAAGCGAGTAATTTCCATAGCGTCCTTCCATTCTGCGAGACTGCGGAGCACCTCTTAGGTAGGTCCCATAAAAACCGATCGCAGTAACTTCATAGGAGTTGAGGGTATTCAAGAATAGACCTTTTCCGAGAAGTTCAACGTGTTTCCAGAATCCCAGGTCCATCCAGCTTCGAGTAATGTAGATAGCGTCCCTAGAAAAGGCGAGTTGACGCGGAATTAGCAGTTTTCGCCAGAAATAAAAAAACAAAAGCGAATCGCACTTGGGTTTGCTTCACACTAGAAACAAAACGAGGTTAGCCGTTGCTACGTCACTGAATTAATCGTATTTACTTGATGCATTCTTGCCATTTTGGTGTTTTAAAATTTAATTATGCGCTATTTACGCACTAGCAGATAATCTTGTTTACTGAAATAAATTTAGAGGTTATCTAAAAGTCAGTTGCGAATAACACAGAGTAATTGTCATACAACGCATTATTTGTCATACAAAGTATCCTATTAATTTTATGAACCGACCGCCCAGAGATAAGAATTGTTTCATGTTCACCGGAGCTAAGCCCTAATTTATTGCAAATAAATAAAATAGAGCAATAAACTATTTCATTTTGTAATAATTATTGCATTCCTTTTAATTTGCCCTGAGTTTGACAGGCAGGTTCTTAATTGAAACTAATACAATTCATAAAGTGTTGTATCCCTTTCTCTAATTATAAATTTTATATTTTTATTTAAACCCCCATTTGTAAAGCGAGGCTGCTATTACAATATATCTCCAAAATATAATAACTTGCACACCGAGCTGTAATCTCTTTTTTATGGGCGACATGATATAGTATGTTTTTCAACCTGGAGACGCTCATTGTTCTTCAAAAGGGAGAATGCTAGTAATATTCAATTATAAAAAATAATATTTATCTACTACTCAATTACATTAAATATAAATTGCTTATTATTATGAACTGCTTTTGTTTCTAAAATGTTAACTAATTGAACTGAGGTGTGTAGAATACCTGCATATTAATAATACTTGTAATTATCTGGAAATTTATATAATTTGCCAA
>OW679195.1:89508875-89561925 GCA_940337035.1 Agriotes lineatus | reverse complement strand
AAGGGTTGCTGTTGAACATGTTCTACGTTAAGTAACTGAACGCGACTAAAATTCGTAGAACCTGATAGCCAGTACAAAAATACTAAACATAACTAGAAATAATTCTCCGCATGTTAGCAATTCCAATAAATGCAAATCTGTAGCCTATTTATTCTTTAGCGATCTTCTTAACATCGCACTGCAATCGTGCGAAAAGTATTTTTTAGTTTTATATCTCCACGCACTCGAAATGGCGCGACCACGATTAGAATCATAAGAGAAAATACCTGACATGCACAAGCTGTAGGAGACGACCATGACGAAGCCATAGGACATGTTGACTCTGGGTTCTGTGTGTAAGCTGCCCCAAAAAACCTCAATATCGGAGTGCATAGATTTTTTTCAGCAGTGAAAAATCGTGGAAGAGAAAGGCCTCCGAGGAAGTAATTTTTTCCAGCGTAGCTGGACGGCACAACCAAACGGTATTTTCCGTGATGGCGTCAGAGCCAAAGACGCAAATATATTAAGCAGAAAAATAAGACGCCTGAAACATTTCAATACGCCCAATCGATTAGCATAAGCGAAACTAGATAACCTCGGAGCGTGGAGAGCGGCTAAGAATAATTTGTTTCTGAAATATTATTTGATCCTAGTATTACCAGATACATTTCAGGGAAACCTACAAAAAATTATGTAGTCTTGATTTTTGGCGTAAATGTTTTTTAGTGCCCTTGGAGCGACTTTATCCGTTCATATTACAGAAAAATGTTATTAGGAAAAGTTTTTTAGAAAGTAAAATTATAGCCCACTGCAAAATAAAAAAATGTTCTACTTTTATTGAACCGTGTGTATTAGATGAAGCACTTTTGCAATTCCTTCTAATAAACACGGTTTTATAAAAGTTATTCCATAGTTCTGAAATTTTCATTTTAGATGCTGAACAACTTTTTTCAAAGTTTTTCCGTATTCAAAACGGAAATAGATATTTATGCATTAAGGAGATATGAATATTTTTTCCCTCAACCGAAGTTAAAGAACATGAATATCTCCCGTGGTGCATACAATATTTTATTTACTAGCATATTAGTAAAAATAGTTTGATATTTCAAAATGTCGTAATGACATTTAATATTAGAATATGTAAGTAACATCAAGGATTGCCTCAATGTATAGTTGCTAAGACGTTGCCTATAGTTGCATGGTTACCATGAGTTTGAGGGAGAAATAATTTGAAAAATCCCTTGGGAGTTATGAGTAGCTTTTCATATTTTGTATCTATGACAAAAATATACAATATCATGTTGCTAGTAAATAAAGATACTTTACCTGAATAAAATATGTTTTTTAACTACTGCGAGGCCTTTACAAGATGTTGGACGAATTTAATCCACCCAAGTACATCTCCGAAACAAACCACGCAGTACTATAAGCAATCTATAACACAATCTACCCAAGATAGCTAGCAGAAATCGCTTTCCCTATATCTATATACTATACACCTATATCTATCTTTCCCAAATTGCCAAAATTTCCTTATTTTCGAAATTCGCACAAAGACAGGCCAGAGGGCCAGACACCAAATGCAGATAAACGAAAAAGGCGGCCACATAACCCACGCCATACCATTTGATGGAAAATAGCTGGAAATTCAAAACTATTTATGCATAACTAACTGAATTTTAATTTGAGCATAATTTTACATGTAACAATTCATTTAATCTAACAAGCTTCCGTTGACTACTGTAATAAAAAAAACTTTTATTATGTGGCTTTATCTGTAAAAGTAAATATTATCAGAATAGATAAAACATAAGTGTATTAGTCAATATTAAAATTACATTTCGGCTTAGACCGCTTCGTCTTTGTAGATAAACAGACAGCATTTGTTGGCTTAATGTGCCTAACACCTTGTGAATTCAAACAATAGTTTGTATAACGGTTATGTTCTTTAGTGGCTAGTGAACTCTTACAAGCCACCCATGATTTGGTTCGGGTTTTAGAGTACCTTGTGAACAAGGAGACTTAGGCAGATTTGGCCTTTTTACTGTTTGTGCACCCATATAGACTAACGTTTCGCAAGACATTGCAGCTTGCTTTATCAGAGTCAAAGGTGCTCTGAGCAGATGCCTTGTAAGAGTTCACGAGCCACCAAAGAATATAACCGTTACACAAACTATTGTTTGAGTTCACAAGGTGTTAGGCACATTAAACCAATAAATGCTGGGTGTTTATCTATAAAGACGACGTGGTCTAAGCCAAAATTTAATTCCAATATTGAAAATTTGAGTAACCGCGAAAGCCTCAAACATAAGTGTATTTCTTACATAAGTGTTGTCTAAAAGAATTAATGTTGCATAATATTAGAGACAGGCACATTTAAGAACTGGTTAACCTAAACATATTATTTGTAAAAATAAAACGCCATAAAGGTTGATAAGTAGGACTTGATAATTAATTCCATATTTCAAATGTAGTTACATCAAAAGTTTTGGCAGGAATTATAAAATAACAAAAACAAAAAAGTGTGTGTAATATTAAAATTTTAATTACACCAGTTTAAAAATTAAGCTAGTGATATAAAAATCTAATTTTACTAATTTAAATACTTGTTTGTAGCAATAATAATTGTAACACCAATAAGTGTAAAACTAATAAAGATGTTAATGATCTGTGCGTGAAGCCTAGTCTAAAGGGGTTGCTGATGATGGCATGAGAAATAATCAGGAAGTAGCTGGTGCAAAGTCCATTTTGCAAACTAATAAACTGCTCAAGTACAGGTCTAAAGAGTAGCTTCAGCACTGCGAAAACATTAAGTATATGTAGCCCTTGACCATAGCTTTCGATTGATACCCCATACGACCCATGTTGCCATTGAAAAATAAAGTGACCTTTGACATAGGTCGCCAACGGTTGACCTTTCGCCAAAACCAAATAGCGCATGAAGGTGCTCGGGACCTTAGCAACAACTTTGCCCCCTTCAAAATTTCGATATCTGTAGCCGTTCGAAAGTTACAGGCGATCCAGACAGACACACGGACACACAGACAGACAGACGGACGGACGGACAAAACGTTCGCATAAGTACGCTGAAGCTACTAATAAAAAAGGAGATGAGCTCGAAGAAAGAAAATTTCATCATGTAAGTGTAACCAAATTTAAATAAATAAATAACTACCAGATCTGACAACAAAAGCAGAAAGTTAAGGGCCGGTTGCAGAAAGCAATGTTAAGTCTCGTGTTAGCTAACATCGCGTCAAAGTGAACAAAATCGCATCAAATTTTGTTTACTAATGTATTAGTTACCATAAAGATTTGAGATTTGATGCGATTTTGTTCACTTTGACGCGATGTTAGCTAACACGAGACTTAACATTGCTTTCTGCAACCGGCCCTAAATGAATTAAACTGCTAATTTTAATAAGTATAGAATTGATTCTAATCAAGTAGCAGAAAAATAGAGATAAATAAATTTAATAAAACAAAAGTGTTCAAGAATTGAGTGTTCAATAAACGATATAAGATTAAACATTATATATAACATAATTAAAAATAGCCTTTATGTTAACATCTAAACATATAGTATTACTTACATAAAATACTATATTTTAAGATACAATTAATATTTATGGTGCAGATCTAGCCAGCTGGTTGCATAGCCGCATGCTCCAAGAATGATCAAATAGTCTCGAGAGTTAAGCAACGTTCGCAGCGGTCTACACTCGGACGGTGTTCGAACTATAGTAGTAGTCAAGTCGCAGTCAGCCGTGTTTCGGACAGCACGTTAAGCCATCGGTCTCAGTTGTCATTTCGTTACAAATTGTTAGGCTACGTCAGAGGCGCTCACGCAACCTGAAACTCTGACACCAGGCTTCCTACCACAAGCCATACGATACATACATACAGATCTAGCACTAATAAAGAAAAATTCCATCATATTAAAGCGATATGGTTTTCATATTGTGTATGATCTAATGAACTATTCTAATTGAATTCTGCCGTAACCCAAAGAAATGAAGAGCCGAACAATTAATGTTGTTAACTTTCTTGCACGAGCTGTGGGCAGAAAAGGTAAGAAGTAAAATAAACGGTAATACACCCTGAGAATAATAATTAATTTAAATTAAAATAAAATAAGTTACAAGGACCGTAGCAGTATATAAGAATTTTTGTTTATCATGGAAGAAACTGGAGGTTCCTGCATGTTCGCCGTTACATGATATTCTACCACCTTTAAACTCTAGACAACAGCATTTTACATTGTCATATGAAAGCGCAGACTCACCCAAGTATATTCACTAAATCGGCATGAATTTCGGTTACAGTTAAGCCCTTTTTCTGAATATATTTAATAACAACTCTTTGCTTGACACATGCAATTAAAGAAAACTAGTTACCACATTGATATATAAACGCATATAGTTTTACAACAAGTAAGCTTGCCACGAGATTTTATATGAATTGTACAAAGATTATTTTTAATCTCGGTTGTGTTACACTCAACCGAATTAAAAATTCTAGTGCAAGTATAACTAGGTCACGGATGAAGCACACCAATCAATCCTCGTAAACAATGTCATATCTATACAGTCTACTGTTCGCAACGTTTTGAATAGTTTACTTAACACGTTGAATCGCTGAATTTAATAACATATTTATTTAAACGACAGCTAAGCTTAATCAGTATCTATAGATAATAACTGTATCTCTTCAATAAGCAAACGTTTTGGTATCACTTATCGTTTTTCTTTTGCTTAATTTTGTATATTTATATTGTAATGGTTTACTGCCCACAGCAATTCTGACTGCCTAATTAACGAAATTAATAAGGTCAAAATGAACACAGAACTAAATATTTTATTTATTGCAAGATAATCAGTACTTTACATTAATAAATGCACTTGTTGTGAGCAGCAGTAACTAATAATTTGAGGGATACAAGTTAGCACGAGATAAGGCAGGTTTCAGAAGGGTTACGTTCAGAATTCCAGATATGATAAATGTTCGGAAAAGCCAATGCAGTTTAATTTGTAACTGACGGATTTTAGCTTATTAATGTCAAACATAATGTGTATAAAATAATACAAAATGATTTATTAAGTACAGAAATTAGATGAGCGTTATGTATTAAAAGTTTATAAGCCAGCAAACGGCAAACTAGCTGAAAGATAAACAAAACAGTGCTAGAAAAATAATATTGCAACAGAGCAATGGTAAAATATAACAACCGATCAAAGACAATTAGTGAGACGCTAAAGGAACTGAAGTGTATCAGTGCGTTATAAACCAAAGTGATTTAAAAGCAGAGCAAAGTGTAGTGACATTTATTCCAAGAAGAAAATAATTTTAGTAGTTAGGCAAAGACATGACATCAAAACTGTAGTCCATAAGGTCAAACATGTTATCAATCCTAATTTCTTTTATAAAATTGAAAAACTAGTTGCTAAGTTACGAGACAGTCTTTTGACATCAAGAAAATAAAACAAGCTAAAATTTTACATGTTGGAGGCAGATTAAGCTCCACGTCTTATCGCATTAAATTGTAAATAAAAAGTTTTTTGTAATACGAGAGTTGTGTAAAGTTATTCACAAAGTTACCGCGCATCTGTGGGTGTAATTTTCCCAAGTGCAAGAGCCCCAAGATAGTGCAATTAGGCCAGCAAATTTTCCACCTGGTGCAGCGTCGAGTGCCAGCCAAGAGCAAGAACAATCTTGAAGCAGTTCCAGACATCGGAAGGCTGATCTTTTGGGTGCTACTTGGAGATGAGGCCTACAGATATCTCTTGGTAGAAGAATTAGAACCAGCAAGCCATTTCCAAGCGAGTAATTTCCATAGCGCCCTTCCATTCTGCGAGACAGCGGAGCACCTCTTTAAAAAAGGTAGGTCCCATAAAAACCGATAGCAGTAGCTTCATAGGAGTTAAGGGTCTTCAAGAATAGACTTTTTCCAAGAAGTTCAACGTGTTTCCAGAATCCCAGGTCTATCCAGCTTCGAGTAATGTAGATTGCGTCCCTAGAAAAGGCGAGTTGACGCGGAAATTAAACAAAAGCGAATCGCGCTTGGGTTTGTGCCACACTAGAAACAAAACGAGGTTAGCCGTTGCTATGTCACAAAATTAATCGTATTTACTTGATGCATTCTTGCCATTTTGGTGTTATACGCTATTTTCGCACTGGCAGATCATCTTGTTTACTGAAATAAATTTAGAGGTTATCTAAATGTCAGTTGCGAATGGTGAATTTGCCCTAATAATTCAGAGTAATTGTCATACAGCGAATTATTTGTCATACAAAGTATCCTTTTAATTTTATGAACTGACCGCCCAGATATAAGAATTGTTTCATGTTCACCGGAGCTAAACCCTAATTTATTGCAAATAAGTAAAATATGGAAAGAGCAATAAACCATTTAATTTTGTAATAATTATTGCATTTCTTTTAATTTGCCCTAAATTTTACAAGCAGGTTGTTAATTGAAACTAATACAATTCATAAAGTGTAGTATTCCTTGCCCTAATTATAAATTTTATATTTTTATTTAAACCCCCACTTATAAAGCGAGGCTGCTATTACAATATATCTCCAAAATATAATAACTTGCACACCGAGCTGTAATCTCTTTTCTATGAGCGACAGTATGTTTTTCAACCTGTAATTGCTTATTATTATCAACTGCTTTTGTTTCTAAAATGTTAACTAATTGAACTCAGGTGTGTAGAATACATGCATATTAATAATACTTGTAATTATCTGGCAATTGATATAATTTGCCAAATTGCTTCAGTATTGGCATGTGCTATTAATGGCAATGACTAATTAAATCTGTTTTGGTATGCTGGTTGCATACCCACTTATCGAGTTAATTTATGAAACCTGCATCAGTTCGGAATTTGTGTGATGGGTGCAGATAGTTATTGGTTATTAATTATCTGTATGCAAATTAAGCTCTATATATTCCTTATGACGCTTTTGCAACTGTAATTTATAGGTCAAAAGGTTAGTAGTAAGGAGCAGAATGATTGAGCAATATCATATAAAGTTACATACAAATATATATACATACATATATAGCTACGTTTTTTTTCTATAATAACTGTCAAAGTGTTACAATGTTGGTAGACATGTGATTAAAACGCTAGGAAATTTGTATACCTCGTGTTGGTAGAACTTTTTCAAAATTATGGTTATGTGTCAATTTTGAATGTCAAAGTTTCTTAATTTGAACTCTTGACAAATTTCTTTTTTTAACATGGAATCATCATCATCATCAATAAAATCGGATAAATAAAGAAAACCAAGAAATATTTTAAATGCAAAAATGAAGCAAGCGATATTAAATTATGACATATCTGTCAAAATGACAATAATTTTTTAGTGGAAGAAAAGAACTAAAAATCTATGTACCAACATTATTAAAACTAGGGACCCTGCAGGAATGCAACTTATCCCCTAGAAAGTTGACTTTGAAAATTATTATAGAAAAAAAATGTACTATATATAATAACAACTGCCAAAATGCTTGAAACGAGCAAACAACAAAAATAATTTATATAATGGGGTGATATATACAGGGTGTGGCATATGTCACAGTAAATATCCATTTTATCGAAAATAGTTCAAAGAAAAGTTGTTTAGTATCTTGTTTTATATTTAATATACTTAATTATGGATTTTCTAAAACTCAAGCCTAACCGAGAACACAATTTCTTCTAGTGACAAGGTACCCGTATATTCCTTTTTTCAATGCTGTAAAACTTGAATACACTTTTTGAGTAATCTCTCGAGTAAAATGGAAAAGTCTGATTGCAAGTCTGTTTAACAGTCAGTATTGAACCACACTTCGCTTTTATTTGTCGAAACAACAACTGATCGCATCTTTAATTTAGACAAAATGAACTTATCTACCTCAATATGATAAGCTTTTAAAATAAAATACTCGTAAAGTCATATTTATAGAAGAAACATGATATTGCAACTTTAATGTGCTAAAAAGATTATTAAAGAATATTAATTAATAATTTTTCTAAATTATTCCTGTGATTTGAGTACTCATTTTCGATTATAATTTGAAATTTGAACTTTTTGGAGTAGAATAACTTTAAAAACTTTATATTTTTAATTTAATCAGGTTTAAACATTACGACAATTGATTAAATTATTTCTGACAACTTGCATTTTATTGTGTAATGTCAAATCAAACTTCTATTGCATACTAACAAACTGATATACGAAACAAGACTATGAAATACCTGGAATTGTGATTTTGATTGATAAATTCAAAGAATGATTGAAAGAAAATTCAATCATTAAAGATATAGAAAAATTTGTTAGCTGAAGGTTAGCCCATTCAGCTGGGAGTTAGGGGTCTCACTGCTTTTAACTGACTAGTCGTGCATAATAATATTAAACACTTGACATAGTTTCAAATATCAGATTGATGTATAATTTACGTCAATTACTACCGATCTTATTAAGCAATAAGGTAGGTATATGAGTGCATTTACGTCAAGGATAGTATTTGTTTATTGTAAGTATTTTAAAAGTATATCACATATTTCAACGTGGGTTTGACATTAATACAAATGTAACACCGCGAGAAGGAGTTATATTTCAATTGGCACCTCAAGTGGGGCTCAAAAGGGGTATATATTTAAATGGCGCCTGAATTGGGCTAGATATATTTCATAGAGTACCTTTGAGCTTTTAAGAAAATCAAAGCTTTCGAGCATCCGTTTTTAAGAAATTGATAGATGATTATTGGCTTATGAAATAAGACATTTTTTCCCGCTGCTGATCATGTAAGTCAGTGATACAGCCTTAGTAAGAAAACATGCAAGTCGGTGATTATATTTGTTTGCGGCTTTCCCTTGGCAACGGAACTTAATATTATTATTAAGTTCCTAAGATAATAAAATTAGCAACGTGTTACGGTATGAAAAGGACTTTACGACACCCACCCAAGGTGAGCATCGCACCACGGAATCAGTCCTGAAAACATGACACACTTGCCCTGAGATCGGTTCGAAATAGGCTAATAGGCCACGGCTGGAACGCTCAGGGAGTCGGGCGTGAGTCACACGATACGTTCTGGGCAAGCGCGCTGTGGCATAATATATACAGGGTATGTCGAAATTATGAGGGCGCCACCAAGCCTGTCGTAACCCGGCTAACCGGGCCTGGACGGTTAGACGGGAGCGAAGCATGCAAAAATACTCCGCCAATAAGATTATTCAAGAGTTGCAAGGTCAAACAACAACTTCGGGATTGCCTTAAGCAAGGATTGTGATTAGGTGTCCATCCGACCACGACTACGCAGCTGTCCCACTCACCTGCACGCTCACAGCTTCCTCGTTCCGTCGTACAATAATTCGTACAATAAAGGGGGCGTCTATCTGTAACAGAACATGCACAAACCGAAACAAACAATAGTTCCCTTAACTAACCAATCATATATTTCACTTCGAGTTACAATGGGGTAGCAGAATGCGTCGCCCTGTATCTAACCTTACTCTATAATTAAGGGCACCAGCTGGCACGCGCGCTCTAAGCTTAACGACAGATGTTGAACATTAGTGAACAGCAATAATAGGTACAAAGATACACATTGCCTTATGCAAGGGCAGCGACGATTTACATTAGCCTTCACGGCCTGAACTGTCTGCAGTCTGAATGAATGCACTAGCGTAGTAATGAGTAGTAATGAGTAACACTCGCGTTCACAGCGGTAATCAGGTTAAAGGCACATACCTTAATGCGTGGGCGGCGAGGGAGCCTGGTACAGCTGAGTTGCGACGAGCTGCAATCGTAGGTGGTAGGTACCTTCGGTGTTACAACGGCGAAAGGGGGTGAATGCATAACCGCCTCAATGGCGACGGGAGACGCGTCAAGACGCGTACAACGGGACGACGAAAATGATGGGGGCCTCACTCGTTTCTGCTGAACCAAATCCTCGTAGGTCGAGATGAAGGGGGCACGACCCCTCACTAATAGTAGCAGGAACTGGGCTCCAAAACACCCACGTTACGCCGAAGATCACTCGACAAATTTCGAATCACCACCACCACACACAAGCGCTCTCTGCCACGGGCTCTGGAAGACTCCCACTTATGGCGAAACCGTATATCACATACGTGCTGAAGCAGCACTTGACGGGAAAAAGGCTGACGCCCCCGCCAAGGGCGGAAGCGCCGCACGAAAGCACACACTCTGCGACCTCTTGTTCGTTCGACGGCTCTCGGCTGAATGCCCGAGGGAAGCGTTGGCAAAAGGTCACCTTCGCCGCGTCCCCCACGTGACTAAACCACAGCGAATCGCAAGGCGATGAAATGAAACCAACCAATGCGGGCCACGCTGGTATCACGCCGCCACCGCGTGCTAAATGAAACAAACCAATGCGGGCCACGCTGGTATCACGCCGCCACAGCGTGCTATTCAGAATTCAGAAAAACGCCATCAGAGGAGAGCTCCAACCGACGACAAATACTGCTTTTTAGGCTAACTATGTGCGAAATCGTGATTCTGGAATTAGGCGATGGAGCCAAATAAAGAGCTAAAAGGCTTAGCATACGGGCGCGCTGCTCTAAGCTTAGGCGGCTATTCAAAATACCAAAATGACCTAACTAACGGCGTGAAATGCAATTAAGCATCTGAAATAGCAAAATGACTTAACAAACGCAAAATGCAGACTTAGACGTTTTGTTTATAATTGCAAGTGTTTATGTGACATGTGACACTCACAGGTAACACGACTCACAAAAATTAATCCTGGTGACAGGTGACAAACCAAACGATTTTTTTTAATCTAGGAAAATTTCGATTAGCAGCGGGAAAAATATAATAAGATAACTCGGAATGTATCGCCTATTAACATTTTCGGCAGGCAACAAGCCGCGGCTTTGCTTTGGCTTGTACTTGCCGACCTCAAATGTTTTCGATAACATGGAAATTTACTGAGATATGTAGCATATTCCATGCTCATCGAGCAAACTGCATATTATTCGTCTTACGCAGTTAAGCGATGGTTAACGGTAAAGAATGAGATATTAAATAATACGAGCTGTTTTAACAACTGTGTGTAATGACATTAAATTACAGGAATAATTTGTATAAAGAAAAATAGAATTTTGCAACTAATAATATGGCACAATTCGTTAAAACCCTTTAACCACACAAACATTTAACAACCGCTAAATACGTATTTCAATTGATAAACTGTCATCGTGAGTAGCCGTGGCGAGAAACTAACACGACAAACTTAGCAAAAGATATGCTCTTCACCAATCACCAGTGAAAGATTTTCACTGGTGATTTGGCGAAAAGCATAACTTCAGATCTCAGATTCAAACCATAGGCTTCAGCAGTGTTTTATTTAACTAATAATATGGTTTTTGTAATTGTTAATTACCTGACTGCAATTCTATGACGGATGACTTTTATTTTATTTATTATTTCTATCGACGTGTTAATCTTACCTGTAGGTACCCAACATTATCATCATCATCTGCTTCACGGTATGTGCCCGTTGGCCTGTTCCGGCTCAAATTACCATGTCTTTTTGGGTTCTCCGGGTGCTCTCCTCCCCTTGGTTTATATTGCAATAGCAATTTAGAAAATCTGTCTTCATTCGTTCTCTGTATATGTTCAATCCATTCTCTTTTTACTAATGGGCCATATTT
Organism: Agriotes lineatus; assembly: GCA_940337035.1. Taxonomy (NCBI): domain Eukaryota; kingdom Metazoa; phylum Arthropoda; class Insecta; order Coleoptera; family Elateridae; genus Agriotes; species Agriotes lineatus. The sequence goes on along the minus strand of OW679195.1, from coordinate 89,550,274 downwards.
GTAATTAGATTCTTATGTCTTCATCCCTGATGTGTTCCAATCGTGTACATCCTTTCACTGATTTGAGGAATTTCATTTCGGCCGGTTCTATTTGTCGTGCATCCATTTTCCTTATAACCCAGTTTTCACATCCATATAGTAGCGACTGTACTGCCACAGCGTTATAGAATTTTATTTGGGCTTTCTTTCTTGTTTTTTGCCCGATTGTTCTTTTTATCGTACAACACATCATCTGAAATTTTGTCCTTTTGTTTTATGTTTCTTTGACATAGTAAGGTATGTTCTATTCCAGAGAATTGAGGTGAGATACTTGTTCTAGTGTTTTATGTTCGATTATGATTTTTGAACGTACTGGTTCCTTTCTTCTAAACGCATTAGTTTTTATTTTTTTAGAGAATATTATGAGGTTATAAGTTTTAAAGATTTCATTTAGTTTATATGTAATTCATTCTCGGATTTAGCTAAAATAGCCTTTGTGCCGAACAGAATAGTGTTGATAAACTTGTCCTCGCTGATCTGAATTCCTATTAATTTCTACTTTCCACTGACTCATCCAAGTAGACGCTGAAGAGTGTCGGTGATAAATTGCATCAGTGACACACACCTTGGTTGGTTTTTACATTTATTTTTCATATTTTATTTTCTGTATACATACTTACTGTTCAATTATAGAGGTTTCTAATTGTTTCTACAGGATCTTTTTAGGATACCTTTTTTTAATATAGGGTGACTTGTGACTTATGCAGTTACATGAAGTGGCACATTGACAATTTTTAATTATATATTTGTATGATAAACTCAGAACCAAAATAATAACATAAAAAAACATTTTCTGATAGGACGACCTATACAAGTTGTAAGACACCAGAAATTGGTGCATTAATTGATATGACACGGACTACTACCTTTTTTAATTGTTACTAAACTAATATCAGCGGTTTTCAGTAAGTATATAATAATTTTTAACTCGATTTTATCAGTCGAACATAAACCTTTGTATACAATTAATACATACTATCACTTTAATGACTCGTCTTCTTTATTGACCTCGCTCGCAAAACTGGCTCGACTATAAAAGAGACTCGTCAAATAAAGTCCTACATATATACTTGTTATATAAACAGCTATTAAAGCATTACATTTTAGTTCACATTGGGTTTGACTACTCGTTTATTAAAACAAAAACTTATTTTAAGCCTCGCTATTAGTACTGTCAGTTAATAGTATAAGTTACCAGTTACCCTGTATATTCCATAGATTTTTGGTAATATAAGAATGCTATATGTGTGTCTAAATTATATTCACTTGTTTTTTCTATTATCATTTTTAAGGTGAACATACTGTGAGCACAGGATCTGCCTTTCCTAAACCCATTTTGATTTTCTGCTATTATTGTGCCTGTAATGTTATATACTTTTTGTGCTGTTATTCTTGAGTATATTTTGTATCCAGCTGTTAATAAGCGAATGTCTGTAAAATTCTCGTATTTACTTCGGTCACCCTTTACACTCTAAATAGTGGTTTTACAATAATGATATACAATTCGTTGCGAATTTCGAATTTTTTCTAGCACATATTCAGGGAATGTAGCATTCTTAGTTTTAGGAATAACCTTTTCTATTTTATAATCTCTGCATTGATATTATCTATTCCAATTAAAATCCTTTTAGACTTTCTTGTAGCTCTTGAATATTTATTGAGTCTGTATTAATATTGTCATATTTATTGCATCCTCTATTCCCGTGTTCTTTCTAGCATACATATTTATAATGTTCTATCCATCTTTTTTCACTGATAATGTTTAATTATGCTGTGTCTTTTTCTTCTTTATTGAAATGTTTCATTATCTTGTATGCATATTCCTGTCGTCCATATACGTCACTTTCTGCTTATATATATATATATCCCAGTTTTCTATGTGTGCATTTCGATCTTTTTATCACTACATGTTCTTTTATATTCTGCTATTGCTTCGTTTGTGTTAGTATCTAGCATTCTTTTGTAAGAGTTCTTCTTTTTTTTATCACTTGTTCCAATCTGTCGTTCCATATTCTTAACCACTACATAATTTTAATAGATTATCAGCTTCAAGCTAAAAATTGGAAGAAAAGTGTTCCTAAATAACCACATATAGAAGTGATGCTGTCTAATTTGAAGTATGGCAGTGTATCTACTAATTATAAGCAGTCATTAATAATTTTCTGGCTTTATTCAATAAATTCCGAGTTAGTATATTATATTAGGTAATTCATTGATAAACTTGATAATCTAATAAGTGACATATGCAAATTAGTAAGTTGTATAAACGAAATACTTAAATTATTATTATATAAATGTTTTAGCACTGAGTTTTTAGCAAAAGCTTACTCAAGACTATTTTCTATATTATTCAGTATAACCAAAGAGCATTATGCTCTTTGGTATAACACCAAAATCTTTGTATTTAAAATGTTCAAATTGATTGCTAATTTCTAAATATTATATTTTAATGTCAACTTAAACTATTCAAAACAAAAAAATAATTCATGTTCTACAAATAAAACAATTGCAATAATGTATTTGAAGAACAGATACTTTAAGAACGCCATTAACTCGAAAAATACCTATTAAAAAGTTTCCTTAATTGGCTAAAATTTAAATGTAAATTCGCCTAACCACAAAATTTTATTTTTCACTATATACACTTCATAGTATATTTTTCAATTGTATAACGGAAAAAAATCATTTCTCTTATAGAAACTAACATTTATAATTTTGTTTGAATTCTTTTACTCGCGCAAATTAGAATTGCATTATTGTAAGAATGTTTTATAACAGTATAATTTACTGTTTTGACGTTGATGTTCTTCGGTATTATTTTGAAACCCGGGAATTCTGACTGGATGTACATAATTACATAATTTTTAAACTTCCGGCTAATTGATTTTCTACGATTGATACTTCTCAACTTTTTTATTATTTAGAAGGTGCAGGTAATATTATTAAATTCATTTCGATCAACTGGTAATTATATATTTTGTCTGATAACATAAAACTAGCAAATACTTGAAATAAACTATGAATTCAGCTACTATTATATCTGTTCAGAATGGAGAATTAACTTTCAGTAGAACTGTATCATGGGTTGTCTACTTTAGGGCGCTGCATGTGATCATTGGTCAGAATTAGGTTCATAACTTCACTAATAATGTTTCATCTTCCATATATATCATTCCATTCCAAATTTATTCTGAAATAATCGATGTGTTAAGAGTGCAACATCATATTGTTTACTTTACATTTAGTGCAAAACCACTTTTAGATTTCATTGCAACTCAGTTTTCTAAAAAATAACAAAAATTTGTCTGTTTCAAATATATACTGTAAAGCATTCAAGAAAATTGAAAATATTGTGGTTACGTTTGTTCAGTTTACGAGAAAACCTCGTTGAAAATGTACAGTTTACACCCATGACTGCAGTTTCACCCTAATGCACCTATCACTGTCACGTTTCATTGTTTTAAACTGCAGCGAGAGAGAAAATATGATCTTGCAGGAAAAACGCGAACAATGTGGGCCAATAAATCTTGACTTTTTTTAGCTTACACGAATCGCAACAGTTTTGTAGATTTCACTTTTCACACCACCGCACCGCAGCAATTAGAACATTTCGCAAAATTAGGAGCTCATATTCAAAACTAAGATTCGATCATAAATATGTGCTTTTACATAGTGCACGTATCATAACCGAATGGAATGCTACTAAACAGTAAGTAGCCTCGATATTATTACAGTAATTAGCAACCAATTAGCCTAACAAACACCATAATTTGTATCATTTATGTAAGTATCGCAATCTAGAAAGGCGATTCTGCAAAAATTTGAATTGTAGGGTGGTATCCTTGTATACCATTTCGCAATTTTACCATTGAAATTGTAATTTATTGTGATTTATACCGATTAACAAGGAACTTACTGCGTTTACTCGCGCACGGGAAAAATTGAAGACTTTATGGCTGCTTGCAAATCAAAGCTGAAAAGCCTCTAAGGTTAGAATGGAAGCAATAAAATCTAATCAAGATTCCATAAAAAATGCGAATTGCATGCTAGTGTAACGCCCGGAGCAAGAATCATTTGAATATTAAAATATTCTGTCGATATAAGCGACTGTTTCATAAGCAAAAGTTGCGGCACTTTTAGGTGTAACCCATGAATTTTAAATACGCTTAGCTGCAAAGACGTTCATTATGTGGCTGGTATTATTTCCATTGTACTGGCAAGAAAGGAGGGAAGTTTCGTCGAGCAAACCTTCACTTCCAATTGAGTCAATGGAGAATTTAAAACGGGATTTAATAGTAATAATTTATACAGTTCTGATTTTTAGGATATTTCTTTATCTACATACCGTAACTACTTATTTTCTTCAACTGCTGAAAATTTTATGGAATATTTATAGGTAAAAGTTTTAAAAGTCAACCCATTTTCCTTTTTTTTTTGTATAAAAAATACATATTCGTATTTACTTTCGCATTTCCGCATGTAAATTTCTGTTGCATATACCTACTTCATTCTTGTCTTTAGATATAGTTCGTTTTTTGTATATTTAGGTAATATCAAATTTTTAGAAGTAATGGTTTCAGTTGTAGAGGGTATAACATTTAAGAGATACCACTGCTATTGAAAAATGTCACATTTGCCTTTGATTTCATAACTTGAACTGTTTTGGGAATAAACAATATATATGCATCAAGCGTTATAATTTTCGTACAGATATTCTACAGCAGTTTTTATCTGAACACTTTTGCTATGGCAGTAACCGCTTACTTGTGGTAACGAATAATATTTTTCATAACACCTACTTGTTATTTGTCAATAACAGAACTGTCAACCTGACTGAAAAGTTCTCCATAACAGCCATGGCTGTTATACATTTAACTGCCTAAGTCGTTAAGAAATAACAGAACAGTAACATTTTAACATTGGCAATACTGAAATGTATAGTTGGTGACACTGTAAGCCTATGTCAAATTCAAGGTTAGCGGGTTAGGTTTTGCGTCAGTCTGTGTCAAAACTGACGCAAAACCTAACCTACTAACATCGACTTTGACATAGACTTACAGTGTCACCAACAATACATTTCAGTATTGCCAAACGTAATTTTTTTCCATATGTGACTCTGATAAGACGAGCTTTCCAACACCCCTTACTAATACTATTTAACTTTTTCATTTAAATTGCTCTAAAATTTGAATTTTTGTAGGTGTTATTCAACGACATACGGCCGTTATCGCATCTAACTAACTTCCTTATGTCGTTAATAACTATAGCGGCAGTTGCATAAACAAAAAACAAGAAAATTCAACGTTGTTTTCGTTTCTGGTTAAGCATGGTCTACTGTAAAACAGTTAATGCAGACTCGGTTATTTATAAACAAGAATATAATAAACGGTATGAACGGTGAACTATCTTAAGAGTGTATTTTAAATAAATATATGTTGCCTTCAAGGTAATAAAAACAAATACAAATAAAACTTGAATTTCGAAAAAAAATAGTTCTGATAGCTTGTGTTAATATACCGTTGTTCCAAGTTATGACGAAAATAAATTGAAGTATACGATTTACTACTCTGCAAAAAAATATGGGAAGCTTGATTACTTGTAAAGGAAGTTATCACACATTTTCAGTCATTTGACCGAAGCTATATTATATTGGTTCGCTTTTTGTTGTGTATGCTTATCTTGAATACACTGTATATACAAGGCACTTGGAATACTAGGTATACTATTACTCCGTTTTACAACGTTGTGAACAAAATTCGAAGAAAATTACTTTATCTTGTCAGTGGCAGATAATAACTTTATCTGCTGCTGACGAGCGGCAGATAAAGTCGTCAACGGAGATAATAACTTTTTTGCACTTTCAGGACTAAAGTTGGTACTTCAGTCACTTATTTCAGGGACTAAAGTAGCTCATTTCGGCAAAATTCTAAGTAGGACTTTGACCATATGACCAAAGCAGTCGGTGTCTAAGGTACCTGGTACTCTGCATGCCTAGACTTTGTCCATTAACAAACAAACAAACAAAGTAGCTCATTTAATCTCTATGGTAACCGTAACTATGGTAAATGTATGTACACACGAGGTCAGTAGGTTAGGTTTTGTTTGTCATTTGATACACACTGACGCAAACCTTAACCTGAAAATCTTGAATTTGACTGACAATACACTTCAATACTGTCAACTGATTCAGAGGCTATCCAGGGCCTGCTGTGAATTGTAAAATTGTAATTGTCAATTTCTAAATTGACAGATTACAGGTTTTTCAAATGTTTAATGATATTCCCAAAAGTGCATAAAATAGCGTATATCACACGGGACTAAAGTGCCTAAATCTCTTGACTGATTATTTCCCTCGGGCTCTACGGACTCTCAGGAAATAATATTCACACGCGGGATTTAATGATGCACTTTAGTCCCTCATAATATAATATACTATTATTTACTAACAACATGATATTGTGCATTTTCGTCATATAAACAAAATATGAAAAGCTACCCATAACTCTTGTCAAATTATGGTAGCAATGCAACTACAATTAACGTCTTAGTAACCATGCAATGAGGCAATCCTTGATGTTACTTACATATTCTAATTTTAAATGTTATTATGACATTTTGAAATTTCATACTATTTCTTACTAAGGTGCTAGATAATAAAATATTGTATGCACCACGGGAGATATTCATGTTATTTACCTTCGGTTGACTTACAGATGTCAACCTCAGGGAAAAAACATATTCATATCTCCCTTAATGCATAAATATCTATTTCTGCCGCTGATGAGCGGCAGATAAAGTGTCTAGATGTCATGGCAATGAAGTGACAGTTTAGCAGCATCAATCAAGCAGTATAACGGCACATATTTCTGCCGTTTGAAGAAAAATAGTATTTATTTTCCTTTTGCACAGTTTTTGATAATTTTCCATAACATTACAATATTATTCAAACTAAGATTCCAGTAATTTAATATTATTTCACAGATTAATATTTTGTACTTTATGAATACCTTACATAATTAAATTATAATTTATTATTATTTTCTAAAGAAACGTTCACTAAGTTGTGACTAATTGAAATGAATAATTTGCAATAAATTTTAAAATCACGTAAAAGGAAACAGCTATGTAATAACATATCAAAATATACAGACATACAACAATAGTATTTTGTCTTACGGTTTTATGGAAAACTGAAATATTGAATATATTGTTATGATACACCATACGTTGGTCGTAGATAAAATTAAAAAGTATAAAAGAAATTGGGATGTTAGTACAATCCATATTAACCCATTAAAAAAAGGTCGATGATGTTTACAAAAGTTTCCTGAATAAATTTGAGTTAAAGCAAATTAGTAATGAAATGATAGCTGTTGAAAGTTTACAGGTGGTTTGAATATAAAAAGCATATTTAAAAGACGGTAGTATAAGTAATGACAAATGCAAAATTCTGATAAGGATATAATTAAAGTAGGTAGATATCAAATAAGAATAGAATATAGGAGGCATAAAGAATGGAAATATGGTAGTTAGGAAGTTTGTTCCCATTATCAGAAAATAACAACTTGAAAAACATGTAAAGAAAATCGTTTTGATCTAATTAAAAAATATAGAATTTCACTGTCTTTTATTATAAAATTATAAAATTTAAGAAGGGTAATCTAAATCTACGTGGTGTATATAAAAAAAAAAGAAATACTAAGAAGCAAGTAAGAGAAGCAAATAATTTAATTACAGAAGATAATTGGCAAAGTGGTAAAACTTAATGGATACAAGGATTGTTATTTACAAGTGAATAATTGAAGAATTCATTCGAACAGTTTTATTGAGAAGAATACATTTGACAAGTAACATAAATAAAAAGGATGTTTACATCAATCTAAGTGTTGTTGAGTAGAGCGACCATAGAAGTGTTGGTGAAGCGAGAGGATCCATTCCAGAAGGTAGGAGCAGATCTGGTTTGTTCTGTTGGCTGTTTGTTGTCTAGCATTTTGAGTTTTGGAGTATTGGACGAAGCTTGACACTGGTGATCCATACGTGAGTGCTGCATTGCAGAGAGCTGTTTAGAGGGGGCCATTCCAGAAGGTAGTGAAAGAGACAGGAGCAGATCTGGGATTGTTCTATTAGCTGGTTGCTGTCAGGGATTTTTGGTTTCGTGGTATTGGACGAGGCGTCACACTGGTGATTTGTTCGTGACAGCTGCAGTGCAAGAAGCTGCATAAAGGGGTCGATTACAGTGTTGAACATTTTCCAAGTGGAATAACAAGGTTGGGTAATTTCTTAGAACATACCGACTATAAAGCAAATAAAGACAAAGAATTACTGTTGACATTTGATTGACATTAGAAGTGGCATTCAATTTGAATGAATAGTTGGAAAATACTTGAAAATAATTTTTTCAGAACAAAGTAACTAACTAGATAATTGAACCCAAACCCTTGAAAGAGTCTCAGGCGCTATCATCTTACTATTTGAAACTTTTGCTTATTAAAAAGTACAATTAAATTTAAAACAAAGTAGCCAGTGCAATATAAAATTAATAGCATTAATGGTTTTTTGTAATATTTAAAACAAGTTCTTTACACATTAAGTCGAAGTTATTACTTTGGTGGGAACAGAAATTTTATATAAATATAAAAAGAGCGACTGTTGTTGAACACCTGATATTTGAATATAAACTAATGCTTTTATTAATTCTAATAGTATTGTAAAATGTCACTTTATATTTTCTTAATTCTAACTGAATTTCAGTTAGGCTACTGACAATGAATTGCGAGGAAGAAGTTTATCAGGACCTTGTAAAACGAGTTCTTCTCTTAATTAGTTAATTATTATTGTGTTTGGTTGTGAGTTTTGTAGGATTTTAAAATTTTTATTTTAGAATTGGATAGGAGATGAAGAAGTAGAATAGGAGTGTCTGAAAAACTAAACTTCTGTCTCGTAAAGGACATGGATATAACGGCGAATAAATTTTATATGTTTGTTACTTCAAACAGAATTTTAAATTCTGACTAGGAGTACGTCTGCAATGTTAGGCTTAGCATTTTCAACTAGTTTACATATGAATCTATCATATTTATAAAAAAAAAATTAATTGTGTTTTGAGTTGAAATTGGCAACGATTTGACGATTTTGCTCTAGCAATTAACTGTAGATGAAAATTTTATGAAATACTGGTACATCTTAATATAGGATCACGTAGAAAATGTGTTAGTAATAATGTTAATTCCTGACAGTGGTAAAAAGCATCACGATCATCTTCGCCACAGATCTTCTTAATTTGAAACAACAGTAATAAGTAGTAACACTAACAACATTAGATATACAGGGTCCGCCCTTATTTAAATTGTTAATAACTGTTTCAAATTTTAAAATAAAATTTTTAATTTTGTTTCAAAAATGTAAAGTAAGAACTTGCCAATTTTAGTTACAATATAATTTATTTACATTATAATTTATTTATACCCAATATAATATACTAGCAACCAGTGAGACAAATGTCTCATTTAATAAAACAAAAAAGACCGGTTTTCAAATAGAACGCGTATTAAATAAAAACAATAATATTTTTTAAAATATTTGATTTCTCGAAAACCGGAAGTGTCACGTGACTGAAATTCGGTTCCTGACCTGACATGACCATTCAAAACATATAACTTTCATAACTTTTTTCTCTATCTCTTACGGTTTGGCTGCTGAAACAGCGTCCCGGACAGACAAAACAGCGTCCCAGACAGACACGTCTATTAGATAAAGGATTAAAGATATTAGCTCCAAATTAATTTGGTTATTATTCAGTAGTTGAAGGAATTGTTCACAAAACGTAATCCGAATTTCTAAATCTCGCAATTAGTGCAGGACTTGAACTTTGTAAGGATGAAATTTTAAATCGTTTAAAATACGGCGAAGAGTTCTGTCTGATAGGCCCAACTTGACGAATTTAATCAAATTAAGTATTAGGTTAATTTGTATTAGTGTGAAAATAAAGTTTGAGTTTGAGTGATGTTATTTTCAAAACCTAATATTTTTAATAAATAAATTATATTGTAACTAAAATTGGCAAGTTTTTACTTTACATTTTTGAAAAAAAATTTTAAATATTTTAAAATTTGAAACCGTTATTATCAATTTAAATAGGGTCCGTTATTCTGCCGGACCCTGTATAAAATCAAATGCAAATTAAACAAAACATATTACCGAAGCAACGCATGTAGTACAAACCATAAAACGGAAGCTGCGACAAATACCGATAAGCGTCTTGAACCGCATGATTAAAAAAGGAAATAGATCAGGCCTTGGTATTGATCTTGATGCGGTGTATTCATTATTGACCTGTTGCAAGTATAATCACAGTACATGAACATTAACGAGTACGTCACAGGAGCTATTTTCCGGAAAGCACGTGGATGTGTAGGTGTTACGCATACTTTAATCTGATCAAAACCAACTCTAATTCTGTCGCCTTTGTCGATGGTGTGGTATTTTAGAAATTTTTTAATGCAATTATTACCTTGGAATTTATACAAGTTTGAAAGGGACTAATTTTATTTAAGTAAAATAACGCTCAGTTACATTTCTAACAGTTGCATATAGTCTAAAGTGTAGTGAGAAAAAAACATAGATATTATTGTAGATACGTTCTCAACAACAAGCATAAAAATACAATTTCAAAGGTAATATCTAAAAACTGTTAATCCATAAATATAGGGTTTCAAGATTGTTACCTCTCTACAGTTCTTAATTTTATTCGTGACTTAGTTTTGTAGTAATTATTTCGCAACCCACTGTATATTGCAACGTTTCTATTAAGCTGATTAGCTTTTTTTCTCAGAAAATTTTACTCTAAAAGAACTTTTCCAAAACCAATAACAAAATTTGTAAATCGTTTTACTCAGAACTTCCGTCGCAAGTAGACGTTGTGACACTAAAAAATTATAAAAGTAAAAGAAAACTAGAAGTAAAAATATCTTCACTTTCGTAATAATACTGAAACAATAAAATAAAATACTAAGGACGTCTTCGATCGGTGAGATGATGCTGCCTTAAATAAAAGTAGTTTATTGTTAACCCATTTTGTAACATTTACTGTGTATCTGATAGTTTCCATTTTTGTGAAGGGTAAAGTCTGAGGTTTGTGCAAATTTCTACTTTTATCTATTTCACAGTTAAAGCAAAAATTAACACAATTTTATTTTTTAAGATGTTTACCCTGTATATGTTTGTCCGAAATTTTATCGGTTTCATGCCAGGTAGCTGTATAATCTGAAATTTGAAGAAATCTCGAAAGGTGATTTTTTCGCGATTACAAATTCGTCTTTTAGATAAGAAAAGCAAAAATTTTGAAAACTGTTAACATTAAATTTTAACGTGCTTTTCTTATTTCTCTTTGAGATTAAAACTAATGTAATTATTGTTAAATATTCAACAGCTGCCATAAATTAATCGGAATGTATTTAAATCAATCTTAGAAGAATCGTCCTTTTTGATTGTCCCGGTAAATGAAACAAAAATAGATACGATTTTCACAGTTATATCTGCAAAAGGACACGCTTTTATCAGTTTTGATATCAACAGTTCAATAAAAGTTTCACATACGTTAAAATCTCGCAGCAAAGCGTAACTAAAACTTAAAATTTTTTCAACATAATTTCTGCACTTGCTACAAGAAAGACTTGTGCAAAATTTTATATTTTCGCAGATTAAAGAAGCGTACCTATATAGTGATATTAAAATATATAGGTTTTCCTAATTGTCGTAACGCGTAACAACGGTTTCTATGTATATTATTTCTGAATTTAATATGAAATTATTAAATAATTACTTACTAAGAAAACTGGATTGGACACAATCAAATTGAGACGTATGGGAATGCATAGATTCAAGTCTGTATTAATGTTTAAATTTGTTCAGTGTGAAATACACCTTATAATCCATTTTCTGTGATTAAAATTACTCATTATTAAATCATGAGCTATAATTTATATAATAAATATAAGTTACTTAACTTTGGTTAAATATGTAGTTGTAAGTATCGATACTTTCTTCCGAATTATTAAGAACCACAGTTACAATTCAACTCATGCTCAAGTACACATTTTATTTAGAGCATTTAGAGATGAATATCAGCAAGAATACGACGCTGGGTACATTTGCCTCCACATATCCGGTACGTTTTGTTGCTAATTGCTTTTTCAAAAGCCGCAAGCCGTTATTTTTGGTGAGCCCGAGCAGAGCCCGAAACAACGTATTCATCAAGAGGAGGATGAACATGTGCAAGACCCACACAGTTTATGGTTCTTTTCGGAATAAATTAGAAATATTTTTGACATACTTCCAATAAATCATATTCAGAAATCTCCTCATTGAGTATTCATGGATGTGATACGAGATCTACACTCGACCACACGAATTTTTTATGCGGGGGCCCCGTTTAGCGTTATCGCGGCTCCGCTGACTTTCTGTAATAAAATGGAGGCGTGGCAGAAATATATTAAGAAAATTTATCGCCTGTCAAACTTACCGAATACTTGGCGATAAAAGCAAAAAGAATATCTATGAAACAAAAAGGCAGCAAAAATGTGGAAAATAATAAGGTTTAGCCTTGTTAAAGCTTAAATATAGCAATTTGTACTTAGTTTATAAAACAAAAATCGCCACTGAAAAATGAAAAGATTATCATGCGGTAACGCTGTTTGCTTATGTAATATCCTAAGCTGCGAAACTGCAGCTTTTCTGTTCTTTTTACGGTGCGCCATCTTTAGCGTCTTAAAGACGTAGTACTAAGTATGTTATTATGCTAATGAGCTTCCTAATTTAATAAGCTAACATATTCAAATGCTCGGGAATATTCATGAATTGAAGAAACAGTTGAAAAATTAGATTCTAAACAATTGCTTAATGCGCAGCATTTTATTCAATGGCTTTGAGCTAGGGAATGTATACTTCCACTAGCTTTAGTTGTTAATCCCATAACAATGCTAGACTATTAATATCTAATCATTAATAAAATAATAAAATAGATTTATTGTCAATAAATGTAAGCAAAGTTCAATTACAATGAGTTATTCAAAAAGTAAATGTGAATGAAACTATAACGACGTTCATATCCGCTGTAAGCATAATTACATAATTAACTGATCATTGAATTATGCAGCAAGTGAAATGGCCTGGTAATAATTTTATAGTCTATCTAACTCCAACACTGTTAGTTGTGTAACGTTTATGTGACCTTCATCATTACGTTGATAGTGAACCACAAATCTGATTATAATTACTGTAATCAAACCTAAAGTATTTTTTAAATGTTGATATTATCAAAAAGGATTTGTACGAGCTTTTAAAATATCACAATTGGTTGTAATCTTTTCAATTAATGAACTGTATTGGTCATCATTTTTATAATCTTATTTGCACTTCATAATTTAGTTTGGCTACAATTTTAGTGTAGTAATAATTCATCCATTGCTTTTATGACATAAAAGTGCACTACCTTTGTAAAACGTACATCGGCAAAAAAAATAGAAAAACGTTGTGCTATCGCATGTTATTTTTGAAAAATTTTCCTGTCAGCCGCGTGTAAATCACCAGATAACAGACAATTGTTGGTTGGAACCTACAATTTGAGTTAATTGGGAGCTATTAGCGTTCTGTAATAATCAGAAAGTGATTTCATAAAAGGCTTACAATAGAACAGCGCGCGTTCCGACGGAAGAAGTGAAATAATCTTTTAGAGTTCTGAAAAGTCCATAATTTGGTTATATTAATTTATTGTAAACTGTAATACTAACTAAAATATACACCTTTTAAAGTAAAACCACAAGAAAAAATTACTTCTAGAACAGATTCTGTTGCATATAGTTCCACTGCAAATGTCACTACGAATTTTTAGTAGTACTAAAAGCATTTCAAAATTCTTTGGTATTTTAATGTTATAGCTAATACATAGTGCAAATGTGACTGATTTTGTGTTTTTTAACGAAAATAAATTTTAAATTGTGTTTTTTGTTTACTATTGTCTACTCTTTTTTTAATATTCAACCACCTTTGTTTAATTTAAATAAGGAAAATTAGTACAATATTTTTCACATAAGTGGATGTTTAAAACAATATGAATGTAGAATCATTCCTTAGCAATATACTAGATTTTCTAAATAGCTATGCTTAAACGACAATTTTATTTAATTGTTTTTACTAACATGCGCTATATGGTAAGTTGACCGTTACGTCGCAAATAAGGAACCAAAAAACAAGTAAAAATAAGTTGGTAACGCCAAAAGAAATATTATGTGTTCCTACTTAATACAAAGTAAACAACTAAACAGCAAGAACTAATGTCAAAATCAAGACTGCAAACATAATGAGTTGATACTATTATACCACATGCCGTAGAAGAAGAATACATTTTGTTCAGTTACTTAATTATTATTAGTAATGGTCATATATTGAAATATGTCAATTATTATCAATAAAACTGCTACTTGCAATTTTACGTTACCCTACAATCTAAACCAGTATAAAAAGATAAAAATTTGGTCTAGTAAAAACTAATAAAGGTTTGATATGTCTAGGTTTTTATAATGCGGTTTTTGGACATACAATTAATTTGATGCAAACATATATTATACATGAATTGCCTTTAAAACTTTACATCTACGATAGTGTATACGTGTATATCACACAAAAATTATATTTGTAAGGCTATTTGCAGCCAAATTAATTTTAATCCCTGATGTACATAGCTACTACGGCTGAAGAGTTTTACGTTAGGTTTGTTAGAATTCCAATATTCAAACTATTAACCAATTATTTATTCAACATGGATCATAACCACATTACGTAAAATGCTGATTTAGAAATTATTTCTTTAAATGTATTACTTACAACATTTAAAAAATCTAACCTGAAGGATATGTAAGTAGATTAACACCATGTATTTTAAAAATGACTTTTAATAACTTCTGAAGAAGCTACATATGCAGCGAAATACAAGCTTTAATATTAAAAAATACATCGTATACTTCAACATTTCAATGGCTTCACCATTCTTTGTTAGAAAATTAATGACTAAATTGGCTGTCACATCTCCTCGAAGAGAAGCCATAGTTTTTTTTATCAAATCTAACATGAACTTTAATAGTAATTTAATACTACTGAAATTAGGTAGGTTTCAGCACAACGTATTTTTTTTTAAATCAATTGCATGGTACACCACAATCGTATTCAATTTACCCTTTTTAAAGAAGAATTTCCATACGAGAAATACTTTGTGATTATAGAATCAAGAATATTTTTGCCAATCTTACCTAATTGATAAATTTTAAACGTTATGCAACAAATAATATGCATTTTAAAAGCAAACTATTCTATTTTTGTTCAGGTACTGCATTATATAAGCTTTAGAGGCAATCACATAGAGGTAGAATAATGTACAATCTACCAGTAGCCAGTAATTATTGAAATTGGAAGAATACGTGCTGAGTATGGCCGAGTACAATTATATACAGTTCATGAGTTACTACAAGTTTACCAAAATAATATTCTGTAGTAGATATACTAATCTAATACGACAATTTATAGTAAGTGTAAGAGTAAACAATTTTTTTTTAGAAAAGAAAATGCTGCATCCATAGCTACTCAATTTTCTATTTTCTCTCATATGCATTTACAATAATTGTCATTGCTATTGTAGGTTTACAACTAATTATTAAACTCTATTATCCTTGGAACGTATTCAACGCAAGTCATTTTCCTGGTTTTTGTGTGACTTTTGAAGGTAATTATCGCACTTACAATTAATTAATACTTCACTTGTACTCTTCACCTTACCCATTATTCTGTCAATCGTATTACTTGGAATTTGAAGATTTTGATAATTAAATTATTAAGTCACCACTTGATATAAAAAGACTTCAAATTTGTATTTATTTTTGAAAATTTCTGTTAGAAAGTTAAAGCTATTTAATGCCCAACCAAAACTTGTACTGTTGAGCAGTTCAAAAATAAGCCATTCAAGTAACAATGATACAAAAATATGGCAAGACAGCAACTAAAAAGAGGTTGAACGCTAAATCTAAATCAAAAATGCAAAATTTTTATGGAAAGAATTTCATTGGAAAACGCATATGAAAGGTAAGTCTTCCAATGGCCTTTCCACACGTATGTTACATACTATTTTTCCTAAGACGGCTTCGCATTCTGCAAGAAATTTAATTTTTCAATTCGAAATTTCTCAAAAAAGTTGATGTTTGTCAGTATGACTATCACTTCACTAGAGTGCAGAAAGTATTTACTTTCTGCACCAAAGTAGGAAACAAATAAAACGATTCAGAACTTCATACTTAAAAAGACCTATTTTAAAATACCCGAATCTGTTTTTAATTTTACTCAAATGTAGCAGAATTGAAAAAAAATGCCTATACTTACTTCTATAGCATCGATACATTTTATAATTGCTAAATGTTTTAACACTTGGAATTATTTGCTGTACAATTTCTACTTGTTTTTAGAATTGTTAGATACTATCTTTAATTATAAGTTTATATTGCGACAGTTTTAAAGCTATTTTACAATTTTCTCTGTCACTAAATATTATGAATCTGTATGCGACAAAAACCACGCTTCTAAAACGTTTACATTTATAAATATTTTACACCTGTTAGCTCAAATGATATGCGCTACCAAATATTATTGCAGTTCTGACACCTATGCACAATTTCCTTCAAGGACTATTAATTTCTATGCACATCGTATACATAGGTACTCGCACCTTGCAAAGAAATTAGTTACGGTGGTTACAATTAGAGAGCTGTTTGAGTTTACCGAACAAACATGCCATGTGCTATGTTTTATACTCTCATTAAGAACTTAATTGCATATGGAAATGCACCTAATTATGTACCAACGCAAAATCTGTACACTTTGAAGGGCAAGCCATGGGGTAAATTACAATTATAAACGCATTCAAATTCCCATACACAATAGCTGAGATTCTAGATTATGAATGCGGTAGTAAAGCGCTCCATATACCTGACGCCATTTTGTTTAGAAGTACAAGTATGGGCAACCACAACCTTCAATAGCCTTACTTGATTATTTAAAAGAAAATAATTACGGAACATTTATCAAAAGGCTTTTTTATAACAGAAAAACGTGTGGTTTTAGATATATTCAACAATACAAATCTCATCGCATTCCATCAGGTATGAACCCTCGACCTTCCAAACGTGGAGCAGACACGGTAACCTCACAACTAAGTTGATGTTCATGTTGTTTAAATGTACAGGGCGTTAGAATAGAAAATGCATTGAATTTTCCATCAATAATTAAATTGCTCTCTTTTCCTGCTGCTATCAAGACATTACATTACAAAGTAACTGCTTATGGAAACATTTAATATTTTTTAATTGAGCACTAAAGATAAGACCTAAAATAACAATTTACCGATGATTTTAATTTCTCATGCGATGTTTTTCTTAGTCTTGAAAATATTTTAGCGGTCAGAACTTGGATGGGAGTTCCACGGCTGCTTCTACCGGCGCCTCGTGGTACGGCTGCCACGGAAATAGTTGCTCCTGGTGTCATAATAACATCATGACAGTCGTTAGTGGGGTTGGCTACGTACGAAATAAATAAATAGGAAATAAATTACTTCACTTGCCCATGAAATAACAAATAAAATATAACGTAATAATGTGTACTTAGTTATTGTAGTTAGTAACAACCTACATGATTTTCTGTTAGAAAATAAAAATTTTAAATAATGAGTAACTGTAAATGTTATTCAAATTGTGAGGGTTGTGATTATCTCTAGCGTTGAAGAGTTGTCACAAATTAAATTTAGAATGTGATTTCATTTTGGTTATTTACTATTAAGTATTTATAAAAATTAAAAGTAGGTACAGCACAGCTTATTTTATTAAAGATAATTTATTTTGAACAAAGAAAAAATAAAAGAAAGTAAGTGGTTATTCGAAATTATTTTTTTATTGCAGCTTTTAAATTTGTTTTGTCAAATAATTTTGTGGCTGGTGAGTGTAAAATATAATTGAATATTGACGTTGATAACATTTAAGATCACTACTTATTATCCACTTACAATTTTTTTAGGTAAAACTATCAAAATTCTTGCTCTCAGGTTTGATTATGATGAAGCAAATTATATATTTTTTTGTTACAGTATCGAAGTTCTCGGATAGTAACTTTATGTGTAAAAGTTCAGCACTGACAAATACTTAAAGTGTATTGACTTGCAATAGAGCTTCCGATGTTTGAAAAACATGTTTTTATGTATGTGAACCGGTTTAGAACGTCTTACGATGTTATCCGACACCTAATCGCCATTCTCTTCTATTCTCGCAATCTTTTTGCGTTAAATTTCGTTCACTCATGGACTTATGTACCGATCCCCGCCATTCTAATTTAGGTCTACCTCTTCTTCGTAGTTCTACAGGTTGCCATTCTAGAACTTGTTTTGGCAGACTTGATTCAGTCATACGCTGTATATGATCATACCATATTAGCGGTTTGTTTTCAATGCCCTGTGTTATATTTCCTTCCATACCTATTCCTTGTTTTATTGTTTGATTTCTGATGTGGTCCATTCTTGAAATACTTAGAGATCTTTTTATAGCATCCATCTCAACTGTTTCTACCTTGACTTTGTATTTTTCTGTGATTCTCCAAGTTTCAGCGTACTTTTTACCATGATTTCATAGATGTTGAATTTTCTTTTTTTTTTGTTATTTCTCTGCTTCAGAAGATACCATTTAGGCATTCAAAAACTTTTTTTGCTTGAGTTATTCGCTTTTCTACTTCTTTTGTGTTGTTACCCGTATCATCAAATGTAGGTACTTCCCAGATACACATATTCCTGGCAGTAAGCGATATTTAGCCCATGTTCAAGTTCTAAATTACTGGGTTCGTTTCCTATGCATAAATATTTTGTCTTGTCGATATTAACTGACAGTCCCCATTGATTATATTCTTCGATAAATTTTCTCATCATATACTGCATATCTTCTTTATGTTCGCCACCTGGTCGTTTCGAATTGTAGTGTGTAAATACATTTGTCATTAATTCTAATGCCCATTCCATGAATTTTTCTCTTCCATTGTTACTTCCCTCGTCTAAAGGACGAAGGAAGTATTGTAATCACGAGATTTCTTCAGATCTTCACGTTTCAACGTTCCTAGATGACGAAAAAACGGTTTTCTTAATTCCGTCTGTCTGTCTGTCTATATGTCTGTCTGTCTGTCTGTCTGTCTGTCTGTCTGTCTGTCTTTCTGTCTGTCTGTCTACCTGTCTGTTGGCAGTATAGCTCAAAAACTATTTATCGGAGGAAGATACATAGGTCAGGCTTTACATTTGCCGAAAATAAGACTTAACCGATACAGAATAATCTCACAAAAGAGTAAAACCGTTTGAACCATAACAACGTTCTGTTCAAGAGAGGCGCGCGCCGGACTCATTTGAAAGAGCCTCGGCAGGGTAGTTGGCTTTATCTGTGCAGATACGAACTCTATGTAGAGGTGCGGTTACGATTGCTCTGCAGATGCGGCAGGTTCAAACCCCAGCGGGATACATTTTTTTTTATTTGAAAATGTATTTAATTTTTTAGAAACGTGAAGCTATTTTTACTCCTAACTTAATTGTATTTTGTAAAATTATTTAGTGTCACATTGTCGACGAAGAAAGTTCTGGGCAAAGCATTTTACAGATTTTTTTAAGTTTGCGGCTATATATACATATATATATATTTTAAAGATAGTTGGTGAAATGCAGCATCCCTGGCTTAAACCTTTGGTAACCATAAATTCTTCGGCCAGTCCTTTGCCTGTCTGCACTCTGGATCTTGATTCTCTGTATAGTTTTTGTAGTGCTTGTATATATGCATGATTGATGCTTGATTGTTTCAACACGTCCCATAGTCTAGACTTCTAGAGATTAGAAGGTATCGTATGCTTTGTGGAGGTCTATAGACGTAATGTTTGTAGCAGTTCTTTTTTCTATATAATTTGTTTGAGACAAAATTCGTTATCCGTACAGGATCTGTCTGCAAGGAAGCCGCTTTTTTCTCACTCTTCATTCTCTTTAAAATCTTCTTCAATCAAGTCACGTAAAATCCTTCCATATAGTCTGCTAATTGTGATTGTTACAGAGTTGCTCCTATAATTGTTACAGTCCTGTTTGTGACCTTTTTTTGTAAATTGACGAAATATATGCTACTCTCCATTCGTCCAGAGTCGGTTGCCCATTTAGACAATTATAGATGACATGGTAAATTTTCAAATAGTTTGGATGTTCCGGTTTTTAGCAACTTTGCAGGTATTCCTTCAAGTTCACAGGCTTTGCCATTTTTGAGGGCCAGTTTTCTCGCCGACTCTGTTGATATTTCGGCTACTTTTCCTTGTACATATACCTGTCTTATTGGCGTTTTTTTCAAAGATATTCTGATCTAGTTTTCTGGAGCAAGTTCTTGTAGTGTTTAATCCATTCCATGGATTTAATGGTACTTATATGAGCTACATCTTTTCCTGGGCTTTTCAGGGATCTTACGAATCTCCATATTTCAGAGCTTTTCCTTTCTCCCATGTACTCATTAACGTTTTGACATTGTCCCACATTTTGTTTTTTTGTTTTTATATTTTTCCGCACTGGTCTTTTGTTTTCCTTATATGCTTGTTGATCTTCATCTTTTTTCGAACTCAGCCACTTTAGATAATTCTGTTTTTTTCGCTGCACCAATAATTCAATTTCTTCGTTTTACCACGATTTGTTCCTGATTTTTTTCTTCCTTGTTCCAATTGCTTTTTTTGGCAGCCTCATGCAAACTTGTAACGATATTATTATATATGTTTGTGAATTAACCTCCTTCTAGGTCTATCAATTTGTCATGTAACCGAGTTTGAAAAAGTATTCTCGTGCTTTCGTTTATGAAACTTTCTAAGTTGCACTTAGGGAATTCAACTATTTCTAAATCCGCACACCATTGAATTGCAGTTTTGTTCCTGTTTACTGATGACATTGCCGATGATTGTGGACCGATGAATGTCTTTATGTTTATAAAATCCCATTCATAATTTTCAGGTTATGTGTCTCGCAGTTATGTAGTAATCTTTGGCCATTATCGTTAATTATGCCTTCACCACAATTTTATTATTTTTCTAATTTGCAGTTCTGCCATTGAAGTCACCAAGCATAATTATTTCTCTGTTATTATCTATGCCTTTTATAATGTCTTCAATTTTATCGAAAAAATCCTGCTTTTCGTTAACTCGTTCATCGTCGGAGGGAGTATATGCCCCTATCACCGCAATATCGTGTCCGTATAGTTTCATATGCATTTTCAGAATATTTTCAAAATAGCTTCCCAAACATGCTTTAACCATACCAAATTTAAATTATTTTAATGTACTAATAATTATCGGCAAGTCCCGGTAGATTGATAACATCTGTCAATATTCACTATTGTGTGAGACTATACACGATAGAGATAATTAAAGAAATGTCAATAAAACCAAAACATTTTGAATATTCTTTTAGATCTACGCTATTCCGTTCCTACATCTTCATTATATTCTAATTTTTGTAAAGCACATAGACGCTAAATGGAAAAGTTTTGACACAACAAAATATTTATATAATCTTTATTTATTAAAAATAAATTATGGTGGCAGTTACACGCATTGAGTTTTCGTAATTTACTTGGGACACATGAATTTCATGATAAATGTTGTATTTTTAATTCTGGTAATTACTAAGCTAACTGTAATTTTCGTTTCCTCTTGACGGTGAGGAAGGCGATAGAACGAATAAGTTATGAAAAACAGTATTTAAACACCAATTGTGGTACCGATCAAACTACTTTTACCCTGTTTAATACACCATAGGAAAAGTTTCTAAACAAATTTCCCGATCTATGAACTCAGTAGTCACTTTTCCGCAGGAAACTTAGTTGCAAAGTTATGCTTGCAATTACAACCGACGGCTCAACGTGCTCTCCGAGGCACGGCTGGCTGCAATTTTACTACCACAACAGGTCGGACACATCAAAATATGGCGTCATTTTCTGGTAAATGTTAGACAAGAAAAGATTGTAAGACATTGCGTACGACATCTCAACAACAATTTAAGTATTCTAAAATATCATGGCTTCTTACGATCGAAAGCGCCGTTTTTAAGCTGTTATAGCTATTAACATATCTAGGAATGTTATGAGTATCATAACTGCCGCAGATGTTTTGAATTCCGAGCTCGTAGAGCGAGGATTTTAAAACTTCTAAGGCAGTTATGATTCATAACATCCGTGATTTGTTCAATAGTTTATCGGTTGCTATATGGTTATGGTTGCCATGTAGGGTAATATTCTTTAACCCTACAGATAAGTTATGATCTAGTTACCAGCCTACTTTTGTACATGTAAACAAAGGCTTAATATCCTGAAACCGATAAAAAGTATTTATTTCTTATTTGAAAGCATTATTCGTTTAGATAAAAATAACAGTTCTTGTGTTCTTAGTTATGTCATATCTCAAAAATATAAAAAACACGACATTTCTGTATTAAGTTACTTAAAAAAATAAATTAAGAATAATTATGTAATTTTGCATTAAAAAATAGTTAACAAACTAAAAATAAACAAAAATGGAACAAGACAGGAGATATCATCTCACCAAAACTCTTTAGTACTGACATATGTATTTAGTTAAAGAGTTGTACTACATATCCGAAGAAAAGTAAGTAATTTTAGTATTGCGGACTACATGGTAGTGTTTGCCTAAACAGAAGAAAGACTGATGAGAATGCTGGATAAACTATATACACAAGCTAAAAGATGTCAATTTTAACATAGTTTTTAAAGTTGAAAACATGGCAAAAAATAATGAAAATACAGATCATAATAACATTACTCAGAAAAAATGCAGTAGCAAAGGCAGAATCGTATATACTATTTGGGACAGTTTATAACGATGTGAAAAAGAATCAGCAAATAGGAATCAGTCGAAAGAGCATACGGGAAGCGAACACCTGTTACGAATAAATTTCCAATTAATGTTTTATCTCTGCAGAGTCGTCGTACGGAGCGAGTTTTCACTAATAATATAATGAAGAAAATGAATGCCACTAGAAAACTAACCAGTGGATTAGAGAAACCACATAGATAAAAGATATTACAAACAGAGTACGCGCCCTGATATGGAACTGGGCAGGTCAAGTGGCCAGAAGGGCAGGCAAAGGGTATGAAAATAACGAGGGGGAAAAACGTACCATCAAAGAAGAAGATGTGTCTTTTACAAGTAGAATTGATATATTGAGACATTGATTTGTATGCTGCACCTCTGCAATATATATTTTTCTGTCGAGTTGATTTTGTAATATTAAATACTTTCTCTGGCTGTAAAAATAACGGAGATTCAATGCTATCGACATAGGACACTCTGTAAAAAAGTATCCATATTTCGAGTCTGTTGTGAATTTTTATACAAAAGTATCTCAGTATAATTAGTGCAATAACAAAATTTTACATGTTGTTTATTTATTAATTATTTTTCTGTTACACTAAACCGTGACGTCATATGTAACAAAACATAGAATTGTAAAGTTATGTCTTATTTTAGAGTGAAATTCAATATTTAAATGGCAGCTAGTGAGCATCAAAAACAATTTGACATATAACTGCAAACTTTTCAAATCTTTAATGCAAGGTATTCTCAAAATGACACATTATTAATATCAAGACACTCTTGACCTATATCAATATGACGTTTTTCTTCTTCGAAGGAGTCTCATGCGTCTAAAATAAGAATTTGGAATTGTTTGTTAAATCTTGAAATTTTTAGCTTGATTTTGGGGAAATGTCACAACGGCAGCATTATAAAACAAGCAAAAATAGAACAGACTATTAAGATAACCAAACACCATAGCTTTTTTTGTCCCCAATTTAATAAACATATTATATTTCATCAAAGAAATAGAAATATGGGTTTCTATTTGCCTTGAGTAGAGAGTTGGCAAGGAAAATTCAGTGCTAAAGTGACGTGTAAATATTAGACCATAGAACAATCTAAACTTAAAATTTTATAGAGATTTGCCATGTACTATAAGGTGATATCTCTGCGCTTAATCATGTGGGAATGCAGTATTAAAAAAAGCAAGTGATATTATTGTATATATACATTGTTTTATTAGGTCGTATGTTCCTCATTATTATCGAAGCACCTAAAATATTCAGTTTGATGGAAACCAAAGGAACTTGGAATTGAAAATAAATTTCGTAGATAGATTAACTGAAATAGAAGTCTTCGAAAAGTCGGCGAAGATTATAAAATTTGGATAAAAACGCAAAAACAAGGATGCTTCTCATCACCTTCTAAAAACAGTTTATTGAAAATTACAACAGAAGGTAGAATAAGGCAGGAATGCTAAAAGAAGAACACGATTGCCATACATAGATCATAAGCAAAATGATAAGAACAATAACTAACATGAAATAAAATAAAAAGCAAATATCAGAAAGCTCATAATAATAAAAGCTTTTGATTAAAGAAAAAAGAAAAGAGAATCAAAAATCTCAATCAAATTCTCAAATTGTAGAATTGATTGTAGAAACATTATGACATAAAAAATTCCATTTCATTATACATAAAAGTTTTATTTTGTGTTGGTAAAGTTTGAAGATGAAGAGACAAATCCACAGCAAAAAATATTCGACAGTTTCAGATGTGTTTTCGTATAAAAATGTAAAGAAGTAGTTATTGGCGCCACAGGCAAACTTGGTACACTTCTAAAAAAATTAAGTTGCACATTATATGTCGTAAAAAATACTGTAGAAATTCTATAGAAACGCCACCTTAATGTGAAATGTGTTCTAGATAAACAATTTTGTATTTTTTCAAATAATGGAGTTAATTAGAGATTTAAACATTTCATAATTTTCAAAATTTACATAAAAATCATAAATAAAATATGATTCAGAATATTACTTATGGGTCTGCACTAGGTATATACTGAACAAAGAGATCGAGACAGGCAGTTGTTATTTTCTAATAATTATTATTATTACACACAAAAATGTGAAGACTCTGTGTGCTGTTGACATGGTAAAATTGTCGTTACAATAACATTTAAAGTTATCGTCGCTTATATTCTGCGAAATTCAGTTATTAAGATAATCAAAATAATTTAGAAAAAAACTATAACCAGCGAAGTAGTACAGGTATCCGTATAATTTTACAGTTATACATGAATATTCTGATTTTTTTGTGATCAAGCTCTATTTTGCAAATTTCACCTCCAACCTGCTGTTTCCACAATCAAAATTTGTTGCCAAAATGACTTGCGCCTTTCCTAACGAGGCCCTGGGATTAATGCTCGCAGCCAGCAGATTTCCAAATATTATTCCTTGGCACAAAAAGCAAAAAGCGGCGCCGCGTTTGCCGCACAAAATACAAATTTGTGCCTAAAATAACAGAGCGGTTTGGGCCCCCGGCAGGGCAGCCAACTTCGCCGCGCAACAGACAGATAATTATTACTTGTGTACCGCCGTCTACGGACGTTCGTGTGTTATTATATATTTTTTATGCCGGAAACGATGGGCATTTGGTTTTTGTGAATGTGACCGAATTTTTATTGTTTTAAGGGCTCACCTTGTTTTCGGCTCTTCGGATGTCAGGCGACGGCTGCGCGATGACGGACAAACACAAAATTGGGGTTGAATTTTATTGTTTGGACAGATGATCCCCTCCGACGATGAAAAGCCATTTTTAAGCCCAAATGCTCAGAAATTTTAATAGTGGTTGTGATCGGGTCCAATTAGCTTTGTCAAAACCTCTCATGAGCTCTCATTGCTCATTAGCGTGCTATGACACCACAACTTTTAGTTTTACTAAATTGGATAAACGGTATTGCCGAAACTTATCATGCCATCAAATCCGTAAACATTAATTAACTCAAATTCTGGTTGAAATTTGTCTGATATGTCGAGCTGTCTTATTTGACAAAACTAAAGGATTCCTTCAGAAGTTTCCAATATAGCCAAGACCTATCCCATTAGGTTTCAATATTTCATTTCTGGTAATTTTCCTGTACTAATTTGACATTGAAAAATGTCGTGATTTGTCATGACAATGGATGAGAATTTTCCCCTAATATGTACCATTAAAGTAGAATATTTAGGGTTTACTGTCAATTCGGATAACGTTTGCTTCCTGTTTTCATGTTCACTTGCGTTGCGTTGTGTAATATCTGACTAGTTATTTGGACTATTCGATTTTCTTATTAATCAAGTGTTCGTGAAAGCTAAAATTTACTATTCGTTTAAATACCAAATAACTAATGCTTAACGACTCCATTTAATTAAAAGTACTTTAGAAGAGTAAAGATTATTTAATTGAGCTTTAAATATAATGGTGTGTAGGTAATCGTTTAAAGAATTATTGCTTTAAAAAACAATTAACGACATTGTACGTCCAAATAAACTGATATGACTAGTGCTTATTCCTTATGTTCTACTAAAATTTATATAAATTTAAATATGGTATAGGTAATAAATTAACATCAGTAATACTTATTTACTATACAAGTAGTGTTATGTAGATATTCCCTATTAGAGAAAAAGTTTGGTCTACGAGGCCGTAGGCTCCCCGTGTGGGTAATACTTAGTAATACTACACCTGCAGTACAATATGTTATCCACACCTCTTAATAAACTCAGAAGAAGCATCAAAACAAAAATGTTTAAACACAGTACCTGCTTGTTGTAATATTTTCGGTTGCCAGATGCCTAACATCAGAACACAGATTACATTAGACATTACGCAAACCAAACTCATTAGTTGGGGTAAACATGTTAATGTTACCTCATTCACTCCATTTATGATTTTGAGCAAGCTGTGAATATGAATATATTTAACAATGTAGTTGAAAATTTCTAAAATGAGACATTAACGCCTTATAACTTGTCAAATGTACTTTAGTTATAGAAGACGTCCTAATGTTACAATTTGTGTAATACTAATACATTTGTTACAGGAAAAAAATGAGTGTTAATTTGTACACTAAAATGAAGTAAGAATGGAACGATGCAAATTCAAAATAGAACTATCAATGAGTAACAATTAATTTAATATAACAAGCAATTAAACTCGTATAACAGTAAGATGTCGTAGAATTAGTGTAAATGGTAAAATAATAGAAAAAATTATTTTAATGCAACTTTTACTTTATACCGGGTGATTATTTTCAATCCAGGACATAGGACAGAAGTATGGTATAAGTGTGACTATCGTCGATGACATTTGAAAGTTGACTCTTATTTCTGAAATTCGTTACTAACTAAGATAAAAGTGTAAACACAAATATCTCTCTTACATCATGGTGCGGCACTCTTTGTATTTTGAAATTTTGAAGAAAGATGGTGTAGCATTGATACTGATGGAATACGGCTATTTGGAAATTCAACTGAGAATAACTTTAATCGTCTACATGCCTTAACCTTTCCAGCTATAATAACCAACAAGTACATAATGTAGGACTTTATTGGACGAGCCTATTTTATGGTCTGTTTTGTAAGCGAAGTCAATAAAGAGAACGAGTCAATAAGGTCAGATTATGTACGAGTTGCATTCAGATATTTATGTTGGACTTTTAAGATCGAAAAATATCAGTTTATAAATTGAAGTTCATTCTGCGATAGCAAAGAATTTGACATAAAAGTGCCTGATGTATATTCACAGATTTTGATGATGAACATTCACGACAACAAAAAGCTTATAAATACACATTATCATAATAATTAATCGTTGATTTTTTTATAAACATTTTTTCTTTTTAATGTTCATATTTGTTATGTTATATTATGTTATATTTACATTTATTGCAACATTTACCTGACAGTGACCGTTCAGTGCAACTTAATTTATCATTATGATACTAGTATAATAAAGGGACACTTTATAGACTCTAAAAAGTTTCATTAACAAAGCCTTTAAGATGCAGTTAAACATAAAGCTTTTTCGTTGATGGAATAATGCGTATTCATTATACAAAGTAACTTTAATAACTCATAATCAATAGTCAATCTTCAAACATCATCGTTAACTTTTCCATATTGATTGTTAAACACGTTATTTAATTTTATTCGAACATTATTATCACGGCTTATATAGTCCCATTGGTCTCGATGCCTGTCGCTACCGAAACAAGAAAATATATTTCATACGCAGCATACTCATTCCTGTACATAAAAAGAGAAATGGAACCTGACAATTATAGAGAGATAACCCCCTCTCCCCCTTAAATACAACACTAAAACTAACTACAAAAAATGTTAACCAACAAACTAAGTAAATTACTAGACTGAGTCGACGAGCAGTAAAATGTCGCACGGGACGTTCCTGTAACAATACAATATACAGGGCGAATGAGACCACCCGTGTCAGTATTTTTTTTAAAGAACGGTGAGTCGTAGAGAGTTGGGATAAAAAAAATTATTATAAAAGTCATAGTAAGGAATCGAATGGTGATATTATTATTTCTCGAAAAAGTCAGCATCACGGGTAGTTTTGTCCACAATGTCCAAAATTCCAAAATTTTAAATGGCACCATAAGTCGAAAAACGCATTGTTGAAAAGATCGTTAAAAAAGAAGAACGTTTTGTAGGAAATATTATTTTACTGCTACCACCCCTTTGAAGTAATATTCGATTAAAGTTATTAAATTTGAAATTCGTTGTTAACAAATAAAATTGAAAAGTCGGCTTTTAAAATCTAGTTACCGAATTAAACAATGTTACAAGTGTTCACACGTTTTAATGTCAATAATTCCATTTGTTGTATATTGTATATTAAAAGGGGTGGTAGTAGTAAAATAATATTTCCTACAAAACTTTCTTCTTTTTTAACGATCTTTTCAACAATACGTTTTTCAACTTATGGTGCCATTTAAAATTTTGTAGTTCTGAACATTGTGGACAAAACTACTCGTGATGTTAACTTTTTCGAGAAATAATAATATCACCATTCGATTCTTTAGTATGACTTTTATAATAAATTTTTTTATCCCAACTCTCTACGACTCACCGTTCTTTAAAAAAATACTGATACGGGTGGTCTCATTCACCCTGTATACAGGGTGTCCAAAAAATGGCGGATTAACTCTACAGTGCGTTACTTGGGGATGCCTAATGAACCATGGAAAAATATGAAAAAAATTCTCTGGGCCTTATTTTTCGAAATATTTCTGGTCAAAGGTGGGTAATGAAATCCATTTATTTAAATAACTAGTGTATAATAATTATAGTGTCAAATATATCTGGGACTTATTAAAATATCTGTTTTTTTAATATTCTTGGGATTTAACTAAATTGTTCTCAATATTTAAGTATTTTAAAAAACTGATTTCCTGTTGAGTTTGTCAATTACTAAATATGGCAAACAGGCTTTGTACAATAATAATATACGAAATCAAGCTTGGCATTGAAATATTTGTTGTATGAATAATATGTTGGTGGCACTGTAAGTTCATGTCAAATTCGATGTTAGCAGGTTAGGTTTTGCGACAGTTTGTGTCAAAACTGACGCAAAACCTAACCTACTAACCTCGAATTTGACATAGACTTACAGTGTCACCAACATATTAACAACTTACTATGGATACATTTTTGATTGAGAAATTGTTGCAGTATCAATGTTGCCAGATGTATTTTTATTAATTTCGAAATATTTCGAAAAATACGGCCCAGGGATTTTTTTTTCATATTTTTCCAGGGTTCATAAGGCATCCCTCAGTAACGCACCGTAGAGTTAATCCGCCATTTTTTGGACACCCTGTATAATGAAGTAGATAACAGAGAAAACACTATAGAAATTAACAAGCCCGCATACCTTTGCTTCTTGAACCTACAAAAGGAATTTGACAATGTTCAACTAAGTGACGTAAATAATAACAATACTATATGAAAGGGATGTCCTTAACGTGTTTATACAAAATATAAAAGATATATATATATAGAGACAACGCTATGAGAATTGAATGACATCAGGAACTAACATATGTCATATCCATGCAAAAAGGAATAAAACAAGACGAGTCATTGAGCACACTATTATTCAACTTAATCAGGAACGAAATAATAAAATCAATTAGGCCTAAGAAAGGTAGATACTAAATGGAACGATATCAGATTAAAATGGTATGCCATGCTAATGGTGCTGCGCTGGTAGCAGATACCGGAGATAATCTGCAAAAAATTTACACTACTTTTATATTACATGTAATAGTTAGTAACGTGACTAGGCCGACATACAGCAAATAACGGGCGCTTTGAATTTTGTAATCCAGGCGATAGCCGAGGTTTATAATCGACCAAGTGAGTTATTTGCATATTGGCCGTGTGTCGTTTTTGGTAATACAAACTGATACATTGTAAGAATAACATAATTTAAA
Organism: Agriotes lineatus; assembly: GCA_940337035.1. Classification (NCBI taxonomy): domain Eukaryota; kingdom Metazoa; phylum Arthropoda; class Insecta; order Coleoptera; family Elateridae; genus Agriotes; species Agriotes lineatus. Next base: position 89,519,793 of record OW679195.1, on the reverse strand, counting down.
GACCAGCTACCGTTATAATCTTTAAAGGCGGTGGGACATTATAAATGACAGGACATTAAACCTTTGTTTACATGTACAAAAGTGGGCTGGTAACTAAGTCATAACTGTATCTGTACGGTAATACTCCTTTACCGTACATGGCAACCATTATCATACTGAAACAATTGTATTTGTACGGTAATATCCCGTTAATGTACATTGCAACCATTACCATACTGTAACCGATAAACTATTGAACAAACTACGAATGTTTTGAATCATAACAGCCTAAAAGATGTCTTAAAAACCTCGCTCTACGAGCTCGTATTTCAAAACAACATCTGCAGCAGTTATGCTATTGTTTTTATATACCACGTGGTCCATAACGGCCGTTATGATCCTTAACGCCCGGCGGGTGTTATGACTGAGTATTCATGTGTTTGTTTAGTTCAGTTAAAATACAATAACGGTATAGTATTACGAAATAGATATTAACGATACAAGTTTGATTATGGGCATCTTATCGAAACGAAAAGGAAGTTACGGAAATTAGTGTACTGCGAAGAATATTCGACAAAACAAGATTACCCAAAGTCAATATAAGACAAATATGCCAAATTGAAAATATCAGTCACTGGTTCTGAAGAAGGAAAATAGAATGCAATACGCATATAGAATGCATGGAACATGTCAGAATGGTTACAAGTGAAAAATATCTACATTCATTGTCTTAACCCATACTCCAACATATAGTGGAGCGCCCCAAACTTGACGCACTGATGATCCGCTTGCCCGAGTTCACATTTAAACTCATTACAGACGACTAATGTTTAAAAAGCGACAATACGTTCAATCTTTTGACGGCAGTGACTGGATGATCACCCTGCACGCACTTGCGTTGGCATTGGCTTGTTTCAATAATTCCATGGCATCATTGATTTTTGTAAAAATGCTAGTTTTATTTTTTTTAAAATGCTAGTTTTATTTTTTGCATTCCTTCGGTTATGGAAAATGAAAAATGGTTAGCAACAGTATGAATAGATGCAGTATTTTTTTCTCTGCAAAAAATGTATGTACACTTTAGCTCTAAAATAATTAGGGGAGCCAATAATTGGACATTAAGAATTTAACACGAGATGAAAAAAAATTGACCGGAAGTCGACCTCGGAAAAGAAATCCGATTTCCGGTTTCTATATATTTTTGGAATCTACTCTTCAAGCTGAGTCGAATGATATATATTTCGTCCTCCTAAAATATATCTCCATTTTCTTGCTTCTCACTTAATAATAACAAGTTAAAAATGGCATGGGAATGAAGGAGTGTAGGCAGATCAAGGGAGAAATGGAAGGACACCATTGAGTAATAACGAAGAAACGAGCCACAGGCCTATTAAGAAGAAGAAGAATAATAATAAGGGGGAGCAGGAAAAGAAGAAGGAGGAGAAGGAGCAGAAGAAAAATAAATATCACAGAAAATTAAATGTGTTCAAGAAAGTTGGAAGTAAAGTACCTACATAAAGCAGGGACAATATTTAAGCCTTAATGGACAGTCTGTAGTGCTAGCTGCTAGACCGCAAAAGCAGTTGGAACTCATATCAGGAGGCTTTGTCTAATTAATTCAATCAAAATCATGAAGTTGGAATAGTTTTTTTTTTAATTTAGCTTTAATACCCGCAATTAGAAAGACAATAAATTTAATTGACAGTTAAAATTAAATAAAGGAACACACGAAAGAGAAGCCGAAAATACTATTAAAACGAAAAAGTGCTATATTTCACTTTAATTTGATGGCAAAAATAGTAACTGTACTTTCGAGAATAGTCATTTTTGATTGGTTAGAAAAATATATGTAAAACGCGTTTGCTGTTCGACTATAAAAATTAAAAGTGTCATGACCTTTTGAATTATTTTAACTTATTAAATTCTCAAATTTGGTCGTATGATAGTTGTAAAACGCCATGGAATAAACGTGAAATAGATTAAAAGGATTAAATAAAATAATAATACATATTATTTCGCTCTGTCGAGATTTTGTTGATCGCAGATAATATACACAATATAAACATATTCCAAGTAGTAATCAAAAATTATTTTTTTCTACGATCGTGTCAAAATGATAACTTTTTGCACTGTTTCTAGTGTCAAAAACGACGTTTGTAGCAATCTTAATATTAGCGCCCGAAATACGTCTTATTCACACGTTGCCATTGGAAGCGTTTTTTAATACTAAATTAAAACACGCTTTGCCGCAAGTTTGACTGTCAACATAACCTAGAATATCTGACGGAAAAAGTGTCACCGAACTAAGTTTTTATGTTTTTGTTACGATCGTAGAAAAAATAGCGTATGATACACGTGTATAAGTGCCATTAAAGCACTAGCGACGTTAAAAGCACTCCGCTAGCCCGTCGTGCTCTTAAACTCGTCGCGCGTGCTTTAAAGGCGTACTTATACACGTGTATCATAATATACTATTATCTAGTACGGCTACGGAATACTTTCTAATGTATGAAAGCAACTACGTTTATACTTAAACGTCAAACTTGGCATTTCATAAATTAGGAAGTATTCTATAGCCATACTAGATGACAATAATTTTTGATTATACTATATTAATAACTCATAGTAAATGGCTTAGAACGTTTTTGCAAACCAGTCTGCAATTTGTGTCTTGGAATGAAATTTTCCAATTTTCTATATATGCAATAATGTAACCAAACACCTTAACTTGCATATTCAAACTGCTTCACGGCATTGAAATTTAAAAAAAGTACATGATAAAATATTTATAACAATTAAGAAGGAATAAATTGACCACATAAAGGTTATGGTAAATGCACTGAAGATATAATGGAAATACATCATGAAGAATAGCTTAAAAAATAATTCCGGTACCGGCATAACTGCCAATAAATAATAATAAATTTACTTCATTTTACTTTGTATTATTATGACATAGATTATTTCTTCGTTAATACAAATATTGTATATCTATTTACTTGAAATCTTTAAAAATATACGTTATGTATAGTGGTTCTAGGTATGTACATAATAGATTAAAATTGACACTCGACTGTATATATTGAAAAGCTAAGAATTAATTTAATTCTTTATCTGATGAAATAAATTACAACTAAAGAATAAGATTTATTAAAATATATACGTGTAATATTTTTGTAGCAGTCGCTTGTAGCACATGGTGGTTAACGTACATACATACATATTATTTTTTAATTGTACACCACCATCCATTTTTCTATTTTGGTAAAATATATTTTTGCTACACTAATTGCAAGTAATTACACGAATATCATGTAAAAGACACTCCTAAGCATATTAATAAAAATGAGAATTTAACTGTTCTTATAATTATTTAAAAATTCCTTAAGTAACGTTAGTACAAGAATTTTATAAAAATCATATGCTCCATTTAAGTACCGTTATTGTCATTTTTTCAGAAATTATACAACTTTCAACTTGAGTGAATGGGAAAAACAGTAAAACTCTTAAGTATTACTTTGAGCAGATTTTAGTGAAACCAAAATTTATTAATTATTTTAAATAGCTAAGCAAAAATTTGGTTTATACGTATTTGTTATCATGATTTTCACTTCTGGAAGCTTTTGACAATTACTAAACTGAAACAGCTAAATAATTCCCTATTTTTTGGACAGATGGTTATTCACGTTTTTTATGCAGCTACCTAAAAGTTAATAAATACTCAAGGGCTAACGAATGGCGGTGTCGTAGTAGTAGGCCGTGTCCGTAAAAAGCGCTCTATATTAATCTATGAGGCGAACAAAGCTAAACATTTGACAATCTACAATTAAAAATTAAGGAAGGTACCAATTAAAAATTTCCCTAAATTATATTTCAGTCGTCATCCGAACGGTAGATTCACGTCGCTTTTCATACACACCCCCTGAATAGCAGTAGCCTACTTCACAAGTAATAATTAAACACTGGATTTAACATTTAGTTAATGATTAGTTCACTGTGTACACCACCAGGGGCGCTCGGGTGGATTTCGTTGTTATTTTCTTCTCTTTTTGGCGCCATCTTGCTCAAGGCGCTGTTGGAACTAACAATTATAGTCTCGGTGCTTAGATATATTACGGCTGCTTACTTTATGGTTTCAGGATTTTACGATTTTAATGCTCTTAAGAAGTGAGCTTTTTTCATCCTCGTAGAGTAGAAGATTAAATATAAATTAGCGACTTTTTTAACGATTCAAGGCCAGCGGTTTTTAGCGTTATACCTAGCTGAGGTTAGACTACCACTCATCAATACAAATAAATTTATTCCATTCGAACTTTTGAAGTAGTTTTAAAAGGCGTGACAATATTGCGCACTTGTCAATTTAACGCCGGTCGGCTTAGTTGACGTAATTTCAAAAGTAAACATAACCTCAATATAACGGTACTTACAAATTTCCCTATTTTCTCAAGTTTTCGCGAAGATAAGCAAATGAAGCACGGGGCATTGTTGTCGTCACAGCCGCCACGATCAAACTAAAGTAGACTGCTAAACATGCTCCCAGAGTAATTTGTGACGAAATAAGGGGAAAATTATAAAATTACATTGCTCGCTTAAACTACACTCTTTATTTAAGGCTGTGTGCAAACTCTCCGGCTCGATGCGGTTGTATGCATTCATTTGTGAGCGTCATTGGTTTCTCGAGACTAAATTCGTTGCTTTCTTATTTATGAGGACGCAGTAATTCGACAGCTAATAAATCAATTTATTTGGTCTGATCAAAAACCTCAAAATTTATAATATGCACTAGCACTTAGGGAACGTTGAACAAAACTAATAATGTGAAATATGACTAACAACCTGCATCGTTAAATAATTCTTCAACAATGAGTTAAAAATAAACCGTAATTTGTTTTCTTAACGTTAGTGACAGCGTAGCTGAATAGTAGCGCATAAACAGAATAAAATCGTAAGGGATATTTTTTCATATTTATGTACGCCCGGGCTTAATTGATCACTTTATACCCTATCTTTGAGGGCGTAATGTGTCACTATACAATCCAAGGGCCGTAATAGCTATTTACGACACTAGGCCGGTAGCTAAGCATTTATGGCCGAGCTAGTACATCACGGTCGAGCCCGTCAGGGCGAGACACGTGGACTAGCGAGGCCAGAAATGCGAATACCGGCCATGTGACTTATACATTTTTTTATATACTCAACAAAAACATAATCATTTTGATTATTAAATCATTCTCCCAAATGATTTGCTTTCAAAATGCTGAGATTCGTGTTATACGTTTGGCAGTACTGAAGTGCATTGTTGATGTGCTGTCAATCTATGTCAACTTAGAGATTGGCAGGTTAGGTTTTACATCAGTTTGTGTCAGACTTCGAATTTGACATATAGATAAGCAGTGTGTCAGGCTGCTGCAAGTCAAGGGTGTCGCTAAGTGCTATCGAAGTAGGTCATAAAAACGTTCCTACCGGACTTGTTCCTAAGCTGGTAGATAGTTGCTAGTAGACCAGTATACAAAAAGTATAGTAACGTTAATATTATGGTGGCATACCAAGACATCAGCAGAAAACACATCTTTACGAAACTACTACTACTATAGAACATCAATAACCAGATACACATGTTTACTTTACGGTACTCGTACTATAAAAGAACAACAATCAGATACAAAGAGGATTTTAATATGTCTCAAGTTACTGAACCGTGCAACTTTATCTTCTGACAAATTTCATAGTTGTTGAGAAAATTAGGAACAACTACTGGAAGATTAAATTACTTTTTTATTGTATCTGCTTGTCAACTCTTTAACGATTTAAAAGAATATTGTATGCAACTCGTACTGGAAATGTCTGTACTGGACTCGAAATTTTCCAGGTTTCACAAACTGCTCATCCTGGAAATTGCCTACACATCCTGTAAAGTCTCACTTTTGGTACTTGTTACGTGTTACGGCCTGGGGTTTTGTTTGTCATTTTGACAAGAAGTCACATCCTAGGTTGCCAAAATTGATAAAAACTATCAGTTAACTAGTCTTAATTGTGAATATTCCGCTCTGTACACAAAATATTGTATACACCTCGTGCGCAACTAGCATTTATGGTCCTAGTCATGTTAATTTTCACGTCGCGGGACTAAACGCTCTTGGTACATAAATAACTATTACGTACGACTGCATTATAAAGTACTGTTGATGACATAGTTTTGTGGCCATAAAGTAGCTGTACCTCAGCTGTCACTGTCTAGTAAATTGTTACACATAACATAACATATTTGAACAAATTTGAACATTAACAAGAAACAGTGTTTATAAATGGAGAATCGGCTATTAATTATTATGGTAATGGTACAACACATGTTTTGTTATTCTAGATGTTCATCATGAAAAATCAGTCGATATCCAGCAACGCACTCAAATGTCAAATTATCTTTGTCACAAAATAGACGTTAAATTTATAAACTCGATTTTTTCCAATAAAGTCTCACATTATGAACTTGCTATATAAATAGTTATTCTTTTTCTTTCTGAATCCTCCTTCATCCATTGGTGGCTATAAGTGTTTCATTTATTTCTCCATTGTTTCCTGTTGTTTGCTTCACGGTATCATAAAAGCCTGCATATTCGCTTTATGTCATCAGCCCCTTTTACCGGTGGTGTGCCAATGCTTTTTCAGGCTTTCCGTGGTTTACACTGTAAAACCATTCTAGTCCATCTAGCGTCTTTCCTTCTCATGATGTGCAGTGCCGGTTGCAACTCTTGTTGTGCCATCATCCATACCACGTGATCTAAGCTAGGGTGCCTTGATGTCAATTTGAAGTATTTGTCCGTTACCAGGGTACCGACAGATCATTGTCTCCTCTGAATCAAAAGTACTTTTGAATAAGGCATATACTTTTCCATTTGTTCAGTTTTAGTAGTAATAACTAATTACTTGTCACTGCTAAATTTAAGGCTATGGTTCATTGACGCAGCATGGATAATTTAATTTAATCATAGATTAAATAAACATGATGATCACAATTTCGTCCAGCACCTTTTGTTTACGCAAATTCGAATATATTGTTTTCATTAGTATAAATACAACGAAATACCTTCTAATGTTTTTTTTTCGGTAACGTTTATGGATATGTCAACTGAAAATTAATGCCAACGTGAAAATAATTAATTTACTATGCGATTGAGAAAAGCAGGAAGCTATTTGTGTCCGCACCCTGTTGAAGAACAAATACGTCAAATTAACAGTTCAGTTGGGATAGCATCGTGCTTATTTCTTCTTTATCGTCTTTCTTTATTAAGACCAGGTCTTTTGCATATATTGAGTGGGTTAAATATTTTCCATTTACGCTGATTCTCATGTGTGGTGTTTTTTTGAAAATATCTTCTAAGACCATAATGAACAGTTTTGGCGAGATGGAGTCTCCTTATCACATATCTTTCTATTCATTTCATCATTTATTTTTATGGAAGACACGGTTTCTGTTATTGTGGACATTTCGACTGCGTCGAATGCGTTTTCATAATAGACGAAGGCAAATATTAAGCATAAGTTATATTCATTACATTTCTCGATCTCTACTTTAAGAGCTTGTAAGTGATCACATAAAGAAAACAGATGTCACATATGTAATAAATCGCACGAGAAGATTGAAGTGGCAATGGGCGGGTCCTATAGCTAACTCAGAAAAGGTAGACAGACGATATAAAAATCGTAGCGGGGATAAGTACAGCTTAAGAGAGAAAAGCATGGAAAGATTTGGAAGTGGCCTATATCCAACAATGGATAAACACAGGCTGATAGAGAAAAAAGAATGAAGCTGATCACTGGTTGAATATACTCTTCTGAATCCTATTTACTCGATCGGCTGGTATTGATATAGTTTGGTTGTTTATCGATTAGTTAGGATTTTCGTTAGTAATCTGCACATGTTTGATAGGAGGCTAATAGGCCTGTAATTTTCAACTTTTTTGGTATAATCGTTTTTTTTATAGTAATATAATTATATCAGTATGTCAGTATTAGGGGAATAACTGTCACTTCCAGTTTCAGGAGATTATATGGGAAATTGTTAAGAAGTATAATTGAAGAGGAACATCAAGGCCAAGAGAAAAAGGAACATAGTGGATTTCCAGCCAGTGGATCATGTCTCGATAACCTACTCTGTCTGAAACAAATTATTGAGAAAAGAAAAATGATAGGAAGAGATCTTTATTTGCTTTTTATAGATCTAGTAAAGGCTTATGATAATGTACTTTTAAGTAAATTATGGAAAGCCTTAGACAAACCAAATATAAATATCACTGTAATTAAGGCCATCCACAAGTTGTACAAAGCATCAATGATAAATATTAAACTAAGAAAGAGCACCAACCGAATTTCCGGTAACCAAAGGCTTGAAACAGGAATGTTGATGATCTTCTACATTATCTAAAATGCATATTGCATAAGGACTAAAAGCCTGCAAGACAAAATGCTAAAGGATTGGAATGACACTAAACGACAAAGTGATCGGGTTTTTATAGCTTAAGAAAAGAACATATATAGTACATGTTGAAAAAGATTAAAACGAAGTTCAGAAAAAACGAAAAATCTGTCAAGGTTCACAGAAATTATAATGCTACGATCAGCATGTGGTAAAACTTTAAGAGACAGGATGTGAAATGCAGACATGCCCAAAGCTTGCGAAACTTAGGATGTAGTGAAATGGACGCGACAATGCAGAAGACCATGGAATGAGCATGTATCAAAGATGAATACTGACAGAATATCAAAAGTCGCCAGAGATGAAAAACCCCATGAATATAGACTTCCAGGAAAATCATGGCGAGACAGTTGGCAATCGACATCTATTGGCCAGGACTAAGGACATCGATAGGCACCTAACTTACGAAGGAAAAGAAGACGAAAGATGGGGCCTATCGATGAACTTTAGTAAAACTTAGTATCTGTGCATCAGGGAAGAGAGGGGCCACTTACAACTCCAAGATGACGACCACATTGCAATATGTAAGAGCTAGAGATATCTAGGGGCGAGGATTGATAGAGATAGAAAACACAGCAACGAAATTAAGCAACGCTTATATTTAGTAAGGAAAGCGCTGAGGAGGTTAAATAGAATATGGTGGCATTAAGACGTCACAAGAAATATATAATGTATTTATTAAAAGCATAATGTTATACGGTTCGGAAATCTAGAAAATGATTAATGCACATAAAAGAAAAATTGCGGCGGTAGAAATGGACGGTCTACGTAGATAAGGCAGAATATCCAAAAGAGAAAGAAAGAAAAATGAGACTGTATGAAAACTGATGGGCCTCGAACGGACTTTTATTGATGACATAGAGTAGAGACAGTTAAAATGGTATGCACACATGAAGCGAATGGGAAATGAACGACTGCCGAATGTTGCCATGGATTGGGTACCAGCTTAACAAGAAAAGAGGGGAAGACCCAGAATATCGTGCTAATAGTGAATAAGAAATGCTCTAAGTAGCAGCAATCTAAAAGAAAAACATTGTTATGCTAAAAAAACAATGGAGAAAGGATCTGGGAATCGGGCAGAGGCAGCAGACTCTATAAAACCGATTATGCAGTATATTATGCCAATGTTGGAGAACTTAGCCTTCATCTACGCATTTGTTTAGGAGATCAACGATTTCTTCTTTCAGTATTTTTTTTTCGTATTTTATCGTTTCAATAACCACGCTATCTTTGCCGGGGATCTACCAGTTCGTATTTATTTTACAGCAATTTCTAATACTTACAATGTAAGATAAGGGATTTCTTCTTAGCCAACATTTAGAATCGTTTTCGTTTCATTCGCATTTATCTTTTCGTTCTGATTTACATTCTTCTTCCGACTGGATGTGTACATGTCTTTATAGTACATCTTTGCTATATTAAAAATTGTTTCCTTTTTCATTGTTTTTGAACCATGGTTTTCACAGAGTAGTGTATTTTTTTTCTTTAACTTAACTTTGATCTTAGTATTTTCATGTTTCTGTAATTTTCAATTATTACTTCCGTTACTCTGCATATTGGATTGCATCTGCCTTTCCCTCTGATCTTAAAATTCTTGTCTTTTTCATTTTGTTTTGTACCATCAGTCAGATTTCCTTGTTTGTGCTTTTTTTTATGGATAACGCTTTTTAATATTGTTTTGTTCTCATAATCTCTTCATTTATTTCAGTTATAGTTTTTTATAGTTGTTTGACATTTTATCGAGTTCTGTCTCTAATATATCTCTATATTTGTTATTAAGTTCGGAGGCATCTACTTATTTGTATTTAGATTTTATGAGTTTTTGCTTTTCTAATTTAATGATGATGTTACGGGCAAAGCTCGAAACTTCACCCAACCTAAGATTGTCTGTCAAACCTCAAATGAACTGATTATATGTTATGGTTAAAGCCCTTCCCACATTGCCTAGACAATCTTAGGTTGACCGAAGCTTCGGATTTTGCCGGTAACATTGATATTAATCTTTACCTGGACTTTGTACTCGCTTATTCTTACTCACTATTTATTAAGTACGAATACGTCTTATACAATAGATTTGTATTATAAAAACAATTTCAATCGGACTCTTCCATGTCTATTTATTTTAGTGAGTCTGCTTAGAAAACGCTTGTGAAGATATAACGACTCCAGTAGCATATCGGTTTGGTAATTTCTTTGTTCAAGTCTTTGTCTCATAGCGATTTTGTATGAATCTGCTTTAACTCTGAGTTTGGTTAAAATACTGCTGGAGCCTGTGGTTTGAATCTGACAATTCGTTGAAAACTCCTAACCACACCAATATTGAACAACCCCTAAAAACGTATTTGGACGTATTTATCTTCGGCCAACTTTGTTGTGTTAGTTTCTCTCCAAAGCTATTAAAAATGACAGTTTAGCTGTCGAAATACATATTTAGCGGTTCTTAAATATTTGTGTGGTTATTTGTAC